>JAODLD010000045.1:11981668-12059266 GCA_026781065.1 Mormyrops boulengeri | reverse complement strand
CTGTGGGGTCCTAAATCTTTGGGCCATAAAAGATGGGACACTGGCCTCCCTTGTTATCTGTGTGGAGGTGTGTGTACATGTGGAATCACTAACCCCCCTTTGGTGCCTAGGCAAACGAGTCCTTCTCGTACCAGGCTAGGCCTTGTCTCAGGCAACCTGGAATCTCAGACTTGTCATATGTGCATGTGTGATCCTACAGCTGATAATATATCCATTCATACAATTTTACAGGTCAGGTCAGGTTGGGGCGCATGTACTGGTACAGCACGTTGCTGCACCCACCATACGACAAAATACCCTGGGATCCCAGTTGGCAAGCCCCAGCGGTGCAGTCCCATCATCCAGGAATGGCCATCCATCTACCACAGCCAGGTGTTACAGTATGTGGGTGTCCCCTTGGCCTGGTCCAGCTGCTCAGGTTTGCAGCAATAAGGATCCTGTGAGCTGTATCACTCTCAGGGAATCGCGCCACATGGCCATAGTGATGTAACTGATGCTCCCTCACAATGCAGGTAATGTGCCTCATTCGGGTCTCCCTGAGCAATCACTCATTCGACACAAAGTCAAACCAGCGGTACTCAAGGACTCTCCGAAGACACAGTAAAAAAGGAATCTAGTCTTCATCTCAGGTCACTGGATAGTGTCCATGTCTCGCAACCATATACCAAGACAGGGAGCGTTTATCCAGGACACTCGCAAGCCCAGACATTCAGAGCCTACGCTCAGTCTCTCGTGAGCCCCAATCAGAGCCTCCATTGACTCTGCGAAGATCACAGCATCATCGGCAAAGTTAAGATCAGTGGATCGTTCATCACCAACAGATGCCCCACACACGCTGGACCCCACGACCCTGCCCAACACCTAGTCCAGGCAAGCACCGAACAGAGTAGGAGCAAGAACACACCCCTGATGAACCCTAGAATCAACTGGAAAGAAGGTTGAGGTTCTGCCTCCACTCTGCACAGCTCTCACAGTACCAGTGTACTGTACAGGTCGGCCATGACATCCAGCAACTTCAGGAGGATTCCAAAAAGTCTCAGGATGTCCCACAGGGCAGCTCGATCAACTGAGATGAAAGCTTTATGAAACTCGACAAAGGTTGCAAAAAAAAAAAACTCTGCCATATTCGAGTTTGATGGGAACCCTCAGTGCTAGGATGTGGTCGATTGACTTCTTAGGCATAAAAACAGATTGCTCCAGTCGCTGACTGTGAAGCAAGTGATCACGCCTCCTGTTGAGGATGACCATAGCAGGGACCTTAACTGGCACTGAGACCAGTGTTATCCCCCTGTAGTTGCCATAATTCAGGCGATCACCCTTTTCTTTACTGATAGGGACAACAAGGCCCATTTTCCAGTCAATTGGGATGATGCTCATCTGAAAAATGGAATCAAACATTGCTTGCAATGCCAGGAGGGCAGCCTTCCCATCAACCTGGAGAAGTTCACCCCAGATACCACAGATCTCTGCGGCCTTCCCTACCTCAGCTGGTCGACCACCCGTGCAATCTCAGTGAGACTAGGTGATTCGCAGCTAATCGGAGGATCAGCCTCAAGAACTGCGGACCCAGAGATGTCCAACATCCTAGCCTGAGAATCAGCTTTAAACAGCTGCTCGAAGTAGCTGGCCCAGTGGAAAATAACTGCAGTGTCATCCGTAAGGACCATTTCATCACCCGCCCTCACTGCTTTTCTCCAAGGAACAGATTTGGATGTGTGTAATGCTTTCATTCCTCTGTAAGCAGGATGTGGGTCGCTAGACCATAGATGGTGTGTCATTTGCTCACAGATTCTTCTAACTAACGCCGCCTGATCAGCCCTCCGGGCCCTCACAGCCATCATTCTCAATTCCCGGTACAGACCAGAGTTGTCATCAAGCCATGCACTGCAGCTCCTCTCGATAATATACAGGGTGCCCAGAGAGATTAAACACCTCCTTCAGGGAACATCAGCAACACCAACACAACCCTCAGCAATCTTTAGGGTCTTGTTACAGAAGGTACCTTACATCACATTAGAATCAGCAGTTGCACCCACGTCTGCAAGTACCTCACACATACTGCATGCAAACTCATTAGAAGCAGCCTGATCTTGGAGTCTGGACAGGTCCAGCCTCATTCTCCTAGTAGGTGGTAGCCTACTGGACCTAAGCTGAATCTTCAGAGTAGTAACAACAAGTCTGTGGTCAGAAGGTAATTCTACAGAATACCAATAAAAAGAATTGTTTAATGTTCTATGATAGAATGTTGCATGATATATATTGTCATTATAAATCTCCCTACTTGTCATTTTTTAAGCAAGAATAAAAATCCAAAAACATTCATCAGGGGGCAAATATTTAAAATCAACATCATGAAGCTCCAAAATTTAGCCATTAGATTGCTTTCTCCAGTCCTCCAAACTTACCAGTGACATGCACACCTCCTTGGTAAAGACTTTCATTCATATAGGTGAAAAATGCAGGCGACCCCCCCTCCCCACGCACGTCCACACGAGCTTGAAGCTTACAGTACGTACCATATTCAAATGACCACCCAGGAATAGACCACTGATTGTGAAGTATGACCTATATCCTGTTCATAAGATTGCCACCTAAGAACATATTCTGGGCTATAGGCGTGGGTACTATGCCCACGGTAACTGAGCTGCACATTGTTCTGCCTTTGGTCACCTACTTAAACAGAAACCCATAAAAATGTGGGGCCCAGTAATATGCCTAATATGCGCCACTACTGAATTAAATGACCTAATTTAATATCCTTGCTAACTTGCTTGTGTTAACACTCTGAGGTCAGTGACAAGGCATATAGCTGAATGCAGGGCACCATGCTGGAGAAGTGATAACATAAATAAATAAATAGCTATTTGTCCTTTCTGTGTGATATATTTGATTAACCAAAATGCCTGAATTTATAATGACAGTTTTATATCATGGTGCATAAGGCGTATTCTTTTTAAAATGTCCGTTCCTCACTCCTTGACTAACCTAAATAATTGGTTTAGCCCACTGGGTTCTCATTTTACTTTTTTGTTTTTAGTTGCTCACCTAAAGGTAACCTGATATACGATGGCAAAAAGCTGTATATCAAATGGCACGGAGCAAACAATATGCACTGTGCATGGCCTGCTGGCTGCAAAGGTTCCTGACAGGCTGTCTAGTCTTTTTCTTTAATGGCTTGGATTGCAAGGTGCTACTTTATAGAGCTGGGATTCTGCTAAGCACTAGTTGCATTCTCCCTAATCATGGAGTCAGCGTGGTATTTAACAAACCCTTAAAAGGACCACTGCTCTAATTGTGACTGGTAAACAAAGTCATTAAATAGAAAATTAAATGGAAAATATGCTATTATATTGGTATACAAAAATGTATCTATATGTATATATATACATATATATATACATATATTCTAGTGACATATATATATATATATATTCTATTTATTTATGTATTCATTTTTTTTTTGTTTTTTTGGGGGGGAGGGGGGAATCCCTACTTCAAACCATTTATGTGCCAATGAACCAGAAACTCAATTTGCAAGTGATGTGGAACATAAATAAGATTATAAATTTTAATTCGTTTTCTTACATAAATACATTTTAGATCATTTTTAGATTATAATTAAAAGATGTGTTTTAATTTAAAAACTATGTGTATATATAAGTTGATAGGGATATATAATAAATATGTGATTAATTGGCAAGTGGAATATTTGAGGTGAATTTTTAAGTTGTAGTTACAGAGCTGTTGTGACGTAATGAATCGTGAGGTTTTTACACACACCACTAGGGGGTACTACAATCCAAGCAAATAGTCCCGTTTCCAGCTGTGGAGAGGCTGTGGTATTGACGTCAGTGGTTTTAATTAAAATAGTTTAAAGGTGACTGATAAATCAGAAATTTGACAAAGTAAGTGTCTTAATAACCCATATAATCGCTCATCCGTTTCCAGCAACTGCTTATCTAATTAGAGAACTAGAACCTAACCATGGGGTCTAAGTTAGGTTGCCCATGCACACAGATGAAGATATATTCACAGAGTCGACCGGATTTGAGTTGCTCATTTGCATGAGCTGCATTTCCCCGGAATGGGGGAGAAAGCACATATATCCAGGGGAACCTCGGGCTAAGCCGAGGACGACGTGCAAACACGGAACCGGTAAGGGATTTAAAACCGTCCATGGCTGGGACGGATACAGAGTAAGCGTAAATACGTTTTAGTTAGTGACTTCGTTGTATAGCTTATCATTGAAGTTATAGAAAGTAACAGACGGGTAAATGCTTTATTTAAAGAAATTAACTTGTAGAGCCGCGGTGCGGAGGAAAAAGAGGAAAGAGGCAGCCACCACAAGTCCAGCGCCAAAAGGAGTGGCCTGTACTACGCAGCGGGGTTACTGGGTTATCGGGGTAACTTGTCGGATTAAAGGTAGTCTGGGCAAAATGTAAGCGAACAAATATGAACTCCATTTAAACTGTGGTACCTTAAATCCGACAAGTTACCCCGATAAGCCAGTAACCCCGCTTCGTAGTACAGGCCACAGGCGTCTATTTCGGCTCGCTAAACACCGAAAAGCCCGCGCCAATGGAGTCCCATCTTGGGCATGCGCACTCACCACCAAACCCTGGGCGCATGAGTAAGGGAGAATGTGGATATGGTAGGAGCCCCTACACCTAAATCTTTCATAAATGTGATATTTATTTCATAGCCTTTGTTCAATATTAATGCAGAAGTAAACAAAGGAGGACAGAAGCTCCTGAAGGGTATATGTGCAGTGTTTGAAGGTGCTTCTTTCCCATTATGATTTCATAATTTAATCACTTCCTTGATACATGACGTCATACGTTCCCGGGTTTCATTTATTAGTTTTAAATATACGCCAAACTACAATTAGAGCTGAGATACAAGCAGATGTTTGGTCTTCTGAAGCTACAATACTGCCTATTATTCTTTAGGTAAAATTAAGCTGGTGTTTATTAATAACCTTATTGTTTGATACTAGATTCAAATATTTATGAATCTGACACTAGCTATAAAATATTTATAAATTCAGTTTGAAATTTGAAAAGGTAAATCTTAGATAAAGAAAGATAAGTATAAATACTCCCAATTTTCAGCATTTTTTCCAGTTGCTTTTTAAAGTATGCTTGGGAAAGCACACTTTCCAGTAAAGTTCTGTGTTTAAAAAGTCACAGTATGACTTAAAGTGGTCTAGCATAGATAGTTTCAGTATTGTTTAATACTGGACAGCGTTCATACTCTCTCTACTGCCTGACAGGAAACTCTTCTGCATTTAGGGCACAGCAGCAGAACATTCTGTCAAAGCAAATCACCCCCCAGCTCCCAGCAAACCCATTTATACACATGTGCTGGTTATGGCCTAGGAATGAGGCCCCAGCTACTCTCACTCCGGATTCAGGTGTGACTTTGCCTCTGGTTCCCATGAGGAGGCGGCTCTGATTTTGTCCCCGTTTCCCAGAATTCTGTGTCCACATTCTCCCATTCCAGTTTTGTATTTAAATAAGTGGTGAAATGATGTATTTTTAATTGACAGTTTAAAAGCAAGTATTATTATTTCTTAATGTTTGGAGGTTACATGATTGCTGTTGGATGAAATAATGCATGCCCACATTATGAAATAACAACGATCCCCAGTGGCCATGGATTTTCATATGAAGTACTTAATAGCTTAAGAGTTTCAAAGGGCTTTAATTGTAATTACACATGATACAAAACATACGGGTGTGAGACCACCCTACGTCAATTTAATTGCCAACGATTTCTGAAATGCTTTTTTTTCCCCCTGAATTTCTTATGTTGCATAATTGACTATGGAGTCATGTAATATTTTCTTAAACTTTTCCAGACTGTTCAGACCTGAACTGTCAGCTAATCCAATGATGTTTACTGTGCAGCCTGGAAAATAATGGGCTAGACAGTTCTACGAATACTACACCACCGCCATGCTTACGTAAGAAGATTAAGACGGCCAGCCTGTCATTAGCTTAGGCATCAGGTTTAATTGCACGTGACTTGTGTCTTCCTGCCGACTTGAGGAAAAACGTACACCTCCGGTAAGCTTTTTTGAAACAGCTGAGTATGTTTACGATCACTTTAATGGCACAAGGGTCTAAAATACAGCACGATCTGCTGCACTCCATGGAGAAATGTGACAGCAACTCTTAGCTTCTAGAAGAGCAAAGTCAGGGGTTGTATAATGTGGGCTTGGTTAAGGCATCTCTGAAGGCTGCTGAATTCATTAGCTAATGCTCAATTGCAGCGAGCTGACATAAATCCAGATTGTGGTTTGGGGTAAACACAGGGTTTAGTCTGTGGCAAGGCTCATCTCCCAACAGGGTAATAACTATGCAACTTGTTTTAACTACCAAAATGTAGCATGGATTGTGCCAATCAGTCAGGGTTCAGTCTCCTGTGGAAGAGACGAAGTGACGTAGCAGGATTAAAATTTGCACTGTTCAGAGACCTTTCATAACTACTTATCCATTATCAAGTCAGAGTATGCTCGTCTCAGATGGCACGGAGCATGACGCAGGGAGTGTCCCAGGACAGGGTGTTTTCCCGGGATTTAAGTTCAGTGTTACAGAAATAGCCAGATGCGATAATTTTAGTCCTTTTTCAACTACCAACTAAATCACAAAACCCATCCACTCTCCATCCTTCCCTTATTCCATGAAAGGTCATGGTAGGCCTGGAGCCTATCCTGTGGTGCACAGGCCACACCCAGTACCAGTGGCGTCACCAGTACAAGAAGCCTGTTGGGGCACAATAAACTTTGTATGGTTAGCATCCGAATCGCTGATGAAACTACGCACAAACAATGTGCAACTTCGTTAGTTACGAAGAAAATACATATATATTACTTGTTACACTAAATTATTGATGATGTCGTGTACTGCTTTATGAGATTTCTAGCGGGGCCAGGCCCCACTGGCCCCCAACCTAAGACAGAATGCCTGGCCTTCGTTAGTCAGTTACATAATCATAAACAGTTTTGCAGGGTTACCCGAGTGCTGCGTGTCGAAAATGCTCTTCTTCACTGAATCTGGAAGACGGTGTCATTAATTCAGCATTTTCGACATCTGACCTTTTCCTCCTCCGCGTCGCCTCTGAGGTGTATTTAGCATGTCTTCTACCTCAGTGGGTAAGAACGATTGAGTCGAACAATGATCTCGGTTCACAGGTAGCACGGGGCCTACCTGCCGACTCCCGGGCCATTGTGAACTGAAGCGAGAGATGCCATCCAGGCAGCCTTGCTTACATGCTCCACTGCATATTCATAAAACGTGTGGCTGCTTGTAAAAACTGACGTCTGTTTTGGGTAAACAGAGCACGCACATTCTGGCAATATTTTGATTCTGTCATAAATGAATCTTCCATTCACAGTGTTCTGATTTATGTGATAAAAATTATATCAGGGAATTATATTGTTTTATATTTATTTATATTTTTTGTTATACATTTCCATTAAAATACATGGCAGTTGAAAAGAGTTTCTGTCTTATTGCATGGGGAACAATGGGTTAGAGAATGAATGAGGTTTAAAAGATTGATTTCCTCTGTTGACATATCCTCTTTGATTTATATTCTCTGTTTTATAAGTATAGACTCAGAGCCACAACTTTATGGTTTTGGATTTTTAATGTGGGTTTCAACAGAAATTCCAATTTTTAGATAAGAATGAGGCATTCATAAAAAAAATGGAAAAACTAGAAAGAGTGCCTATTATAAATGATGAACTTCACAACATTAGTGTACAGTAACTCCTTATTGAAAAGTAATGCATATTTTGCAAGCAACAGCATAAATTTCAAGCAAGAAAATTGCAACCCTCACCTTTATTACACAGACTTCAGTTCCACCCCCCAAAAATGACACACTATATAATATTTATTCTCACAGTTATAATCAGAACAAGAACTGTATAAAATGACATTTGTATTTAGTATGGCATGGCAAACCGTTACACTAAACAGATAGAGATAGTGTGGGAGAACATTTTATTAAAAGGATAGTCAGTGCAGGAGAACGTTATATTAAAAATGTCGAGATAGTGTGGAAGAACTTTATATTAAAATGATAGTGTAAGAGAACATTACATTATAAAGACAGTGTGGGAGAATTTTATATTAAAGTTATTGTATCAAGCAACAGATTTAACCAAGGCTACTCCCTCTGTAGCTCTGAGTAAAATGTTTTTTTTTCTTTCTTTTTTTTGTCAATACAATTAAACAATCAAATAATGAGAAATATTGTGCTTGATTTATTTGTATTAACATTTCCCCTCCTGTATTCTTGGGAAGAAAATTTCCACCAACTTGTTGTGCTTTAACTATTTTGCTTCCTAATGCATTATTAATGAGGTAAAGAGGAAGAGGTCACATGCTCGGTCGCAGTCATCGCTGCAGACGCTCAACATCACCCTCAACTGCAAAGTAAACTCACAGGTGTTAAGGAATTGTACTCGTGGTCTGGCTCTTTTCAGTGATAGAGAGCAAACTCCGTAGATTTTAAAATTCCGAAGAGCAATGAACTACACTTAATGTAAAGTTGATTGATTGGACACCAGTGTCTTGTCCCTCTGCATGGCTGCCTGGCCTCACATTGGACCTGACCAGATGTTCACTGCTTAACTCACAATTTTTGTTCATGCAAACCATTTATGACTTCGTACCATGCCCAGAATAGTTTGGCAACTGATGTCCGAATGTTCTAATCATGTTCAAGTTTTAATTGATTGAATGTTGTTAAAAAGCTTGTTAAGTATCCTGGGGTGATTGTACTGGGTAGAGAGCTATAAGAAATAAATTATGCAAAATTTTAATTCAAATTTAATAAACATGACAGAGCTCAAATATAGTTCAGCTGTTGGTAGTCACTCTTCACACATTCTTCCAAAGTAATTATTTAAATTTAGTTTGTAACCCAGCGTTTCCTAATTTGTTTGTTTGCTTGCTTTATATCGCAGTGTCTACATTAGTTTGCCCCTGTGAATTGCTTGTACATCTCCATTCTTGCGGTGTTTCAGATAGAATGACAGTATGGGGGAAGACTGTCACATTTCCAGGGAGATAAGTTTCATAAACTGCATGTGGAAACGATTCAAATTGTCGTCAGGAGGCCTGAAAATCACCTCGGCGACACAGTTTGCTCAGTGCACGCGAGACACCTTACTGGGAACACAGGCATTTGCTGTGCTAATTACGAATGTAATGAAAGCACGGCCTCAGTTCCCTCTATTCGTGCCAAAAAATCCTTGTGGATTCTTATCACAGCTCTCTGCATCTGAAATATTGTATAATCCATTGAGCTGTCAAAAAAACAAGCAAGGAAACAAATAACCAGAGGATTATTATGGACAGGCACTTTTAACAGACATGTTAGATTCTTACATGCGCGAAAAGAGTAAGCATGCCTTCCGTACTGTGCTTCAGAAAATTATGAACATTATTAGAAGTATTTATTAAATTCAAAATGATGGATTAGGTTAATCGGTTTTCAGTATGTCTCAAACTACCATTAATATTTAACCTCTATATGAAAAACTATGTGGTATGCATTTGTGATACATATTTATTTATATTATTGCATTATTAAACATTTGCTGAATGGATTTTTTGGAGTTATGTACAATACAATGATGTCAGATTTGATCTGTTTTAAGGCAATACAATATTAATTAAACAACAGCTATAAATAATTAGTCACTGCCAAACACATTTTTTTTTAAATGTACAGTCAATGCTGGAATTGCTTTAAGAAATTACACGCACATATTCAAAGAGTAGCAAACAGGGAATCAAGTAATATATAGTTTAAAAAAATTACTTAATGATTGGACCACGTTGACTATGACAATAAGCACAGCCATGACGAAAGTATTCTGTACTTTTCATATTAAACAGACAACTTTAAAATATCAAAGTTTTTGTATAAATGCTGCACAATATTTTCAAAGTACCTACATGAGAAAGTGAGTGGCATGTTGGATTCTGTTCTTTTCGTGTTTTTTTTTCCACACCAGTCATACTCATATTTTTAAATGGCTGTGTTTTAGGCATGGAAACTGGATTTCTGTAGAGGTGGGAGGTGAACGCTCTTCATGTTTCTTAGGATGCAGTGATGCATGCATGTTTTCAGGGTGCTGGTGAGAGCCTTACAGAATGTCCTGGGAAGACAGCGGAAGTCAAAGTTGAGCAGACTTGAGGTTTAAAAGCCTTGCAGTTTGATTGAAGTTCTCACCACCGAAAGCTTTTGGCGGGAAGGGGAAAAGCCATCACACAGCTCAGCAAAGCCTCAGTTGGGAACGAAGACCCACAGATACTGGCCTCCTGTCCACGAAAGGACTTGTTCTCTTGTTCTTCACAGTGTCGTGTAGATGTACACGAAGATGATGACTATTAAATTAAGGATGGTCCCGATTATGCCCAGCAAGGCCAAAATGGACTCCTCCTTGCTCTCCTTGTCTTGATCTCCTTTCTCAGCCCTGCTGATGGTACTTCCTACCATTTTCATTGGGCAAGTCAAAAATCGCCTTCTCACACCAGTCTGTAGACAGAACAAACACGTTTTTATAGATAACATTTAAAATTGCATTAAATGTTAACATTGCATTGCTTTGATTTGTTTCAGTATGTTTGTTTTTTTTTTGCCAAATAAATCGCAGATGAATAACGGCCTTATTTAGTTGCTATTTATTTTGAATATTCAGTTGCATTTCATAGTATGTAAATTATTGGGGTAAGTGGCAATTTTTAAACTCTAACCCAATTAAGCAATGTTTATTTGTTCTAATTCATAATTCTCTCTTTATGTAATCAAAGGTTCCTATAGAGATGTGATTGTTTGTTTGTCTATTTGTTTGTACGCTATGATTGTATATAATGATTGCATGCATTATGTACAGTTGTCTTTTAGCTTGACAGGCACTGGTTCAGGCTAATAGCAGCCAGACATTGGTATCAAAAATGCATTTGTGAATGAAATGAAAGCCACAGGGTGAAGGTGAGAAGAGAGTCTGAGCAGGAAGTGTGGATACACTCTACAGATGAGTAAATTTATGGGTACTAAGACAGTGCACGATTTAGTATCAAGTTTTTAACTAAACAACAGGGACTGGATCTGTCAACTGAGGTAAAATTGCAGTGGATAAGGCCTCCTATTATTAGTCATAATTTGACTGGGAAACACTGCCTTTTCCCAGTAGGGGTCTGCTGCCGTTTGTTTATATAATGACAGGTTAGTTTATAATTAGACGATTATAAACATGTCTGTTTTCTGTCATTTTTAAAAGTGAGACACAACCTTTGCAGGTGCAGTGAATGCTACAGGAAAGGGCTCTGCTGAATTACCACATCGAGCTTTGAGGTCGTTGAAGGCCAGAGTGGGTGAGCACAAATAAATGTAGTTAAAAAGAAAAAAGAGGCGTGCCATGGTGTGGCAGGGGCTTTATTGCAAATTTAAGAATAATTGCTGTCGTGTCAAGGAAACCAAATATAAGAAACCACACTAATAGGATATTTCACTGGGGACCTGTGAGGGCGTCCACCCAGGGCCTGACAGAAAAGTCTTCTCCTTCTCTCTGTGGGTGAGTTCTATTAAAATCCACTCAGAATTATAGCTCTCTGCAGTGCTAAGTGTAGCTTAGATTCAGATAGGCAATAGCCGTCCCTAGTTAAAATCTTGTCCATGTTTTTCAAGGTGTATCACATTAACCATAAGATCTTCATTTACGACATAATGCCTGATTTATCTGTGTTCTGAACTTCTCATTCACCCTTCCATCCATTTCCCTAACTGCTTATCCAATAAAGAAATAATATTAAAGTTTCCAATCCCTACCACTGAACTGCAACTGAATTGAGACTGCCCTTTTGGGCCCTTTATGACTGCACCGTAATATGTGATGGCATAAGCACCACAAGCAGTTAAATGCCCCTGCTGATAACAATCTTCAGTCAGCCATCCACCCTGAATGTGATCTCATACAGTAGCTGGAATTAATTAACATCTGTCGAGTCTCCATTAGAGGTGTGAATTCCTCCCAAGTGGGAGCGATTCCGAAGATATAGTAACTGTCAGCCAGTCTTTGGCAGGTCATGAGCCTCATCTCCCAACCAACCCTGCGCCTGGAACAACAGACTTTTTTTAGTTATATAGGCTGTCAAGTTATGTGTTTCTTTCATGTGAAAGATATATTAGGCATTTAATGGAGATCTGTCCTCATTTTGGAAATGGGATTTTAAATAATGTTGTATGCTGGAAAATGTCTGGAAGGTAAGTCCATATTCACTTACACCGCAAAGAGGAATCATTTAATATGTGTAGCAGGTCTTACTAAGCAACAGAAATGATAAAATGTAAGGCTCTAGGGAAATACATATCTACACTTTCTTCATGTATTCTTCAAAAATTAGTTTTTATTAACTAGTTCTGTTATCCAAACTTTGCATACTTGTATCATCATTAAAGACCTCGGAACATAATTGTCAATCTCCACACCTTTCTCCGATGCGCATCAGGACTATGTCAAATGGATATGTGTGCCAGGGGTTCTGTGCGCCATAGTTACGTAATCAGCACGGAAACTTTGCGTTGTGGTAAGCAGTTCAGGGCTTGTAACTGACTGGATTGTTTGAGATGATCTTCAATAAACACACACTCACACAACTGGTGCAGGTGCTTAAAGCCGGATGTGTGTCGCTGTGGACGGGCAGCAAAGTCACACTGACTGGATAAAAAGTCGGCCAACAGAATGTCACAGTGTCCCGGACGGCAAAGTTAATAGGTCTATTATCACCCGATGAGACGCCACGTAGCAGTGCAAGGCTCATGATTAATCAAATTGCTGCAGAACTGCAGAATCAATACCTATAACTATTTTTTTAAAGACACGTCGTCTCACGGACACTTTTTATGATTCCCCATTACCCCCCCACCCCACCCCCCAGTTTGCGACATCGCATCTAACTTTAAAACGACAAAAAGTAAGGGGACGCGACATTAATGGTCTTCGGCATTGCACACACAGCGCTACCGGATGAAGGTCGGCCCGAGGGCCATGTCCGTGTCACCGAGCGCGGGAATCCGTTTCACTAATGCTGCTAAGATGAGACACATGTGGGCGGGCTGCTTTCTTTGCTGCCACGGTGACTCAATGCGCAGCGTCCGGCCAGACGGCTCGCGGCGCCAACGGCTGCTGTCCTCAAAATCGGACAAGGAAAGAATCAGGCAGTGGGTCTCTGAGCTCCCGGGGAGGGAGGAAATGCTGAAATGCGGGTGCGGGTGGGGGTGCTGGGCACAGAGGATCAGGACGGACCAGGAACAGCACAAACAAACCAGCTTCGAAACATCCAAACATTTCACGACCCATATGGAAATGTCATGAAACCCCTTGGGCAAAACTAATCCATAACTTTGTCCATTTCTTTACGTTTGTGGAAAAAGACAATATTAATTATTTCTTGTAGAACCAATAATAGTCGCAGAGCCGCTGGCCAGTGTTTTTTGGGTCTAATAGTATTATATATCTTTATACATGTGATAATGGACAATGTCCATTCATGTTATACTAAAGCTGATTTCATTTAACAGGAACGTGTTAAAACACGTTCACAAACAAAAAAAAAGACGATACGAAGAAGACTTATTTATGGATGTGCTTCCTTCAAACATCTGTTTATTCCTAGCAGTGGATTTCCATCTGGACTTCCAGATCTAGGCTGCAGGTGATGGGTATTGAGCAGGCATTGCCAGAGCTACCATTCAGAAGCAAAGATGAACTTCCCAATTCCAAACCAGCTACTCAGGACGTCTCGGGGTGGGTGAAGCTTAGGAAGCTATTTTGTGCTGGGAGGTGAGCATGCTCTGTGCCTTCAGCATGTAAGCCTGCAGTGACAGGCTGAGCTGTCCTTCTGACAAGCTTCTCCTACACTTCTAACAGCAGTCCTCTGCTTCTGCACTCCTTGCTTTCTTTCCCTCTCTCGCCAGCTACACGCATCTGAATAAATGTTTTTTTTTTGATTATTGGGGTGATTGTGGTTATGAATAAATAATAAGTAAACAATCATATATGAATTATTTAAAAATTTCTAGGAAAGACAGTCGATGACAGTAAAACTTTCAGCTGTAACGCATTTCAAGAAAAATATGCAGATAAAACTGCATGTTTCATTCACATTGCAGCTCCGTTTTATTACAAGTTGAGGACACAGACAAAAATATTCCCAAGACATTTCCAAGTGAAAATTGATTATTTTGCAGTTAATAATACATGAAGCCAGACGACGACTTATTATCGACCATTAATTATCCCAAACTGTATTTATAGTAACAGTACAGTAATAAATCAAAAAAGTATTAACAATGACCATGATTACTCAAAGAAGCAACAGTATATCTTGCTGAATTTTTCACGATGCAAAGGTATGGTCTCATAAATGTGCATAGCAGCAGCCTTGCAAGTGCCGAAATCAGACAAAGGTACAAAGGGGGAAAAGAAATACTGTTCAAAGCCACAACATGCAACACCCCAAGCAAATGCGGGCAGTTTTACCAAGCTGGTCCATGAAAGACCAGCAGGTCCATCATGCTGTGATCTTTCTGCAGCCCTAGGGAACCACCCAGAGGAAAGACGTAACGGCACTCACCTGGCCCAGCATCAGGAGGAGCATGGCATCGGACATGCTGGAGCGGACTGCTGGTCCAGAGAGCACAAGGAGTCCCCGCGAGTGGCAGCCAGGACGTCTGCTGTCATCCTCCGGCGGTGCCTAGAGATGGGATTCTGGGTGTTGGAGCTGGGAGGGGCGGGCGGAGGGGGGGTACCGCCCCCTCCTTCAGTATGTCAAACCCGTGTTCTCGCTTCACTTGACTTCTATCTCGTCAGGACGCTACCGCCCCCTTCAGATCCCCCTGCCTGCTCCACTGGATGACGGCGTGCCCATGCCAGCCGTTACCAGGCGGGCAAAGCTGTTTTCGTGGCGAAACAGCGAGGTCCTAAGCTCAGCCGTCTGTCGGTGGTGATGGGGAGGGGGGTTGCCGTGGCGAGTGACCTGATTCCATCCGTGTGCGGTCTCCACGCTGCCGTGGCGGAGCTCCACGAGCGCGAGGCATTCCCCGCTCCTTCTGCCGCGCATATTAAAAGGAGCCAGCGTTGCCTAGCAACCCACCCTGGGGAGCCGTGCAACGCCCAACAAGGAGAAGTGCCTGTGACAGAAGCAGCTGGCGAGGGGAGGGCCATCCCAGCCGCCTCTCGCCATCCATGGGGGATCTGCTTGCCTGTTTTTGTGGGGGGGGGTTCAAATGCAACCAATGTGAGAACCTGTCTGCCTGGAGCTGCTCAGGCCTGACCACCACTGGCGGGGTATGATCCCATCCACGACCCCTCCCACTAAACATCGTTTTACATCCACATGACAGCTGGAGCAGATTGTAAAATGACTTAATTCAAAGAGCCAATCTCCTGCAATGAATAAATTCTATGAGTAGGGTGAACATACCGTGTCTGAGGCCTGGGGCCTCATTGTCAGGATCTGTGCTCTGATCACTAAGAAGCCCGTGGCACAGACATCTCGCACGCATGAGGTTTTCAGAGATGCCACTGACATCCTAAGCCCTGTCTTGTACCCACATTGCTGGAGCATGGGAATACTCATTAATATAGTCTTCAGTTTGTAAAACTTTCAGCTTTATCGTCCCGTCTTAGTGGGCTGAATGTAGCTTCCATATTTATCCTATTTGAATATAAACAGGTACATACTGATACAACAACTTACTGCTTACCATGGTTGCTAACTTTGGTCAGCTAGCTGGTGTGACATTTTTAATTTTAGACAAGTCTGCACTTACATTTACATGTGTGTAGCAGTTTTATTACCTTGCAAATAGTCTGTAGGATTTGCAAACAAGCCCAACGCTTTTGATGTAACTAATTTTAGGTTCATAATAATTATATAGATTTGCTGTAAGATTTAAGAAGTGTAGGTGTGACAGTCTGAAAGCGTGAGTGTCACGCCGGATGCGAGAGAGATGGCCACCCTGGCTTACAAGTCTGCAGAAGGCAGCATTACCATGCTGGAAGGGGGGGTGTAGTGTTTTGGGTTTGGGTACTATTACTATTATAGTTAAATTACTATTACAGTACTATTACCCTTATTATTAGTAATATTATTCTTATAGTACTATTATTATTATAGTTATATTACTTTTACTGTTATAGTACTATTACTATTATAGTTATGTTACTGCTATAGTACTATTAATCATTATTAGTAATATTAGTCTTATATTACTATTACTCTCAGAATGCACTTTTCACCTGACTTCACCTCTTTCCCCTTATTACATATACTTTATATGTTACTACATTTCAGTAAAATAATAACCAGAAGACACAACCTGATTTATCTGAGAGAGGGTACAAATCAAGTGGATAATGAATAATGATATTGAGAAGAATCACGTCTGCGAGCTCAAGGAAGACCATTATCTTAATGGTGCCAGTGATGCATGTCAGCATGCTGGCGTGTAAACAGTGGACAGAGTAGGCTAGAGGCGTGGGAGTAAAGCCTTCCATTCAGACAGGTTTGGTACATACAACTGAGAGCGCCCCCCCTTTTAAAGCGGCACAAACCCCTCAGGGACGCTCCACAAGTCACCTACTGAAATATATACTTAATTTACATATCATTCTATGTAACGCGTCATTCCACTGGGAACTGTGTGTTACAAAGTGTTTTCCTTGAGTATTTGACTTTTTGAGTGTTTGTGTTTTCCTGAGACCACTGACATTTTATTCTGTGTTATTTTTTTCAGTATTGCAGGGCTAAGTCAATGCTCTTCAGGTAACCTTGCTAAATCCTGCAAGATCTACTTTTCACATAAATATTAGATGGCCAGAAACAAGAGGAACATTTCTGCATCTTTAAAAACATGGTGAAGAATGATGGTGGCGGTAATAACTGATAATAGCAATAACAACAAAAATACTAATCAAAATGATATATTATTGTATATAAACAATTTATTTAAAGCTTTTCAAAATCTTTCTCCAAATGCACCAAAGCATGGTCTATATTTACATCTGTATATTCATGGGATACAATTTATTATAAGATGGCAGATGGAAAATTATACAGAACCTTTTCCCTCCTGAGTCAGTTTTTATTGAAAGATGTTTTCATAAAATATAACAAGAATGAAAAACAAAAAAAAACAGAAAAAATAGAAATGAATCAGTTAAAGTTTCATTTAAATAAAAATTATTTATTGATGAAAACAATGAATTTAAGCATTCTTGACAATTAAGAGTAGGAAGCAGGTAGAAACAGGAAGAAGACGAGTATCAATAAATCATGATGTCAAGGTCGCAGTGACAGGACGGAAAGAGGGTAGCCCCCTGTCACACCAGGACGTCAAGGTCACACTGACAGGATGGAGAGAGGGTAGCCCCCTGTCACATCAGGACGTCAAGGTCATGGTGACACGATGGAGAGAGGGTAGCCCCCTGTCACACCAGGACGTCAAGGTCACACTGACAGGATGGATAGAGGGCAGCGCAGTGTCACACCAGGACATCAAGGTCATGATGACAGGATGGAGAGAGGGGACCCACTGTTAAACCAGGATGTCAAAGTCACGGTCACAGGAGAGATAAAGGGCAGCCCAGTGTCATACCGGGACGTCAAAGTCATGGTAAAAGGATGGAGCGAGGGCAGCCAACTGTCACACCAGGACGTCAAGGTCACGGTGACAGGATGGAGAAAAGGATGGAATGGATCCATGATGCCTGTCACATCAGGGTGTCTAGGTCATGGTAAGAGTGAGATAGCCCAATGTCACAAGAGGGCATCACAGTCATGGTGAAAGGGTAGCCCAGGATGGAGAGAAACTAGCCCACTGTCTCACCAGGGTATCATAGTTACTGTACAGTGACAGGATGGAAAGAGGGTAACCCAGTGTCACACCAGGGCATCACAGTTACGGTGACAGGATGGAGAGAGGGTAGCCCAGTGTCACACCAGGGCATCACAGTTACAGTGACAGGATGGAGAGAGGGCAGCCCAGTGTCACAGCAGGGTGCAGCGATGACAGGATTATAACAAATGTTTCAAATTATAAATATCCCAAGATCCTCCAATGATTATTTAACATACATTACTGTAAGAACCTGGCATAGAGTAGACTTTATATTGTAATACTGTTTGCCAGTGTTCCAAAATACAGCAAAATTCAGAACCAACAAAAGAGATAAGCATTGTGGCGCTGAGATATTTGTATGTGCTAATTTGCTTTTGAAGTTGCATATTTATGATTAATCAGTGTGTATTTTTATATGTATGGTAGCATTTAAGGAAATTTCCCTTCTTTGCATTTTATATATTAATTCTTTCAGTGTATTCAGATGGAAAAAAACCTTCCAAATTGACAGATTACAAAAGCATTCCATATTAGACTTTATGCTTACTGCTCCTTCAGTAAGGGTGAATTCATGATGCATCGATGGTTATTTTGTTAGCTGTTTTTTGCTGGCAGTTTACACTGACGCTACGCATGGATATTTGATAGCATGTTATTCGTACAGCTATAAGAAGAGTGAAGCGCCTTCCTCCTGACCCTTACAGTGGAGTATTACAGTGCTTGTAGGCAGGTCGCCTGTACTCTTCAGTTAACATCATTCTATTCCACAGAGCCTGTGCAATTCCTTAGTGTTTCTGTGAAACAGATACTTTTGATAATGGATGTTTGTTTCGGATTGCAGGGCCTGTCCCAGAAAGCAAACTGCTGACATTGATTTGAATAAGCATATCCGAAACGCGAAGTGCCGTTTTATTAAACCATTAGTATTGCACAAAAAAATTGTTGATGCTCAAAACAACACTGTCAGCTGACACTCTGATTTTATTGTTTGCACACACAGGTCAATAGAAAATGAAACGTTCAAGCGCACAGCTTCATGCTAATGTATTTTCTTGCCAGCGTTGATAGTTTTACAATTACGTCGAGCAACATAAACAGTTCTTGCCTTGTGACCACGTCGTTCAATCAATGCCACTGAAACCAGATTGGCCGTCGCGTCTTCCACTTAGAGAGTGTGCGTTTAAAAAAAAACTCATCGGTTCTGAAAGGTCTCACAAAGTCCAGATGATGTTTGAGGAAAAATAATGACACCAGCATATTAGACGGTCACTTATTCGATATTTTTAATAGATTTTTTTTTAATATTGTAATTTCAGGTACTGCATAATGACTTAGCAGGGGGCAAAGAAACTGCCTGTAGTCCCTTTGGTCAAGACAAAAACATGCAGAACAAGGCCCATACATCACGAAACAGTTTGTACTGCAATATTCAAGGAAAAGCCTTGAACTTTGCTTTAAAGCCCACGATTGTTCCCAGTCAGCATTCCTACTCCGCTTTGATGTCTATTATCCTCTGTGGTATGCTATGAGAAGACCACTCTGCTATCCTTCCAGGACCTGCCTGACGAATTAAAAAAAGGGGGAAAAAAACTCCCACTCTGTGCAAGAAGAAAAATGTGCATAAATTCATCATAGCAGTCAGCCCTGCAAGAGGTCACCTCTGCCTGGGAAACATCTCGCCAGACGGGGGCTCTCCCCCTCCCAGGAGCACCCCGTCACTGTGATACACACTCTCAGCTCACTGCAATGTAATGGGGGAAATTTCAAGGCTAAAAGGCAGTTTAAAATTCCACCGCAGCAGATGATACATGCAGTAAGTTCAAGTAAAATAGTTTCTTTTTTCCATTTACTGTACCGAATGTATGAAGGAAATTCAGCTCTAGCTCACAGGGGTAACAGTTTTGCCTCTCCCAGGGCTTGAACTACATTGCTTGGAACCCCAGTGCAGTTCTTTGAACGCCATACCCCCTGCTGACCAGAACGAGGAATAACCAAAATCACAATCTTGCTCTATTAATAAAAAAGGGAAGATTTGCCAATGATCTTGGTGATTAATCCATATTCCAGCTTCTTATCCATTACAGTGCAGTTAGAGATTCACCCGAGAAGCACAGCGTAAGGAAACACCCCGACATATGGGACGCACAAACAGAACGGGCAATTTAGAGACACCGATTCATCTAAACCTATGTTTTTGGATGACAGCAGGAAACCAGAGCACCTGGGGAAAAAAACCCACACATACTATATAAATACAAAGCAGAAATGGGATACAAGCCCCCAACCCTAGAGATGTGAGGTAACGGGACCACCCACTGAGCCACCGTGGCACCCACAGTAATCAATCTTTATTTTCCAAAAGCATAAATATTACCCCAAATGCTTCTTAGTAAAACCAAGAATTCTCCACTGATGTTCTAAATAAAAAGATGAGCTAAACCAGCTCTCTCTAGACACATTCCAATATAGAGAGTAATTATCAACATAAAACATACTGCTGTCTCATCCCTGCGAACGTTTGTCTTTAGATGTGTAAATATGACGACCATCGGTAATATGTTCTTTTATTCAGTTTTACCGAAGCACATAACAGCAAGAATATAATGATTAATCTGCGCTGCCTAATTGGGCGATTTGTAATAGTACACAGGTTCACAGCATTCCGTACTTTATGTTATTGTAAATTGGGATTATACCCCTATGCATGGATAATTATAGTGGCTTCAGCAGAGATAATTGGATTATTATTTCTCTCTAAGTTTGTGGTGTTTCATTTATCACAACCAAGCAACAAAAACTATTGCAGAACTTGAAAGTCTGGCATCAGATTTTTGTAAATGCCTCATTACAGGGAAGAAACTGTGGAACAAATAATAACCAATCATTAAAAATATCATATGTCCTTCATAGCTGCTTGTCCTATGCAGGGTCCAGAGTCTACCCAGGAAGGTGCAGGCTCACGGTACAGAATAACCCAGGATAGAGTGCCAGCACATTGCAGGCCATATACACCTAAGGACAATTTTGCAACTCCAGTTGACCTTATTATGTTTTTGGACTGCGGGGGGAAAATCAGAGGAAACCCCATGATGGCATGGGGAGAACATGCAGAGCTGTGGCTCAACCACCCACCCCCCCCAGAAGTGTGAGGTAACAGTACTAACCACTGCACAACCACACCACTGTGCCACATGCTCATGAAATAGGACGAATGGGAATTCTTTCTAAAGCAGTCAGTAACGACTCCATTTGTTGTATAGGGTATGTATTACTGAGTGTGAGAAGTAGCACAACATTTTCTGTAGCAGTGATGTTAAAAAATAATTATGAGTAAATTACAATATACACCCACTACCATGGAGTCAGACTCATTCAAATCTTGCAGATTACAAACACAATGTAATATGAATGTAATACAGCAATAAATAAACACACACTAAAATTACATATCATTTGAAGATGAATACACTGGGAGACAAATATACGTTTTAAGAAATATTTGGAAAATAAATCCACAATTATAGAATGGATTATAATACATCCACTGAAAAAATTAAGAGACCACTCTATATTTTTAAACAAATCTACATTTTTAAATTCCGGTTTAATCCTGGTTCTGCTGACAGAAGGTTACACTGAGCAGCAGGATGCTTCCAGGTTAAAAATTTCTAAGACAGCAGTACACAAGAATGAGGTGAAGCAGGGGTGACTGGAAATGACCAGAAACCAGGCAGGTAAAAGGTGGAAGCGACATTCTAATGCCAGAGATGACTGTTAACTTATCCAACAATTTCTCATGAATCGGAGGATGACATCAAGTGACCTTCAAAAGGAATGGGAAACATTAAGTGCAGGTGTGAAGTGCACTCCTAGGACAGTTCATATCAGGCTCCTAGAAGCAGAACTGAAGTTCCATATACTGTAGCAAGGAAGAAGCCCTTCATTAATGAGAAACAGAGAAGAACCAGGCTGCAGTTTACAGAAAAATATATATTATTCACGGACACACACCCATAAATTGAGAAAGGAGTGAAACAAAAAATTGTGCTGTGGTCTCTTAATTTTTTCCGCAGCTGTATATAAACCCAGTAACAAATATTCAATTAGTGCATAACCACAGATTAGTCTTTGTCCTGTGTTCCAGTCCAACAGATAAGGAAGGCAGCAAATTTGAATTAAATCTGAAATGAAATTTGAAATGGCATGAAATTACTTTGCAGTATCTGGTACAAGGGCATTTATTGTGCCGAGTGTGTGTAAATCAGCACTTTGCCATCTGCTCCGGTGGCGTCATTCGGGCTGTTTATCATCGCCGGGAGCAGGATTGGACATGGATTTGGCATCTACATTGGCTCTTTTACACAATTTTCCATATCATCTGCAAAGAGATAACAGTGGCCGGCATTTTAAAGGACCGTACGAAAACAGCATTAAAAAAAAAAAATCACATTTATTACTTGGCTCAAACACGATTTCTGTAGGAAAGGCTGTCCTGTTTTGGGATACTGAAATGTTAACATTTAAGCAAAGTGGAAGAAAATATTTCACTGCTATAAATTGAATCTAATGTCACAATACTGTCATAACAAAACCAAAGACAAGAGTATCAATAATTCCTGCTTATATAATAGTGCTTTGCAGAGTTTGTCACAGATTACTTGCATATTTCTGTATTATCACATTATGTGTTGCAAACATACATCTTACTGCGGTACACAGCATCGTTTGTTTATGCTAAAGATGTAAAAGGATTACAGCTCAGCCAGAGGTCATTTTTCCAGGGTGAAATTAGTGCAAACCTATTAGTTTTCCCCCCTCATATAAATATAGCACTGCTACATAACCCGATACATATAGCAAATGTATATGTATGTATTTTTTATTTTTGGTTCTCCAAGCGTTCAGTGAGAGATATGGAAGAGCAAAAAGCTGCAAAGCTTTTGGGGATTAATTAGGCTTTTAGCAGCTGAACTTTCAGCACCTTGGTGCGGCACATGAAATCTCTGGAGGAGGTCCCAGAAGCAGTGGTGTGTGGGTTTACCCGCGCAGGTCTGGAGAAGTTACAGCAGGCCAACATCTGGCTTAAGACAATCTCATCATTGATTTAAGGCGGCAGCAGGAAGCTAATGGGTTGCTATTTTGGCCATGACATTGGAGATAATATGCTTTTCCATGAAAATCTGTGTGAAAAAGCAAAAGTATCTTAAGTAAAGCAATAAAGTGTCTTCATGGACTTCATGCCTCAGATGTTTTTTGTGGTCAGAGGACTCTAGGTCTAGAAGCGATGAACTGATTGTCCTGAAGTGAAATAAAGGGACAAAGCTACATATTGTGGTGTCATGCTTTGTTAGGTTATTCTTTGTTAATGCTTGTTTACAGCAGAAGGTAGTAGCCCCTCCTATTCCACTGAATTTTCTTAGGGACTGCCAGGCGGAGAGAGCTGGGTAGAGTGTGCTGGATACATTGAGCTTATTTTTGGATAAGATGTATGTGCATGTTTTATGTGGGCCTGGTCTGCCTGAAGATATCACGTCAGCCCACTATATGTCTTTGTTCCCTTGTTTCCTTGCTTTTTTCTTGCAATGTGCAGTGTTTTTTTTTGCTACCTCTACCCACGATGGCTATCAGTGGTATAAAATATAGATTTGTGTGTTATCAATTATCGTTCTGCATCATTCTCTGATTTCCACAGTAAATGCCATGTGAGTGTTGAAGCACAGTCATTTAGGTATGTTACTAAGGGATGGGGTTCCCCAATCTGGTCCTCGGGGACACACAGTCATTCCATGTTTTTGCTCCCTCCAAACTCCCTGCCAGATAGTCCATATTTTTTGCTCCCTCCCTCGGGAGCTGTGTCTGTAGGTACCTGAGGACCGGATTGGGTAATACTGCTATGGGGTATAAAGATACTATGTCTTGCCTTGAAAATGAGCCAGCAGCCTGTTTTCAGTATCTAGGCAGGAATTCACAAACTGGCCTCTAACAAGGTATTGGCTGGCAGGAGATACAGACACCTGTGTGCTGTGTTGGTACAGCCAAAGGACTGGTGAGTGATGGCATCCTGAAATTCGGTAGAGCTGTCCAGAAGCGGGGAGACCGGAGATGCCAACTCAAAGGCTGTGGTCACAGTAGCTGAGGTTGGGCGTGCACAGCGGCGAACCTCTGCATCAAACATGGAGCCAAAGGGTCAGCTGAGTGGGAGGGGTGGCAGGACAGAACACAAAATCCCAGCTATCTCCATGGTTATTTCAGCAAAGGAGACAGCTAAAAACTAGCAAGACATGGATTTTTCTATTCTAAGTATTTTGTGATATTGCTGGGTCATAATATTTCCAGCTTAATGCTACTTTAACCATAAATCCTATCTTGGTGACACCTGTGTCATATTGCTACACATAGGATTCTTGTAAACTTTACCCCACATATTTTTTGATACAGTTCATAGGAAGGACACGTTTAATGTCAGCAGATGGTGAGCTGTGGTCCTCGCCCCGTTACTGCCGCATGGTCCAGGCCATTGCCGGTCCGTATGGTGGGAAATAAAGGACGTTTCTTGGCAGAACTCATCTAGAATCTTTCATCTGTATGTGCAAGATAGCAGGGGGCTTTCGTGCATAAAATGGTACTTCGGCACCCACCAGAAAGAACATTGTCCGACCTGCAGGACGTGTGCAGTCGTGAACAGCATGTAACAGTGACCTGCAAACGACATGAATGAATCCTGAAGTCCCTCGTGGAAGACATCTGTTAAAAAGTTGGGTATAGAATTCTATAGTATTCTCCTCCATTCCTCTGCAAAGCTATGGTGGCCCTGAAGTACAAAACACAATACATCAAAAAAAAGCTAATCAAAAAAAATTTAAAGCACAGGAATGAGAAAACACAATTTGTTTTGTTTGCAGTGGTGGCTCTAGACCACTTCAACTGGTGGGGGGGAGGGGGGGGGCAGACTGGAGCCAGTTGTTCTGTTAGGGGGTCCAGGTGCTTTTGACCTTAATATGTTCTCCAGATATTACTTGTACTAGATCGCCAGCATTAAGAAGGAAAAGTCACATTTTATAAATATGTAAGTCACCCTGATTTCTTGTTTGATTCTCTTGCTTCCGCAAGCTTGATAATTGTCGTTAATTTTGCTTTGCATCAACTGAAGTGACTCGACCACCCGGCACACCTACATTAGGAGTCCATGAAGAAAATGTGCTTACATTTGTGTTTCGCCTGTTCGCAGCCCACCAAATTTTAGCCCGCATATATAAATATTAATTATAATAATAATAATACACTTATTTCAAAACCGAGTAGCATCTGTATTTGGGGGGGGGGGGGCACAGGGGGGACCCATGCGTGCTGTCACAGGGGCACTGGTCCCCCTGCCCCCACCCAGAACGTATTTTTTGTATGTTTTCTTGCACATTTCTGCATTGTCTTAATGTGTTTTGGCTGCCATAAGAAGCTCCTCTACTGAAGGTCTAAGACTTGGACGTGGGTAAGAGTGCCACTGCAGGGTACCTCCACGTCCGAAGGTGCAAGGGGTCCATTAAAACTGGAGCCAAGCGCATTCTTTCCAGGACGATATTCCAGGTAATAAAAAAGAAAATAACAAGCATAAAATAATCGCACGGTCTCTTTACCTCAAATCATCCCATAGGATCAATTCACATTTATATCTTTCCATTCTTTTAACCTTTACATTATTTTTAAAGTTTTTTTCCGTTTTTCCATTTGGTAGCACTTGACTTACAGCCAAGTTTTTAGTAATTTATAAACACATTCATAATACACTTGGCTATAATGTGTTATGCCTTTTGATGAATATTTATACTGTAGCCATGTTTATAATGCTTTATGAATGCATTATTATTTGCTAATGTGCTTATAAATTACTCAAAACATGGCCTTAAGTAAAGTGCTGCCTTACATTTACTGAGTTTTTGCAGGTGTATATTTGTCTACAACACTGTGTGTAGTATCTCTATTGTAAATTTTATCATGCTTTTATATTGGTACTGAACAAAATTAATCCAAACATCCAATTTAAGCTAAAGTACTTAGCCAGTAAAGCTGTTCTGGTGTTCTGTCCTGATACAGGAGATCTGAAATAGCACATCAGAATGGACGTATACGTCAGAATGGACGTATACATCAGAATGGACGTATACATCAGAATGGACGTATACATCAGAATGGATAGTTGTAAATACGCTAGTGAAGCCCAACACAGTGATGGCCATTCGGGTTAAACACAATGGTTTGGTCATACTTTCTGAATGCTACTTTGAGTGAACTATGTGAAATATCCCAAACACCTAAGGGAAGATGGATGCTACCCTGATCATGTGATCAACCTGCATCAGTGAAAACATTCCATTTGCATTTCAGTGCACTTAGTATAGCTCAGTCTAGCAAAGTTAGAGAAATTTAATAGGAGAGGGAGTATATACACACTACTTGCAAAATTTGCTGTAGCTGATGGGACAGTTTGATAAAGTGACACAAAGAGACAGGTGTTTGATGTACAGGCTGTACCCAAAAATCGCTGGGAGTAAGATAAATTTTCTTGAAAGCACCCATGCGTTGAGCAACGCTTGACGACAGATGTGATAGGAGTGACAGTCAGAGAGGTCTGATGATCTAAAGTGTATGGATACTATCTTGCAAGGTGGCCCTGGGACGCCTCATATTCATCAGTATAATTTGCTAGTGTGAAAATGAGAAGATTCTACTCACTAGAGTACCAGGCTTCACAGCACTTTGCCATGGAAATAGTTGGACTGTCATGGTAACTCCGGGTGTATTTACTGTGGAAAGAGCTTACAGTTTATTATTGCGCCTATTGTAGATACGTTGACTTTGGGACAACATGGCTTAATGTTTGCTTGGCTTCTCCGATATTGTGAAACTGAAATATCCGAAGATATCCTAAAACGCTGTCCGGGGAAGTAAGGCGAGGTGCATTTTTCATCAGCACCATCGGTGAACCTCGCTGGTAGAGCCTGCGTGATGCTTCTGGGCAACCGGGGATGATTAAGGAGTTTAATTCTTTCGTGCCTGACAAAGTACCGAGGATATGCATGTAAAGCCCACATTAATTAAAATGACCTGCCACGGTCCCTGTGACATCACAGGCCTAATACTTTGTGCTAATTGTTAGCCCCCGCCCCCCCTTCCCCTTAACTGGGATTTGCAGGTCTGGAAAAGAACAGCTGCCTCCTGTCCCTTTATGGCCCCAGTCCGCTTCTCTGGTGCCCCCACTGAGAGAGTCTTGCCCTCTGCATCTCCCCATGCATCTTACAGACATATTTTTGAGCCATAACTTTTAAAAATACTTTCCTTACTTGTTCAGCACATTAGTTCGGTCTGCTCTTTTGGAACTGCTGTTAAATAAACCTCGGCATGAGCATGGCAGCTAGATATTTACAGATTTTTATGTCAATTTGATTAAGAGCTAGAAAATACAATATCGGCTAATAAATATATCCCAGTTAAAATATTAGACATACAGCCACGAAAAAAAATTAAGAGACCCCAGCACATTTTTTTCTTTCACTCATTTCTCAATTTATGGGTGTGTGTCTGTGATTAATATATATTTTTCTGCAAACTGCAGCCTGGTTCTTCTCTGTTTCTCATTAATGAAGGGCTTCTTCCTTGCTTTATGGGACTTCAGTCCTGCTTCTAGGAGCCTGGTATGAACTGTCCTAGGAGTGCACTTCACACCTGCACTTAATGTTTCCCATTCCTTTTGAAGGTCACTTGATGTCATCCTCCGATTCATGAGAAACTGTCGGATAAGTTAACGGTCATCTCTGGCATTAGAATGTCGCTTCCACCTTTTACCTGCCTGGTTCCTGGTCGATCCCAGTGTCTCCTGCTTCACCCTATTCTTCTTTACTGCTGCCTTAGAAATTTTGAACCTCAAAGCATCCTGTTGCTCAGCGTAGCCTTCTGCCAGCAGAACCACAATTAAACTATGATTTAAAAATTCACATTTGTTTAAAAGTATAGAGTGGTCTCTAAATTTTTTACATGGCTGTTAATTGTTCTGTTCTTCAAGAACATCTGTGATACGTCTACTTTAAGCAGCACACCAGAGCACTTTTCATTTATCCTGTAAAACCCCTGTAAAATATACCCCAGTGGCTGAAAACAGATTTTATATTTCTGCACCTTATATGTAGTCTCCATCTTGCATGGTCACTGCCACCTAAAAATATAAAAAATGTAAGAAAGTTAGTCCTTGCTGCACAGATACTGAGGTACTTAAGATTCTTCTCGTGTGTTCCTTCCTACCAGTAGGAGCCTTTGAGGATAACAAAAGTATTCATGAGGTTTTAAAGAATTCATTGAGGTCCTTGGGTCACCCAAATGGTCATACTGTATTCCTTTAATTATATGAAATCTCATCAAAGCATTTACCTGTTTAAACTTCCATCTCTGTTCACTAATATTAACTCCTTTCACCGCAGATGGAAATAATGTGCAATATCCGCTGTGTTGATTTCCAAGCCGGGGAATTATCCTTGACATTTACTGACAGTTGTTATGCTACTGTATTGTTTTGCTGCAGTGCTAATGTGATGGTGAGGGTGTCCTGGCCTTTCCTAAAATCAGTGGCTTTCAGCAGTGTTGTTGGGCAGAATGGCCTACTGGAGATTTTGGGTAAGTGTATCACATACAGATGTACCTGCCAGTAGTGAGCTGGTTATGCTATTGCGTGGGTTTCCGTGGGAACCCTTATAGCGAATGTACCATGCTGAAGTTCATGCAGGCTGCTTACAGTACCACTCAAAAGTGTGGACATATCAAGCAACTTACAAAGGAGAGTGATAGTGTCACATCATGTGACTTGGCCACCTGACCTGAATATAGCGGAAATGGTTTTGGGGGAGTTTGACCATAGAATGAAGGAAAAGTGACCATTGAGTGCTTAGCACATGTGGGACCTCCTTCAGGCCAGCTGGAAAAGTGTCCCAGGAGGCCACCTCATGGAACTGGTGCAGAGGAGACAGTAGGGTCAGCCAGTCCCTGGAGTAATTGGGGTTAAGGGCTTTGCTCAACAGACCAATGGTGGGATCACTCTGCTGACCCAGGGATTTGAACCAACAGTCTTCTGAATCCCAACCCACAGAGCTGCCCCCCCACAAAAAAAAAACATTTTGAATACTTTTTTTGGTCAGTGCATAATTCCATATATGTTACTTTATATTTTTGTTGTCTGTATAATTATTATAAAATATAGAGAGTATTACAAACAAATATTTTGACTGGTTCTGTATATGCTCCATAAGTCACGACCAAGACACATCAAAGAGCAACAAAGTTAAGCCGAAGACCTTGGACTCCACACCATGAAGCGTGCTCAATTGTAATGAAAGTGACAGCGAAACCAAAAAAGCATGAAAATACAACATTCCCTCTATAGACTATTTATATTGCGGTGGGCATTGTGTGCCTCCATCATTAAGGTAACTTGCCTTTGGTGACTAAATTATTACTTAGGTTTAAGACTGAGGATAACACAAATATATGGTTTGCTGGTCCAGAAAGAAATTCCATTGCCTAGTGAAAAATGTCTCCTTCCATAATTCAATATAATAAATGTAAAGTGCATTTACTTAAAGCAAAGTATTGGTGCAAAGTTTGTAAATAAAAATATTCCTCCTACAAAATATCAGTAACAACTTGGTTGATTTAAAAAAAAATTTAATAACACTCAATTAATCAAATGCAAGCACCTATGCATGCATAAACAGGTGCCGTTTACTTCTGGCAGTCATGCGTGAAATAGAGCTGTTTTAGTTGCATGGTAATATTTAAATCATGAAGCTAAGCAGTTGCTAGTAATGGGTTCCCTGATTGTTAGACACGCAGAGCTGGGCAGGATTTGAGGGACATGGTGACAGACCTGCCTCGCGATTCGCAGTGCTGCACTTTGATTGGTGCATTTGGTTCTCATTCTGCTGCCCGTCTCTGATGTATGGAAGGCTGTCGGTCACATGACTCTGCAGCAAGAGGATTGGGTAGAGAGCTTAATGTGAAATCAAAACTCATTGCCAGGATTCTGGTCATATGATGTGTTAAAGATTGGGAGTTAAGGGTATTTGGTATATCCTCTTTGAGTTTCTTCCAAGAAAGGCAAGTCATAGTGCTCTGGTTGTCTTAATATGTTCAGCATTATGTGTGTCTTGTAGCAGAGATACCTAAAAAGATGTTTTCAGCTAACAGGATCTGACCAAGATCTTTCTATCTGGACCTGTCAGGGGGCAGTCTGATGGAACAGCAGAAGAATACCTATTTATTTGAATGCAATTGCAAAGAATGCTGTCCACATCTAATCACTACAGGGGGATTAAAATGTTGCTGATCCTAAAACCTTAAAACAGCATAAGGAAACATTGCGTTAGATACTGAACCACAAACCCTGGAGTGCAGAAGAAGAAATACCACCGGAGTAATTAATCATTTTAGATAAAGGGTGTCATGTAAGACAAATCTATGCATTGTGTGTAAAATAACAATACGTTAACATCAGTGTCCAGGACAGCGTAAAAGCCTCATCACACGTTCATATATAATGATTAATGTTTTATGAGCAGTGCATAGACATTCATAAAAGATACATAGCATTGTGAAGAATTTATCTAACACTCAGCTTAGGTAATGTGTTGCAATTGTTATTTTTACCTTGTCTTTGTCTGTCCTGCGCAAAAAGTAATTTCCATGGCAAACCACTTCAATACTAGGCTTTTGCAAAGCACCACTATCACGCCGGCTCTGTTTATCTGACAATTTTTAGTCAGTCGCAGATTAAGCATATTTAATTATTCCCTAACAAAGAGGAAGGGGCTGTGCGCCACACAAAAACACAGGCAACTTTAACAAAAGCTGATTTATCGCGTCCCTTCAAATCACATCTCTCTGACATGAGTAGAAATGACATTTGAAAGGAAATTTAAAAATAAGACCAGTGACTCACCTCTTATTAAAATCTCCATACTTCATTTTATACCCGCCTTAGCTGTCCAGCATCATCAGGATTGGAGATTCCAACACGACACAGAAGGTCATGTTTAACCTTGATGTTGACAGGACTGGAGATTTCTTTAATAGCATTGTCATGATTTGATCAGCACCAGCCTCTGCCTCTGAGAATTATGGTATAACTTCAGACTGACATGGCAGAAGATATAAAAACACAATATAACAATATCTGGGAAGATACTTGAATGCCAAGGAATTCTGCAGGACTTGACTGTGCGTGATCGTCCATTGCCGCATCTCCGCAGGTGAAATTGACTATATCTGTATCATTTTTATTTGGACCTGCAATGGCAACCTGTAGTGAATAACTAAATTAAACAAAAAAAATGCTTAGTCTCTAGCTTTATGGGTAATCTTACATCAATATTGGATTGTTGTGACATGCCTATGCTTTTAGCGCAAGTCTTCAGTTATTTCTCTACAAGCTCTCTTTTTGGGGACCGACTGATACGCAGTGATGAATTCATTATATTCAGACATTTTGCTGCGGAGGAGAACAGCAGCCCACAGCTGACAGTCGACCATCTCCTAACTGCCATGGATAAAAATGAATAACTCTTATACAGGGTATATGTGTTCACTTTGTGTATATTTGTACTTTATATTTAATGAGTAATGCTAAAGATAGTAACCGCATGCCACAAATCTATCAGAACATAATGGTGTGAACATCCTTAATTCTCCATCAATAATACACCGAGTGACATTATGTAAACAGTGAATGTGACTTACCATCATGCATAATACACACACCATTCCATCCCACTCAGCATTGAGGGGCATAATGTAATAAAAGAGTCTGTGAAGATTCTTTGGATCATTTCTTCCTATATATAGATTCCACATTTGCCGCACCTTGTCACAATGGGAAAACTCAAAAGCCCAAAGTGGGGAGGTGTGTCCTGCTATTAAAATGCAAGTTTGAATTTCTTTAGCCTATGAGACTCCCTCCAAAATCAATTCCTACGGTAGATATAGGATGATCTCTAGCAAATTTTATGGGTGTAGACTAACTGTGCACTTCTTCATAACATTCCTTTTTTTACACATTTTGGCCTGGTTTTCATCATCCAGAATTCCATCATCTGTAATACTGACTAACTGTCGCCTGTCTGGGAGTAAGAGTCGTTTGATCTCTTCTTGCATGTTGCCATTAGGATCGGGCTGCATTCTAGAATTTCTAAATAAAAGCACAGTTAGAACAGGTAAGCTAATATCATGTTGCCATAGCAATGTTAAGGTCAAACAAATATTCTCTATAGCCAGACTCCTTATGCCATAAATAACCCTCATTTTCATTCTGAGCCACAACCCAAAGCTCCCTTTGGATTTTTGCCCACTGGATGCCGTAACTGTCCACATATGATCTTTACTGGAATGGTGCAAGAATAGTGAATGTTGGGAATGGTCACCATATGGCAATCTAATAATCTGACAGTTCTAGGAACAAGAGCACAAACTCAAAAATGTACCTAATGAAACAGCTGCAGGTTCAGCTCATACGATTTACTATGCCATTAATAGAAAGGTCCTTGTTTGCCTATGAAAAGGTCAAAAGATTGTTCTGTTGCTATATATCCATTTTGCTGCTGGAGGAATCAGTTCAGCCATTCTTGGAGAAGTGATTAAGATTATTTTGGCCGAGGTCCACGTTACAGCTTTCTGCCCATAAACTAAATAGCTCAGCCGGGCGAAACCGGAATTACATTTGAACCCAATAAAAAAAGGTGAGTCAGTTATGGCCATTATGCACGGACTGTTGTGTCTGCAGCAAGGAGCGACTCTATGAATGGAGCAGAGCATAATTTCAGAGTGAAGGTGTTTTGGAGACAGGAAGATGGCAGAAACTCCAGAAACACTCTGGAATCGTGGGACTGCCAGGGCGATAACTCTTAATGACTTCTGAGCTTCCAAGCACAGAGGGAGATGCTAAACTGGATGCCATATGAATAACCTTCTGCATTACTCATCCATCAACCCTCTCCTGCAAGACTCAAACCTTTAGGGACAAAAAAGGAAACATGTCCGTTGCTCTTATTCTATTTATTACTGATAAATAGTGCATTTATCTAAATGCATGGTGGTTGTCGAGAAATCCTCATCTGTTCTCAACAGTACGGCTTTGTTGTGAGGTTGGATTCCGCTCCTTCACCACAGCCACGCCCCCTCATCAGGTCTCCCTCACCAGAGTACTGATTCTACTGTCTCACTCTTCTTTCTGGTTCCTCTTAATTGCCTAGCCTACTTAACCGGTCTAACTGGTTTCTTCACTGTGAGGAATTGTTGACTCATGTCCAAACTCCAAGAGTTCCTGATCCCGGTCCCCCCCCCCCATCCCCACCCACAAGTGCCTGCTTTTCCTCCTACAGTATGCGGTTCAGCATGAGTGATTCTCCCAAACTCCAGCCCGGTGAGTATGTGTTCTGATCCCCCTCTCAGTACAAGTGTGTGTTCCACTTCTGTGCCTGCATGTATGCCTGCCTTACCCTGCACCCTCAGGCATGGGCAGATTATGGCTTGGTCCTACTGGATCTTAGGGGGACCTCAAGCAACGTCCCATACGTTGTGATGCAGTCCGTGGGCATTTTTAGATTACATCATCCTGTAGCTATGGCAGTGCAAGTTATTTAAGGCCCAGGGCTGTCTTAGATACTACACCAGTTTTAGCCAACTGATTTCTGGGGCTCTACAGCCCCTTTAATTACCTAAAGGCGGCCTCAAGCCCTGTCATCTATGTCCGGATGAAATTCTCCAGTATCTATGCAGTGCTAGTTCTTGAAGGCCCAGAGCTTAGTACACTGGTTAGTGCAGACTGCGGGTTTTGGGGGCCTCGGTTTCCCATTTGTGATGACAGTCTTTGACGATTTTTAGATGAAGTCATCCAGTAAATAAGGCAGTGCTAGATGTTTTAGAAAGGGCCAGAGCTGTCTTAGATAGCACATTGGTTAGCACAAACTGTGGGTTTGGGGTCTCCCTCAATTACCAACGGGCGCCCCAAGCTTTGTTGCCATTTGTGAGACCCTTCAGCAATTGTTTTTAGATAAAATCCTCCAGTAACAATAGCACTGCTAGCTGTTTATGGAGGTATCCTTATAGCATGTATATACTACATGATTTTAGCCTGTGTAGTTTTAGCCTGCGTCGCTTTAGCCTACACTGCTTTAGCCTGTGTCATTTTAGCCTATGTGAGTTTAGCCTGTGTCGGTTTAGCCTATACTGCTTTAGCCTGTGTCGTTTTAGCCTGTGTCGGTTAAGCCTGCGTCGTTTTAGCCTACACTGCTTTAGCCTGTGTCATTTTGGCCAGTGTTGTTTTAGCCTGTGTCACTTTAGCCTACGCTGCTTTGGCCTACACTACTTCAGCCTGTGTCGTTTTAGCTTGTGTTGTTTTAGCCTACGCTGTTTTAGCCTACGTCGCTTTAGCCTACACCGCTTTAGCCAGCGTCGCTTTAGCCTAGACCACTTTTGCCTGTGCCGTTTTAGCCTGTGCCGTTTTAGCTCATGCTCCCAGGATGGACCTTCTGGCTTTCGGACTCCTACTTGTTCCACTGACTGTAACCTCTGCCTATCATACAGTACCTGTTCCCCACTTACCCTGCGCGTGGATCCCTGAAGGATTTTGTTACATATGTAGGTCATAGAGTAATAATCAACAATAATGAAGAATAATGTGTAATGAAGCAAAGTCAATAGGTGCTCCCTAATACTTCTTATTTTACTTGATTTTCAGGAACATATTAACATGTTTAATCAGTTAATTTGTTTGCTACTTTTCAAGATCATGGGGGGAATAATATAATCTGCATCATAATAATATGGAAATGATAAATCATTTGTTAACCATTTGAGCTGAGATTGTGCTTTTTTCCATGATTATTATCGTTATTTGATGGATGATGAGAGAGATTCTTCACTAGTTTCAGAAATGGTTGTACTCCATGGACTGAAGAGCTCTCAGGCTCATAGCTGGTATGGTCTCTGTTAACTTGATGCTCTTGACAGTTTGGGCACACACACACATGCACACAGAGACACACTTTTCTTTTTAAATAGCATGAACAGGATCTTGGGGATTGTGGGGGTTGCAGACAGAGAGGCCTGGAATGACAGAGGATGTAATTAAAGTCAGTCACCCAGCGGATCTGAAACGATTGCTACCTGGAGCTCGCCCAGAGAGGGGTCATGAAGGTGAATGACTGCAGAGAACATTTAAGATCAAAATAATGAGGCCGGAGGAAGGGCAGCAAGGAGCCTCCACTTGTCAGTCCTGGGGAGTCTTTTTTAAGGAGGTGAGGGTCCTACGGGGAACTGCACAGCAAAAGCAGCATATACTCATATTTTTCGGTTTATGTGTCAACTTGTGTTTCGAGCAGACCAGTAAGGTCAGGACCTTAGACCTCTGGTAAGCCCCTGGCCCAGACTACACTCCAGCCACCTGATTTTAAAAAAATTCTTTTTCGATTGTTTGATTACTGAATCCCCACAGAATCAGCGCACTGTGGAGATGTGTGAAGCATGGTCACTAGAATACAGTGCAAAATACAGTGTATGGGCATAGTGGAGAAGTCTTACTTGCACACATAGTGTATTAGAGATCTACTACAGCCACATTTGTCCCTATTACCTTCCCGAGGTCTGTAGCACATCATTAGCGGCCATACCCAGGATCTCTCTTTTTGTTCGCTATTACAGTGACTTCCTCTCCTTCCTGCCAGTCCCCATCCTGTCCCAGCCCTAGCTTGGCATTATCATTATCGCCATGGTGCCCCCTTTGGTCAGCCCGAGTGGTACAGCAGCCCTAAGTGCTGGTGACATGGATCCTGTGTGTGTGTGTGTGTGTGTGTGTGTGTGTGTGTGTGTGTGTGTGTGTGTGTGTGGATTAGGTTTATATTACAATGTGAGGACCAATTGTCCCTCACGAGGTAATAAAAAGCTGTTATTTTGGTGGTGACCTGTAAATGCAATCAAAAAAGTAAAGATGCCAAAAGTTTTGTATTTTGTTTAGTTACTTATGGTTAAGTTTAGGGCTCGGTAGGGGTTAAGGTTCACATAGTTGGGATTAGGGTTTTCCCATAGAAATGAATGGAGACTCCCCACAAAGATATGAATATCTGGAGTGTGTGTGTGTGTGTGTGTGTGTGTGTGTGTGTGTGTGTGAGTGTGTGTGTGATTTTTTAAAAATTATTATTACAAGAAGCTTTATGCAGGCAGCACCTGTCATTCATGCGGTTATTTTATGCATTTTACGACCATATGAAAGTACATGAGATATAAATGTCAGTAAGGAAATTGAATATACAAAATTTGCAAGCTTTGCTCAGTATTTCTGCCGCACACAATCAAGCCTCTTCTACATGTCCATCTCACAGTCATATATCTGGGTCAGGGTCACAGGGGGTCCGGAACCTATTCCAGGCTGTATAGGGCACAAGGTAGGACACCAGGCTCTGACAGGTGGGAGGGGACCCACGTGATACAGAGGGAAGATACCAGAGGAACATAGGCAGGATTCAGATCCTCCCCCTTAGATGTGTTACGCAACACCATCACCCACCCAGCCACAGTGCTATTCTTGAGCCCGGCTTTACTGATTATAAAATAAAAGTTTATTCTCTAAGGTTTATTTTATACGTATACTTCAGCAATATTCATTGTTCTAAGATTCTGAAGTTCAAATGACTGTGACCCTGGATGAACCACGTCGTTTTGTGTCAGAACACTCTGCCATTCCTGACTTTACTTTCTGTCTTTTGCTTTGATTTCATTTGAGCTCAGCTAAGTGTATTCTGTAACCTTGGAAATGTTGGTGTATTAAAACAAGCAATTTCAGTACCATAATAGTGTGCTGTGCTCATCTGAGATTGTGACCACAAACTCAAACGGCTGGGGATTGGAGGTGCACAAATAAAAATTTGGCAGACGTTTGTCATAGTCATTACGAATGTTATTATTTTTATTTTCACAGCGCCGAACCTGTGGAAATGGATGACCACTTCAGAAACCCACGCTGGCTAAGTGCCAGGGGTGTTTGTACTGGGTCTGGCTGTTACCTAGGCAACAGTGTCACCAAGAGTATGCTGACCTAATATACTTGCCTCCGAGAGTGGCCACAGTACAGCAGACTGAAGGGCGTCTCATAGGAGACACATATGGTACTTATTGCTGAGGTTACATATTTTTTACTATCTCATCAGATCAACTGTAGAAAAAAAATCAACAACTGTAAAACTGACGATGTATAAACAAGGCCGGGAACGGATCATAAAAGATGCTGTTTATTTGTCATGCTGTTACTGTAAACCACAATCTGCGTTTTGGTTCACCTATTTTTGCATGTTTTTTCCTTGATTTAATGCCTCAAGTATCTCCTTTGAAACCAGGTTTATAATAGTGACAAATAACTCTGAATCTATTTGCAAAAAAGTCACGAATATGATACAAATACCAAAAGGTTACACACAATGACGTGTGTGACAGTTCATAAACTGAGGCCTTGGGAACTGTACCGCCTGTGATGCACTGGCATCCTGTCCAGGACATACCCAGGCCCTGGGAACTGTGCCACCTGTGCTGTACTGGCATCCCATCCAGGACATACCCGTGCTTTGGGAACTGTACCACCTGTGATGGACTGGCATCCCGTCCAGGACGTACCCAGGCCTTGGGAACTGTGCCACCTGTGGTGGACTGGCATCCCGTCCAGGACGTACCTGGACCTTGGGAACTGTGCCGCCTGTGGTGGACTGGCATCCCGTCCAGGACGTACTTGTGCCTTGGGAACTGTGCTGCCTGTGATGGACTGGCATCCCGTCAAGGACGTACCCGGGCCTTGGGAACTGTGCTGCCTGTGATGGACTGGCATCCCGTCCAGAATGTACCTGGGCCTTGGGAACTGTGCCGTCTGTGGTGGACTGGCATCCCGTCCAGGACATACCCTGGCCTTGGAAACTATACCACCTGTGATGCACTGGCATCCCGTCCAGGACGTACCCAGGCCTTGGGAACTGGGCCACCTGTGGTGGACTGGCATCCCGTCCAGGATGTATTTGGGCCTTGGGAACTGTGCCGCCTGTGGTGGACTGGCATCCCGTTCAGGACGTACCCGGGCCTTGGGAACTGTGCCGCCTGCGGTGGACTGGCATCCCGTCCAGGACATACCTGGGCCAGGATAAGCAGATGTTTGGAAAGACTAAAAAAAAGGGATATTATCGATGCTTCCATGCTGTGAGTTTCCGTGGATGCGCATCATGAGTAATAACAAATCACGCAGTGTCCCATTATCCAAATTAATGGCCAGAATGACTAAGTAAAATAATGCCACAATATTTTGCTTTTGCAAGTTTTTGCCAGCATCGTTAACTCTACTTGCAAATTGCAGTTACCACATTAACTTACAAAACCAACAGAGTAAACTGACTTTGTATTCATAAACTATAATCCGTTCCTTTTCATTCAAAGAGGAATTATGTTCGAGAAAGTCTTTATTTACCTGTTAAATCTGTGTGGTTAGGATTTGAATCTAGTATGATGCCCCACTGCTCAGCTCTTATAATATACCCCTCTTGTGGCCCCCCACCTTAAAAAATCCAAGAATCGCCCCTGCCATAGGCAAGTTGCTCATATTTGTTTTCATACGCCTGCTGATAATAACAGAAAAAACTAGCATAGGCTCATAGCTGGTTTTAGCTGGTTTTAGCTGGTTTTAGATGTTCATGTTTCTGCTCTTGCTGCCCTTGATGGTTTAGCTGGATGGATCACCAGATGGAATGACCAGCTAAACCAGCTAGAATGACCATCGTAAGCTGGTATGACCTGCTAAACCATCAAACCATCATGCAAAAAGTACACCAAGTCAGTCACCAGGGATGTCCATTGTAACAGGAAATGGGGTGTGTTTCCTCTCTATGGATGTGGGGACAGGGGGCTTGAGGGTATCATTAGTGCTTCCTAAACACTGAAAAACGGGGGTTTGGGTGTGGCAGAAGCATCTCAGTAGGCAATCCTTTAATGAGGACTGGGTGCCACATTCACAGCAGCTCCCCATTCAAAAGCATCTGTCACTGTCATTCCTATGCCGTCTATCCAAAAAGGGCGGAGCCTTGCTGAAACCTGGGGGGTGACGCTCTGGTTATCTCACACGGGAGGGGAGAGTTCTTTGTAGTCGGGGAAGTATGCTGCCGCAACGGAATTGACGCAACCATCGGCATCCCGACTCGAGGGCCTTTATCTGAGGAAGTGAGCCTGACACTTCAGAGGAGCTTCTTGGGATTTGTCGGCAGCAGATGGAGCGATATCTTCAACTCTTCTTCTTCAGCTTCACTACATATTATGCTTTCTTGTTATATAACTACCAGTCAGTACAAGCAGCTCTTTTATAAGTCTGTAAAACCTCCAGTTTCCATTGATCGGCAGGATTTTCAATGCCTTATCAGGGCAGTCACCACAATTAAATATTATAATAGTTTCCCTTCTGGGATTTGAACCTGCAAATGTTTTCCCAGAAGTCTGATTTCTTAAGCACACAACTGATTATGGCCCCTTTCAGGAACTGCACTATATAAAGCATCTCCATTCTTGTTCTTCGCCGCTCTCCTTGAACAGGAAACCTCTAAGTAATTATCTCAGATTATGAATGTCTAGAGACATTACATGTCAGAGTGATTTCTGGGAGATGAACTATAGGTCACAAGACAATGGTGGAGATATCGCTATTGAGGTTTCAGATAAACTCTCGAGTCAGATCCAGGACAGTCTGTCCTAAATTCCACCTTTAAGAAGCAAAATTCTAGAAAGAACCGAAGAAGATGGCTGATTTTTTAATCGTGCTCCACAGGAAATAAGCATAAAAAACGAGGGCTATTTTTCAGAATGTCATCGACATTAAAAAGAAATTGCAACCTTGAGTGAGTATGCTGAATGACATCAACAGGCAAATAAAAACTGATGGAACAACAACTGAGCAGAGATGGAAGCAATTGAAGATCTTTACGGCAAAGACATCAAGAACCAAGAAACATTTAATGAGGTCAGAACCTTCAGTGATGGAACAGGAGACCTGAGCAGCCTTGAGATTGCTGCCAAAACGAAAGGCCATGAGGATAGATGACATCCCAATAGAAACATTAAAAGCAACTGAAGAACCAATGAAGTATCAAGAATCAAGTGTTGACCAAATTATACCAACACATTTGGAAAATAAATTAATATCCTTTAGAATGAAAGAGATCAGCTTATATTTCATTACCTAAAAAGGAGACCTGACTGTATGAATACTGTGCTGCTATTTCCCTTATATTACATGTAACTTAGATTATGCTGAAGATCATTCAATGCAAAATATTCAATGCATCTCTAAACAAAATCAGTCACAGTCAGGACAGGACTGATGTCAGATTGGTTGGGGTCAAGGTTAGACAAGACTGCGTACTGCCGCCATACCCATCCCATACCTACGTATGGAGAACAGGAGAAGCTGGACTGGAGGATCACAGCTGTGGGGTCTACTGGTGTTAGAAATATCAACATTTAATATTTGGATGAAACCACACTTACAATGGAAAATACAGAAGATCTGAGTACATTTACAAGAAAAGCTAATGTGCTGAGAGAAATGTTGGTCATGGCTAAATGCAAAGAAAACAAAGGTTATGACCATGTAAAATCGCAATCAACAATGTAAAAACTTTAGCTCGGACAGCGATGAAGTAAGTTATAGACAGTTTTTACCTCATTAGAAAAATCATCAATAACAAGATCCAGCACTTGGCAGAGCTGTGATGAAGAACATAGAAAAGATCTTTGGAAGTATTGATATATCACTCAGAACAAAGATCAGAATTAGTCAGAGGATGGGGTTTTCCGGGACTCCTTATTGATTGGAAATGCAGACAATGAGGGTGCAGGACAGGACGAGCATCAGTGCCTTTCAAGTTTGGGCTTATCAGAAGACTTTGGACCGAGAGAAACGACTACAAATAAGGTGGATGCTCTCATTTATCCCAAGCCACTGAGAATCCTGAGCACCAAGGCAAAAGAATAAATCATATGTTCTGGCGGAATATTATCTTTACGTTCGCCAAGTCTGAACATCAGCTATATGGTACATAATATAAATAATCTATGTAACATAAGACATACATGCGTGTGTTTGTATATGTATATGCAGAGAGTTTTGTGCCAGATGATACAAAATGAAAATCGAGTAAACCACTCAGTAATCCCAGCATTAATCCCATGCTGACCTCTGGTGGTGCGAAAAATTATAGTAGCTTGGTCTTGCTTTTCTAATATTTACATTTTACTTAGCAGACAAATGTATCCAAAGCCTCATACATTTTTTTTCTGAGAAAGCAGGATTAGACAGTTCCTGTAGGGGCCCGATGGTGACATCATGCTGCTGATATTTGAACCAGAAACCTTCTGGTAACAGAACCCTAACCCACTTAGCCACACCCCTCCCACATAAGACAGCAGAACATTCAAAAAATGCAAAAAGGCATGGCTCACTAATAAAATTACTACGCTACGCCTTTTACGTCATAATCTGCTTCTTAAAAATCTTTATTTAAAAAAGCGTAAACACATCCTGATATTTTAACACGGATCAAGATGTTTTGCAGTACTTTACCAACAAGCTATCATGGTAGTGAAATGTGAAAATAGCTTGATTTTACCATTTAAGAATTTTTTCAAAACAGCTTTAATACCTTACTTTTCTATCAAACTGTGGCATGCAACAGTGCTGACTAACCTGTGTAGACTCGCTTCCAGAGAGGAGAGTTCTGGAACACCTTGAGGGAAACTGGGTCACAAAAATATATTTGGCATTCAAACATGATTTTGCATCAATGTGCAGCACCAGGGCGGAGTCAGCCGAGAGCACATTGCCTGGGATTGGCATCTTCTCATAAGGCACGATTTATCAAGCATGTAGCCCATCTTATGTTCCTCCTCACTCTGTAGGTACAAGAATAACCTGATTTATTTCATTGGTACCTGCAGCTACTTTTGCTTTAGCCCTGCATTGTCTGGGTGGGTCCATTTCCATGGTAACTGAGGGGGTGGCAGTTTGGACTTAGCCTGGCTTTTTAATATGAAATGTCTGTGAATTATTGCAGTGCACGGGACCAGAAAAAAGGGAAAATCCACAGAGGCAGGGGGCAAGAAGCTGAATGAGGCAGTATTGGGGTCACACAATTTTGCTCTACTATGAGGTTACGGGTCTCTGACAGAGAGTCAAGTTAAGTCTTGATTATCTTGTTGGTGATTAAACCTGATTAATCTTTTATTTTAATAAAAAGACCAGGTATTTACACTACAGCCGTGGGGAAAATTTTGCAGAAAAAAAAATATATATTACTCACAGACACACAGCCAGAATTTGAGAAATGAGTGAAACAAAATATTGTCCTGTGGGCTGTATATATGGAAGCAATTTCACTGCGAGCAGCCTTTGTGGGTGTGGTCAGGGGTCGTGCTGACAGGCCCAATGATCACGGTGTCCCCCAAGAGATTTGAACCAGCAGCCTTTGGATCACAGGCACAGTACCCTCACCTGAGAGTCATGCACTGCCCCCTTTAGTCCAAAAGCTTGGGGTCTGAGAGCAGGGCCAGAAAGCATCTTGGAAGCGGTTGGGGTTAAAGGCTACATAGTGGCATGATTTCTCTGGCGGCCAGGGGATTTGATCCCACAACCTTCTGGACACAAGAAGAGAGTCCTAAACCACCAGCATGTGACAACTGCATGTGCCATCCTAGACATAGACGGTAGCTGGCTATTCGACAGTAAACATAAGTTATAGCAGAAAGAATATGAGGGCTTGAGAGCTTGATGCGGAATTTAGTTTTAACGTTTTCAGGACCAGTATAAGGCACTGGAAGATGGATGGATGGATGGATGGATTCAGCAGAAGCAGAAACATGGAAATCAGCCTCTCTGTATCGTACAGTGACCTCCACAATTATTGGCACTCCTTGTAAAGATTTGTAAAAACGGTTATGAAAAATCCACCTTTTGGTGAAGCAGTTTCATGTTACACTGAAAAATTGAGAAAAATCCAACCTTTCATTAACATAAATTTATTCCAAGAAAAAAGATCCTTCATCCAGAAATAATTATCTTTAAGAAAAACACCTGTGCTAGGATTAATGGCGCCCCTGCTTTTAATACTTTGTACAACCTCCCTTTGCCAGTATAAAAGCACTGAGTCTTCTCCTATAACATTTTATAAGGTTGGAGAATACCAAGCAGACCATCTGAGTCCATTCCTCTTTAGAGAATCTCTCCAGATCATCCAGGATCCTAGGCCATCTCTTGTGCACTCTTCTTTTCAGCTCAGCCCACAGGTTCATGGCCATGGCAGAAGCTTGATTCTGCGGTCAACTAATCATTTTTGTGTTGATTTGGACATGTGCTTAGGATCACTGTCCAGCTGGAAGATCCAATGAAGGCCCAGTTTTTGTTTCCTGGCAGAGGCAGCCAAATTTTAATTTAAAAGGTACTGGTCCTGATTTCATGGAGTCCATAATACCATGTACCCTAATGAGGTTTCCAGGGACTTTGGAGGAAAAACAGCCCCACAACATCACAGAACCTCCACCATATTTTGCATTTGGGATAAGGTTCATTTCATTATAGCCATCCTTCTTTTTACGCCAAACCCACCTTGTGTTAATTGCCAAAAAGCTCCATTTTTGTTTCATCAGACCATTGAATTTGGTTCCAGTCAAAGTTGTAGTAGTGTTCCGCAAACTCCAGGTGCTTACATTTGTGGTTAACTGACAAAAAAAAAGCTTTTTTCTGACATACCTTACAAATAATCTGTTAGCATGAAGGGGGCATCTGAGACATGGTGACCCCAAGATTTTACTTGGTCTTGTAATTCACCAACAGTCATCCTTGGGGATTTTTTTGCCTGTCTTACGATACTCCTCACTGTAAAATTAAAAAGAATAAAACTTGGGTCCTCTTCCAGGCAAGTTTGTAACATTTCCAGTGGTTGTCCACTTTTTTTATTATTGTCCTAAGAGTAGAAACGGGCATTTTAAGGCAAGTAGCTATTTTTAATACCCACTCCTTGACTTACGAAGATCAACACACTTCGCCCTCATTTGGTTTGTATGTTCTCTTATCTTTCCCATTTTGATGGATGACTAAGGAAGTGTGGGTTCCGTGTCACCTCATGTTCGTATCCCTGTTAACCAGGAAGTCATGGATTACAGCTTGATGGTTCCTATTCACTGCACTCAACTCAAAGATGTACAAACATGCTTCAGTTACATTGTGTTCCCTATAATTTCCAGGGATGCCATTAATCGTGGCACATGTGTTTTTGCTAAAGATAGTTATATCTTGATGAAGGATTTTTTTTTCTTGGAATAAATTTATGTTAATGAAAGCTTGAATTTTTCTCATTTTTTCAGTGTGACATGAAGCTGCTTCACCAAAAAGTGGATTTTTTCTAACCCTTTTTACAAATCTTTACAAGGGGTGCCAATATTGAATATGGATTTCTACGAACTTGGCACATATGTACCCCAGAGAGCTATTACATGTGTATGTTTATGCAGTGATTTTCATTCTCATTGTCTTTTGCTGTATTCTTGCACTACTGCATGGAACAAGGCATCGTGGCTGCTTTTGAGGAGTCTTGACAAGAATCATCTTAAATGTTTAATTGTGCTGCAGTCATCATTCTGGTATCACTCATGCCCTTGATGTTCTCGCATGGATTATTCTGGAAGGTAAGGTTTGAATCCTATCTTTGCCCCCTAGTGCATGTGCAGTCTCTGTGGACTTTCCCAAAGCCTGGGGTAAGAATACTGTGTAGATTTCCATCTGTGTCTCCCGGTAAAAAAATCAAATACAGCTGATGCAGTGTGGAACTCAAAGAGCCTTCAAAAATGTCAAGAGTGCTGCAAATATGCAAAGGTCAAGTCTTATTGTGAAGTTCTGTTAAAAATGTTAGATGATTTTTAAATACGACACTGCCACACGGTATTTATTGTCTGTTCACAGCTGCAGATCACGTCCAGTTATTGTGGTGCTTTTCATTTTTCAAATACTGACATTATTTGATTTTATTCTAGTAACAAAGCACATTTTATGGCAAACAAAAACTGAATGATCTCCTAGCCACAGGATGAAGAAACAGAGACGAACATGGCCCCATATTCCAGAGGGTAAACTCCAGCCCAGAGCCTCTTTTGTTCTCAGGAAGATGCTTGTGTTTTCGCCGGGATTCCAGAAGAGTGACTGATGGTTAAAAGTACTGTTTTCATTTTAAGAGCCTCAGATAAGGAGCAGGTCCATCTGTCAGTGTGAGCAGTTCAGGCAGGCCAGGAAGGTCATTCATAAAAGTGAGTCAGGGGTCTTTTTTTGCATTTAAATTTACATTTATTTAGGAGCAGAAGTTCTTGCCCAAAGTGCTGTACAAATGAAACAAAGACTGTCCTTTAAGGTAACAGGTGAAACAATGATTCACCAAAAGAAAAGAGAAGATGAGAAAAGAAAAGAACATATCACACATATATCATTTAAGGCCAATGTACAAGGACCGGTTTTCTGTAAAAACCACATGAATGCGGCAGTACAAAAAATTTCTCAAAGCACAGTGTAAATCGCCACCACCCTAAGCTTGATAAAGAACTTCAGTGAAGCAAAATATTTCCTGCCTCGCTAAGCCAAGAGACTTCATTGCATTTATCATCAGCTATTAATTAAAATTTGTTCAAATAGTTAAGGAATATGACACATTTTTAAACCCACCCAGTGAAGCAGTACCTTTCCAATTATGCCACACGTTTAATCATCTAGAACGAGTTCAGCTATCAGTCAAAATAAACTCACTTTTTCAACCAATATTCCTGGTTGGTTTGTAGACAAGGCATTGATTTATTCTAAGTGAAAGAGCCAAGAGTTCAATTTAAGAAGAATTTGATTTGTACATGCTGTTCTTTTTAATTGTAGCTAATCCCATGTATATGCTGATATGCTGTAAGCACAAACATTTTAAGCAACGTTAGTGCAGTCGTGCAGTTATGTCTTTTGGGAAATGTGAGGATTTGAGTTGCCACCTGTCCGTATATTACAGGATAATCCTGTACTGAAAAACAAAATGCGATTTGTCCCGTGTTTTTGGTCCAAGAATGAAATAAACGACGCTACTGAGGATTGATTGGTTGATTCGATGAAGACACAGCACTCCAATTACCCAGACACAATGACACAGTGAGGGAAGCTTCTGAAAAGGTTGAGTGATACGATTTCATTCTTGCGTTGACGGGAACTGACATTTAGAGGACATGATGAGAGCGAAAACTCTGGAAACAAAGGCAACTACAGGGGAGTTGACAGATGCACTTTGAGGCTACAACAACGTTCTGGCTTTTGTTAGTGTGGTATGACCCTACACATAATTTAAGATACATGAGCGATCAACTTGCAGCTCACCAGACTGGAGTCAAATGAAGGTATGAAAAGAGAATCCGCTTATTCAATGGCACCACCCTCTCTTCTAATTATCACGGCCTTTACAACAGAATCACCATGGTATTTCCAGGGATGAAGCCATTTCTGGGATGGATCTCTCTCATATTCTGCTTGGTGAAAGGTGCTGATCCGATGCAGATTAATCCCAGGCTTTTTGTTTTACTGGTATTACAGATATTGTGTCATCTATCACTGACAATATCGCCTTGTAATTTTTGCTTTCCTAGACGGTATTTGGCATAAGACAGCAGACCCAGGGAGGGTAGCGCGTTGCTAGGGGTTTACAGCTTGGCGCGGCTACTCAACACTGTTATTATAGTTTTCAATTTTTATATTATTTTATATTATTTTATTATATTATTTTCAATTTTTATTGGAAATCCAGTTTAATTTTTTCTGAGTTTTCAGTATAGTATTATTAGTTTGTTTTAGTTCCAGCTTAAATTTTAATAATTTTATTTCTCTGGTTAAACTATAGCTGCAGTGCTATTTTGTGTGTCTGATCTTTAAGGAATCCTATATGAATACACTGTGCACATTTTGTACTAATGTCCTCAAAACGTATTACACATATTATTAATGGTATTTAAAAATAAGCAAATCATTACTTTAGCTAAATAGTATTTAAAAATGGTATTGGAATGTATTTCACTTTTTTGTAATTCATTTCAGTCAGTTTCCAAAGTGACATTTATAGTTTTTGATTAATTGTTTTTCATTCTCATATTTTGTTTTCGAAAATATTATCTTAGAGTTTTAGTTTTTCTTAATGATAATAACCCTGCTACTAGATGGCGTGTGACTCGCTCCTCTCGGCCCGCGTGGGACTAACACTCACTTTCATCCTTAGTCCCTGAAATCCTCTCGTGGTCCGTATGTCACGCTAAACTGCATGCTGCTTCATTCCCTCTTACATAAAACCAGCTTCTCCTTCATTATCTTGCAAAAGGATGGAGAATCAATGCATGAAAAAAAAAAAACAGTGACCATCTGCAAGCCATAATAAATTACCTACATTATCTGGTCATATCTTTACAATTAAACCCAGCGCAGAGGGAATAGCCGCGGTGCTGTAACCTAATTTTTGTGAATGTAGGTTTTATTCATTCAGCATTTTCCAAGATGCCTTTTTTGGTAGGCTAATTGGCATCTCCAGCTTGTGTTATTGTGTCACTTCCTGTTGATCTCTGTGCCCTTTTCTAAACGCATTAGAGGTGACCTTCCTGGAACATGGTCCTCTGAGGCTGCTTGCCTTAAGGACATGCACAAAAATGCCTTGCCTCAGTTTTTAAAACCACCGCTATGTCTGCCCCCAAATGTGGGCATACGGGATTTAATGTGTCTCACAAATTTTACTTCTAATATTATGGGCTGTGGAGTTTATGGTGGAAAAAACAGTTGAGCTTTTTTTGTTAGGTCCATTTAATTTGCATGATGGGTTTGCCAGTATTGGTGTATCATATCCACTGGTTTACAGGGACAGTGATGTGTATTGGAGACTAAATAAAGATATATAGGCCTAAGAAGTTGTTTAGAAAAACCAAAATTCTATATCATTGTTTATTTGTTCACCATGAAATTGAGCTTGGTCCACTGTTTAACTATGTAAAAAACAGTAGGTCTAAACTAAACGTATAAACATGAGGATTTCAGCTAGCTTAATGAGCCACAATAATGGATAATTTCCTTATGGTATCATGTTGTCATTGGAGCATCTGTATCAGGTCGAATTTCACAGTGATATCATCTGCCCTTAGCACCAATGCAAAGCCAACACTGCTACGGTTAACCAAGAAGAGGGAGTGACACTGGACTGTCATCATATGTGGAACAAGGATGGTCCCATCGGGCAAAAGCAGAGTGCACCCTCTCCATATTGGCAGAGTTTCTGCTGATAAACTGTGATCATAAATAGTGCAGTGCAAATTTTTCAGTCGCAAAAGTTTTAAGTTGTTGTCAAACTCTGCTTTGAATTATGAGTTTTGTAATGTATGATTATGACGTCTGCGTTTGCTGTGTAATCAAACATTATCCCAAAAGGCCACAAGTTGAAAGAGTAAAATTTTCACCTTGCTTCACCCAGGAGCGCTGTCAAGACTTTAGGCCCCATGAAAGTGTGGCGGAGAGAAAGGAATTTTTTTTATACAAGATGAAAAATCTTAAAGGAACCGACTGTGGCAACTTGGGAATTTCACCCACGGAAATATAATTTTCACATAAGCAAAGCACAAGGACACACAAGCCTGTTGCTGAAAAGAGCAGAGAGGTGGTTCCAAATCAGTAAAAATACATTTTATTACACGCGCACACTAAAACCTCGAACGGCACCAATGGCCGTCACACAATAACACCTGCTGGCTGAGTTTACCAAGGGGACAGTGCGTATTTCAGCAATGCGGGAAACACCCAAGGCAGAAGGTCGACAAGCAGGGCATAAGCGTTCCACATGTTGACAATCGCAATACAAAATAAGAAAAGAAAAAACACAACACAAACACAAAACTCATCTATATGGTTCTCGCACATGCACCGTCTTACAGCGGTGGCCAGTTTCCACTGACGAACCAACAGCACCAAACCAAACAGAAACAAAACAAAGCAAGCAAAAGGATCAAAACCAAAAACCAAGACAAAAAGCAAAATGTAACACAAGAAACAAAGCAAATGAACCGTAAAGCAAAGCAACAGCATTATCCACACGAGGAACACGGGAGGAGCCCAAAAACACAATAGACCAGTCTCATTACCATATAATGAGCTAATAAAGTTTAAAACCACATTCTAAAAAGAGAACAGGACCCACCGAGACCCAGGTAAATAAGGACACTTCCATTTACCACAGGGAGCAATCGGTGGAAAACCAACCCACATCACTCAGGTGGTCAATCGGTGGCACTCAGCACCGGGGAAGCAGCGGACTCTTCACGCTGGAACGTAAGCAAGAACAAATCGCGATCGCTAGTAAAGTTCGGCGGGTAGCCTAACGGCTACCTTACACCAGGGGAAGCTCCAGTTTAATAGCCACGGAACTTCGTCGTCCCTCGTCCATCACACTAATAAATTAATTACCCAATCAGACCAATGGTGCTGCCTAGTAACCATGGTAAATAGGAACACCGTCATGCTGGCGTCCTGCATATCATATTGGGCCCCCAACCCAGACCAAATATGTTTAAATATTTTAGGGGCCCTGTCATTCAGGGGTCCTTGGAATTGGTCTAATATTTCCTCCCTTTACACTCCCCTAGCTTCTCCCCAAGATATGCAACCTAGGGTATATGCTAGGTCAATCAATGTCAAATACTTCATATAATCACTATGCCTGCTTATATAAGTGTTTGATGATCAGCCAGGGAAGAAATGCTAGATGAGTCGTAAACCTGAAATTTGGAATTGACTTAGTGGTCCTTTAGGGGATATGTATTTTGAGCACACCGAAGTGCAAAACACACTCTCTATAACCAATGGGAACAGTACAGGGACATAGGAGATATTCACACAAAAAAATAAATATCAATATAAAATGATAATTCGGGTAATGATAACTCAGAGATGAATGTAATCTCTTTTCTCTGGGTCCTCACGGAACTGATCCTATGCCACTGCTAAGAAGCTCAGCCATATTGGCTCAATCTTGAGTAGTTTTCTACTCAAGATGTCTGGTATAATTGTATAGCTGCAGGTGTGCTTTCATACTCTTCTGAGGGGAAATGAAGAGGAACTCAAAGCACTCAAGACAATTTAGCATCACTTGCTATTACATGTTACGTAACGCCTTTCAGTCCCTGCAGTTTGCGTTGAAGCTGATTAAATTACGGCCATGTTTTCTGAACCTTTTTTTTTCCAAATGAACAGATTAACTGTCCTCTCTTATAACACTTACAGGTATATTGACAGTATAGTGTATGTGTAGAATTTTCAGAAATGAGTCTGCCATCATTCTGAACAGAAATCCATTGCCTTTTTGGAGCCATGAATGTTTAAAGATTAATTATCTGAAAAATTAGTTGATTTTAGCATCTAGTTTAATTTAATCATATTTTTGTTTTTTTCTATCATTGTTTCCATTTTTCCTTTGATTTTAGATAAAATATAAAACACTGATTAATATGTAGTTGATATTTATATTTGATGGACCTTTTAATGCTTTAGCAAAATAAGTGACTAAAGTAGACACTCCTTTAAAGCTGTTATAAAGACATGGTGATGACTTTTATCATCGCTGGCCTATCATGGTCATCATGGACGTCCTTCACAACAAAACAAACCTGGAGATCCTGGTTTTATCTCATTGCTTGGTTTTAAATTTTACTTTTTTGTCTCTGTCCCTTGGGAGTTTCAGGGAAAGGAGCCCGAAAAACCTCAAGCTATTGTCACAACAGTTTAGGACTGTATTTGATCATCATGTAGCAGGTTAGCAATTGTTTTAGCTGCAGAGAGCAGGTGGAATGAGGCTTCTCTCACTGCCCCCTACCATCAGGGAAGAGAAATACCGTACTTGGATGAGAGGTGTTGCCTTTGTGTAATCTATGGGTAGATTAATATTTTTGCTCCCCATCCCCTGTGTATTTATGATGCTGGCCATCATCGTATAGCCATTAAGCCATTAACCTAAGGATTAAAGGTTGTAACTTTTCATGTTTAGTAAATTGATTGATTTTCTGGCTTTTTGTGGCCAATTCCCACCACTGAGGACTCGGTTCGGCCCAAGAGTAATTCATCACACCAAAAATGTGTGTCGATACTTTATCCCATATTTACGAAAACCTGTCCAGGGAAATCTCTTCCAATACAGAACACGTGTGGGTCATTAAATGGGACATTGAACTCCAAGTACTAAAACAACATCAGGACTCCCTGCTCAAGTTAATACATGCATCCCCTTTCTCCAGGCATGCAGGCTTAGATCAGGTTCCATTGCCATGATGGAGGGTGGGGCCCTCCTCACTCTTCAAGGCATATGCCATGTCTGACCAACCAGAAGGATACCTTCAAGTACTTCTTTTACTGCAGTGCCCCCAGTCCCATTTTGCAGTGGAATTTCTCAGCGGAGCTCCACGATTGTGGTGGTGTTCAACCATTTACCCAAGACTCTGCTATTCCCAGCACTTAACGAGCTTCCACCTTCTTGAGAACTGGCATAGCTATTCTAACACAGTTTTAAGCTGCCCGGCATTCAGGAGAAAAAAGTGTCTGACAGATGCCCTCAGGTCACCTCCAGAGTTTGAAGGACATTTTATGACTATCTGGGGCCACCACTAATTTGTCTTAAGGTTACCACCCCTGGGTGGCATGGTGGCGCAGTGGTTAGCGCTGCTGCCTCACAGCAAGAAGGTCTTGGGTTTGGTCGCCGGGCCAGGTGTAGGACCTTGCTGTGTGGAGTTTGCATACTCTCCCCATGTTCGCGTGGGGCTCTGGTTTTCTCCCACAGTCCAAAAGTGTGCACGGTAGGTTAATTGGCAACTCAGAGTTGGCCCTGTGAGTGTATGTGCCCTGTGGTGTGTCGGCGGCTGCCCAGGGTTGGTTCCTGCCTGCGGCCATTTTCCAGGGTAGGCTCTGGTGACCCCAGTTGGGATTAAGTGGTTATGGTGATGGCTGGCTGGTTACCACCCCCAGATTAATTGACAGACTGAATGAGAAAACCAAGAATCCAGTAGTTTCCTGTCATCCGACCCTTTCTCCAATCAGGTGGACTGGCAGACTTCATCCTTTGAGCTGAATATATTGATAAATGGTTGAGTTCAGTAACAAGACCTACCTTCTGTCATTGTTGTGTGGCATCACCTGACCTTGCTGCCATTCATCTTACAAGCCACTTGAACAGCTATAGTACCAATGTAGTGGCAGCAGGCTCAGCACTGGCTCTGTCACAACAATCAGGTACCAAAACTGAAAGCCAACCATCAGACCAGCATGTCTGGCTAGTCACAGACAATGTTCACCTACTGGTCCTGTTATGGAAGAGGGTCTCAGGATACTTCTGTGTGGAGTGTTGGATGAACCCTGTTACCAACCAACTGCTGCCACTGTTGGACTTTCAGACTAACCCAATGTTAGACTTATTCAGAGACCCCCTGCCACCAGTCTCCTAACATCATGGATGACCCCCTTGTAAACACAGTGGCCTACCTTTTGGACTGTCAGATGGTTCAAGCTCAGTTTGTTAGGTGAAATATGGTCCTAAGGAATGTTCCGGGTTCCCAGCTGTGATCATCCACAAAACCAACCCGATTACATAGCTCCAAAAAAACACATGGAATTTAGGTGGAAGTTAGCAGGAGAACATTTTAAACTGAATTTGAGAAAACACTTCTTTACACAGCGTGTAGTTGGAGTTTGCTGCTAATTTAGCGCAAGCTAAAACCCTGGGTTCCTTTAAAACGGAGCTAGATAAGATTTTATGTTCTTATGTACAGGACAGCTAGCAACAGTGGTTCATTGTTGAATATTGTTGCTAGTTAGCCACAGTCCATAAGACTAAATGCTTATCTCTGATTGATCATCCTGGTTTGTTTAGTTTTGATGTCACCTGACATTTCTCTGCCATAGTTTTCATATTCGCATTTGGTTGCTGAACTCTGGTGACATCTGGGTCCCAATCACAAACAGTGCTGTTGGCATCGTCACCCCACGTTTAGCCCCGTCACCTGAAATTTTATGTTTATTATCTGTTGATCTCTTCCAGTGAGCTTTGGTGGTGCATTGAATTGCTGTTTGGTGTGTTTTCTGCTTCAAGCATGACAATTTGCGCTACAGGGAGCCATGTTGTGAGGGACTCTGCATAAAGATGATAACTGGTCTAAGGATGCAATCTTCAGAATAAAGTATCATATACAGTCAACAAGTTCTCATAATGCAGGGAGGCTTGAAGGGTCCAAAGTACCTCAAGGCCAGTTAACATGAGAGAACATCAAGTGTGGACACCTAGACTCTCTGCTTTGGGTGAAGGATGAGAATCTGAAACGGCAGTGAATCCCATGCTGTTCCTTTGTTCATGATGAGAACCAGGTGCTGTGAAAGAATTATTGCTGGGAAAGAGGAATCAAGGACATGGTGGGAAAGAGAAATAGCTGGGAAGGGGAGCTTGCAAAGGCATAGAACATAACAAATAAGGCATAGAAGGAAGCTCAAGAACACTTCAAACTTAGAGATACTTTGTGAAACTGCTTTGTTGTACAGGAAGTCCCCAGGTTATGAACAAGATCTGTTCCCTGAGCCTAAGTTGAATTTTTAACTATGTTGGAAAAATAATAATACAGTATATAATAATAATGATAATAATAATATCCATCCATCCATTTTCTGACACTGCTTATCCTATTCAGGGTTGTGGGGCATCCAGAGCCTATCCCGGAGGGGTAGTCATAATTATAATCACTATATAATATTATAATCATAATTATACAGTGTTAATAAAAGTCACTAAATATGGTACTGTACCTCGAGCCAACAAACCGCTGAAGCCACACAATGTTTTCACGAACGTCACAAGTATTGCGTGAGTTTGTTATTACGAACCATGAAATTTACTCTGAATTTTTGACATAATAGGTTCCATGTTAATCCGTTTGTATGAGCGGTCCGTAAGTAAGGTGTTCATAACTCGGGCACTGCCTGTACTTGCTGTGCTTCCCTTGATCTGATTGGGTTTATTAAACAGTTCTGCAAAAAGTCCTCCTGCTTCTCGTTCTCCTCTGTGATGACAGAACTGATGTCAGTTTACGTTGATGGCTTTCAGGATAAGATTAGCATCTTTGCTTGGATAGAGGGTAGGTAGGTATACAATGATGAGCTTGTATATTACATTAAAAAATTGCAGCACTGTTGGTCTCTATTTCGTTTTTATTTCAATGATATCATACAATAATCATAATCAAATTGCACCCAAGTTTTTTTCAGAATTTAAAAATGTTATGTGCAAAATAGAAACAGTTAAACTAGTGAAGAAGCGTAGTATCAGGAAAAAAAGTTGCACAGGTTGATTGTATCAGCTGTTGATTCAGGGCCTCTTGCTCTCTAATTACTCATAGCTGGGTCTTGCCCCCTAACAACACTGGTGCTGTGAAACTGGAAGGTATGGTGCTGTATTGTTTTTTTTTGCAGGCTGGCTGTGGGATTGCTGGCATGGTCTTTTGGTTTGGTTTATCTTTAGTGGTCAGCGTGCGATTAATCAGCCCCCGCCTGCTGTCCTGGTCCTTACTTACTGTAGGTAGCGGGGGCAGCAGAGAGGGAGGGATGCTCTCACTGTCACGCAGCAGATATCAGTGCTTCGTCATGCAATTTGTCCGTCCTTTCTGTGTTTACATAGATGTTCTTGCACAAGCTAAAAGGCCCTTCAAGTAAATTCAGAGTATCTTATAAGGAGTACTGCTTTTTTATCAACTCCACATACATTTACAGCATTTAGCAGACGCTCTTATCCAGACTTCCATTGTCTAAACAACTAAACAAAGGGAGAGTCTCCCTGGAGCAAGTTGGGGTTAAGGGTCTTGCACACAAACCCACGACCTTTTGGTCCAGAGGCAAGAATCCTAACCACCAGACCACCAACACCCCTGTGTTACATAGAGTATATATTAAGTGTGAACTGTGTGGAAAAAATGAGAGTAATTGTGAGTTATGCTTTTTGTTCAATATAATAAACACCAAAATGCTTCTGGGATTAGCCTGAGGGCTAAGGACTTGACTTTTAGATCTGCAGTGAAGAGTCTTCTTCTACAGAAAGGAAAACCTGCTTTCAAATACTGGGCTGAGCACAAAGGCATGCATTACTCTGACGCAAAGGGGTCTTGAAAGATTTTGCCAAAAGGCGTTCATCTCCCATCTCTTCTGATAATTATAATTAGTTCTCTGATTTATGTCTATATCAAGCTGACTATGTCCCTGTGCTCTTCAAATGGATTTAATATATAAATACTTTTTGAATAGCAGGCCGTAGTACTTTGCGTGCCAAATTACAAGGGGTTTATTTACTGCTGGTAAATAACAGGTAATTTTAAAAAGTAAAACGCGATGCCTTGCAATGATCTGTGCTTTCTGGGAGTGGCTTCAGGTTCAACATGACCATGTTTTGGAGAAGTGGCATGGCAAATGGATGGGCGGATGATCAGTAGGCAAGGCAATACACTGAAAGAGCAATAAAAATGCTCTCTGAGGGAATGACTCTGTGTTGGCCAGTCTGGCTACATGTAGCTCTGCATTAGGAGGAAGGTATGCGATCTCACAATACCCAGATGGCGTCGAGCACCCTCGGATCGCGGAGGACCATGACGTCTTAATTAAAGGGTCGGGGCTGCTGTCAGTGGTATTTAGTTAGAGTTATTACAAGCCACAGAGCTTGCAGCTTTCTTGATTTTTTTGTCATGGAATTGTAATGCAAAGCACTCCCTTATTACTGTCACTGAGTGCAAGCCATGTGTTTAATTTTTGTCCCATTATAATTTGGTAGATCTCTGTAATCAGCACTTTGTTTAAGTTATATAATTTTGCTGATTTTTATTGCGGAAGATTGATTTTACATTTACATTTATTCAGCAGGTGCTTTTGTCCAAAACAATATACAAGGGTGGATATAATACATCTCAAGAACATTGTTGTCAAGAAGCCAATTTAGGCGCAGCAAGGTTAATTGTAGCTGTAGTGAGCTTCCGATGAATGACAAGTGGCAAGTACAACTTAGATCTGTACACAAAACATTATAAGAACTCAATAAAAGAGCCATTCAAATCAAAGATACCATGAAGAAAAGACAAGTGCAAAATAACAAGTGCAAAAATCCTGCAAGACAAGTGCAAAAGACAAAGAGAATTCAGGGTTGCCAAGAGACCATAATGAAGGGATGGTGCATGAAAACAGTGAAGGCCAGTGATTGAATGAGCTAGCTGGGTGCTCTCGGAAAAGAGTCTTGAGGCTTTTCTTGGAGGTTGAAAGAAGGTTGATGTTGATGGGTAGAGAAGTGGACAGATTTTGACATTGTAACAAACTAAAGTGTAATGTGTTTTCAAACAGAATCAAAACTCACTACTGCATAACGTAAATTAAGTTTCACAAAGGAGATTTTATAGGGAAGGTTTTAAAAGCTGGATGAAAATGATGTTCATAAACAGGGACAAACCTCAACGGCTCCTGGTACCTTTTACCTGTATTTCCTCTGCTTTCCTTTGTTCTTAATGTCCTCGAATCCTACAAATGTGATAGCTGGAGGGAGGTTCACCATCAGTTCGATGACGCCTGGCAGCACACCTCCAAGGATTTAGAGAGGAAGGAATTACTGCTATACATAGAAGCTTTCATGCACAACAATACGCACAAGACATCTAACTACTTGAGCTAGAAACAAACTGAAGGGCTCTCACTGCTTAGCAAAACCATAGAGGGTGTACGTGTGGGTCGCGGAAGAGTCCAGGGGAAAGTGCTGCATGTTCAAAGTGCCAGTCTCTGACAAATGACACCTGAGCAGAGTGAGTAGTTTTGACTGTATTTCTCTGGAGTCCCAGAGTTCCATAAGCTTTGAATAGTATGAATTTCATTGCAGTCAGTTTGTTTTTATTTTCCGTTGCTGGTTTGCGAGGACTTCATACTTGCATACTCTTCTCAGAAAAGCCAACTATTGGATACTAGCATGCTTCTCTAAAGCCCTCTCTTGAGTGTGCAGCAGAATTTAAGATTTTGTGATGATTATCACAAAATGAATATATGTATATCTTTCTATTTATGGAATAATTTATCCAATTTCACTCGTAGAGTTTCTTTTTTATCTTATGAGTTACAGTCATGTTATTTGCCATCTGAAGCAACACATGGCTTTACTTTAAAATAACACGATGTGTTTATTATGAAGGCTATATTGGAGACCTTTCATTGGGTGTGACTTTTAAATAATATTGTCAGGTACTTATTTACGTAAAGTAACCCACCCAGGAACTGAACCTCAAGTACAGGATTAGTGCTTCTAGTTTCAGCTTCTGCTGGAGTCTCCTAAACAAACCATATAGGGGGTAGACAACGTAAAAGGAACGAAAGGCAATGCATCAATATCAATAAACATATCAATAAGAAATCGAGCTTCTCCATGCCTGCAGAACAACTTCATTGCTGTTTGGAATGCCTTGGAAAATCCTGAACTGTCTGTAGTGGGATATTCAAGAAGGAAGACCTCCAGTTCTTTAAGTATGCAGAAGCTGGAAATCTGCTTTATACTCTTTGCTCCAGAACATCCAGCTTGAATGATGTATAGATCTGGTCATTAAATGATGTATAGATCTAGTCATTGAAGGGTGTACAGATCCTGTCATTGAATGGTGTACAGATTTGGTCATTGGGGGGGCATGGAAGGCATCCTGCTGATCATGAAGCCACTCTTGAATTTGTTTAGCAGTGTGTATAAGTGGTTTTTCAACTTGTAATATGGAAACATCATGAGTGATCATTGTTTGCACTATAAGGTCTGCCTGGCCCTGAAAATGGCCTTGTGCTCCTTGGTCATTAAATGACCAATAAGAATAATCATTAGACGCCCATGAAATGGCTTCCCATGCTACTGCAGATCCCTTACACCAGCTGCTGCCTCATTGCACACAGACCTTGGATACGGCAGGTTTTGACAGTGGCAACATTGAGGCCCTACTTTCCTTTGTTCAGCAACAATCCTGTTAAGCATCCTTCTCTCCCTGTCAGTGAGCTTTGATTTGTAATACTGTTCCTATTTTGTGATGCGGTGTGTTCATGTTTCTCATATGCTGTCATGATTTCTAAGACATCTCCCCTTGACACATTAAATAATTCAGCAGTTTCCCTGACCGATATATCTGTAGTCTTGGCAGTGATGACTCATATATGAAAGTCCTGCTTGTCAAACGTCCTTTACATCTCGCACATAATACTAAATGACATTCAGTGTAATATGATATGACGATATGAAAATATGATGATTCAGCCAAATATGTAAGGGTGAAGTCTTTTAACATGTTGTTTTTCTAAATATGTAATTCCAGTATTTTCCTGTTAATTGTTAGGTTTTGTAAAAATTTCAATTTTCTTTTTTTTTTTTGCTAGTGCAAGTTATAAATGGGCTATCACAGAATGCCAGAGGTCCAGGGAGGAGTCCAGAGTAGTGAAAAACTAATCTGTAATCGTGGCTAAGGAACAGAAAGAGAGTTTAGTGATTTATGGGAAGTGTATGAATTTCCATTTCACAGGAATGATCAATGCAATGAATGTTAACTTCTACACTTTTACTGTATGCTTTCTCATTCTTTAGTTTTGTGCTTTTATACAATTTAACATTTACAATTTAACATTCATTTTCCCCCTGCTGAAAATTAAATCATCAAAATATTTGATATAACCAAAACACCTAAGGTTAAATTTTATTGCCTTTGCAGGAGATGTGTACTCATCTTTGTTTCTTTAGCATAATCACTAAGCCCCCAAGAGACTGTGAGAATCCTTTGAATCCTCAGCTTTTCCCACATCTAAGTACCTGTGTCACATTAGAATGACAAGTTGAATTTTAATTTAGAAATACCTTCACCTTGTTTTTTCATTTAAATATTTAAAGTATCATTGTGACCCTGTTCTGAATAAGCAGCATCGGACGAACGGATAAGTGAAGAAATTCTAAAGCTAAAGTATTTTCTTTCTCCCCAAAGTACTATGCTGCTGTGCTAAATTAATATTTTGGAAAAGCAATGCTCAATTTGTATGAAGGCATTCATTATTTGTTTATTTACACATAGTCAGACTAAGTGTGATTAATCCTGGTGGTATGTAGGTTACTCCTGGCGGTATGTAGGTTACTCCTGGAGGTATGGGGGTTAACTCACCCTACATAGTTGTTTATCTACCTTCTGTTCCTTATTGGTATCTTCTGAGTGAAGCAACAGTCCACGGAGGCTTCAGTTACTTCAGAGCTTCAGGGTTTAAAACCTGGAAATGCTGTCCCTTTGATAAGAGTGCCGAGCGGGGACTGTGAAACAGATGGCCAGCACAAGCTGCTGCCCCTCTGGAGAACAACAAGCTTTTATGGAAACGTGTTTCACAACAATGACTACATGATGCAGCAACATTAGGGTTGGGAGGATTGAAAATGAACGACTGGATGGGTTTCTCCATTTTACGTTTTACACTCAGCGGAGGTATAGAATTAATGCACAGTAGACACTTATCTGTTTTCGCCCAGAGCTTAATGGGACAGTCTGTGCTTTTCCAGTCTGCCTTTGTTTAGCTCCTGCAGTCAACAGTCAGTGTCATTAGCATGAAAATGCCACTTGGTGCCGCTGATAGCGGCTAATATTCCATTAGCCTTCAGATGACTGAGTAACATAAAGCATAACCTTTCCGTGCATTTAGTCTATGTCTATGTTCACAGTCTAGACAGTGAACTGATTTCATGTCATAGACTTGGTGGGTGTTGTCATAGCAGAACAGATGCCAAGGATGTGTCCTGAAAATAAGAAGGTCCTGCACCATGAAGATCTATTCTAGATAATTATGCTGGGCACACTCTATCACAGGACCAGCAGATTCCTCTAAGCTCTTATGAGGACCCAGCAAAACATTCTTTTCTTGGCAGGAATTCTTGGCTGTTTTCGACTCAAATAGTATTTTTTTTGGGTGCAAAAATGGAGATTAAATGATAAAACTTTCTGCAGTGGTACTCTAGGGGATGGAAAAAAATACACGTCTTCGGAAATACAGGCTGTATACGTAGAATTCATAAGCAGAGGAGAAAGTATCGATGTGTCGTGGTTGAATATCATTTTAGCTTGATGGCTCCATCCGAACCACTGTCCACACATTGTACCAGTGAGACTAAGATTCACAATCTTGATGCTCTGAAAAGCAAAACGTCACTGATGATTTGCCCTGATATATTTTATGCTTTTTTTTCTGACTGCCAAAATGTCCATTTGCCACTTTACTGTCTGCCTGTGGAAAGTGGGCATGGAGACTGCTTGCCATTTGCAGGACCTTCCTATCAGCTTCCCTTTCTATAAATGTACAGGGTTTCAGAAGCATAATGACTATGTTTGCGTGCTGCGCGGCCCAGTCCATTACGGGCCACCTGAGTCATCTCCGTCAGATCCACTCTGCAAGTCTCTGTCAAGCCTGATACCTGCAAAGGGCCAGAGGGACGTGCTATTTATCCGGCCTGCCAGCTACGTGCGGCCACGGTGAAGAGTCTATCCCACATCTGCCGGCGTAATTACCCCGGCAATGACGGCTTGCTTCAGCTACCCGGCAGCTATTTACTTGGCTGCATACAAATGGATCTCAGGGGAAAGACTGTGATTTCCAGAAGGGACCAGACAAGCCTTCGCTCACGTCCTCATCTTGACCCCTCATGCCATTTGTTGACATATCTGCACCTGGCTGCGAGTCAGTCTGGTCTTCTCCTCCCAGCCACTGTTGCATATGTGCTGTGATAAACATATCCATTCGAGAGATAACATCATACCTCTGTGCAAGTTGGTTAACTCAATCACTTCTTTTCAACAGTTTTTAAGTTTTTGTACATATTTGTATTTTTCATTTATATGCCCTATGTTAATGGTCAAAATTGCCTTAAATTCAAGATTCAGGAGTTTGTTATCATAGACACAGTAAACAGATAGTTACACTAGATAAAGAAAATCTTACTCTGCATGTCCTTCCAGCCACTACTAAACAAATTAAAGTAACACTTTACTTAATGCAGTCATGATAATGCATTATAGATGCCTTCATAAAGCGTTCATAAAGTTGTATGAACACGGCTATAACCATTTATAAAAAGGCATAACACATTATAGCCATGTTTATTAAGCATTATGAATGCTTTATGTAGCTGTCATTGATAATGCACTATAAATACTTTCATAATGGATTATAATGGTCAGTATAATGCATAATAAACATGGTCATAATGTGTTATGCCTTTTGATAAATAGTTACAGCCATGTGTATAATACTTTATGAATGTGCTATAATGCATTATGAATGTATCTATAATTCATTACACATGGGTGCTTTAAGTAGTGTTACCCAAATGAAAAAAAAACACAAATACAAGTTAAAAGCAGTACAATTAAACAGTGAGTCAATACGGTACATGTACAACTATAATATATAAATATGTAAACTCAAACAAGTGCAATGTGAACATATAGTGCAATGGAAACATAGAATGCGGATATAGTGAGTATTAAATTGACTATTTCTATCAAGCAGAGATTTTCAGGAGGTGTACATAAATTAGAGGAAAACACCATTCAGGATGGGTAGTAATTGCACTGCTTCAGCATCAGAGATACAGCAGTAACTAAGCTCAAGCCTGCCTGCAGTCTAGTGTGCTCCATTTTCTGTTTTCAATGTTACATGTATATAATGGAATGCCATCTGAAATTCTGATGGGTTCCACCCCAGAGCCCGTAGTCTAACGAACTGTTAACACTGTAAATTGATCAGTGCTTTCAGAGAACTCCGAAAGCTTGTTGCATTTCCTAGCATCACCACAATCTCTGCAAACTGTACAAATACAACATGTGTAATGATACACACATAACGACTGAAGTCAGCCAGAGTTGCAGCACGGAGAAAATGAAACGATGCCTAATAGCGTTATGGTGAGCTGGTAGCATAAATTGAACTGGATTTGTGCCTTTGGCTGCCACCACATTCACTGCTACAGAGGCAGGCAGAACAAGATATTTCTTGTTAAAATTACAAGGCTGTTTGTCCTGAATTCATCACCATAAATTTTAGATACACTACATGAGGCACATACCTCATTAGACTTGGCATGGATGTGAAGGACAGACAAAGCGAAAACATGCAGAAATATAAAACAAAAGGCTCTTTCACCACAGTGTCTTCATCAGAAGCCGGATCCAGGAGACTACAGCCCAACAAACCCATTCGAATCATAGTAAATCAATGAAAACAAAGGCCATCTGGTGCTTTGTCTGCTATACAGCGACTGAATTTCTCATTTCAGGCCACATTCAGATTTTCCCAGGTTGGCTGTGAATGTGGTCCATCATGTGTACAGTTCTGTGATTCTTTGTGCTACTGCAATTATATCAACACCTATTTTTTATTTTTTGCCATTTTGTATGTTTTTTCAGCCTCGCATTGTTTGGCAGCTAGTTATTTTGGTCAAAAAATATTTTGGTCATTTGGAAATGTAATACAGTCTGAGAATACTGTAAATTAAGATGCGATGTGCCAATATGCAACGTGATCCCATATTGGCAGGAGCTTCTGCTAATATACTTATTCTAGTCATTTAATACATGGCACACCTCCAGACCTATGAACAGTTGATAAAGGGGTATTGGCAGAAAAATAACTGCATATTGATGCTTTATAGGAAAATAGTTCATAGGAGCAGTGTGCAAAATGCGTGGGGGGTCCGGTGGGGTCCGGCACGCCCGATTAACCCATGAGACCCCCCGAAAGCCTCAAAAGCAAAATTTAAAGGGGGTCTCAAGATCAGTATTGCGCAACAATAGGGAGATGGGGACCCCCCCGAATACTGATGGGTATTTCGCACACTGCATAGGAATAAACATCTCATATTGTCTTATCTACCTCAGGCGTAGTCTCTAAGTAGAAAAGCAAGATATCTTTCCATGAGCCAAATGATGTTGTATATTGATACAGAGGTAAATGTATAATACATATTAGGAGAAATTATAAGGATTCATGCTATAAGCCAAGACAGGAACTATTTTTAGATCATCATCATTAGCAGTATTTTTATTACAGACATGGAAGTTTAAAATGAATAAACTTCACAAATTCACTCAGTGTGTGACTACATATCAAGCTCAGGGAAACATTTTTATGATTACTGGCCAAAAATCTACAGTTATGTAGATTGTATTGTTCAGTTTGGAGAGCGAGTCACGTCACCATGGAAACCATAAACAAAAGACGGGCAGTCACCCATTCACCTGTTTGAGTATCTGTGCAATTATCAGGCAGTGGCAGTTTTTTATTGACCGATTTCTATCATTGTCGTGCTTTGATCAATACTGCTAAGAAATCATTAAGGACACAAGCAGAAACATTGACTCCTACCAGACTTATTGTGGAATGAATGCTAAACTTTTCAGAATACAATAAATGATATATATTGTTACATTTTGGACGCAATAATGGACTAGAAACGTGCACACTGACTGGACAGTGATTGGAAATGTATCACTGATTGAACGACCTGCTGCAAGTGAACAACCCTTGCCACCACACCCACTCAAACCACACCCCCCCTCACCTGATATACAGTATAGACACACCGTCTGATTAGCCCCAGGGTAATATGAGGAAGTCTTGGTTATAAAAACTACTGTAAGGTATTCAGTCTGCTCTTTGCTGAACTGCTGCCCGTGGTTTGAGTTCTGCTTTCTTGCTCAGTAGGATGCTGCCCTTTTTATGCGGACATCTATGTGATATTTCTTGAGCATCCATCCTTATAGAGGATGATTTCTCATCGATGTATTACTTATGGAAGATGTCTAATGCATTTAGTCCATTAGAGTAAGGAACCAGTATTCCGCCGCACAGCATTTTCAGACATTGTATCTTATCAATAATATAACTCCATTTTTCTCTCTGCATTCCAGTTGCACAATGCATTTATACTGTAGTAAAACATTGTTTTACCAATAGGGTAATTTTCATTGTTGGGAAGAGTAGAATAATAGGCCTTTGTCCAGGGTCCCAGTGTTTCAAGAGCAAAACAGCAGAAATCAAAGATGCAAAGTGAATTGTGACCCTACGTATTCAGCTTTTACATATATAGGCCTACATTAGAGCAATTGTCGGCAACCAGTCAGATTAAGATCGACTGGTCAAACCGTCAAACATTCTTAGTCAATTGCGACAATACCTACTGAGAATCCTTGCAAAATATACAGTTTCAACTCTGTAGCCTCACAGATTATTTTCCCTGTAAAATCAGCTCATACTGAAAAAGGCTGGCGACCGCTGCATTACAGCATATCAGTTCCTAAAATTTATTCTACAGGCAACTGGCAACGAGTCTTCTTATAAAAAACCCAGCAGTTCTATTGCGAATTATAGAGAAACCAGACAAGTTTCTCCTCAAGATAAATGTAGTTCAAGAATGATTAGGGTATTTTATTTACCCAAAGTCCCTACAAGTTAGAGTTTGAGTATAATGATAGAGTCTCACAGCAACAACAAAAAAACAGAATTCCCTAGAATTAAAAACAATATAAATGTTACTGTTATGGCAGAGATAGCACTGGAAACTACAGAGCTCTTTTATCATGTCCTTAACGTATTTTTCTGAAGATGACTGTGATACATCCTGCCTGTCATGTCTACCTGGCCCTCCTGTCTCCTCCCTATTGTGGCCCTGATGAGCCACACCTGCTCCTTGTTACCCCTTGCTAGTCTGTGTATTTAAGTACCTGTTTGTCTCATCATCCCCAGTCCAGTCATTGATGTTGCTCCTCCTGTCTGCCCGTGTCCTTCCCCTACTAGTCTCCTCGTTCTGACCTTTCATGGTCTTGTTTGTTTCGCTGCTCCCGTTTTGCTTAAATAAAACCTGTTTCTGTTCTCCCAGTGACTGTCCTCGAGGCCTTCGTTTCTCGTGCCGTGACAGACTCCTCCTTTTTTAAATGAAGTACCACCCATGCAATGAGGGCTTAGTGCACAGAGGGGCTCACAGATGCAGGTGAAATGCTGTCTCCTGGATAGACAGTATGTGCCGCAAAGTAAGAACTACTTCTCGCTTCCTCTCTTTGCAGCTGGGCACCATGCTCTGTTAAAAACTCAATTAAAAGAAGAATTTCTAAATGAACATAGTGATGTCGTTCTCTCTCATTCTTTGCATAAGGATGATAAATGTTAATCAGAACAGATGAGATTAAAAAAAACAGGCTTTTATGGATCTCTGGGCGCTGGGGGGGGGGTTAAGTATTTGGAGGAACAATGACAGAGTGATTTTGAGCATGCTCTGGTGATGTGGTGGGGGCCAGAGAAGGAACGCGGGCAGGCTGAGAGATAAACCCGCAATTATGTACTCCGGGCACCTGTTGTATAGATAAAGATGTTGGCTTGACAAAAAAAGGCCATAGGTCCTATATCGCAGGAGGACATTTGCTTTAGCAGAACGATCCCTTTGCTGAACTGATTCAGATCGTCTTGTGTAATGCGTCTATATGTAAAAACAATAATAAACAGAAAACACGTATGATAATAAACTGATTTGGAAAAAGGTCTCTTGTCTGTCAATTCAGACATTATAAACTACAGCTTTACCAATTTTGTAACTAATTATAGATTAACACTTCAGTTTATAAGTTCAGTCTTAACGCAGTGGGTTGCATTTATAATGCCTGACGTATTTTTTAAAAAAAACTCCTGAATCCTGAAATAGGCCGGAAATATTAAATATTGACTAATTTAGATAACTATCATTAATCACACAGACTACTTTGCATTTAACTCGAGCACTCAGCATGACAAATGACCTCATATTAGATTTATCCTCTTTGTGTATTATGAAAGGAAACAGTTCAAAACCCGTTATTTTCGGACCGTGTTGCGAATTCACAAAAGAAAGGTGCGATAAAAATGAGTTTCAATTAAGCTTTGTTATACGCCGGTCCAATTCAAAATAAGGAACAACAGATCACACATTAACAAAAGCACGCATTCATTTCAATAATGTATAAGGAAGGCAGCAGCTGAGATAAGCAAATAGATTAAATCATGTGCACGTAGGCTATTTAAAAATACAGTAATAATGTTGAGCCTTAATGAAGAATGAAGAGTCGACTGACATCCGGCAGCGCGTCCTTTGTCCTACCTCCATCATCACTGCCACCGCTTCCCTCTCCGTCTCCCCCTCCCATCCCCTCCCTTTCTCCGTCTCTCTCTCCTCCTCTTTCTCTCAATTTTAGGGAAAAGAGTGTCTTCTGGTAGCAGTAGACGGCGAACGGCTGGAGTTCACACTTAAGATGTAGACGCTTCTTTTGACAGCCTAAACCGTCAGATGTTCACCGGGGGAACAAAGGCATTCAACCTTAGCTGATTTTTCTGCTGGATGTATTGAGAAAAAAAAACAAAATAATGGATCTCTCCTTTATGGCCGCGCAGGTAGGAAAACAACAGCCGGCATAATTGTGTTCATGGCTTTTGCTTCCAGTGAACATGCAGCTACAATCATGTGCGTAAACTTTTAGTAATTTAACTTTTGCCGCCACGCCCTTTTGTTTTTATTTCCTTAGACTAAACTAATGCGGTTCATTACCGATAATTTGTTTCATAAGTATAGCTGTATCTTTGCAGATGGTAATTAGTTATTGGCCTGATATGCATATGCAAATATTCCTTTTATGAACCTATTAATTAACTGCTCAGTGATTAATCGGGACATACACTAGTCATATGTGAGCATCGATTCCTTTATGTTTGCTGGTCATCAGCTGTTCAAAGCCCGTTAGGAGCTCCTCCGTAGAAATATTATTTTTGTAATCTAATATCCAAAGAAGTGGCTTCAGTGCGTTTACATTTGCTACAATCAACAACAGGAGGTCTGTTAATGATTTCTTTTCGTCGCCCAAGGAGCTGTTTCCCGTGCTACATGGGTTTTGTAGTATTGTGAAATGCACGAGAAAAGTCAAAATGTAACAATGCTATGACCATTGCTATATATAAGACGTCAGTCCCTACTGCCAGATAACTTGTATTACAGTAACTTTCTTTCCCAGTTACTGAATGTGCGTTCTCATTACGCGGTTCAACATGGCCACTGATACTGGTTATTTGCTTTTTCGGTGGAAAAACAGTCCCCCTGGTACAAACTAAAATGCCCTCTAGGAGGTGTAGCTATCGGAAGATGGTGATTCTATAAGAAAGTTGCAAGTTGGATGATTGGGTCAGTATTATATATCCATGCATATACATTTGAATTAGTATTCACCAATAAACAAACAAACAAAAAGATAGATAGATAAATAAACAGACCTAAAGAAAGTAAGCAATACACATGTTGTTACTAGTAACTCAACAGGTAGCAATCAGCAAATCAGTACTAGAACTAACTTAATAGAGCTTATATACTGAATTATGGAAATTCATTATTTGTAACATCATTCTGCATCATTTGCACCTTTGACGTATATATGATCTGGAACCTATCAACCAACATACTTAGCCTACATTGTTTATGGTCCATCCTGAAAGGCAAATATCTGATGGGCCTCAGTCTCCTTGTTTCCGTTTTCAGTTATAAAGCTTTATAGAGTCTGGTTAACTTGTCAGAGATGTTCAGCACCATCCAGGGTGGCATTATGCCAAAGCCAGGCAGAGGTGTACCTGGATAATGAGGAGCTGGATGCAGAAAGAGCTTAGTATGCATAATGCATAAATAAATGTCCTATTTGATGGTATACCAGCATACTCTTTGCCAGGTGACCCAGAGAATTTTGGTACGAAGAACAGTAGATGCAACTTTCAGTTCAGCGAATTTACCTTCTTCGTGCACAATCAGGGAATTAACAGGCAGTTGCCAGCCACTAATTGATGATTCAATGAGGTCCACCTTAATCTTTCTCTTAATTACCCTTCCAAAATTTAACTGGTCTTAATACTTCATTGAATATCTTGGGATACTGGGATCTAGCTGTCAATGTGTTTCATATTGGATTAATTAAACTTCAGTCTTACTGCCATACACCATAAAGAAAGTCGGGTAAGGTCTTTGGACGTTCATTAATCATAGGTATTTATAGTCAACCCAGCCCTTAATAGCCAGAAAAACGAAACAGCAGGTAGGTAAGTTGACAGTGGACCTTGCGTAGTAGAGTGGTTGGGCTGTTTGGTCGTGATGTTGAGTAAAAGGCGTTTGTCAGGATTTCTGCCGCTAAAGTTAAAAAAAAAATCTTTCGATAGATGAATACCTGTTTATGGCTTGATGCAATGGAAAAAATAGGCTGTCAAAAATTCATCACCTTAACCAATTGTAGTATAAATATCTGTCTGTATTTCTTTTATGCCTTCTGTCCCGAAAAAACAAAACATAACAAAATCAAAAATGATTGAATCTGACACAGATGTAGTAGGCTGAGGAGAGCTAACAGTTCCACTGGTAATGACCGTAACAACAAGAATATTTTTGCTGTGGGTGTTCAGCAGAACAAGCCAACCCTCTCAGCTTTATGTAGTTAAAATAAGTCCTTTAAGAATCATGTGGGTAAAAGGCCCTGGTACGCCAAGCATGTTGGCCAGTCAGTTTTTGCCCTGATCAGAATGGTTTCACGTGTCACCAGATGATTTAAATGACCAGCCAGCATTATAAATCCCAAGTCTTGTTAGAGTACAGCGCATGTATTTCCCCCATCCTACGCCAGTAGGATCAGCCACCGTTACTGATTATGCCATTAATCCCCGACAGCCTCACCTGCCTCTGAAAGGACAAATCTTCAGGCAGATTCTAAAAACAATGCCAGTCTCATCAGGCTTTATGCCATTACAGAACCTTGTCAAATTGGAGGAAGAGTGATGGAAAAACTCAAAGAAAAGAAAAAGTTACTAAAAACTTAAAGAAACAGAAGTGAAGTCCATTGGTGGATTATTTCCATTTGTAATGACTCAGATTTATTGTGCTTGCCATCTATTTATTGTACTAATGAAACTGGTGATCATTTGTAGTGAAATGCATAGGTGGAGCTTGATGTTTGTGCTTGGGGGGGGGGCAAAAAAGAAAGCACTTTGTGTGTTAACACACGTTTCTAATGCACAGACAACCTATTATTTTGTCTGTCTGTGGTACAAACAATTTATGCAAAGATGCAAAGTGCCAGCATAGAATGTAGTGTGGTACTGGCCTTCCCAATTTAGTACAATTTCAACTCAAGTGACTTGGGCCGAGTGGGGGGGGGGGGCTGGCCCCCATCCCCCAAACTTTCCCCATGATGAAATGTGCATATAGCTGAGAGCAGCAGAAAAACACATTATTATTTAATAATATCCAGCTGGGAAACTATATGAAATGGATAATTGTCTCTTATGTAAGTGGGACCACCTCATAAAATTCTTCAAAAAGACTTCAAAAATTCAAAGATTAATCATTATCTTCTGTTTTTTTTTTACAATTTAGAATGTTACATATTACATCACAACATTATTGAATCTTGAATAGAATGAAGCTTTAATTTCAGTACATTCTTATGGCTTATTTAAAGTTAAATATCCGTGGGTTGTATTATAATCTTCTGTAGCCTATCCCTAGAAGCACAGGGCACAAGGCAGGAAAGCGGCCGAGATGGTCCGGCATGCAAATCACTCCGGACGAACTTCAGCTCCAAATGAAAAATGTCTTTCTTCGTAAATTGTAAAAATCTGATGCTCTTCTATAATACTTTTGGACATTAACAAGTGGCTTGAAGAGGGGAATGATAATTTATTCAAGTTATAATCGATGATAAAATCATAGAATCATACAATTATCACTTCTAAAACGAACCAGAATAGATTTGTTATGTATACATGTGGTTTTGGAATGACCATTAGATTTCTTTACCAGCGCTTGGTAATGCTAATATATGAAAACAGAATCTCAGACAGCATCTTAAACCACATGGATACTAGTGTCATTGTTGGTATTTGCTATTTGCAGAAATAACAAGAATGAAAGGCCTTATTACAAACCATGGCAAAAAGCTGAAAATTCAGGGACAATGTCCCATATGTCACGTTGCGTGGTTGGCGAGCGGGTGAAGGAGGCGAGTGAGCCCAGGATACGGGGAAAACGGGGTTTATTCCGGGTAGACAGGGCAGCATACGGGACAGGCGCAACAACACATTGACACTACACTGACACTACAATGACGGATCTGACGGGACTGAACAGAACGTAGACTAAATACAGGAGGTGACGAGCAGGAAACGAACAACAGCTGGTAAACGGGAGGATTCCACATGGGGTTAATGAGGAGGTGTGGTCCACATGAGGGCGATCGGGGCTGGGTGTGATACTCAGTTTGTAAAATGTTTTATAAAACCATAATTCCCTGTTAACTAAGTTGCCCTCTTCTTCAGGATTTTTATAGAAAGTTAAAAATACAACCGGTGCCATGGGTTGTGTTACACCTAGTGTGCCGGACAAGGGGGCAGGCAAATGCCTCTTTGGGGGGTGAGGTTTATTTAGGTAATGGGGAGAACTATACAGATATGCATTCTGGGGGGGTTCCTCTTTTCTCAAACAGGCACAAGTCAAGGTCCAGATCCTTCAGTGAGCTTGCACAGCTGGCAGGGACTGCATAGACAGCTCATACAGACTGCATAGACAGCTCATAGAGACTGCATAGACAGCTGGCAAGGACCGCATAGACGGCTCATAGAGACTGCATAGACAGCTGGCAAGGACTGCATAGACAGCTCATAGAGACTGCATAGACAGCTGGCAGGGACCGCATACACAGCTCGTAGAGACTGTATAGACAGCTGGCAAGGACTGCATAGATAGCTCGTAGAGACTGCATAGACAGCTGGCAGGGTCTGGATACAGATGGTACTGACTGCATGCATATCTGGCAGAGACTGCATCAACAGCTGGCACTGACTGCATGGGCTTCAAGCCTTTGCTGAGGAATACAGTTATGTCTCCTGAATGGGGCAACTTTTGGTTGCCAGCCTCATCTTATTGGATGACTGACTGCAAGGAAACCACTCTTACCACCAGCTTGGGTGATGCTGATCACCCCCTACTGGTCCATGATGCTGATCGCTGATCGCACTGCTGGTGTGTGACAGATTCTCAGTGGACCATCGCATCAGCATTTATTTAAGTATTACTCATGGGAGTGAATAACACTCCAGGTCATTTGGAGAGCACAGCAACTCCAGAATCTGTAACTAAGTTCCAGTACTACAGATACTTTTTTGGTTTGCATAAGAACTATTGACAGATTCCTTAATTTTTTCCCAGAAACATTTCTTAAAGGGTATGCCCTTGGAACTTCTGCTAAATAGGCAGTTACGTAAATCAATACTTGTTTCCCAGATTAGATCAGAAAGCTGTCTGTGGGATGGAAAGGATTAAACAGAATAAGACAAAGAGTGATGGCCTTTGGGGGCTTGGGGGGCATGCCTGATCTTCATCCCCGCAGGGCAGCCCTCCCGCTAATCCCCACACCCAGGATGTGGTTCTGTCAGTGTACTGGGGCAGGTAGTACCTGGGCAGTGTACCTGCACTTCAGCTTTTGGACCAGGGTGAGAACTCTACAAGGTACTGCAGAGCAGATCACCAGTCCATTGTAATTAAGAACAGCAAGCCTCAAGGCCTGGAGAGGCCACTCCTTCTTTCTGAGATCCTGTCTTATTGGACCCTCATCAATTAGCCAGCATGCTCTGCTCTGGCTGTGCCCCCCTCCTGATTCCTTTTATACCATTGTCTACCAGTCTGCTGTTACCTGACATAATCTATAAAACCTTAGACTCACAAACATCACAGGAAAACTGGCCTTCATTACTTTTGTGCCCAGAAAGCTGCACGTTAGGCAGCTGCATCTTTGACCTCTGATTTATTAAACATGCTGCTCTACATTTGCTATTCAACACCCAGATCATGTTTGGCCACCTGCTACTCAAAGACTGAAAATGTTCCACAAAGAAAGATTCAAAGACACATTACTGTCAGAAAAGTAATTACTTTTTACTTGGAGAAGCTTGCCTTTCCTCCCATTTTCCTCAATACCTGGCTCCTGCTTCACGCCTAGTTTACCCCCGTGCTAATTTTCTTAATTGCTATTTAAGTTGTGCTGGTGCAGTGGTAGGACTATCACCTCCAGCACTGAGGGTTTATATCCTGCTTCAAGTTCTCCCTTGTTTTACTTCCCAGTGAGATCTCCAGATTCCTCCTATAGCCAAGAGAAATGGAGTTATGCCAACAGCGTAGGGCCTGTAATGGAATGGCATCCCAGTATCCCCTGCCTGGGATAGCCTTTAGGACACCCCCTATGGAGGATACACAAATTAAGGTGTCAAAGTCCTCAGTCAGCAGTATGATGTACCATCAGTGTCTGAAGTGCCTAAAATGGGCCCAGCAGATCACCATAAGTATCCGCCACCAAGTATCAACCAGTATCTTCAACAACAGTTTTACACCTCTAGAGTCCAATAATGACTTTCCAGAAAAATCTTAAACTACACTGCAATTTAAAAAAAATGTCTTTCAGAAGTAATAAAAGAACCACAGCTACAAAATAATGTCAAACAGCCTGTCAAGTAAAGAGTAGCTGAGTCATTAGAGATATGCGCCTCCATAGTGTGTAACATCACATTTTCAATGGCAGTTTTAAAGAACTGTTGCTTTCCACTCATGTAAAATCCCCATGTCCGAACTTGCTGTTTTCTCCTGTTCTCTGTAGCTTTGCCTTTCTTCATTATTGTTTGACCATGTTGGCAAAGTGAGCGGTGCAGTCAGTGTGACGTTTGCTTTATGGCACGGCAGCAGCGAGAATTTCCCTAGCGAGCTGCGGGATTTACCAGCAAAGCATCTCATTAAAGCCAGAAAATTGCACTTGTGAGAGAGAAGGGACGCAGCGGAAGCTTCCGGCAGGGGGGCTCACAGGAATATCGGGTAACTACAATCATTTTTGCAGTTATAGCCAAATGTCTTTAAGAAACAATAAAGAGAGTGAAAACAAAAGGTCATTTGTGATATAACTCAGGGTTGTGGGTAATAACAAGCGAATGCAGATACACCCGGTATGACTGGGTGGGGGCCATGAGGTTCCACTGTAAAAGTAAGCTTTCAAAGACAATACAATACAGGCCATGACAAGACATACCGTGCCAGTATGATAATCTTGGCAGTTCAGTGTTAGAACATCTTTGCTATTGATGGACGTAAGAATCAGTACAAGAGGAATTACACTCCATGTGTAACAAATTGTTATTCCCAGAGGCAAAAGGGACTAAAGATTCAATTCATCACAACTCTTTTAGGACGTGTCTTTCCAAAGGGTCTGTCCAAGGCTTTAAGGTTTAGCCTGAAACTCTTAATTCCAGCCTACAGCATGAAACATTTAGTGACCTGTAGCCCCTCAGCAAAGGGCCCCTCTGCCCAGGTACCTTACATGATGATTTACATGGCCAGTCAAGGCACTTTGAGAAAGCAGTGAACTCAGCCAGGTGGGGAAGGAGAGGCAGAGCCTGCAAGGCAGTGAAAGTCGCTCCAGATTCATGGATATAAGTGAAATTAACGACTGTTATTAGAGTGACCTTGGGGTCTCTCTAGATATAAATGTTCAAAAACAGCATATCTATTGAAAGCCGTGAAACTGCAGTCTTGGCAGATGGAGAGAGCAGTGCCTGTTCAGGTCTTGGCCGCTGGTGAGTGCTCTTCACAGAATAGACTTATTATTAGCAGGCAGCCACACTGCTTATTAGCTAAGTCTGTGCCAGTTTATTGTTACTGCACATTACTGCATTTCTGATTTTTTTTGTTTTCATAAAGTTTTTCCATGAATAGATCAGCACTCAAAATGTAATAGCTACTGTCTCAGCTGCCCTCTTTATTGTATTCACTTGTATTACTGCTCACCTCACCAGCACAAGACTCCAGGAACCAAATCACCTACATGTTGTTGAAAGTAAAGAATAAAGGACTCACTTCTGTAGACTTTAGGCTGAGCTATCAGTCATCGCTGACTGCAACTACTTATGCAGTGTTGATTCCCCTAGATGCATGTCACCAGGTGTGTTTTTATTATAGGCGTTTTAAAGTCTATTTGTGAAAGAAATGCTTCTTTTATAAAATACATTATTTCAACAGAAAGAAAACAACGTCATTAATTTTAAATAATCAGGATCCCATAATAATTTGCATTTTTTGGCTCTGACTGGGATGGTATTGTGTTGGAAAAATGGGCTAAACAGTAGACTGGAATACAGAGGTGATGTAAGGGTGCTCCTGTTTATATTCAAACATCTCTATGTGTGTTTGTGATGGGCTATAAGCAAACATAATTGTTCAGCTGATGAAGACCCAAGACGGTTCTGAACCCTCATTAAACCCTTTTATTACACCCTTATTAAACCCTGCCATCCAACTCGCATTTCACTCTAGCATTAAAGCTAGATTAAAGCTTTAGGTGGAAATTAGTGGGAGAACATTTTAAACTGAATTTGAGGAAGCACTTCTTTATACAGCGTGTAGTTGGAGTATGGAATAGTCTTCCTGTTCATGTAGCGCAAGCTAAAACCCTGGGTTCCTTTAAATCAGAGCTAGATAAGATTTTAACAACTCTGAGCTATTAGTTAGGTTCTCCCCAAACAAGCTTGATGGGCCGAATGGCCCCTCTCGTTTGTAAATTTCTTATGTTCTTATGTTCTAAGCCAGGCATTAAACTCTTATTATGCCAAACAATAAAACCCTTATCAAACTATCATTAAACCCCGACATAACATTCATTACGCTGTAGAATAGACCCTTATTAAACCATAAATCCATGCTCAAGTCATACTATCAACAAGGCATCAGAACAGAACTGGAGTAACAGAAATTGTTGAACAGGGTGCTGATACAGTAGATGCTTAAGTCTGTGATGGTTGTTGTAGTCACTGTGTAGGAGGGTGTCTGAGCAATTGGAAGAAGATGCTATCCCTGTTCAAGACATTTTTAACCAATGACCATCTGGGTAGCCAAGTGTCAGTTTTTGTTGTGTCCCTGAAGGTTTTCCACCTTACAGAGTTAAAGGACTTTTCCTGGGAGCTCCAGCATCAAACTGACAACTAACACTGACCATGCACTCACCTCATAGAGAGTAGTGTCACCGTGCCAAGAGAACTGCTCAGGCATGCACTGTCCTAGGCAACAGGCCAACATTCCAAGCTTGAAGAGACCTTGGGGAGCCAGGAAATGTGTGCATATGTTAGATTAGATAGATAGATAGAGAGATAGATAGATATAGATGGATGGATGGATGTTTATAATGTTCAGTTTTATAAAGATCACGTTGGCTATAAAAGGGTACTCCATCTTCAGAGAGATTAGATGCCTTGCTTAAAAGTCTTAAAAGGTCCTTGACCGAAATGCATTCAGCCCCTGGTTTAAAAAAGGCTGCAGCTTTAACCACCTTTTAGGGAAGCCCTCTGCCATAGAGAGGAGGGAATTCTCAGAGCAGGGCTGTCAACTTTGGTCAGCTTGTTGGAGTCAGATTTTCAATTCAAGACAAGTCTGCACACACATACACATGCATTTACAAGTATGTAACCATTGTATTACCTTGTTAACAGTCTGTAGTTTTTGCAAACTACCCCAATGCTTTTGATTTATCTAATTTTACATTTATAATGGAATAATACGGATTGCTGTAAGATTTCTGGTGCGAGTGTGAGAGTCTGAAAGCATTAGGGTCACGTCAGACGCGTGACAGTTGGCAACCCTGCCTCACAGTCATTCTGTGTGTGAGTATAGATATACAAACCTCCACCTCCTTGTAGTGAACCTGTTTTGATGTCTAGGACTGGAGCCGACAAAGCGCTGGTGAGTAAGGGTTAGGGTTACGAGGGACCTGTCGATGGATCACTATCATTTCAGCCAGAAGTGATTCTCAGCTCTGAGACCCAGGGGGGAACTTTCACTTATGCACAACAGGTGTTCTTTTAGTTTTAGGCCATAATCTGACATATTTTTAGATTAAAATCTTTTGATGGATATTTTGAGTTTCACAGTGCCATGCTATGGCACACTGTATAGCCTGATAGCGTTACACCTCGAGGGCTGTGGGTTCACTTCCTGCACCTGGCATGTGCCTATTAATGTGAGAATGTGCCCTGTGATGGACTGGCACCTCACCAAGGTTTTTCCCTTCATTAAGCTGAGTGCTTCCAGGGTTTGTAGAAAATGAGTGTTTAAGATAAGATGAACTTTACTGATCACTGGGGGAACTTCCTATGCATACAGCAGCAAGGTATGTAAAGTGCAGACAAACTAAACATCCTAAAAAAAGGAATATTAAGGAAATAAAGTAAAAGTTAATGCATAGCAAATTATTCATATAATGCATTATATGAATAATTTTTTTAAACACATGCTGCAGAGGTAAAGAATCATGGGGCACGTGGTGCAGTGCACTCGCCTTCACGGAGGACGTTTAAAAACATGTAATGCACGGCTTGGAATGCAATAACGCACTTATACCAGAGACCACACATTTGGCTTACACAGGGCTAGCACATGACCACAGAAGATGTCAAGCAAGTCCCCTTTCCATAATGCACTTGGGCAGAATTATCAGCCCTGAGGAAGCAATGGCAGAAAACAACTGGGGGGTGGGAGGAAACTGCATTCAGTTTTTTTTCTTTTTGCTCAGGGTATTCTGAAGCACAGCAGTGCGAACAGCATGAACCCCAAGTCGGGTGGAGTAGGAAGGGGGTTCCTGCAGGGGCTATACCTCAGGTGGAGGAGGAAGGGGGTTCCTGCAAAGGGTTTGGGCTATACCTCAGTTGGAGGAAGGAGGGTCCTGCAAGGGGGGTGGGCTATACCTCAGATGGAAAGGAAAGGGGGTTCCTACTGGGGCAGTGGGGTATACCTCAGGTTGAGGAGGAAGGGGGTCCTGCAAGGGGGGTGGGCTATACCTCAGGTGCTATTTATTTTAATCAGACTCTGCAGGAGGTGCCTCTCAGCAATCTGCTGCTCAGTCAGGTTAAATGCTTCAGGAAGGGAAAAAGCCCCCAGAGCCTTTAGTGGAATATTAACCCTGAATGACTAAATTAACATCCATTCACACACCTGATCCAGTGCAGTTTGCCAGTGAGACCCAAGCCTCTCCGAGGAATCTTAGCATGAGCCATATCACCACCCAGTAGTGTAAATAGGTAAAATGTTGTATGATATACACAGAGAGCACAGAAAATACGAGATATTTGGTAATGCAAATCAAAATTTGTGTAAAAACCCTTGGAAGAGAGGAAACACAAACAAAATCAGTGCCTGGGTGATATCCAGGTGATGAATACGACGCAGACGTAGGGCTGTCTGCTGTGGGGGAACAAAGGCAATGATTTTTGCTGGTGAAGTTATAACTGTGCCAAGGTGCACTGGAAGACCTTCTGGAACAGGTGGGACCTGTTCAAGCCGGACGGGTTGCATCTGAACCAGAGGGGAACCAGTG
>JAODLD010000045.1:11915633-11958662 GCA_026781065.1 Mormyrops boulengeri | reverse complement strand
ATACGACCCCCCCCCCCCCCCCCATCTTCAGGTTGCTTATCCAGTACATTGGGCTCCAGAGGGCCGGCAGGCCAAGTCTGGCCCGTGAGAGACAAATGTTTGGGCCGCTTGTGCAAATTTGACCCTCAGAGAAAAATAACTGAGGAAACCTATGGCATCGAACACAGCCTATCCCAGGTGGCAGAGGGAGCAAGACTCCAGATAGGATGCTGTAGGAGAGATTAAATATGACACTTTCTTGTGGTATCCAATGGGTAATTTGGGTTACAGAGACATCCGATTGTGTCACAGTCTCGCCGCTAGATCATTAAAAGCTCATTTAATATAAACTAAGAGATTGCTGCAGTTGCCTCTACTCAGGCAGCGAAGGGCCTGAGTAGGCATTTTTGCTGGGAGTGCTGACACGGCACAACGCATTTAGAAAGCTTTCCATTAACCTTTATTCAGTTACAAGAAACAAATTTTACTGTCACAATTAATCAGGATCACACACACTATATAGGCTACTTTACTGCTGTACTTTATTTATTTTGAGTTAATCGGTTGGTTTTTGTAAGATATAAAATCACTGCCCTACTGGAAAATCCTCTTTATTATTCCACAAGATTTCTCCATTAAACTCTCATTAAAATTAAAAAGGAAACTAAAGAGACCTGGGAGCAGCTGGTTATTGCATAAATTGTTAAATGTAAATATGAACAAAAAGACTAAATCTGTGCACGTTATTAATGAATCGTTAATTAAATAATTGCTAATCGCCCCTACATCCCAAAAACATGCTAAGGTGAATTGTAGTTACCAAATTGACTGTAGGCGTGCATGCACGAGTGAACGGTGTGTGAGTGTGACCTACGATGGGCTGGCATCCCATCTTTGGTTGTTCCCGGCCTTTTACCCACAGGTTCCAGACCCCCTGCAACCCCGAATAGGGCAAATGGTTACAGAAGATGGATGGATGGATGGATGGAGCCCGCAGCATCAGAGGGGCAAGATAGATTCACAGGGGTACTTGAATATGCAGAATTGTAGGTGACATCTTGTCAGGGAGTCCAGAATTTCTAGGTACACCCTGGACTATGGCACCTCGCAAAAAATAAAACATAATGAACAGCAAATGAATTCATGAGGGACAGCTGCATGCCTCATTCCTTCTGCAGCACAACTTCATTGGTCTTTACCTTCATACACATGCCATCTCTCGTATGGGGGCTTTGAGAAAACAGCCCCTATGCACTGTATGCAGCTATTATCTGGACGATCACACTGAACATGTTGATATTACGCAAAAAAAGGAAAGGAAATAAAAAAAACGACAGTGCTGACATCTTGTGGACCAATTGTGAATGATATAGGGTTAAGTGAGAAATGAAACATGAACTATAGGGTTTATCCGTTGCTTAACGTCCTGCCGCACATCATCCAACCGAGGTCTCATACGGTTAAAATAGAGTTTAAAAATACTGATGGACTAACGGGACGCAGCAGACATAAGCGGTCATGGTGACCTATTCTACAGTACATATGTAACTTATATAATACCGTAATACTTGATAGCGATAATAAATGTCTATGCACCTATGTATTTACTTCACTGCACTTTTTAATCGTTATTTTAATGTGTACTCTCACTCTCACTCTTTAATGTGTAATGTGTATGTGTACTTTTGGGGTGCTAATGCGCTTACATGCATGTCTTGTCAGTTTTACTGCAGTGTAGTATACAGTAGTACAGTACTGTATTAGTTAATTTTAATGTCAAGCGACGCATAACGAATCCGGGCTGGAACCGGCGTCATGGTTTAAGCGGTGATCCTGTTAACTGGTGACAAGCGCGTTCACGCGCCTATCCTTGCAGATGTGTGGTGATGGCGGATTCGTCAATTTTGGAAAAGTGAATTGATATTGTAAATATTCGGAATTGTCCATGCACATACTTCAGGTTACTTAAAATATATACTTGAAGAACAATCTTTTTTCATAATGAAATTTTATATTTATATGCTGTTATACCACCTTTGCAACTGCATGCGTGTTTGTCATATTTTACGTTTTTTTTTTTCATTAGCGTGTGTCTTGTATTTATTTTAATCCTCTGTTCATATCTGACGAATCTGCTTCCGTCTACCGCAAAAATATGCGAATGGTGCCGCGTGAACGGGCTTGGCACCGGTTAACAGGATCGTTAACGCTCTCGGGGTTCCGATCAAAAGTAAAGAGTGGCGTAGTGGGTGGAATACAGAGAATACATCAGCTATTAATGAAAAGAATTAGCAATAAATAATAATCTATTTTAGGTTTCGTGTTACTTTAATGGGGGTGATGGGGCCATGCTTGTGTGTTAAGCATAATCCGAGAAGTTGGATGGTGCCTTCTTAATTCTGTGTGTGCCCCAGTACCACATCAGAGTAATCATATCATTGTTGGGCTCTTGAACAACCTTCGACGCCTGTGTTATTTCATTTAGCGTAATTTTTGGAACGTATTCTTTTTTTTCGAGCAGTTTAAACCTATTTTGACCAGCAGAGGGACCTCATCCCCATTTTACGTTTTACTTTTATCTTCGTATAACGAACATTCATGACGCAATAGTTTCCTGGAGTTCGCCTATTGGTTAATTGCTTTGTGTATTTCACACGTCGTATTTGCTGATGTTTAGATATACGCACAGATATATTTGCAATTAGTTATTTTTAAATTGATCATATCTCAGTCTTCGGTAGGTGATCGGTCCAGCTCATATAATGTGTGTCATTTGCAGAGTTTAACGTTCAGGTTCAGAAACTAATCCAGACTAAGAACTGATTTTAACCAACCAGTTGAGTACTTTTTGAAAGGGACTCTTTATGCTTTATGCTGGTTGAAACGAAATCTTACTCTGAATTTGTGCTTTCTGAACCTGAACTTTCTACCTCTGGTCATTTGTCTTTCTTTGTGAAATGTGTGTCAAGATGCATGATGGCTTGTCTATTTGCAAACCAAATTTACCTCTGGGTACTAATAAAGTAACCTGAACCTGAAACAACCTTAATAATGTATGCCCTGTGGCCCTGGACATGGGCTCTGCTTGAAAACCATTGTTTAAAAATCCACTAAAACATCCATCCATCCATCCATTACCAAATGATATTTGGTGTCTGTTGGAGCATATTTTCTATTGTGTATACAGAACTCATGTTAAACCCTGCATCAAATAAATGTTGGTGCGAATAACTGGGTGGGAAGATGCCGGAGACTGTTTTGCTCCTCGTAGAGAATTTATGTTATCAATGAGAAAATAATTTTACATTCTTTGCTAAAAACATTGCCTTTATAGGCCTGCACAGATATGATTTTCCCCAGCCTTAACACATTGCTTTTTCCTTGCTGTGTAATGTAGCCAGTGACTCCAATAGGAGGTGACAATGGGCCACGTTGCAAATATATGTTTTTCTGTGTTTTATGTATTTATTTAATAAATATTTAAAATATATTCAGTACTGAATGGCTTTGTACAATGGCTGTTTTTTTGTGCCACAATATGTTTCATAGAGATTTATAATCTGTGATAAATGACTAATCCCATAGTTGGGCTCCAAAGAAGTAGGATACTAGACTAGGTGAAATGCTGAGCGTAGTTAAGTTAATCAGCAAGTATAAACTTATATTTAATGTGATTTAGATCTATGCTTCCATACCCTTTATTTGTTTAATCCATTCAAAATTATAACAGCATGGGCCTTTCAAGTACTGTAAAAAGCTGTAAAGTGAGGCCTCAGATTTATGTCTTATTTCCACTTAGCTTCCAAGTTGTGCGTTCTGCTCCTATCCATGGCATGATATGTGATTCCAGATGGACGTGAAATGGTAAGGTTGTGGAGTGACAACGCCTGGGTTTACTGCTGGCCGGGAGTAGCTTTTTAGAGGCATGACTGTCATTCAGTATTTTTGATTAATCGTATTTGTATTACCAGCACACTATGGATACTTTTTTGAAACATTTACTGTACTGCTTTTGAAATTTGTGAAACTGAATGCAGATAAAGGTTAAATTTACCTTAGTTTGTCCAAAGCTTCGGGGGGGAAAAAGTGAGTCTCCTGGACCAATAACTGAATGCTGTCAGAGGAGAAATATGCAGAAAGCCGCTGTGCCGCTTGGGTCGATATAAGTGCTTTGAACTGTAATAGTTTTTCTTTGCTTATCTTTTATTCATCAGTAAATATGCTTTGTTCACGCAAAACATTACAAAGTAGCTCAGCATAGCAGTGTGTGCTGCTTTACCAGTGTTGACAAAGGAATCTGGCACACCGCTCTTGGTACAGGGTATTTTGGGAAAACAATTGCCCAGCAGATTGTTAATAACTTTAAATAGCAATAGACATTGTTAAATATACTATGGTTAACTTTGTGTGGTCGTATTCATAGCAGCGTTGATATGCTATCATGGGTTACCAGTTCACTACACTTTTTTTGGAGAGCTTCACCTTCCCTGTCACTCTGCCTTTCTGGGGATGATCTGAAAAATGAAAGATCTCAACAGAGAAAGCAAGACTAGTATACATTTTTCATTGACAGCCAGGGGTGCCATTTAGGGGTGTAAGTTAGGACAATTCCAGAGGCCCTATAAACATTGGAACATAATTGGATTGGTCTGGGTTGGGGGCCCAAAATCTCTAGCAATGGCCCTATTGATAGCCGCTGGGGAAAGTTTATCATGGAAGAACATGCAGTGGACACTTTTGGTGAGTATTATTCTTAATACCCTGCTGACTTTATCAAAGTTACTAAACTATACTGATTTTGCGTGTTCACCATCCTACTTGTCCACAGCTCCTACTATCTTTCCCGCAGGTGAGTTGCTCTGGTTGCTCTGTCTTAAGTAAGGTCCACTGCCAGGCCCTACTTCCTTTGGTGGGGTCCGTCCAATTAGAAGATGGAATGCCTCATTCTGAGGAATTGAGGAAAACTGGGATTTGAAATGATGGCATAGAGATTTAGACTGAGAGCTGCATGATTCATGGAGAGCTTAGTTAAATTTTATTCATGGTATCTAGGGACTGATCCTTCTTAATTGTGCTGCAACTGTGATTATGTTGATTGTGACCTTGTTTCATTAGAACATCTATGTAATACTTGGATGGGTATCGGCGCCGATCTAGATCTATTTGACCGATCCACGTCCTATACTTACTTATTTAGTTTTTGGCAATCTCTAAAAGTTCCTATTTTGTGTTAAATCTACTTGTACAATCAATTGCATGACAGCTCTTTCCCATTTTACATGTTTTTTTTTTGCGGCATTCAAGTCGAACACTAATGCTGCCCCTCAGTCTTTTTTGCTATTCATTGCATGGGTGTGAGTGCAGTGACTTACGTCTGCTGTGACGTCATGCGCATACCCTTCGCAGTACGAGGAGCGCAAGGTAAGACGTGACGATCTGAGAGTATATTACGCTTTTAATAAAAACAGTAGCACATCGATTTATAATCTTTGTAAAATAAAGTTTTGAGAGGTGGGAATAGTGTTTAATGGACAGTCCCACGTAACAAAGGGCACGTAACTGTGCGAGACAAAGAAAGCAATGGATGATTTGGGAGTCGCTAACTTGGACTGTTTTGCAAACTCGCTGCAGCTTGTGATTCAAGAGGGGCTGCCATCACAACAAAGTTTAACTGAGCTGACGCCAATGGGAGAAAAATTGTGCTGCATTTTAAGCATTCGCCAGTTGTGTATACTTGCTCTAAAGATATTCATATTGAACTGCAAATGCCTCAAAAACGCTTAAAACAAAATGTACAAACAAGGTGGAACAGTACGTTATGTATGTTTGTAGTAGCCTAATTAAATATTTTTTGGCATACATTTTTTCCATCTGCATTTACTAGCTTAAAAAATTTCTATATAAAATATAACAAAATAAAAAGAGCTCTTGTATCGGAATCTGTATCGGTATCGGCAGTTGTGTATCGGAATCGGATCGGAACTGAAAAAAACATGGATTGGCCCATCCCTATACTTGTAACATATATTAACACTACCTCCTGATACCCCTGAGCTTAAGATTGATGGGTCAGAAATGCTTATTTATGTATTCTTCTATAAATTTTGTACAGGGCATTTTTCATACATGACCTGAAAGCTAACAACACTTCAAACACTAGTTTGTCACACTAGTTTGTCTCGCACTAGTCTTGCTGGGGTTGTGCAGGTGCTATTGCAATATCCTGGACAGATTTTGCACGGATGGCTTTACTGTTCCACTAAGCGATGCTAGTTCTCAGCTCTGGCAGTTAACATGTTCTTTCTGATCCTGACTGGCTGAGGTGGAATATCTTCATCATTAATCACACAAATCTGAGGATGTTTCTAAGCTGCAACTTTCTGAACCTCACTCTAACCAATCTCCTCATGGTCTTGTCACATTACATTTATTTAGTGGGCAGTGTACATTTTTTGAGAAAGCGGGGTCAACTAGTCCCTGCAGCTACTGGAATTAATGAGCTTTTTGCGCATACATCAAGGAACAGCTACTCTGGCTTTTGTTTAATGTTACACATTTCTCTTATAAAGTAATTATTTCTTAAAACACAACATGTCTCTGTATCAGCTATTAACACAAGATTATCTAGCCACATACCATTTTTGGAGTCACAGAGGGCCCTGGAGCCTATTCCAGCCAGCATACGCCGCACCCTGGATGGGATGCTAGTTCATCACAGACCACATACACTTTTGACAATTTAGAGATCCCGGTTAACCAAACTTTTATTGACTGCAGGAGCAAACAAGTACCTTCATGCACGTAATAATAATAACAATATTATTGTTGTCATTATTATTATTATCATTATTATTATTATTAATAATAATAATATAATAATGATTAATAATAATAATAATAAGTGTGTTTAGTTTAGCGAGGTAGGAAGGTCGTTCTGTGTTGATTTACAATGCGTGGCCTGGAAGAGGTCAAAGATGAGTCTCTGTGATGAAGCTCTCTTCATGTACAAAGAAAGGTATGCATGACGCGTGTACAGCAAAGAGGAACAGCCTTTCGGCAAGCACAAAACATGTCACGATGCTCTTCATCTAGCCCTCACTGCAAATAGCCAGATGGACACACTGATTCAGATATTTCAAAGAGGAGTACCTGGAAGCAGTGAATTAAAGAAAATGAAAAGGTCGTGAGGGTTCCAGTCATAGCCCAAAATGCAAAGGAAAATAAACACATGGATATGAACATTGCTACTCAAGGCAATTATCCGTCAGAGATCCAAGTATTCATTGTGAGCGGATGTGCAAATAATACACACACACAGCACAAATGGTACTTCTAAGAGAAAGATACCATTATCTGCTTGTTATTTTATATAAACACAATATTGATGCACACCATCTGCTGCTACATTGTGTAGAACACACATTAGGAGAGTTTTTAAAAAAAAAAAAAATAGTTTGACAGTAAATATAAATAAATAAATAAACAAACAAATACATCAGTAAATGCAAAGTCATTTATTATGGCAATTACATGCTGTGTAATTATATGCTAGCCTGGAGATGCAATAGAAATACTGTACCAAGCTGTTGTATAACAAATTACCAGTTAAATGTCTATGTATGTATAAACACACTTGTATGGTCATGTGCATAAAATGTATATATGACTGCTTTATGCAATTATAACCAACCATGCAAGTAATACAGCCAAAAGATCAATTATTTACAAAATATTTTTGCATTCATTTTGCACTCCTTGTAACCCTTTATGTCCTTTTAATGCAACGATTTTACTTTAATAATTAATTTTGTTGGTCATTCAAAATTTATAGAAGTAGATTTCCTAATCATTTTGAGTAATGGGTCTATTTCACATGTGTGTAATGCTGTGATGCATGAATGTGGCTTGTTTGTGTAAAAAAACACATTAATATACATACTCCTCTGCTGGTACCTGATAGCATGCAGCCCATGATGTAGACAGAGCTCTTGACGTAGTTATATGTGGTTAAACAGACTGGGAAATTGTACTGGAGTTATATTGCTTAACATACATGGACAGCAGGACTGTTTATGATATTTATGAAAAGAGGGTCTGATTTTAATGAAAATAAATGAGAACATGCTTTTTAAGATAATTGGTGCACATTTATTTATTTTTTTTGGGGGGGGGGGGGAGGTTAATGCCCCCACAATAGAGCCTTAGCGACATCCTTGATGGGTGCCTGCTCTGCTGCATGGTAAAGTTGAAATAATTACGTAAATAGGCAGTAGTGGGGGCAGTAAATCTGCCGTTCTTTATATATAATGACAGCTAGGAGCAGCAATATAAAATATTTATTTTGTTTCTATTAGCTCAAGGCCTTTTCAACCAGAAGTACAGGGGCCTGTGGAGATGTCAGCTTTACACGTTGTGGAAAATACACACCCCAGTCCTCACGTATTAGTTTGTCATGTGATCAAACATTAGTTCTCTTCATACCAATTTTGTGCTTTGTTGACTGTTCTGGGCACTCCGCTGATGAACGACAGCCTAATGCCCATTGCTTTTTTACCTTTCCATCTTGGTTTGGGTGGATAACTGCGAGCAAAACGAATATCTAAAACACACCATTTCCACATATTTTAGCCTCAGTGGGGACCTTGTTAAAAGGCACAGCTCATCCCAGGGGATGATTCCAGGGGTAGACATCAGTCAGAGTCAGTCAGAGGTGGAAGAGATTCACTGCGGGCCCAATGCATCAATATCGTTCACGCACACTCTGGTGTGTACCTTTATAACTCAGCCATAATGACCTTTGTGGTAGTCATAGCAACACTCATATGGTCAGAACTGTTACAGAATACAGATGCTCAGTCATCTGCTGCCGTCCTCTAGAAAAACAATCCTGAGTGAAATATTCTTCTGTCGACTCTTAGTCCCGATCGAGGAGATAATATGACTGATAACATAAAGCATGTCCCAGTGTTAGTAATTCTGATTTTACTCTTCAGTGCTACAGACTTTCATTAATACATCCATTCATCAAGAGGTTGTATATGTAATGATGAATGAAAAAATATTCCTTTGCAAAATTTTCACTGCCTTCAGCAATGATTAATTATTCTCTTGGTTCATTACGATACTCCTTTTTTGGAATTCTCCTTTCATGCAAGTGATCCGGCTACCAAAGCTGTAGTCATCTTGGTTTCCATAACATATCTGACCTAACACTATGGAATTCATTTATCTGTTTCCATGACAACTACCAATGAAGGTAGGTTAGCCTAATTAACCTATTGCTGTTATGAGACTGTAATTACAATGGATGATTTTATATGCATTTTTGCAAACAATGGTTAATGCCACACTGTCATTGTTGAAAATATGCACAATAATCTGAACACATTAATCATTAAATTCCTGCGTGAAGGAAGCACATAGAATTTGGTGTCAGTAAAGGGAGGATGAGGTCCCTTTTTGTGGATAAGATTTTGATGAATGTAGAATATTGTTTCAGCACGAAAGGAAAGTAATGAGTTTATACAAAATTTCTATGTTCTGATAGAACATGTCCTTCAGCTTTTCCATTACAACAGGATTGTTATGGCTGTGTGCTGTGGTGAGATTTCAGGTTGAAATCCTGGTGGGGCGGGGGATCGGATGGTCCTTAACAATTCTGTCCACTTCAGTTCACTCGATCTCAAAACCTACGTGGGAGAGCTGATTAAAAGATTGGGTGATGAAGCATTAATATGTCTCATGTTTTTCTTGCTTCTGTCTTTATTGAACATCAGTTGATGTTGGGGAAAAATATTCCTGTATTTTCTAATTAAATTCTTGTTATTCAAGAGTGGAAATTCCTAATCAGTAATATGTTTGCATTGTTACAGTATGCATTCTAAACCGAACACAGACTGTTTGGCTGGGGACTCACCACTCCCCAACCCTGACACTCAGCACTGGGGGTCCACAGGGCTGTGCGCTGAGCCCCCTTCTTTATTCCCTATATACCCATGACTGCGTACCAACACACTGCACAGATAAAATCATCAAGTTTGCTGATTACACCACTGTGGTAGGACTGAAGCAATGGTGAGGAGTCTGCCTACAGGAACGAGGTCAGCAAACTGTGCAGCATCAACAACCTGGCACTCAACACATCCAAAACAAAGGAGCTGATTATCAGTTTCAGGAAGCAGGAAGAGGAACCTGCTCCTCTATATATCAGAGGAGACATAGTGGAGAGAGTGGCCAGCTTTAAATTCCTTGGCACATACATCTCCCAGGACCTCACATGGTCTCTCAACACAACCTCTTGGGTGAAGAAGGCACAGAAGCGGCTCTACCTCTTAAGGACACTAAAGAAGGCTAACCTGTCCTGTTTATATACGTATGCACACAGAAATACTCAACGTTTTTGGCCCATATTGCTCGTAATTTTACTTTGTATGTGTTTGTAGCTTAATATGCAGAGCTAAGCTAGTGTTGTGTTGAAGCTTTCAGGGGACACACCTAATTTCATTGTACGTTCGTGCAATGACAATAAAAGGCATTCTATTCTATTCTAAATACAATATTCACAGTTCAAACCATTCTACATACTGTATGTCCGAGCTGTGTTATTACCAAGGAATAAACAATTATAGTACTGATCAATAAATGTTTGAATTGTTCAGCATATTCATTGTTCATTTGAATCATATTAATCATTAAGATTCCTGATACTTTACACAAAATGACACAAGACCAATGACATTAAAGGAATTCACCCATTTTCAAAAGTGACTGATGAAAGAAAAGGCAAAAAATAATGATGGGGAAAAAAATCCAGTCCATGTTTTATTGTTATTTAATTTTCCACTTGAATCAAGTGGATTTGGACAGTTCCACATGCAATGTTCTTAGGTCTTTTTATTTGACGATTTTGTGCTGAACAGTTTATAGAATATGTTATACGGTTAGAAACATGGTGTCCATGGAAACAGCAATATATAATTTCCAATTTCTGTGAGTGTTACTTTCGGATTGAAAATGAGGCACTTGGCTGAGAGGCATATTTTGGCACTGGTTGTTTGCTGCTATGTACTATCTATGTACTATGTAGTGTTGCCACTGCATTACAAGCCATAAGAATCACTGCTTATATTAAAACAATGGCACATACAAGATAGATGTGGAGATAGTTCATGAGAATAAAACATCCCCCCCAAGAGGCAGAAAAAGGAGCACACAGTTTAGCTAGCTATTGCCCTTAGCTAGAGTCAATGAAGAAGCAGCTTTTGTCTGAAGTGGTCCACAAACCATATGATTATGATTCCAATTTTTTTTTTGCTATTTTATGTCTAAGGACCCACAAAAAAACATTTCTTACCAAAATTACAGCCTGATTTTTCTATCTTAGCTGACTCATTGATTTCCCCTTTATAGCTGGACTTCATATCTTCCCCCAAAATATTACTGGGTCACACTCTGTGAAATTACGTTACACGTTTATCAGTACTGGTGCACAGTGTATACATACAACAAACAAAACACGACTCCTTTTAATCAATTCGTTCAGGAGACTGCTATTCACTGTGACACGGGCTTGAATTTGTATGGAAAACTTTATTTAATAATAAAAATAGCATTCACAGACTTTTCGATAGCTACATATATATCGTGATCCATCTCGGGGAAAGAAGCTTTACTCAGGTAAATCCACATCTACTAGTACTCAGACTAACGTTATGTATAACCTCATGGGTCAAGTAAAGCTATGAACAATGTGGTATTTATATATGCATAGTGTTTTTATATCAAAAAGATTGGCCCATATACATGTAGTGTTTTTATATGAACACAGAAATAGCATTAAGTCTGGAGCACACTGCAAGAAGTAATTTTTAAGAACACAGACTGCATACAAGTGCTTTATAATACAAAGGCAGGCTATAATCAAGAGAAATGTTCCAACCAGCAAACAGTATGCGATCGATTATTACAGTTCATTTTAAAACGTCTTTATAAACCTGATTCAGAGTACATTAGCATATTTCCCATGAATCACCTGTTCCATTTCAGAAATAGAAACGCGTATCACATTCCTCAAGGATGAGGTTTCTCAATAATTATCTATTATACAAGAAAAAAAGGCAACATTTTCTTCCTCAACTGGCTTTATACGTAGCTCTGTACAGGTGACGATTGGTCGCTGAACTGTTACAGTAGCATGGCGACAACAGTGATAAAACATTTTTTTTTCTTGTGTGAAACAATTGACATACAGTACATATACAACACACTGTACAACAGCATTCGTACTTCAGCAGTCTGACAGTAACTGAGAGAATGGCTCAGCTTGGCAGGTTGGAACTCAAGGCCTCCGTCCCATTGGCCACCAAAGCAGACCTTCACCACACTTCACAGACCTAGTAGTCTTGTAAGCAGAATGTGGTTCTCCGAACAGGGAAACCACAAAATGTTGTGCCCAAAGGTGTCTGTCTGGAATAGTTGCAGTGGACTGTTTTTGTTCTTATAAATTCTAAACACACACAAAAATATGTGGTTTTCCTATTGGCTCCGTCAGCCGCCTCTTCACTGCCATGATGTAATACAGGATGTGGATTTCCTGATCATTTACTTCTCTACTATTTATCCTAATGACATAACCAAAAACAGACACTATTGGTTAGAAACTCATACTGAGCTCAACAAGGCCAATGGGCCAAGTGGACAAAAAGGTTTCATCAGCAGGCATCTTTGTGGAAGCAGGCAAGTCCCCCCCCCCCCCCCATCCTTACCGATGCCTCCTCGCCTCACTCATGAGTGAAAATAATACGGGTTCCAAAGAACAACAATGCCTATATCCACCACTCTCCCAAGTACCAAACAAATTTCCCTTTTATTTTGTCACAGAGAAGTGGTTCGGCAAGGCCACAATACCTTTCACGCAAAAAAGAACAACAGCAGACCAATTTAGCAGATCACAATAATCTTTTTGTTCATTTGATTGCATTTTTGCCCTCAACACTGGAATTGGCACCTTCTCTGCCTTTATAATTAGATAAATATATATACGCTTAATGTTTGAAAGAAGAAATTAAATATATTATTTTGCAAGCAATTATCATTCTTTGACACAATTATCATAGCTTTATCATTTTTCTTCCTCATTTCTTCTTTTTCTTATAGTCTAAATATTTATATATTGTGAATGTTAAAAAAACACGTTTTGGTGAAATGGTGGCACCGAAGAACCTTCAGACATGTAAAGCATAACAAAAGCACCGGTTTCCAGAGGCCATTAGGTGCATCTATAAACTGCCAGGGACAGAATATTACAAAAACAGTTTCCTTGATTCTTTTTTCCTTAAATAAAACCACCAATTATGGTACTGTTAGGCACGTAATAATATTTTTGTTATTGAGTATTTTGGAAAACATATTAAAATATGTATTTTTTCTAATTAACAAACTAAAGATTGTACTTATGCCATTCACATATGCTGGAAACAAAAAAAGTGGTTGATCAATAATTTAACATCTTCCAGAGTCCTGGCTTCATATTGTTGACAGGACTGAGCCTTGCATTAAATATAATTTGAGGGTTTGAAGGTATCTGATCAGATGCTAAGGTCCTTGTGGCTCTCTTTGTATGGTCTCCTCTTGGGCACTGGCAGCTGTTTGCAGCTCTGGCCCGATTCTGTCCTCAGGGTGTTGTAGTACTCCTTGAGCCGGGGTGTGGTCACTTCCTCACTGCTGTAGCTAGTATTGAGCCCCGGGTTTTGCAGCAGGTTCTCCGCTACATGGTGTCTCTTGGGCGACCGTTCCCTCACAGATTTTTCATCCCTGTCCCTCCCTTTGGGTAACCAGTCCCTCAGTGCATTGCTGTTATTTTTGAAGGCCCTGTCGGCGGCTCTGCCCCTAGGAATCGGCAGCCTCGTCCCGCCAAGACCCTCGAAGCCATCGTCTCGGGTGGCTGGTGGTTCCTTCAGGAAGCCGTCTTCTCGGAAGAAGCGCTGGGTGACCGGAGGGTCCTTGAGTGGATTCTCGTCGCCGAAGCCCCCGTCCCAATTGGCCCTCTCCCTGTGTGCTTTCTCAGTTCTCCTGTCCATGGACTTGGCCCTGCGCCGGCCGGGCGATGACTCCCGCCCCCGGCTTGGCGATCGGTCCAAGGAACCCCTGCGGCCCCCCCTCTCTCGCCTTCCATCCAGGGTGCCGCTGCGGTGAGAGTCGGAGTCCCACTCCGTCTCTGCTGCCAACTTCTTCTTCCCAGACCTCTCATCGTTCCTCAGCGTCCGGAAAAACTTGGAGATGCCGTTCTCCTCCGACTTGCGAACGTGCTGCTGCTGAGTCTTCCTGCTGTCGGGTGAGCCGTGTCCGGAGTTGGGTGGACCGCCATTGTTTCCATGGTCGTTCCCGGTGTGGTGATGGTGGCTGGCTTGCAGGCGGCGGTCCCTCCACTCTGCCCCGGCCCTCCCCCTCATCCGCCCTTCCTCGTTCGGTGATGATTTGTGAAGATCTGGTGGATAGCTGGACTCCGATGATGTGTGTAATCGGCGATTTGGTGGAAAGGTTTTCACTTCCGAAATATTTTGTGTACTGGTGGCGGGACCGTTCCTGTCATTGCTGCCGTCTATAAGATACATGAGGGAAACAAATGAGCGGAATAATAGCAAGCTGCCTTGTCATCGACTGCGGCACCTAATGCAAAGCTAATAAGAACGGCTTCTTCCAGAGCTTGCAGACGCTGTATTTTCATAGATTCCAAATGCAATTTATCGGCTTAAACGGCAGTATTTATGAGTTATGAGCATTTAAAAAGGAACTGTAGTACTGAAAAAAAGCTTACTGTATAAAAAATACTTTGAATGGCAACCTTAAGCAGGAGAGATCCTACTTAATAACTTGCAGCATTCTGGTGATCACACATCCACACAGTTCATGCCTAGACATTACATTTTGCACCGACATGCACATGTGAGCCTTAAGAAAGTAGTTCAGTAGAATAAAAATCATTTTTTCACATTAGCAATCAAAAAGTTTCAAACCTATGACCACAACCAACAAAAATGTACGAATGCAATCTTTAAACCAAGACAGGGACGTGATATGATCCACAAACAACTACTCATGCAAACATTTAGCGAAGAACTTCGTCTTGATGCCGTATTTCAAATGCGGCATTTGCATGGCACTTGAAGGCAGTTTTTCCGAGACTGCGAAAATCAATGCATGCTATGTACAGTCATCACATCACGAAGACTCGTTATGCTGACTCTTGTCCGAATTAAGCAGATCATGCTGAGCAGTCCTCAAAGTTCATAAAAAAATAATAAACAAAAAAAAAAAAACAAATGAGCAGGAAATGAGGATGGGGGACTTTTTATACACGCCTCAGTAGTGCAGAATAAATGAAAAGGCCATTGAACTTTTTATGAAGCTGCTGGCCGCCTTCCTGTGCAGGCTGCTCACTCCCGAACTGATCTGGGGTTGCTGCATTAATTAGCACATGGCTACCAGATCAACGTAGCATCGGGGCTTGATGGCACAATAGGCAGAGTGTAAGCTGGGCAAGAATTAATACAGAGCTAAGGAAACACTACAGTCTCACAGCAAATTCATAGCTTTGAAGGCTATAAGAGGAAAAGAAAACTGTATATAAAGCCTGTACAGCTTTCACATTTTTTCAGATGACGTACATTCCCAGAGATCAAATGAGCGGATTGACTGCGTAATGTAAATACATCACAACTGCAGCTAATACAAACGGAGGTGAAGGTCATTCTGGGTAAACGAAATCGAATGCACATGGAGCACAATGCTGGTGACCAAGCCACACTGCGGGGTTACGGGCGGCCAGGGGAGGGGCGGGTGATAGACTTTCGTCTACAAACCATGGTTTGATTTTGGCCCATTAGGTAGATAGAGGGCTCTGCTCCCTTGTCATCTCTCAAACATGCAGCGAGATGAGGAGGCATCATCGCTGGAGAGAGGTGCCGGAGCCCAGTGAAAAAAAGGGATGGAGGAGGAAGATGGAGAAAAGAAAACAAAGTCAAAAAGAGAATAAGGTTTAGATACTCAACATAGAAAAGAGAATGAAGAATTATCCGTCAGGCTTCTTTTTGAGGCATTTTTTCAATGAACAGCAAGAAAAAAACACAACATCTTCTTTTGAGTTGCATCATAAACCTAAGCAGTAAAGATAAAGAGAAGAAGAAAGAGAGGGAAAGAGAACGAGAAGCGGGCGGGGGGCCGGGCCGGCGCCCCCCCCCCGCCCCCCGCCCCTCTGCAATGGTACCAAAGTAATAACACAGATAAAAACAACATGTCAGTGCAGAACATATTAACTCAGAAGTTATACAAAGCTGCACTTGACTTTTTCCATAGGCTAGCGTCTCCTGAGAGATAGCATCTGCCTTTTTGGAATGCTGGCCTGCATTAAGCAGAGAGCTATTACACTGGAGAGTTAATAACCAACTTAAAGAGCAGGAGACACACCTAAGTCAACTATCTTCATACATCAGGTGGTCACAAACCAAAAGGAAAACTTGCATTAAAACCCCTACAGACCCAACAACACAAACAGGATGCATTGTGTCAGGATCCGACCTGGTTCCCTGTTTGGCCAGCTGGTGTCGCTGGCCATCCCATTTTGTGTTCCCCTCATCTTCCATGTTTCACTGGTCCTAGTGTGTTCCCCCGTTCCCCAGGCCACTACGCGGCTGTGAGTGTGCGGCCGTGAACCGAGCTCCCCTACTGTCATGGGTGTGAGACATTTTTTGTCACCTTGGTTAATTGCTTTTGTATTTCAGTTCAGGTCTGTGTCTTTGCTTCTTTGTCTCCTGTGCAGCTCAGTGGGCTAAGCCTGTGTACCTGTAATCAGAAGATTGCTGGTTCAAACCCAGCCTCAGCACATCTGTGGATCTTTGAGCAAGGCTCTGAACCCCCAGATCCCTAGGCGCCCCAACAGGTGGCTGCCTTTCACAGACAACTTACTCTACAAAGAGCAAGTTGAGGGAGATGTAGAAAAACTTCCCCATGGGGTCAATAAAATATCAGTTATTATAATTATTATTGTTTACATTGCCTATGTCTAGTTTAATTATTATGTTCTCTTTACCTATATTCCTAGGGTCACCTAGTGTTTGAATCTGTAGTTTTGTTAATTATCCTCATCTGTGTCTTGTTTCTCTAATTTTCAGTGTTTGGTTAATTGGTTATGGCCTGCACCTGTCTCTGGTCCTGCCATTATTTTGTTCCTCAGTTGGTTATTGTGTTTGTTCCTGTGATGCTACATTTAATCCTGTGTGTTCCCTTCATGGGTTTCTTGCCTGTGTTTTTTGGATCTTATTTATGTTAGTTTTTACCTTGTGGTCAGTTCAGTTATTCTTCCTACCTACCTGCCTTCGTTAGACCGCCAATGGTTCCTTTTGTTTCTTGTTCTTATTTCAGCTGCCAATTAAGCAAATTGTTTTGTAAACTGCAACATGGATCACTTTCACCATGCCCTGCTGTAAGAGAATTGTGCTCAAGACTGAATAATTGTACCGATAATTTTTCTTGGGTTACTAATATCAGTTGAATGAGCTACTTTAAGCTACACCAGGTCATATTACAAGCCTACAAACTTAGAAGGAAGAATACCGGTAAATCTGAAAATCCGGGGGTTATCACGATTCAGAACTCTTTATTTTGTTTGTTTTTTTTGTATTTGTATTTATTTAGTTTTTTTTTGGCTCTCTGACAAACATTACAAAACAGAACCAACATACTACACAGCTTTGGAATATTGCAATTACGGGAAAAATTCTTAGTTTCTAATTTTAACAGTTGTTGGTGGGAAGTGACTGAGTAAGAATTTTTGCAGGGCCTGTGAGTTGTTTTTATGGTTTATAAATGTTGCTTTTCACCATTAGATATTCTTGCCAAATAGTTTACACTGAAGTGAGTTTATGATTATTCTTCAGTAAACAAAGCTGGTCACACTGAATTGCTTCTAGAAGGGTTGTGCCAAAGATTTCACATTTTTTTGCAAGTCGAAGTTAGTTTGTCGCCCCCAAAGATTTAAAGGGCAAACTTTGTCAGAGATGAGCCACATAAAATATTACTTAAATAAGAGAGGAAATTCAGAGAAACACATTTATGGAGAGGAACAACAACAACATCGTGAGACCTAAACTTGAATTTTCATTATTTAGTTCCTGTAACTTATGTGTCACACACATTTTGTCTTTACTAATTAAATTTTACCTGGATGCTTCCAAGACAGCTACTCATATAGCTTACATTTGTTATTGTTTGTTTGTTTGTTCAACCATTTTTTAATTCATGTCAAAGCATCATATTCAATTGGAAGTTGAGCAACAGAACCTAACCCAACTATAAATACTATAAAATTATAATATTCAAACTGGAATTACTGTCGCACACCAAATGTTTATTTCTATTGTAATCAAAGAAAATTATATGAAACATTCTGATGATAAATATGAAGTGGAAAAGACAGCTGTGTATGATCTTACATTTCTTTTCTTTATCGGCGCACTTCATCCTAGTAGTCATCATCCTGGAACAAACACTTGAGAATAATCTATACAAACGAGTACTTTCACTCTTTTAAGGAATGCATGAAAAACCAATTGATGTCTGGATGAGTAAGGAGACATCTCCACTCCCTGTGGTAACAAACAGGAGGGGGTTCTTGTTATCCCCAATGTGGATCTGCAAACACAGTAACTATGCTTTTGTTATGTAATACTGTTACTTCTCTTAATCCAGGTCTGTCTTTGTTAAGTAACCTCAATTAATTGCTTCATGATTCTTTCCATAAGTCTAATTGGTTATGGGGGTGCTTTCAATTTGGCCTGAGCTCCATGACTGTGACTTACTAGGGTAATAATATATGATTCATCAGTGAGGAACTGTCATCCAGTTCATGGTGTACCTTACGCCCTGTACTTCCTGAAATAGACTGTACATCACCATGGTCCTAACTGGATATGTGATCATCAAAAAACTTTGGATGGAAGGAACTTTATTTGGCAGTTTAGTTGTGTCTTGGCGGACAACCTAGACAACACACAAGCTTGATGTTTGATTACCCAAAATGCATTTGGGTTACAAAGCCTGGTGGAAAAGGCCAATCCTATGGGCCAAGTTTCCAAGGAAACATTTTACACAAGCAGTTAGAGTGTGATGTTGTAACATGCCTGAAACTTTCTAAAGCCCAATTAAGCATAAACAGTATACTTTTATAGCACAGTGTCTTCATTCTAGTGAACTAAACATGTTCAAATATTTAAAAAAATCTAGCACCTTCTGTTTAAGTTTAACGTAATAGAAATGAACAACCAGGGTGAGGCTTAATAAAGCTGTTCCCTTTCTATTTATGCAAAGTGTGTGATGTATGTCAAAGACTATGTGATTAAAATCATAAATAAAGTAAGCTAAAACCATAAACAACAAACAGACTTTTGATCCATTAATGTGTTTGTGTGTTTGATGAAACTAATGAATAAATATTTGCACTGCTGGGATTGCAAATGCAACTGTCCAACCAAACCACCTGGAAGACTTTGAGGGACATGATACCAATTTTAGATCCAACACTGGTGACTCAGACTCGGGGCTTAAGCCAGATGGTGTCTATTCCCCTTGGGTTCAATTGTGTCTACAGTTGTGACACGATGTCCTGTTAAAAAAATAAATAAATTCTTCGTGACTTTTGCTGAGGTCTGAGGCAATATAAATTCCCTATTTATGGAACCTATGGTCTTATTTTTATTGTGTAAAATATTTAACTGTCGCCCTTAAATGTCTCTGAAGGTTTCAAAGAGAGAGATAAATGCAACGATTCTTATGTAATCTTAATTAATAATATTGCAGGATTTAGATTAAATTAAATTAATTTCAAACCATCCGAATTATTGCTCATAAATATTTATGTGAAAAATGTTCTTTCAAGCCATTTCAAAGTTTATGAAGAAAATTAATGAAATCAATTTGAGTTTTATAAATAGAGAGAATTTATTGAGAGTCCCTGCTGCCTTCTGATACGTCATACCCAGGGTGCAGCATCGCCCTGCTGTGATAATCTCCTGAACTCAGTGATCTAATGGATGCAGAGGTGCAAATACACCACCAATCTAATGATCTACTGATCAACTGATGATCCCTACTGATCCCAAGCTGCTGTTTATGCATTTTTCCTAATAAGAGACTTGATGGTTTCTGCATCCTGGGTGCCAAACACCATCAGATATTTTTTTACTGCATTACTGCTACTGTCACAACAGTCCTGACATATGTAGGTCAATGTATACAGTAGTGTGTTCAGTATTATATACACAACAGACTTGGTTCAGGAAATATGTAGAGTTTGTTCCACACCCTATTAAGTACCTCATAGAGTCAATAAAACATTTTAAAGATCAGCTTAATTCTTTAAACTGTCATTAAAACTTTGGATCTTTTGGATAGGAGTTCCAGATGTAATAAAAGCTCCCAGATAAAGACAACTGGCATGGTGCCCTCCCCGACGTTGGCACCTCGCTTAAGTACACTGCACTGACAAGCCCTAATGAAGTCATTTGTCTGTGCTGACCTGGCCTGGGCCACCCCATGACCTGGACTGAGGGCGGCTCATCGCTGCTCACTAGCTGCGGCTTGCCTGCCATGATCGTGCCTCTCTCAACGTTATCCCAAAAGCCCTCTGCTGAATTACAGAGTGACGGGCAGCGGATGTGTCTGTGTCCTTCTCCCGGGGGCTGGGCACACCAACCATAAATGCGGTCACTTTCCCCTTCCTTGCAAAGTTAGTGCTGGGAAATGAGACGAGATATCCTTTTGTATACATCAATCAGACCATGGGTGGTGGAACACATCTGAAAGCAAGGCCCTTTGGGCGGGGGCGGGGGGGGGGGGCATGCCGTCATGTCCGGACCCCCCACAACCCAGCATAGGACAAGTAAAAAAAAACAGATGTAATTCATGCTTTCATTTACAATGATGCATTAAAAGTCACCCAGGCATGGGCCCAGGTCACCCCCCCCCCAAGTCTGTGGTCCATGAATCAGATGGAAATCCCAAGTTTCTCTGTAAAATGGGAGCATAATCATGTGTATCAAAATGCTTTAGGACAAATTAATTTGTGTTTGTTTTCATTTAGTGTCTCCATTATACACTGCATGATGGTATAAAGTCCACTAAAATCTACTTTATATATATTGCCTTAGAGACAGAAATGATCTCTTATTTGTGAATCTCTCCTGCCAAATGGCAAATGTGCATTGTGATATTTTTCTCTCTCATGTTAAAGAGAGTGAACAAAATAATTTAGCAGATATAACAGAAGACTGGAGCTGCTGGCATTACAGACGGCTTTCTGCTTCCTGGTTAATCTTATCTCAGAGCAATAGCCCAGTCTGATTAAGACTAAGATGTACTTCCTAGGGAGAAACCACCTCCATTTGAGGTGGTTGGCTGGGCAAGAATGTGTGTATGTTGGGGATTATCAGCTTACTTTGCTTGATTTAACTGAAGTTTCTTAGAACCTGATGTCAGCAGGCAATTTGACAATCTTTGAGCAGTCAGGGTGTATTTTGTTCAACCATGGTGTTGTGGTCAAAAGCCAAGCTCCCTAACTTTAGGTTCTAAGGGAAATTCCGCAATCTTTGGTTGACAAAGTATATGCGTCGGACAAAATGAAGAAGCCGATAGCTGAAACCAGCTAAATGTGAGAAACAAACCAATGTTGATGGGATTCATTGATCATACTCCAGTTTTCCCTTTATAACAACATTAAAAAAACAGAAAGCAGATAAGATATGAAATCACATCAGACAAATATCTTCAGTTCAAATGGAGGGTCAGCAAATGGAAGAGGAGGGCCTGGGGACCGCAGCACAAAAGTCTTTGAAACCCTGTGAGAATGACAGACTTGTACAGACTTCATATGACAAATGCATTTGCAACTAACACGAGTTCAAGTCGGCAAGAATGTGGAGGCACGACAGAGAAGGAGAGAGAGAGATTATGTTTGTGATATGAATGACATCATTCCAGCATCTCTTGCTCCTCCTCCACTTAAACTCAGTCCTCCTACCCGACACAAGCCTCAGTGGACAACAGCTGGTCAGCGTTACACATCTGAGGCTGTGCAAACGGCACATCTGGATTAAGAACTTGTGGAACGTGTGGAACGAGTCTGGGTAAGAACTCTTGACTTTGTGCATTTGTGAATAGCTAGTTGCCTTAAGGAGCATGGAGCTAACTTAAAAATCTTAATTTTCTCCTTTTCAATATACATGTAGTTATGGTATTAATAGTCACCTTTCTGTACAGATCACAAATGAAACAAAGTTCAGTTTAAGTTTTGTTATGTATTATTTAGTTATTGTTTTGTTTGGAATCACATATCTTAGGAGATTTCATACATGTATATAGAAGCGTATATACAAAACATTATTACATGCTGATAATAATGAACAGAGTGAATAGACACCATTTAACTATAAAAAGGATGCAGCCGTCAGACAAATCAGGATATGAACTGAAAATAGTTAAACTGTCTACAATTTTGCATAGCTTGTGAATAGAACTGTATGCTTCACCTGTTAATAATGATGGATTTTTAAAAAACAAGGATTGGAAATTATATTTAAATTTTTCTTTTATTTCAAATGTAAATTTTATAAAATAATTATGCCTCTTTTAAATTACCACAGTCATAATTGTCTTATTGTCTTTCTATAGAATTTTTGTGTAATAATAAGGCAAACCACAAGTACTGTAAAATATTGCGTTCTTTTTATTTCTGATCAACTACTACCAACTAACAGGTCAGAAGATCATGTTTTTGACTTTTTCAGCCAAACAGTTACAGGCAGAAGGCAGAAAAAGGCAGAGAATTTTGACACAGTTAAACAGATCTAATTCCTTACACCAGGTTACTTGTCACATGGTGCTTTACATTCCAGAAAAGACATTTTAAATTTCAGGAGATAAGAGGTGGCATGGTCCACAAGATAGCTGCTTCTGGTATTAGGATGTTCCTTTCACGAATTGCATAAAACTGAGATAGTAAGAGTATGGTTGTTCCCTTGTGAGTCACTAGTGGAAACTGCCTTAATCATCTGAGGGTATTCCTTCAGTGAGTGTGGACCTGGACTCAGAAGTAATCCAGATGGGGGGAGCGCATTCATCAAGAATGCAAACATGAGCAACGGAAATGGCTTCCACGCTGGGGAGCGGTAGGATGTGTAGCAAGGTGCTTACTTATTTCCAGGGCTGGAGTTCTACCTGATGAATGTGCGTTTACTCTATGACGCCTGTGCAGTGTTGAACATTTCTGAAGGCGTTGAATCACAACCCTGTTTAACTCCTCCGGTCAGGGGTGTAAAGATGTATCGATGCATGGTGATGAATCAGTTATTAAGGAGATGATTCAATGCATCGACCTGTAATGTCAGAATCAATTTTAGGGGGGTAAAATAAAGATGCTCCTCATTCCAGGGTTCGCACTCTTGTGTTCACGTGCTGCAGGTAGATGCAGAAAAGTATCAGCGTCCATCCATCCATCCATCCATCCATTGTCCAAACCGCTTATCCCAGTGGGTCGCGGGGAGTCCGGAGTGTCTGCACATGAAATTCCACGATTGCAGGGGAAGGTTCATTAATATCCATAACGAAAATCCTACCTGATGATCTTTGGCACAACTGTTTTGGGAATCCCAGAATGCTGTCTCTAATGGTTAAGATTCTCTTTGCGCAGTGATAACTTTTGGAAACGTGCCTCTGTCTAGTGGTAATTTTAATTTTATTTTTTGCAAGATTCCATAGCGACAGTCTAGACCCTGAAGAATCTAGATAGCTAGCTAATTAAAAAGTAATATTAGCCTTAGAGATGCATGATACTTATAAAAATTTTGTGGAAGATTGCATTGGATGATCAGCATTTCCCGTAGTGGAGGATGAGGGTTTTCGTCAACTCATTCACCACTTTTAAGAGGTCTCAAAGTAACGGCATACCGCATGTTTGTAAGATCAACCTTTTGTTTTTCACAGAAGAAAAATTGGCATAACATCATTCTGGCAATGGCCCCCAAGTTAGCACTTCCTACAGTGTGTTTTATGTTTATTCTCTACAGTTCCGTAGTTGGCCCATTGAATTAATGTTCTGAGATTCTACTTTCTTTGTATTCCATTAATAGTGTGAAATGAAATTCCCATGGTAAGATTTCTGATTTTTTCAGTGAAGGCAAAAAATGTTTCAATTTAGGTTATCAAAATGATCGAAGAACCGACTAAGTGAACGAAATCGTGATAGAATTCAATATTCCCGATGCATCGAATCATTCCCTCAGTAATCATAATCTAATCGAATTGCCTTGAAGACACTGATTTACACCCCTACCTCCGGGTCATAATCAGGCTACATGCTATCCTTCTTTAAAGTGACAATATTCTTATTTATAAATGATTCTCCTTCTCATATAGCACTCATGTCCGTAGTGTAGATCAATACCAAAGGAGGACTCAGACTCCTGTGTTTATGAAACACTGGAGTAATGGCTAATTGGTTCCGTATTGTTCTTTTTGAAGAATCATGTATCGGGTTTAGTTTCCATGCATGTTTATTCCGTCATGCAATGATTCTAATACTGAAGTCATTTTCCAATAGGTCATAACATGCTCATCATTTCCTCTCACAGCTCCCAATGGATTTAAACAAATCCGGCCCTGCCGCCCCACTCTGGGGTCCTACCAGCAACGTAACGGACTTTGACAAGTGCAACCTGACGGCATCCTGGGACTGGTTATACATGATCCAGCCCTCTTACATGACAGTGATCTGCATCCTGGGCCTCCTGGGAAACTCCTTTGTGCTCTGCGTCTTCTGCCTGCGGTACAAGCACAACACAGTGGCTGACGTCTACCTCAGCAACTTGGCGGCAGCGGATCTGGTGCTGGCAGCGTGCCTGCCCTTCTGGGTCGTGACCGTAGCCCAGGAGTTCGAATGGCTGTTTGGTGAGCTGCTTTGCAAGCTGGTCAACATGTTCATCACCATGAACTATTTCTGCAGCAGCCTCTTCCTGGCCGTGGTTAGCATAGACCGCTACCTGGCGCTGGTGAAGCCATTGTCATTTGGCAGAAGGAGAGATGCTGCTTTGGCCAGAAGGATCTGCCTGGGTATTTGGGTGGTGGGCGCTCTCCTCAGCCTTCCGGTTTTGCTGTTCCGCTCGGTGAAGGAGGTTCCTGACCTTGGGGTGAACGCATGCCAGTTGGTCTACCCCCATCCGGGCTGGAGGGTAAAGTGGAACGTGATGACCAATATTGTGGGCTTCCTGGTGCCCATGCCAGTGCTGTCGTTCTGCGGCTACCACATCATAGCTGTATTCAGGGAGAACCATCCAAGGGGTTTCCCCAGGGAAAGGACTGAAAGGAAAGCCTTGTATCTCATACTCATCGTTTTCTTGACCAATGTCATTTGCTTGCTCCCACACCAGATAGTGACCTTCCTTGACACTCTAGATTATTACGAAGTCGTCACCGGCTGTGCCTGGTGGCACGGTTTGGACATCAGCACCCAGATAGCCACCTACATGGCTTTCAGCAACAGTTCGCTGAATCCTTTTCTGTATGTTATTGTGGGAAGTCACTTCAGGAAACGGGTCACACTAATGTTCAAGCAAGCTCTGAAGCGTGAGGTGAAGGATAAGACTTCTCTAACTGCTAATTTCACATCCACCACTAAATGTATTCAAGCCAGTAGAATTTCTTTGCCGCAGTGCAATGTAAACTAGGCCTTGAACGATACATCTGTTGGCCAATAAAATCAGGCGATATTAAGGTTCCTTGAATTTACAGACATCAGTGTAAAACCAGTGGTGTCTCTTGAAACATTTTTGATGAATGTTTATGATTGAAAGATTGACTGATTGATAGATTTATTGATTGATGATTACATTTATATAGTGCTTTTCAAGACACCCAAAGTGCTATTACCAAACCAAAAGGGATCCACTTTGACCACCACCACTGTGTAGCCCCCACCTGGATGATGCGACGGCAGCCATTCTGCACCAGTACACTATCCACACAATGGCTATAGTGGTGAAGGGGCAGGGGAGAATTCACCAGTTAGATATAGGGGGGGATTAGGAGGGCAGACTTGAAAGGGCCACCGTGGGCAATTTTAGCCAGGGTTCCTACGTCAGAGTACCACTCCTGCGTCAGAGTACCACTCCTACGTCAGAGTACCACTCCTATGTCAGAGTACCACTCCTGCGTCAGAGTACCACTCCTACGTCAGAGTACCACTCCTACGTCAGAGTACCACTCCTATGTCAGAGTACCACTCCTGCATCAGAGTATCACTCCTACGTCAGAGTACCACTCCTATGTCAGAGTACCACTCCTGCATCAGAGTATCACTCCTACGTCAGAGTACCACTCCTATGTCAGAGTACCACTCCTGCATCAGAGTATCACTCCTGCATCAGAGTATCACTCCTGCATCAGAGTACCACTCCTATGTCAGAGTACCACTCCTGCATCAGAGTATCACTCCTGCATCAGAGTACCACTCCTACGTCAGAGTACCACTCCTGCGTCAGAGTACCACTCCTACTCTTTTCAAAGATAGCCAGGGATCATTTATGACCTCAGGGACCTTAGTTTTACATTTCATCTGAAGGACGGCGCCATGTTTACAGCACAGTGTCAACACTGGGGCACTGGGATCCACAGCAGTGCTTCTTCCACCATGATAGAAGATGTCGGTCACTGGAGAAAATGCAAAGAAGCTATGGCACACTGTGGGGCTGGGATTATTACTAAATCTGACAGTTCAGACTACGGTTGATGCATGACAGAATGTGTGTGGTCATATATGGCAACATCCAAGAGTTAACACAATTCATGAACAGTGAAATCCAAATATACACCATGGAAGTGACCAAAATCCAGAAAGGGCTGGATAAACTCAACGTCCGCTATCATACCTGAAGTCACACATAATATAAAATAGTTGTTAGCCATGTAATGTAAATATTGTATTATATCACGCAAAAAAGCATTTTGTGTGAGTGTGTGAATTCAGTTTATTTATATTGTGCTTGTTGAATATTGTGATTGTTAAATAAACAGTGTATTTTACTTATGCTCATTTCAACATGTGTGAGAGTTTATGGTATTTACTTATTATAAGTTTAGTTAGACTTCATCGTTCCAAAATATGCAGGTATACAATTAAACAAAATAGGGTCTGAGGTGGCTTTTAATATGACATTTATATTCTTTTGAGGATTTGTGAATATCTACTGTTTAACTGATAATTATCGTAGTATTATTTTACTATTTTAAGTAAAACTACTGGTCTGAGTTTAGTTTTGACCATATATAATTATTATTGGTTGTTGAATAAATTTTTTTTTCTTAGGATCAGTATCATAGACAAAATTTTAGATATGCAACGATAGTCAGCCTTAAAATTAGGATTTCAAATCTTTTCACATTTTTATGTATATAATGATTTGTAGCATTCCTGAAATACTTGTGGTATACATTATTCCATAATGTTCCTCTGCAGCACTGTAATGCAAATAAGGTTTTTAAAATTAGTTTAAGGATGACATTTGCAGTGTCTCTGCCTCTAAACAGCCATTTTCCTGCTGAATGCGCGCATTGTCCTGTTAATGCTTTACTGCTCCTCTTCTGTTATTAAAATGAAGTTTCATTTGGAATAGAAATTTTAACTTTGTTTTTATGTAGAGTTTGGATGTGAAATGTTAATATTTTAAGGAAATTAATTACATGCAGATATTAATGTGGATATTTATTCCTGGAATAGTTTTAGTGCTGAAACAAGTCTCACTGCAATTTGTATATATTAATGTATACGTACTTTTATACATATGTTTCATACATAAATTATTTCATACATGTTTATATAGAGTGTATATGTGTTTGTTATAAAATATGCACATGTATGTATATATATATATATACATTTTATAGTTCATATACACTTAATTTATGTTACCAACAGTAATGTATTTGTCACAAAATATTTACTTATTTAATTCAATATCATTTTGTTCCACCCACCAGTGGCATTTCTAGTTTCTATGGCACCCCCCCCCCCCCACCAAACAAATTGTGTGTTTTGATTTGCTTTTTCTAAACTAAGTACCTGGTGGCTCAGACCTTTTCTTATCCATTTTGGTTAATTTGGCACTTGAGCCTCAATACTTCACCTAGCACAGTTAACCAGGAGTAAAGCCTAAACCAGTTCACCATAGCGGTGTGCAAACTGACTTTATATTATTCTTAATGATTTCACAGAAATCAGAAAAAAAATGTCTTGCAGACACCATGTTTACACTGCCGGCCCCTTGCTATTGGCGTGCTCTGACGACTTGGTGATGTCAGGCACGTCATGGCGTGGATCTCTCAGGCCATCTATCAGGGTAGCTCAGGCCCTGGCTTATGCTCAGGCCATCTCATAGGATAGATCAGGCCATCTGCCAGGGTAGCTCAGGCCCTGGCCTACGCTCAGGTCATCTGCCAGGGTAGCTCAGGCACTGGCCTATGCTCTGGCCATCTGCCAGGGTAGCTCAGGCTCTGGCCTACCTTCAGGCCATCTGCCAGGGTAGCTCAGGCCCTGGCCTACGCGCAGGCCATCTGCCAGGGTAGCTCAGGCCCTGGCCTACGCTCAGGTCATCTGCCAGGGTAGCTCAGGCCCTGGCCTATGCGCAGGCCATCTGCCAGGGTAGCTCAGGCCCTGGCCTACGCTCAGGTCATCTGCCAGGTAGCTCAGGCACTGCCCTAAGCTCAGGCCATCTGCCTGGGTAGCTCAGGCCCTGGCCTACGTGCTACACGTTCCCAGCAGGCCAGCCTCCTGTGCTGGGATGCTGCAAAACGCACATGACTCCTTCGAGCTACATTTCACGGGTACCCAGCCCTCCGAATAAACTCATTATTAGAGGAGGCTTATAGCTGCCATTTGTCACCCCTCTCACACAGTGTCCTAATTTTTTTTTGCCTGTATCATTTTTCTTGACAGTTTTCAGAGCATGACCATTACTTTTATTTCACTGTGTCCTTCATAAAGCATCTGTGACACTCTAAATTGCAAGTATGGAACAAGGTGGATCAGTGACTCAAAACATCAGTCATAGATTGTAGCAACCTATGAGACACCAGACTTTCAGGTGGTTTGGGGATCCCTTGTTTTTAAAGTATTTACAAAGTGCATTTTTGAAGCATTTTACTAAATACAAGTATGAACACAAGAACTGTGATGAAAATTGTGTTTCTACTCACTTCCTGTGCTTTAATTAGTTTAGTCTTATGTTGTTGCGTGAAGTAGTCAGCCTATCTACACAATATTGGTCAAGACAGGTCCGACCTTATTGCCGTGACATTGCTCATTTAGCAGAACTCTACAGGCTACGGTTGCTATTTACTGTACCGTTCAATCTGCCTTGTTATCAGAGTAACTGCATGTTTGTCTTGATGCTATCTGGGTCTCCCAACAGTCAGTGATGCAAACTATGAACGGGAGAACAGAGAGGTCTGGGTCAGACCATTTGCAGTTTATCTGATTACTATGCCCGGCCCTTCGCTCAAGACCCCGCTCAACAATCCACACCCCTCAAAGAGACCCCTCAAAGCCAGAAAATGATTTCAATAAGTGGCCAACATAGATCACCACAACAAGGTTTGCAAATTTAATTGCCTGTCCTGAATTGAATTTAGGGAACGGCATCTAGAGAGTAAAAACAACCAGATTAGCTAATGCCGTAACCGGAATGAACCTAAATTCATGGCTCGGTCTCTGCCCCGCTCTCCTACGCTCCTCTTGAACTTTATAAACGATTGCTAACGTCAAGCGTTTCTGTTTGTGGTTTTTTTCCTGTCAAAATTGTTTTCTTCAAGTGGAAAAGTATGAAGCTGGGTCAGGCTTTGGCTCATGCCAAGATCAAGAGATTCCAGGGATTGGCTGTGAATTTGGCCCTTTCTCCATAGTCCGGTGAGGACTGGAAACATTGTCTCCAGTCTGAAATTAACAAACCGGTGCAGCTGATATTCACACCTCCAAGTACAAAGTCATCTATCTGTCCATCTGGAGCCAGATTAGCTCCTGCAAGGATGTTCCAATCTTAGACGTCTCAATTCTCTCTCTAATTTCACTAACTATGAGATCTGCTTCCTTCTGTGGCAGTAATATTTCCCAGGAAGGATCCCTCTGATGAGTGCTGGCAAGATATACCGTCTGTCAGGTGTCACCAGAGGACATATTTTCTAATCTTATTTTATTTCTAATCTTTTAATATTTATGGTATCTGACGTGTTAAACTTGCAGAAAATGGCCATACAGATGTTTGTTGTAAAATGCTTAGATAGATTGTTTGCCTTATTGATCATACAATGTTTTGATTAATGATGACAGGAAGGATTGTGGTGAATCATGAATTTTTAATAATATTTTACTACCACTGTAATGGGTTGATGCCCCATCTTGGGTAATTCTCTACCTTGTGCCCATAGTGTTGGGGCTAGTCTCCAGACCCCTGTGTCCCTGCACTTAAGAAGTGGTTACAGAAAATGGATGGATGGATGGATGGATATATTATTACCAATATGTTGTCATACTACTTTTACATGTTTTGCACCGTCTTGCTCCCTTACTTGCATTCTGTGTTCTCCACACCTTCGACATGGACTGACTGGTTGTTTTTCCTATGGCCCCATCTAGGTTAAAACAAGACAAACTTGTCTGGAAAAACACTGGAATGTGTTCTTGGCTGTAGAAGCTAAGAACATCTTTATGGAAAGCTTCAGATGGGTTGGAACACTGAAACGGACTTGCACACTTTTCACAGATCAAAGTGAGCTCTCTCATCTTTACATTTTCTTTTGTTTCACATTTCCATTGGTTATCTACTACATTTTAAATGTACTACACTACTGAACTCAACTGTCTCCAGAGCTGGTCATTTCTGACAGTCATTTCAGCAAAATCCAATAAGATGTATAATTCCATATGTTATTTTATTTCCATCATCTGCACATACAAGATGCTAAAATATAACCTTGTTTCTTCTAAAAATGGTCTGCCTTAAGGCTGCCATTTGCCTCTCTGACTTAACATCTGCTGAGTCCCAGCTGCATTCATACAAACTGTCTCAATAAAAAAAATCACAAAATCCACTGTAATAGATTTTTTTCTTCAGTTTTGCTTCCTTGATTTTAAGTTCTGTAATTACATTTTATTCTGTACTTGTCTAAGTTAATATGAGTCAAATGACTCATATTTAGAATAAAAGAATACAAATACAGTATTCTAAACTGATTATAGACAATTTATTGCCAGCCTGACTAATGGATTTATTATTGTAGGAAAATACTTTTATATAGTTTTTACTCCAAAATGACAAAAAGGGAAAATATATTTTTTTTATTAAAAATTAACTGGCAGGGGATAAATTGTTGACAGACTATATAAAGACACAAGTAAAAACACTGACACTTCTAACAGGATTTTAATGACATTTTCACAGTTTTAACTACCTGTTTTCATGCAGTCGAATCATATCTCACCGTGCCACATACTGATGTGAACAACTTTGTTTTATGCCACCAGGTGGCGCTCTCTCGATATATATTTTTCTAATAATAATTTATAACACATGAAGGTTTTTGAAAATTACTAGTTGAATATATAATCTTTTGTAAAATCTTAAGCTGCTTATACATTTGCATACAAACCACAACCCTCATAATCAAACACAGTACTTTGATTATCCATCCTTCGATCCCACTAGTCCTATGCAGGGTAGCTGGGGGTACGTAGGCGATACCGGAATCCACGGGCGCAAGGCAACTCCAATTCACCTTAACATGTTTTTTGTACTGTGACGGGGAAATAAAAGAACCTAGAGGCAACTCCACGATGACATGGGGAGAACATGCAAACCACATATACGGAGAGCGGGGGCAGAGACTCGAACCCGGATCCCAGAGGTGTGAGGCAACCTTCTTTGTTTTTGCTAATAGGGCTGACATTTTCATTGATTAGATGCTGAATTACCAGGAGGGCATGTGTACATGTTCATATTCTTATTCTTAGTGAACAGTGTGGCCACAGATGCAAGCGTCTATAACACTTACCATAGGTGAAACGATTAAATGTCTTGCTCTTTTTTCCTTGCGGTTTCTTCTATTGGCTTTCTGACTCGTGTCATTATCACTGATTAAATTATTTAAATGACATATTTCTACATGTAAGATTTTATAACTAAAGAATTCCTTTCTCTGACAAACTCGTGTAAGCAGGACATAAGTTTCCAAGACAACAAACTGTTTGATACACACACAATGCAAATAAAGGCTATAAAGCATTATTTTAGATCATATAGAAATTTTTGAAAGTGATGAAAAAGATATCCATAGATTTCTGCTTGGTAAGAAAAATGAATCTTGCTAATAAATAAAATTAAAGTTTTTTTTTAAAGTTCCATTGTTTGTTTTCGAGCCTTTTACTATGGTGAGACGCCCACCCTCGTGTTTTACGCGTACAACAGATAAGATAAGAGTTCACCCCATATGATACAGGCGAGTTTGGGCGGAGACGCCCAAATGAAAAATATCATTGTAATTCTATCCCTTTGATGACATACAAGTGCAGCGGGACGAGAAGCAGACACGCTCATGACAGAAGCCAGTGTCGGAAGCGCCTTCTCAACTTATTAAGCCAAATGCAGACACATGGCACGATGACTGACGGTCCTCCGTGGGGGGCTGTGTCTTTTGCCTGTCAATAACATATATTATTCAGAAGGAGGAGAAATCAGTGTTAAATTGCCATGTAGGCGCTCTCGAAGAGCGATCCGAAAAGAAAGAAATGGAATGCAAATTAAATCTCCCACTGACTAGTAGTCGAGGTTCGTGCAAAAGAAACTAGACGGAGAACCACCCTGCTCCCCCGCCCCGAGACAGCTGAATGTGATTTGAATAACTTTGGGCGTGAAAGGACGTCAGTAATTTAAGCTTACGTTTGCATAGGGCTTTGGTGATTAAAGCAACAGCAACAGCAACTGTGAAGTGACCGGCTGTGCTCCCCCCATAATGGCAGGTCACCATCAGCATTTCGCTTCAGTGCTATAGCTCTCTCTGTGACCTCACTGCGACAGCTTGAAATATCTCGTCGCTACTGCAGCAACACGGGGAGAAAAGCCGCTGAAAACCGATTCCTTTCTGTTGACCCTATAGAAAAGGTCCAGCGCCATCTGCTGGCCACAAAGGAGGTGAACTGCACTGTAATAAACATCCAGACAGACGTGTGACGCAAAAAGCATCATAACTTTTGTCCATTTTAATCCAGTCTCATTTAACGTGTTCATTAGAAAATCCATCTGTCCCTTCTGAGATATTCATATTACGGCAACTGTGTTTGTTACCTAGGTAACAGGTATACAGCTGTCAGTTGGATTCTGAAAAACAGCACTTTAAGAACAATGCGGCTGTAAAATGAATAGGGTGTTTCTCGCTGTGGGTCAGGATAGCAAAGGATTTTACACTCTTCTTCCTTGAGCAATGTCTTTAACCCTGCTGGGGCTAAGTGGCTAAATACCCTGTGCTCTGAATCACTTGTACATTGCTTTGGACAAATCGTCTACTAAATAAATAAATGTATCACACATGTATGTACAGCTGCTTGGAGATGTCCAGTGTTTTGCTGTCTAAAATTTGGCCGTTTTCTCTTCAAGACCTCGGTGAAAAAGAGTTTGTTTTTATTAGCATTGTATTCTGTCTTTTGGTATTACTGAGTCTGTCTGTCTGTATTGATGGAAGCGTTTTGCATTATCAAATTCCCTGTTCAGCCCCATTTAGATTTTGCTATATTTCAGACACAGATACAGTTTATTTCACTTAAGTCATTACAGGGAAATTGGTTTCAATGAGCTTCGGAACGTGGTGTAGAATTCAGTGGCTCTCCAGATGGCTGCATCTAGCTCCACCTGGTGGCCACAAGAAACATTGGGAGAAGGTCTATTGTATTGCCCACAAAACTGCAGTGGGCAGTTGCCCATTTAAAATTATTTTAGGCAAGCATTTTCAGCCTCGGGCAATACGGTCAATTCATCCATACATCCATAGAGTTACTTATGCATAAATATCTCAGGCTGACCATTTTCTGCCATTCCTCCAAGAGGTTCAGAAGACAGTAATGACCGAATAGGTAGTCAATCCTGTTATTTTGAGCCAAACTGCCACAACACTGATACATGGGGTCAGCGTTAGTGTCTTTAACATCAGAGATGCGACGGATGAACTTGTAACATTAAAACCATTCTAATAGGGTCGTTCATATAATGCGTTTATCAAATGGACAGGCTCAGTCGGGGCAGTTGGACAGGCACTGGAACATTGAAAATCAGCCCCCAGGTCTGGAAAAATGTCCCTGCCCAAACTCAATGGGCAGCCCCTGGTCCCAGAGCACTCACTGCTGTGCTGCTGGGGCGGCAGTCTGCTGCAGCTTATTACCCTGGCATCCTGCATCAGCCGTTTTTGCTTGTGCCCTTCAGCTCGGGACCCTGGCTCTCCCTTTGCCCGGTCACTGAGAAGGCAGGGGGTGCTTAAATCTCTGTCTCCCGCCTTAATCTCCGCACCAGCACCAGAGCCCTTCTGACAGCAACGTGATAAACATCTCAGCACCTTCCTGAGGCGTCTCAGTGCCTCCCAGCTTTGTTCACGACGCTCCAATATGCCAAGGATCATATTCAATTTGTTGTAAAGTACTCTGCTTTCCTCCCACACAGTCCAAAGACATACTTTAGTGCAGTGAAGCTCAACTGGTTTAGCTTCCGGTCCCACATTATCCCATGGTCATTAAGTCATGAGCCAAATCTGAAAACTTTTGATCCAAAATTTTGTTAAAACTGATCTGAATCCGAGCACTATGTCTATTACTACGTCTAACCCTCCCATGATGATGATTATACCGATGATTTTATTGTCATATGTATTCAGGTAACACAGTCACATTCAGGATAGGACAGACAGCAGTGCAAGACCAAACCAGTTCTGAAAAACTGAGCTTTGTAATTGTGTATCTGAGAATTGTATTTCAGTATGGCCAAAAAGAGTCATCAAAAGGATTAAAGAGCTGATATGATGGTGTGTGACACCTCAGAATGATCAGTAAGCACAAATGCTGGCAGAGCAGCACCTTGCAAAATGATAAAATAAAAAAATAAAGCCCCCCCCACACCCAGTCCTGATACCTTAGTTACGTATGTGAGGTGGCACGGAGTCCCCTGCTCTGCTCTCCTTTCAGCTTCAACCCTGTTTGATTACATTTTTGCAGCTATTTTTTTATTCAATGAAGAAATTCAATCGAATCACTGGTGATGGACTGGGGTGTCACCTGAGATCTCACTCAGTGCTGGCGCCAGACGTTGGTGCTGATGCCCTTGGGAGAGACCAGGTTTATTTGTTTAAGGATGAAAGCCTTAATTGACAAATAAAAATAAAATAAATGACAGTGTCCTTGGTGGGTGGTGTTTCGGAGGGCACAATGGCTCATGGTGGGGCATTGGGGGGGCATGACCCGGGTCCTGGTAAAATAGCCTGCTAAAAGGTATATAGCATAGGCTGGGTACTGTATGACTTTAGGTCACTGAAATGAGAAAATAGCCTGTAACACCAAGGCAGAATGAGTAAGGGATTAACAGGTCTGTGACTGGAGAGCAATAGAGTACAGTGGAATGATAAGTGAACTGGGGGGGCTGGTGGGCGGGGGGTGGACGACTGGTTTGAGGAATGGAAACTGAGCGCTGGGAGAAATAGAAATTTCGATCAGGGGGACTGTTGGTACTTGGAAGAGACTCACTCATGTGTGAAAAGGAGTGATAGCCCGCATCGGTTCTGACAAAACCCATCAAGGTCCTTTGCGGATTTCTCCCTGAAATGCCACAGAATCTTTCATGTTATTCACGTGCAGCCTTAAACAAACCTCACAATCATCCTTAAAACAAGCACGCCCACACTGTGCCGCGTGAGGAAGAATTCGCACGGTAACGTAAAAAGGTAACGGTACACTGCAAGATCCCCCGTATATCAGTGAGTGCCGGTATTTATTTCATAGTTCCCGTATATAGAGCAGACAGTTTTGCTGGTGCAGGATGGTACCCAGAAAAATGATCAGTGTTCATCCTTTGTACGTCACAGTTCTGTATATCACAGTAAAACCTGGGCAGCGGTCCAGCAAGTCAGAACTTCTTTTAAAAAAAGACAGACGAGCTGCATTTCGTATGACGATTTCCTGGAGTATTTTTTTCATGACATCTGAGGCCCACTGGGAGGAAGAGGGCAGGAGTTTCCATGCACCAGCAGACACTGGCCTGTTCGGAATTTGATTATTATTCAGTAATTGCATAAGAAAGAACGTATGAGGGATCACAAGGTGGAGCAGGGGCTACCTAGGGGGCGCCACACTGAAACTGCAGCACGTGGAATGCCGTGGGCTGTGCTTCCGCTATGCGTGTTTTCCATGGCAATGTAAAGCGCCAGGCAGGAATGCTGTTTGTCCATATCACATTGTCACGTTCAGCATAAAATAACAAACAGTATTGCATAATTTTTCCTGTTTTATCACCATGTGACCAACAGCGTAGGGGAGTGTTTGATATTGGGGGAAACAGAATTTAATCATTTAAAGACAAAGGCCTCTCCGATTCTTATGCCCTTGCATGTGACACAGACTCTGACTACAGTATATTACTTGAGTGTTTAATGCACCAAAGTAGCAGGCATGACATAAGAAAAACATTTACACAAGGAATGATATAATAAATATATAATATGGATTGGCCTTGTGTGTCTAGACATTGCACATACCGGATTTTGTCGATATTTTTAAGGTAACAATGGCTCAGTAGGCAGCCTCACACCTCCGCAGTTGGAGGCTAGGATCCTGGGCGCCAGCTCAGTGTGTTTAAAGGCCACATTTTCTGCCTGCATTCACTTCAGTTTTATTCTGCAGTCCATACACGCAGCTTTTTGGGGTCTACATTAGCCTTAGCGTGTGATTATGCCCTGCGACGGAAAGGCCTTTTGGGATGGGCTCTGGACTGAATGTGCAATGTAACCGCCAGGGTTTACTGTGAGACGGGCGGCGGACTAAACAGCGCAAAAATCGGAAATGTTCTGCAGTAGCGAGAGCAGGTGCTGTTTTCCCCGGCCGCTAATGACGCCTTTGCTCGAGCTGAAACGACTTTGCTCAAAAGTTTCTCTCAGCTTGTACTTTCTGCTTTGATAGCTTGTCTGCATTTTAGATTTAGAAGTGGAGAGTACATTTTAGCACATTTAATTGGTTTTCAGTTTTAGGTGCAGAAATACAGTCAGACTGGTGTTTTGTGAAGAAAAATCAAGCTTCCCTGTAATAACTGCACTTTTACTGAGGTGGAAGGTACAAGCTACGATTTGTCATTCTCGTTTGCCTATTTTAGCTTTTGGTATTAATTGAATTACTGAACACTTAATCTTTGATTTGAATTTTTTGTTAAAAATAAGTTGAGTTCTTGTTTAAACAGCAGGCCATAGAGATCTGTGCTGGACGGACGCTACACGACTCCACAAACAGGTGACTAAATGACTTTTTGCAAGCACCTGTCCCATTTCCTTTATGTGTCCTCAATGCATCACACCTGGAACGAGCTCCGAGCAGCACGAGAAACCTTCACGCCGAGACAATCTCTCGCCACTGTACCCAGTGCATTAGCCCCCGCTGTAAAAAATGGGGCTATTTTCCATTTCGAAAAGGTCGGCTCAGGTTTGCAGGCGGCACGAAAGACTGACACACGGCCATTTGCGAGGCTCGCTACGTCGATAGCGCTTTATCATTCGAGCGTGCGGCCGTCTCCTCAAACAGCCGGCCTGCTGCTAATGTGATACATTTGCTCCTTTCAAAAGTGCTGCCTTCAGACATTTACAGTCTTGTCTCTATCAAAATATTTAGACTGTATATTGATATTTATCAAATATTAAATGTCAAATTGAAAACCCTTATAGATGTCTGATTCATTTCCTAATATTTAAAGGAAGGCAGTTTTCTAGACAAAACAGAGAGAAGTCGATTTATTTCTTCGGGAGGGATTTACAGCATGTGGCTTCACACTTAATATGCAGCAGCAATTGTTAAAATGCTGGATTTTGGACATATACTGTACCATTACAATCACACCTGACTGATACAGATCAACGTCAGTCTTTAAAAGCTGTCAAAAAAAGACAGTAACACACCCTGCAAAGACACAAACACAAAAACACAAAATCAAAATACGTACAGGAAAAACATTCTTGATTGTACACATTATCTGCTATCCCAGATGTCCCAAAATGAATTCTTCAAACTGATACAGCGTGTAAAGCAAAAATAGCTACCAGCTAATTATTCAAATGTCACATTGTGTTGAATCTATCATCCTATCTGATCATTTACTGGGGCCAACTTCCTAACAGTTAATTACCCCGCCGGTCTCGCCAGGAACATCCCCTCCTCTCTATTGTCACTGCTGGCATCCCTACAAAAGCTGTTCCCATCCTTTATTTTCGCTCTTTTTTCATAAATCACTTTTGCTGTTGTTTCTTCCTGTCCGCTCTTGCTTTTGTCAAACCCAGCAGGCCTAACTCTTGGGGGGGGGGTATGACCCAAGAAACCAGAGTGTTGATCTTGTGGGGGCCTTTTCAAACAGCAGCGGGGTTAAGATTTACAAAAGACAGAAATGTGAAGCGGACGCTGCTGCTGGGAACAGCAGAGGAGCGAAAATAACCCGAGAAATCTCACTAAAGCTGGGAAGGGTCGCAGCCAAGGATGGCATGGAAACAGTGCTGATGTCATAATTAGGTCCAACCCAGGATACTTGGAGTTACACAAAGAATGGGACTAAAGAGGGGATCGAACTTGATGTGACATCAGCCTGGGCATGTTCCTGAAGGGGATGAACACCAGTAACAGAACTTGGGGGTCCAGATGGGCTGCACTTCACATCAAGCCCACTGTAAACCCGGAAGTGCAAACCCAACAATGGCTGGCGTAACATGTACCCCTAAATCCCCCTATGGATGAGTGAGGGGCGTGGCCTACTGACACCTTCGGAGAGGAGAAGGCTCTGCTGAACCACTAAGGAGAACCAGCAGTAACTAGTCTCATGGAGAATGGGATGCAGTTTTTGCATCGAAGGCAGCATTGTACAGGCATCAGTTCACATCAACACAGAGACCACGTGGAGACCTTATAACAAAAAAAGAAAAACATCTACAATCACCTAAATAGCTACAATTGCACAACTAGCAAGTCTATGCAATCAAGCCTCTAGTAGCTGGATTGCACTACATCTGTCTTTATGGCCCAATACGTGTACGCTGCAGTTCTTTATGAAGGTATAAATAATCGTGTATTTCAGAGGAGGCTGATGTTTTCCCAGCCGTAACAGGAATACTCTCAGCCACAAGCCTGTTGGTGCACATTCACGTGGCGAGATCTTTGCAGATGTGGGTTTCCATAGTAACCGCACAGTGCCGCATCATGCATTACGCTGCAGCGTGGCAGGTATTTCTGGGGACGCTTTATCTTGACCCTGACTCTCGCACCGGGGGCCTTGTGTCACCCATAGAATGTCACCCGGCCGAGAGTGAGCTGCCCCCAAGAGGCTGCCTCAGTCCGTGCGATGGATAGAGGCGCCATTAATTACCCAGGGAACAAGCCAAGCCGACATTCAGAGAAACCACAACAAAGGAGTGGTACCACTACATAGATGTGGGTTATAAACCACTACCTTTCTGTGTGTGGGGCGGGGCTAATAGGCCCATGGCAGGTTTACAGAGGTCGTAGCTCATTTGAGCATCTAGCTTAGCTAACATACTTTTTGGTTTTGATCAATGGCAGGTGGCTGGAGGTGGGGGTGCTTGAATGAAGTGTCCCAGAAGTCCCTATCTGTGGGGGTCAGGGAGAATGCAGACAAACTGTTCTCACCATTTCTCACACCTCAGCCCTAACCCTGCTGCACGTCTTCACCTCACCTCCTCCCAGTTCCTCTCCCAGAATGCATCCCACCCACACACACACACACACACACACACACACACACACACACACACGCACACACATGGTTTTTGCCTTCATTCTGCAGCAGATTAATTTATGAGTCTCCTTGCAATATCCAGATGGCTCTTAGAGCTTTCCACGGAGCAGCCTGTGTGATGGAGTCAATACAGAAGCAACTGTCCGCAGACGGACTTCGTTGTTACCATCGATTACACGTCCGAGGGGCCAACCAAGGCTATAAGATGACAATGGTGCAAAGTCACCCCTGATTGGTTATGTAGCCTTTTTTAAATAAATCCATCAGGGTAAGCAGGAAGGTCACATTATTATACAGCCACGGGAAATTTATCCGTACATGTCGTACTGAGCGGTGAACATGTATGCTGTGATTTATCGTGTTTTCTACTTAATCTGCTAGTGTCAGATCTTACTCAGGTTTTAACAGAAGCCCAAGGAAGCCGAAAGTCAGCATGTCATAAGTAAATGACAGACCTTGGTGTCCTCTTGCAACTTTCACACAAGCTAACTTGTGGCTGCAGTTGACTAGGCTTAGGCTTAAGGTCCAATGATGTGGTCCTTGTATACATGACAAAGGTCTATGTGCTTTATGTCATCAATCACAAATCAATGTGCATATTTTAAAAAATAAATGGTATATGGATAATAAAGAGCATGAAATGAGATTTTACAGACGGACAGTCCGTGTTGTAGAGAGGATGTTTGGCCTCATTTATCGTTACGGATACGTAAGACAAAATTAAGCACCTTAGTGGTGGCACAGTGGCTCAGTGTGTGACATCTCCAGTGTGGTGGCTTCGATTCCTACCCCCAGCTCTGTGTGTGTGGAGTGTGCATGCACTGGATTCCTGCTGCAGTGTATAATCATGCAGTTGTGTGTGTGTGTGTGTGTTCTGGGCCACGGACTGGAATTCCATCCAAGGTATCCTGTATCCTGCACTTCCTCAGATATACTCGAGAGTCACTGAAACCCCATAAGAGAGGTGGATTTTACACACAGTGCTCTACAAGTACATGGGAAATGTGATTACCCAACCGTATGCAAAACTGAAGCTTTTAATCCATAAAATGTCATATCTGGACAAAGTTTTCAATCACTTATTAGATAAATGTGTAAGGTTGTTGAGAGCGATGTACTCATCAGCGAATGTCAGCTCAGTGTCTTCACAAGTTGGTGGAGTGATGTGGAGAATATAACCGTGATGGTGACTGGAGTTGCTGGGTCACAGAGGGCCACTGCACTGTGTCACAGTATTTGGTGCCCTATATTGCAGGCCTGGGTAGCAGTTCTGGCAGCAGAACCAGTGTGATCACACATCTGAGCAGACTGTGCTGCATATCAGCCAGTCAGCATCCACAACAGGTTCCAGAAGGAACTGGAAGGCTGTTCCATAGTCTGCTGCACAATGAAAATGCAAGGTTTTGTCTTGTTTCATCTTTGAAGTCACAATATGTTGTCTTGCAACAAGAGTGTAGGAAAAATAAGGACCGCCCTGCAATGAAATGAGGACACGGTGTACAAATCAGGTTTGCTTTGTAAACAGCTAGACCCATGGTAAAATTTTATTGCTACACCTCACACCAAGCCTTTGGACATCCATCCATCCATCTTCTGAAACTGCTTATCCCTTTCAGGGTTGTTGGGGGGGGTCTGGAGCCAATGGGTGCAAGGCAGGGAGCAATCCAGGATGGGGCACACACACACACACACAAACACACACGATTTGGTAACTCCAACTAGCCTTAGCATGTTTTTGGACCGGGGGGGGGGGGAGGGACCTGGAGTATCTGGAGGAAACTCCGCGATGACATGGAACCCTGATGGAGGTCCCAGAGGTATGAGGTGCCACCCCCACTTTTGAACATCCACAACACAAACAGAGACTGTACTTTTTGAGATAATACAACAATTGGAAAGATTAGGCTGAATAAAATTACTTTGCAATTAACATATGTCACATACCCTGCAACCCGAAGCAGAGAACATGATTGGATGGATGGATGGATGGATATGTGACATAACTAACACTTTTAAAAAAATCTCAGTAAGTCAAAATTAGTAAATCATCTTGTTGATAATGCATCTCTTCCATAAAGGTCATGGAGTTCATTGCACATTATGAAAAAAGGAAAGTTGCTTTAATGAGCATGAGCAGCCCTGCTCAGCATGGTCCACGGAGGTTCATTAGGATTAATCGAATATTTGCTGTCTTTTATCAGAGAACCTTCAGAGCTAGCTAAAAAGCCATGCCTCTTATTATTTATTTACTGGAATTTTCTGCCGCGTCTGGCCTTTTGACTGAGCAGATTGAGCCCAATTTAGCCTACTGATAATGATCCTAGAGACGCTAATAATGGAATCCTTGGAAATCAGCTATTGTTTTCAAAGTGATCATGAAGGTCACATCCTACCGCGAGCCCTGGAATTCTTAAGCACCTTCTTACTTCTGTGAAACACAAAAAATAACAAAATCGATAAAAGTGTAATTTGAGGAGTCCCAAACATAGTAACTGTTGGTAAAGAAAAATCCACTGGTGCTGATACTGACCATCGAAATAAGGTCAAAGAAGGTAAATGCCCTGTGTGATATGGAGGGAGAGATCCTAAGTCCTGGATTTCAAATTCATATCGATTTTTTTATGTCGGGAGGCAAATAGAGACAGTTCCGTTTATTTATGATACTCTGAGGCTGAGGCACTTCACACTGATGATTATTTATAAAATACACATTTGGAATTTGTGCAGCAGTTACAAACAGTTCTGTACCTGAGAGCGACAGTCCAGCGCTGGTGGCATGACAAGCTGGGTGCCATTAATAGCAGTAATCATGACCACAGGGTTCCCCCAATTCTGGCAGAATAAATTTCCATGAATTTTCCAAAACTTTTCCAGGACCATAAGAAAATTTTCCAGAACCCACAAGTTTGCTTTGATTTGATGATCATGCAGT
>JAODLD010000045.1:11902522-11915533 GCA_026781065.1 Mormyrops boulengeri | reverse complement strand
CTTCCGCTCGTACATTTCTGTTAGCGCATTGCGGAGCGAAGCGGGAAACAAAAATGAACAAGGCTAGTTTCCAAAACTTTTCCAAAACCTTTCCTCTCTATCCAAGAATTCCAAAACTTACCCAGGGCCTGGAAAAAATATTTAAAAATTCCAAAACTTTTCCAGGTTTTCCATGACCACGGGTACCCTAGACCACCAGCAAACCAGGAACCATGGGATTGGGTGGGGTCGGGTGCCTTTGTGCCTGTGATTGCCGCTTCGAGCCCCCACCTCCTGGGGCGCTGCAGGCTGGCTAACCAGAGGTGGCAATTTCAGGTTCAGAAAGTAAAAACCCAGACCAGGATTTCGTTTCAACCAACCACTTGAGCACTATTTGACTGTGACTCTTTACGCTCAGCAGGTTGGTTGAAAGAAAACCCTGGTCTGGATTTTTACTTTGGACCTGAAATTGCCACCTCTGTGGCTAACCCTGCATTGTAAAGCAGATCTAATTCAAATTGATCCATCCTTTTTCTATAACCATTTATCTGGTACAGGGCTGTGGTGAGCATGGTCCCTGTCCTACCCTGGGGGGTGCCGGGCCACTACAGGGCACACAGACAATGGCCAACTGAATCTAAACCATGTGTTCTTGGGCTATAGTAGCAGGAACCAAACCCACAGTCTTGTATTGGAAACTATAGTTCTGACCAATGAGCCAGCAGGATAGGCTGTTATCCTGGTGATTGGATGGCTGCCGGTTTGAATCCCAGGGCTGGCTGAGTGATGTCACTATTGGGCCCTTGAGCGAGGCCACTGACCCCCAATCAGACTTTGTTTTCTCAAAGTATCTGCTAAACAAATAAAATGTAAATATATTATTGGGACAGAGGTAACAAGACAGGCCGTGAGTAATCTGGTTAGTGATTATGTTGACCAACAAAACACAAAGGACGAGCAGTCACTGAAATCAATGGTGATATTTATTTGCAAAAGGCACTCACTACAGTAAATGTAATGGTCACACAAGTTCTATTGTGTACGAAGTCCAGACTTGAGTGGGCAGGCTCACTTTAGCGCTTAACATGGAAATCCGAAAACAGCGGGAGTAAAGCATGTGCGGGTACAATCAATACCATACCAAGATAATGTACTTGTACAATTGCATGCTTTTATATTCCATGTCTTTTTTTGTCATTTTTGTTTTCAATCATTTTAATATTTTTTTGTTATTATTAATATAATAATAATAATTTATATTATTATTGTTTTCAGAACAAACATTTATTGAGAATCAGCTGCTGCATTCACACTGAGTGGCCAATGCCTCGGACAAAACCCTGGGCAGGCGGAGGGCCTCGGCCTGATTGGGCCAAGAAGGGCCATTTTGACACCTGGGAAGTAGAGAAACGCACAGCTGGTGTAACTGATGTCCCTCATTACGTACATACTCGCGGCTGGTGCCAGAATTCGTAAGTCAAAGTTCTTAGGAAGGACTCGTGTAGGACAATGCACAGCTTGGATAGTACACACAGGGGTACGTTAAATTTGGATTAACATCAACACTGTGCCTCACCTCACTGGAAGCAAGGGTGTGACCACACAAGGGAGACATTCCACGGCTTAAAAATGCTTTAGAAAATGGAGCTGTATTCCCAGTCGATTCACAAACGTTTGGCAATTTCCAAAGTACAGTCAGCCAAAAACCTGCCTTTATTTCAAGCCCTGTCCGCGTAATAGCCAATGTCTTGTAACATAAGTTTTTGCCTCTTAAGCAGGACACATAGTAAGTGTCAGTGAATCCACAGCCTCCAATTCCTACCACTTGAGCAGTGGCATAGCCAGGAATTTTCGACAGTGGAGACGTATTGTGCGTATCTAGCCTTTCTGCTCCCAGTTCCCAGCGCACCCAACTGTGGCACGGCCCAACCTATTTTAGCGTTTCTTAAGAACAGGTCTTTAAAAACAAACTGTATATATTTTAAATGATTGTTCATAACTGCAGACATTTCAGCTAATTCATTGTGATTACAGTGATTTTATTTTTTTAATTGCTGAAAACTGAACTTGACGATACAGCAAACTGGCGCTTTATTTGCTGTGTGATTTTTATTCCTTACAGTACATAGTTGCAAGATGTAGAAATAAATAGACTCCTAATCATGAGCATTTTAACGACTCATGGGATGTCGATGATGGGGAACACGGGTCTTAGTTGTAAATATTTTTTAATTTCACATACAAAAAATGTTACATTTTCGTGATGGGGGTGCACCGTGTACCTGAATGTAGTTAAGAATGCTAAGATTCCACACCCGAATGGCTGGAATAAATGCTGCCATTTTACAAAAGCCCAGAAGAGCTTTGGTTTGTTAGTAACTTGGAAAGTGATAATTACTTTGTAGTGTATTTCACGGTTGGGAACAGTTAAGAGGAAATGCTTCTTGGCATCTACTCCTGTCATGCCAGATAGCAATTTTAGGCCAAAAATATATCGATGAAATTTAATATTGATCTTATGATCATGTCCCTTTCCTACAGCCCTGACAAGTACTGCAGGTTGAGATGTGACTCACTTTGATTCAGTTTTATATCATATATACACTTGAGTTGGTATCTTGCCAAGATATTGGGTTAGATATCCAAAAAAAAATGCTTTCAGATTGTAAAAGATGTAATGTATTTTTTTAATAAGAAAGAGTAGAGTGCTTTTGGGATTTTACATGTTCATTTGCACCCTTTGTTCTGTTCTCTTGCTCTTTGATCCTGTAATAAAAATGTATTAAATTCTGATTCGCTGACTGTGGACTGTGTGGGTAGAAAAGAAACAGACAGGCAGTCTATACGGCGTGTTGACAGTACATCTTCATTCTGCGTATTGTGGCTTTTTTTGTAAGGGTTCCAGAGCTAATCATGCTGTTTACACCAACTAGGAGTAAAATCACTTGTTAAGTAGGCCATCAAATCAGTTTGCATTTTGGTTTGTACTAAGAATGTGATTCGCTTTCATAAATTACTGCCAAACCGCTTTGGGAATCAAAAAAAAAAGTCAGACGACACAGACTCGCCTTCCTCTGAGAATCAGCGTCTGAACACTGTGCAGCTGACAGGGCCTGACGGGGTAAAGATGCACACGCTCTAGTGCTCATACACAGACACATTTATATATGCCGCCGCACGGGCATGCTCGTGTACACCAAGCCGCCTCCCACTAACACCCAAACCCACAAAGTCAGTCCCGGGTTTCAACCTGGGGCTCGTCATCTGTTCCCTCGACGAGCGCCGTTACCTTGCCAAGGCCAGGCCGAGACGGTGCCCCTCTCTGAAGTGTGAATGCAGCGCAACTGGGACAAATATATTCGAACAACAACAGTAGGACGACAAGCCCTGAGATTTCATTTTTGAGACCGTGAACTTGAAGCTTTTGAATACACTATGCTCCATAGGACGGCAGGGTAGTTCCAAGACCATGCAATAGCAGAGTGCTTGTTGTTTTCATTCCCAAGTTCAGGTTTAGAGTTCTTAGGCATGACAATCACTTGCATGACTCTATGAATACATGTATTTTGGTTCCTGATGTGCATCCCCCTCTCCTTAGCGTCCCCCTTCGCCTTCCCTCTGCGGCCATGCTCTCTGTTCTGAACATACTTGATGCAGAACGATGGAACGGGGATTTGTATATCATCTCGGATGTCGAGAGTTTAATTATAAAACACGAGTGTAGGTCACAGGCCCGTTGATAGCGCCAAATAAATTTGCTACTACGTGTTACTGTTCAGGCTTCTGGAAAGCTCATCCGTTGCAATCTTCTATGTTTAAATGTTTTTTTTTTCTTAAATAAAAATCATTGTTTTGATTGTTCTCAAGTAACAAAACATTGTCAGGTATTATGTCATAGTCATTCCTCCTGACGTGACTGATTTGCTCCTTTTTTTGGCAAATAAATCCACCATTTGGACACAGTGAACAGTTAGTAGTGTGAAGCAGGACATGGCCAGCTCCAGGTCGCTGCCTTTCGAACAGGAGGAATTAAGGCACGTGAGCAGATGCTAAGACATCTTCCATCCAGTCAGCCACCTCCTCTAAGGCATAGTCTTTGTCTTTAGCTCCTTTTCTTCCTCTCTTCCCTCATTGCCCTTCTCTCTGTTCAGCGGGAACCCGTTCTGCAGTGAGCAGGCCTCTGCATATTGGGGAAGATCCGTCAGGCTGGTGTTGAACTCCTTCTCGCCGAGCTCCTCATCCTCCTTCTTCTCCTCGCCGGAAGCCAGGCTGCAGCCGAAGGTGTCGTACATCTTGCGGATGTCCTCTGGGATGTTCTTCTTTAGCTCCTTGCTCTTGTTGCGCTTCGCCAAGCGGGTGACGGAGCCCAGGCGGTTGAAGATGTTGTCATCAGAGGTAGCCTGCTCGCCCTTTTCGTACTGCTCTGCTCGTGCGCGCAGGTTGTTCAGTTTCGAGTCGATGCTCTCCTGTGAAGTGGTCTTGGAGCGGTCAGCGTCCAGGCTGTTGAAGACAGCCCGCTTTTCTGCAGACAGCACGTCGAGCGACTGCGCCCGCTGGTCCAGCCCCAGCTGCCGGCGCTCCATGCTACGGATGGTGGCGGCACGCTGAAGCTTGTCGTGCACCTCCACGCTGAGGCGCCGCCGTGTCTCCCGGAACTCGGCGCGCACGTTGGCCTTCCACTCCGCTGCGTGGGCCTTGATCTCGCCCACCTGCGCATCACAGTGGTGGCGGCGGCAGGAGCGACGTGGCACCATTAAATCAAATCACGTTTTCACAGTAACCTTACTTGCTGCACTCTTCCTCACACTGCTCACCACAGTAACCTTACTTGCTACACTGCTCCTCACACTGCACACCACAGTAACCTTACTTGCTACACTGCTCCTCCACTGCACACCACAGTAACTTTACTTGCTACACTGCTCCTCACACTGCACACCACATTATTCTTACTTGCTACAATGCTCCTCACACTGTTCACCACAGTAACCTGAAATGCTACAATGCTTGTCACACTGCACACCACAGTAACCTTACTTGCTACACTGCTCCTCGCACTGTGCACCCAGTAACCTTACTTGCTACACTGCTCCTCACACTGCGCACCACAGTAACCTTACTTACTACACTACTCCGCACACTGTGCACCACGTAACCTTACTTGCTACGCTGCTCCTCACACTGTTCACCACAGTAACCTTACAGTACATGCTACAATGCTCGTCACACTGCACACCACAGTAACCTTACTTGCTACACTGCTCCTCCACTGCGCACCACAGTAACCTTACTTGCTACACTGCTCCTGCACTGCGCACCACAGTAACCTTACTTGCTACACTGCTCCTCCACTGCGCACCACAGTAACCTTTATTGCTGCACTGCTCCTCCACTGCACACCACAGTAACCTTACTTGCTAAACTGCTCCTCACACTGCACACCACAGTAACCTTACTTGCTACACTGCCCCTCACACTGTGCACCCAGTAATACACTTACACATTTTGATTGCAAATATGCTATAAAAATTTATACTAACCTTAGGCAAAAATGATAATTTTCCGTAATTTTAGTGGTTCTATAATTACATTCCTTCTTTTGCATACACATAAAATTGCAGAATTACAGCCTTTGACTGTCAACAATGATTACAGCTTACTCAGTCTATACTTTATCTTATTATGTACGTCCCCCATACTGAAAACGGCTATACTCTACCTCCTCCTTGGTCTTCTTGGACAGAACCCTCAACCAGTCTCCTATCATGCTCAAGACGGCAGCGAAATAGGCCAGGCCCACCAGGATCCAAAACCAGACCAGTGGCTTATACCACTTCCGGTATTCTATTCTCCGATCCCCACCTGGCACAGAGGTACAAACACACATGGTGGCTTATGGTCATCTCTGCCGCCGAAATCTTTCTCCATGTAGTCCTCATTTTACAAAACGGGGGTACTTTTTCAGAAACGCCTTTGCATTTGCAGCTTTTTAGACTTGCTACCTCCAAGATGCCTACAAATAACTGTCACCCAGTGTCGAAATGCAAAAAATGGAAGAAAAATCAATAGCACACGGTCAGATTTGTAGATAAAAATGTAGATAGACTTCTTCCTACAAATAAATTAACAGCTAATTTAATTTCACATTAGAACCACATATCCCTGGCAGAAAGCCTAAAATTGTTTTCTTGGCTCAGTGCGCATGCTTTATACCTCTGCTACATGATACCAAATGTTGCTCTGCAAACTAGAAACTGTATCAGTTATTACAGTTTGGATTTATTAGCCAGGGAAATCAAATGATTTTGTTGTTAAACTGACAGCAACATAAATAATTGGCACAGGCTACTTCAGTGTATATAATTCCGTTAAGTAAACGTCTTCAATTAGAATTGATTTTGTGATCAATTCTGCAACCATCTCCTTAGCAATAACTGCAAATAGACAGATGTCATGTGATTTGGGTTGACCGATGGAAAATTCTGAGCTCCTTTCAAGGTGCAGCAAACATCCTTAAGAAACAAACGATGACTGCCAACCTGCCACATAGTCGCCGATGCCAACGGTCGTCAGGGTGATGACCACAAAGTATATGGCCTCCAGCGCTGTCCAGTCCTCGATGTACATGAAAATGACAGCGGGGATGGTGACGAAGACGATGCACCCAGCCAAGATGAAGAGGATGGTGGAGATGACTCTGATCTTGGTCTGACTGATCTGCTTGTGTTTCCGCTGAGGAGAGGAGCGAGGTATACTGGGTGAGTGACTGGACTGGCCGATGCGGCAAATCAGGCCTCTGTAAGACAGGCTAACGTATCATCTCACGCCGTCTGCTGAAGGACGAATCGCAGCACGGCATGGCAACATCTATCCATCAAGTTCTCGCCATGCTGGGCGTAACAACCTGATGGCTTGACAGGCCTGCTGTCTCCTCTAAGCTTCCAGCCACTCTCACAGCATCTGCAAACTGGCTCGACTGCATAAACACCGCTAATATCCATGCATATTGACTTGTACACATCGTATTAAGGACAAAATGCAGTTCTCAGCTCTACCAACTATATCAACTTTAGCGTGAAATGAAAATAACAGGTTTCCCTAAGGGCATTTAAAAGCCATTTGTTTATTCGATTCATTTGTATTGGACTGTATTCATCTGTATGCAGAGACTGGCACAGTCAGCTCCGCCTTTCTTCCTGCTCCATTTCAGGAAGGAGCTTCACCTTGCGCAGGACCTCTGCACCCTGTGAGGCGGCTAAACAGCCTGCCTGTAAGCACTGAAACACCAGGACCTCCTTCTCAGGGCCCCCTCTCGATTACAAGACACATGGATGCGATGGGCAGCTCAGACTTTCTTAGACTTTAGTGGCCTGATCCTTGTTTTTCCCCTGAAGTGAAGTTAATAGGGCGTTTGCTTCACACATTAAGTCATTGCTGCGTTGCGTTAAGCTAAATTGCTCAGTGACCCCAAATGGCCTTTTATCAATACTGTCCCTCAAATGTCTTGATCCAGTTGCTGCAAGAGGATCCATTTCTACATATTTATTTGCTTTGAACTAACTCCTATATCCTAAATCCCAAGGTCTGCTCCATATAATATACCACAGTGCCCCAAACCTTTGATTCTAGGGCCACACGCTTGTACAGTTTTCCATAAGGTAACAACAGTAATCCATCACAGGTATTACGTATTCAAGGAAATATAATTCAGGTAGTAAAAATTAAATATTGGAAATGAAATTTAGATAAAGCACATAATAGGAGCTGCTTACCACTTCTGGGATTCGTGGGTTAAAGGCTCCATTCCCTAAAGGTTTGGGTTAAAGACTGTCTTCTCCCTTTACATGAGAGCACCTGATCAGACTGTGTTCTGGGATGACCCTGGGCACTATTACATTGCAATTTACCCTCACTGTAAGATGGTCACAAATATTCCTAAGCTGGGCCATGCCTGGGATGCCCTGAGGGGGGGAGGGGGTTTGTCTGTATTAGGCTACAGTGTACGGAGCTCTCCCACTCACCCGGAACATCTTCTCCACCTTCGCGATGCTCTTAACGAATATGGTGCCAAGCTGATCACCAACGCCAGCCAAGAGAAAGCCAAAGAGGGGAATTCCAAATATGGCGTACAGGATGCAAAAAATCTTCCCTCCCTCGGTGCTGGGCGCGATATTTCCATAGCCTGTGGAGAATTTAGCAGAGAGGATGGGCATATTAACCCACGCACAACCTCTCTCCAAACACTACAGGAACAGAAGGACATACGGTAACACTTTCTGAGAATGCCATTTCCATGAACACATTCAAAAACATTATAATGCATTCATAAAGCATTATAAACATGGCTATAATTATTTATAAAAAGGCATAACACATTATATTCATGTTTATTATGCATTATGACTGCTTTATGAAGCTCTTATTTATAATGCACTACAGATACCTTCATAATGCAGTACAAAGCATCCTTAATTCTTATACAGACCATTATAATACATTACGAAGGTATCTAGAGTGCATTATAGATGAGAGCTTCATTGGAGCTTGTAAAGTATTATAATCAAAACTATAATGCCATATGATTTTCAATAGAAGATGCTGTAATGCTTTACTAATTCTTATACCTACCATTATAATGCATTATGAAGGTATCTATAGTGCATCATAGATGGGAGCTTCATTGGAGCTTATGAAGTATTATAATCAATCATTAATCAGCATAATTATTCAGTATAATACCTTGTGACTCAATAAAAGATGCTGTAATGCTTTATTGATTCTTATACTGACCATTGTATTGCATGTGAATGTATATATAATGTATTAGAGATGACAGCTTCAAATAAAGTGTTACAGGACATACATTTGTTTTTACAGTGAAACCAAATGATAGAGGGGAGGACATAATTAGATGTGACCAGTCTGATTATTCCAGAAATGCTTCAGTGAATTATTTAGAAGACATTTTGGGGTATCGCCCTCAAGCAGAGCAGAATACGGGAAACCAGTCAGCCTCGGGATGTTTCGTTTTCCTGTATCTGAGGACCATTTTGTGAGGCCCTTCCACTGAAAAATGTAACCAAGTCCAGTATCAAACACCACAGCCATTCAAATACAAATGCAATCATTAAAAATATTTTATTTGCTATGTAATGATGTAATGATTTTTATTTTTTTTTCCCACTAGAACACTCCTACATATTACTTTTCAGTATGAGGCATTTATAACAGCATCTCTTTTTGCATTTGTCATATTTTTGTATTTTTCTGTATATTTTTTATGTCAGTTTTCCAGCACTGCCAAATAATTATGTAAACCATATAACGAAAGAATGATGGAGATGTTCATATACTACCATATAAACCGCAGACTGAAACTATGTTTTTCAGTTTCTTTCTTAGTATCAAATCAGAAAACAGCTTCTTAAAAAGCTGAAAGTTCTCTGTTTGGACAAACTCTCCATCTGTTTCTCCTTTTAGCTGTGGGTGTGGGACAGTAATTCAATCAGAAGTACCATGAACTACTTCATTTAAGAAGAAAGAGAGACTGTATTGTGTAAAAAACATAGGGTAGACCTGCAAAACATGGAAAGAACATCATAGTGAATTGAGTGTCGTGAATAAGGCCATGGAGATTTACCTATGGTGGTGATCACTGTTCCTGCAAAAAAGAAGGCACTACCCAGGTCCCAGTGGCTGGAGTGGTACGTTGTGTCTCCGATGGGACTCACTCCAGCACTGGCGGCGTCTATGGAATGCTGCGAGGAGAACCTTTGGATTAATTTAGCGATTCGCCCATGCAAACGACTATAAGCAAAGACACCTGAGTAACCGGAAAGTCTGTCACCATGCACACAGAGCCGTGTGTGGGAAGGGGACTACACTACTACACCCTGCCTTTGACTATTATGGGATGTGACTTGAGGATCTGACAGCTCGTGTTCTCCAGCTGGCCATCATAACCGAGCTCCTCCATCAAAAGAGCAGGGATGGAGGGCAAGTCCAGGTGTTTTATGCAACACAGAGTCCAGTTGTGTAACACAGTGGATGGAAACTCTGGCGACAGTGACTCAGTGGCTTTTGCAGAATGAATCATTGTGACGGAGTCACTGGGGGAGGGCGGCGGGAGAGGCACTGAAGCCCCACTTCTGGCTCAGCCTATGCTCCCCCTACCAGCCAACGAATGTCTCCGAGTCACAGCAAGACTTCCCGGGAGCAGATGGAAGCCGCAGGTGGAGACCAGCGAGGGGTACTGCCAGACGCCGTTGCCTGCTTCAGGTGCGTGCCGGCAGGGATGGGGCCCAAGCTACGGATGGGGTGGCCCCCAATCAGCCAGAGTCACCTTGACTGACACGCAGCCACGAAAACAGTCTTGCCATCCAAGTCCTGCTGAATGTTACCAGCTGTTAAATGTTCTTGCAGCTTTGTACACTTACTTCTATGACTTTGCTACCTCAGCTATGCTATGAAGTCCATCCATCGCCTCACTGTGTACCCAGTACAGGCTCACAAGGGGGCCTGGAGCCTATCCCTGGCAAACCTGGGAACCAGACAGGGGTCAGCCTGAATGGGATCACACACAGTTGAATAATAGAGGCAATTTAGAGACATTGGTTTACATAACTTTGGACATGTTTGGACTCCAGGGTACTGGGAAAAAACCCAAACAAGACATGCGAACCGCACATTCACATAGAAAAGGGGCAGGATTCAATTCAGTAAGACTTTACTTAAAGCAGTCATTATAGTGGATTATAAATATAGCACTATGCACTATAGTACATTCATGAAGTATTACAAACACGGCTATAACTATTCATAAGGCACAGCACATTATAGTCATGCGTAATATGCATTATGAAGCTCTCATCTATAATACACTATAAATACTTCATAATGCAGCACAAAGCATTCTTTATGCTTATACTGACCAAAATAATGCATTATGAAGGTATTTATAATGCATTTTAGATGCATTATAATGCATTGTAAACACGGCTATAACGTATTTTATCAATTTTATAAATATTTATCTATTTATATGTTTATAATCCTTTATGAATGCATCATAACGCCTTATGAAGGTTTGTATAATGCATTTACAGGACTGCTTTAAGTAAAGTGTTACCGTTACTTTATTACGTCTTCAATGTCACATGGCATAATATAGCGCAAAATGCTAATTGACTTATAGCTTCAACATCAGATGTTGTATTCTGCTGCTTCTGCAAACTGGTCCTAGTGAAACTCAACCAGTGCATGCATCTGGAGAATTCTCCAGAACGCTGACTGGAGGAGGACGTATAGCTGTAGGCTCTTTGATTGGCGCGGACCCACTGCATGTTCTCCAGAGCGGAACCGCGGCGTCAGCAGACTGGCTGGCTCCTCCACACAGCCAGGAGCATGGATGTGCGGCCAAGGAGCAGGCAGCAGGGACCTGAGTGGACAGTTACTGTTCCCCCGAGAGGGTGCGGCAAATCCGCTTCCATGTGGGCTCCTGTGGCACATCATTCAAGGTCAGGGGCGACATTCGTCTCAAGGGTGAACAAACGAGAGTGAAGGATGTGGTGACAGAGGGCTGGAGAAGGTGAGTGTTCCAAAGCCATCGTGGGCCTACGGAGCACTTTTCTGTGACTCACTGCATCCTCTGACCACTGCATCAAAGCTTTAACATTCAAGTTTTAAAGGTGCGCTCTGAAATATTGTATAATCATTCCGTCCTTTTCATTCTGTTTAATAATCTGATTTCCCAGCGTTTCACAACTTACTTGCAAAATCAAATGCATCTGGTTGACACATCACAGCGAAAACATTTTAAAATGGATGCCACTGACACCCATCGTAGCAGGGCGATACCGCAGGATAAACTGTTTTAGATGTAAATGTCGTCTGACAGTCTGTCTGTCTCGATGCTCGCGTGATGCTGTGTTGAAAAGCAGAGCTGTTGCCGAAGCTGTAGAATCGTGAGGCTCCACTCAGTATGCCCTTTATAGTACAGGCCCGATTGTCTTACCGGCTGTGGGGCACAAGGAGAGCAGTTTGGCCGAGTGCAGTCTGGAAATGACATACCTCAAGGGAGCTTTCAGTTTCACTTATCCTCCTACAGCCTGCAACACGCCTTGCAAAGTTCTAGAAACTATCCAAAAGGTCACTCCTCGTGTGTTGTGTGTGTCCAGCTGGGTACAGAGAGCTGGATTAATCAATATTGCTGAAAGACAAATATGTAGGAAGCTGAGCCTAGCAGGACCGAAGCAGGCATTCTGACAGCTGTCTGCTCGTGATGTATTATCTGCCTCACCCATACGTCACGCTGGACTAAAGCTAAACACATAAATAAAAAACAAGTGTAAATAAGAAAACAAGCATATTTGTGTATGTGCATATCTAGGCTTCCATTCTCGGTTCCATCCTGCCACATTCACAGGCTACAAACCCACATCCACCATGTGGGGAGAACCTTGAACGAAAGGACAGTGGACTAAAGACACATCAGGTCCTCCCCTTCAATAGCTCCACTTCGAAATCTTGTCCGAGAACCTATTTGTATAGACTAGCTTTCACTCCATATTAACAAAACAATCTTTGAATTGTTTATTATTTTTCTATCTCTCCTCTCCCACTCATATGGTTTGGTCTGGTACTATTATTGTGCGATTTTCTCCTTGACAATTTTCGTTTTACTTTCCTTTTGAAAAGTCAAAGTACGGCACTTTTCAGTTGTTTTACCTATGTTACAAATTTACTTCATTTAATAACTTAAACATAATGGGTAACTACACCGGCACTGGGGTAACATGCTACAGTAACACTAACACTGGGGTAACATATGACAGTTACACCAACACTGGGGTAACATGCTACAGTAACACTAACACTGGGGTAACATGTTACAGTTACACTAACACTGGGGTAATATATGACAGTTACACCAACACTGGGGTAGCATGTGAGAGTTACACCAACACTGGGGTAACATGTGACAGGTACACTAACACTGGGGTAACATATGACAGTTACACCAACACTGGGGTA
>JAODLD010000045.1:11891196-11902422 GCA_026781065.1 Mormyrops boulengeri | reverse complement strand
ATATGGTACATATAAGATGCTTGTGTTAGACGGGAAGCTTATCATAAGTTGAGACTGTGCAAAAAGCAGACATAGGATTTCCGGTTGTGGTTCCTGAGAAAGGTCATTTGTGTGTCAGTATAAAATGAGAGCAGCTGCGCCTGCTATTTGGAGAACTTCTCAGAAATGTCTGTGGAAAGTCTCCCCGAATCCGTACAGAAAGATATCTCAATAAATGAAGCTGAGCTAAATCATTGAACTCATTTGTTCATTCCTACCTCCAAATCTCCATAACAACTAACACTGGGGTAGCATGTGACAGTTACACCAACACTGGGGCATAGAGATTCTAAGAATTTCTAATCTCATATGTTTTATACTTTTTCTTATTAGATTCAGTGAAAGAATAAACTATAAGGTACAAATTATAAGCAATAAATTAATGATAAACAGCTTATAAATCACTTCATGCTCATACCTACTTAGATTCCTTAGTGAAAGACTATGTTCTTGCTGCAGAGCCTGAATAACACTGACGGTTTTCCTGCCTGGTGATAAAGCACACAGCAGTCTTAGAGATGGACCCCAGAAAGACCACAGACCAGGGTCCAAGTCACCACATTGTCCGTGGGACGCTGCTGATGAGGGCTGGCTCAAGGCTGACCTCACCTCACCATACCCCACAAAAAAAAGAACTCCACACTGTCCTTCACTCCTCCAAGTTCTGCTGCACCTAAGCGGCGGCGGTGCCGCCCACGCCCAGCACCCCGCCATATGTTTGGCAGGGTTCTGAGTCACCGAAGCTGGGACGCCCGCTGCATAGCAACAGATGGAGAGAGGCAGAAGCGAGAGGGCGCTTCAGATGTGAGGCCAGACGAGAAAAACTTCAGCCGGGCCCCCCTTTCCACTCAGGGCTGATTTAGCGAAGGTCATGATCCTGAACCCTTCATCGCCCATCCCTCTGATAAGCTATGAACTGAAAATACACTTTTCCAATCTGTAGCCCTCAACTTTTGTCAGAACTGGAAATGACATAGAGATGTTGTGGTGATCAGTTTAGTCCCAAATGCTCGCTTTTCGATCTTTCACAGCTGGATACCACATCGCGTTGCTCTAGGGCCACGTCCAGAGTGGCTAACCTTTAACCACACACACTGCGATGGAAGGTTAGCTGTGATGGCCATAAACAAAGTAATTTCCAATGGGATGCCCCCCCAACCCCCGACTACTGCTTCATATGAACACATTTCATCCAAGACCCATAAACAGTGACAGTGCAGAATGTACAGAAAGTGTGGTTGCATTCCAAGCCATGCTGTCGCCATGACGATGCCATCAGCATCTGTAAAACAGGGCAGCACTTGTCATAAATCTGACCTAAAGCAGTAGTATTTCCAGCCCGTACTACAAAGGTTTACCTCACAATCTGTTATGAGGCTGACTCTGCAGGAAAGCTGTCGAGCCACAATAAACAGGTTTCCGCTTGATTCTTTTTATTTCTACACGTCTTTGGCAGAAGCCAATTATCAACGAATCACACCCCTAAAATGCTAAATATGAAACATTTAGTCTTTGCTTTATTTCGCTGTTAAGGTAAAGTCACAGGATGCTGGTGTTTTATGGTTGTGACCAAAGAGCTCAGCCTGACACTAACTGAGTAAAGTATACCTGGAAGGTGACTCTCACATGACACCGAGGTTCTCGAGCTGTCAGCGTGAAATCTCTCTCGAACCCGTCGGTCCCGTCCCTCTGCGACAGTCACGCCTTCCAACAGCAGGGCGCTTATTGCAGAGCTTCGCAAAGCCCATCGTTTGCTCCGAGCCTCTGTTGTGCTAGGATTAAATCCTCTCTTGTGCATTATGGTGGAGAGGAACATTATCTGGCAGGTGAAAAAATAAAACGCCAGGACGTGTCCCTGTGATGACCGTTCTAGAAACTCTCACACCTCGGGAATGACTCAGTGTGTTATACTCACGTCAGTGCCGTGATGCCAATTCTCATCATTATACCCGCTTTCTCTTAAAGTAATGATCTGACCATAAAAATCAGGCTGACAACGGTGGCACTGTCCTTCTCATGACTGGTATTCCCACACTGATGCCATGCTCTTACTGTAATGCCCCGCCCATTATTCTGTCTGCAGCGGGGAGCAGTATAATACTCCAAACCGCAGGGTTCATAACACTCTACGTGGTGCCGAGGCCAACGCCGGTGCAGCACAGCTATGTCTATTTTCCCAGTCAGGGCTGCGGGTTCGGTAAGACGGAGCGGGAGTCTTATCTCCGGCGTGGCGGCTTCCTCTCTGCGTTGCTGCCGACTGCAATAGGCAGAGCATCGCTTTCTCTGTAAGAGTGAGACCATGTTAAATTTGGTCACAGACTAACAGGTTTAAAAACTGTTTTTGTTCTTTTTTTTGCACCGGCCATCACAAGCCAAATTCCATGTAGTCTCAGTATCTGCTGCCGCTCTATTATTTGTTTGTGTTTCCTTATTTATCTGTTAATTGTTCTTACGCTACATATATTGCACCTGCCGCTCAATGAGCGTCTGTCTGTTCTCAGGAATCCGCTGGCATTAGTTTGCAACTGGTTATGTGCAGCACCTACATCCTTTGTTTGTTGGGATTGTAGGCACATTTTTGCTTCTTATATTTTCATATTTTTAAAATGAAATCTTACGTGTTTCTATATTTGAGCCATGTTTACACGAGGCTTGTCATCATACATATGACGAATAAAGGGCTTTGACTTGACCCTCCTACGCTCTCAGAAAAAACAGTTTGTGCCTCTTCTTGTCACTGGGGCTGTACCCTCAAGGGTCTGCCAATTATACCCTATAGCTGTACACTATCAGAAAAAAAGGGTAAAAATATGTACCTTTGCTTGTCACTGGGGATGTGCCCTTGTAATGGTACCTTTTAAGGTACATAAATAGAATCTGAGGAACATCCCAAAAGTATAAATGGTATTAATGTACCATAAATGATACAGAAATGTTCCTCAGAGTCCATTTCTGTACCTTAGAATGTACAATTAACTACAGCTAAGGGTACAACTGGCAGACCCTTGAGGGTACAGCCCCAGTGATAAGCAAAGGTACAAATTTTTACCCTTTTTTCTGAGAGTGTAGGTAAATTTTGGTCTAATTTAAGGAACAGAAACGGACTCTGAGGAACATCACCAAGGTACAAACAGCATTAATGTACCACAATGATACTAAAATGTTCCTCATCGTCCATTTCTGTATCTTAAAAGGTACATCTACCCTTGACGATACAGCAAAGGCACAAATTGTAACTCTTTTTTTCTGACAGTGTACCTGTGAAAAGCAACACCTGTGCTGAACATTGCAGTCCAGGAGTCTTATGCATGGTACACGGATTTCAGATCAAAAATGCACTTTCTTTAGTTTTCCTCCCTGCTCAGGCTGTCTCAGGTGACACTCCTTAAAGGTCGCTTGTCGTTCTCACGTGTTGCTTGTCACTCTGCTGTTTAACTGCACCCAGGTCTAATCTTGCCCATCCGACGATCATGTTTCACACGTCCAGGATCAATAGCTGGCACGTTCAAAATCTTGGGCATTACTCTTCCTCTCCATGGAGATGACAAACGGACTTTGGCATGAAGGCCCAGTGCTGGCAGAAAGGCGGTTCGTCAAGGGACGGCTAATCAAACACAGTTCACGGGCAGCTCCTTTGCCGGGCACCAGATTCAGACACTCTGCTTTGATTATCCGCCCACTGCACCCAAGGTCATGCGCTGTGCAATTTATTGGCTTCTTTGATTTATCCTGTTCATCTTTCTTTTTAAGTTCCTGAACCTTTTTGCTTTGTGGAAGCTTAAGGACTATTTGCATGGCATTTATTGTGAGTTTAAAATATAAAAGACGGAATTAAACACTGCAGCAAGCACAAGTGACATAATGTCTATTATGCATCAGTGAACGTCATGGATGACAGTGACCCGTGACAGACCTCTAGCACAGGAGTAGGCAACCCTGATCCTGGAGTGCCGGTATCCGGCAGGTTTTCTATCCTACCCAGTCTCTGATGAACCAGATAGTAACTCATCAGGTAGGACGGAAAACCTGCTGTGTACGAGCACTCCAGGATACGGGTTGTTTACCTCTGCTCTAGCTAATGAAAGCAGCTGTATAAAGGCATCCCACTGATGCCTTCACTAGACACAATAAATGTTCATGTACACAAGGCAGAAGACTCACGACCCAGTACGCATCGGATTATTCACGTTTTCTGACATCATAGGTGGCAAGTTCAGGTCAGAAAGTACAAATCCACACCGAGGTTTTATTTCAACCCACCAGTTGAATATAAAGAGTCATACGCACAGAGCACTCAACTGATTGGTTGAAACAAAATCTTGCTCTGGATTTATACCTTCTGAACCTGAACATCCCACCTCTGTCCGACATATATGTGCGTAACCCCCTCCAGCTTCACGGCAAAGACCTGCGGCAGAGAGCAGAGAGAAGCCTCTGCTTACTGCCTTAAATGGAGCCTTGGCCAGCCCCCTCAGTGGCTGCTATTAGCACCGTGACTCTCTTCAGGGAGAAAATCAATAGCGAGTCTCTGACTTGACCTGCTTATGTAGTCTCCAAAGTCAACTTCTTATCCCGACTGTGAATCGGTCCCGTACTTCTTTCCTTATGGTTCTGCCTTTAATGGAAGGAGACATGGGCTACATCCCCAGTGTTTGGAAAGCAAGTAATGAAAATCTCTGAAATGCCATCGCATGTCATGCCACAGATGCTGATCCATTTCCTCACTTTGGGCTCTCATGCTTAATGCATTTGTTTAGCTTACATCATATTTCCTGTTCCATTTATGTGCAGGAGTACTGATACCCTGTCCTACAGTCTGAAGTAACTTCTAACTTATGATAGTTCTCTGTGTATACCTGATATTTTGCATCTTATGTGTCATCTTTGATGTCCTTGTTCAGGATATTTTGCATCCCCTGTGGATCCCCTTATCCAGCACTAGAGAACTGACTTTCTTAGCAAGCAATCACGGATGAGCTCCTCAGAAACTCTTCTGGTGGGAACTTACCTGGATGAGAGCCTCCAGTTCGTCCCTCGTCACACAGGGGTGCTTCTGCAGGAACACCGCCTTCTCCTGCGTGATCGTGTCCTTCTGGTTGCTCTCGAACGGCTGCTCCAGGGCCCTGAACACGAGGCCGCCAACGACCAGGTAGACCACCACCACCACGAAGACGGCGAGCACCGTCTTCCACTTCATGACGGTGTGGAGCGTGGAGCCCTCGCTGTCCATGCTGGCCACCACAGCCATGCCGCTACGCGACGACACGGAGAGCCGGGGGAGTGAGCAGTGCCTGTGTGGCTTCACCTCGCATCCCATGGGGTTCTGCATGGTCGCCACGCTGGCCTGCACCAAACTGGACTGCAGCATTCCTGACTTCACCTTTTTCGGAGTCATATTGGTCTGAACTGGAACTGAATCGAGAGGACAAAAAGACATGATGCACCCTACAAAAACAGATGGTAACACCGGTCAAAAAAACACGTCGCCTTCGCTGACTTAATTGTCTCCTACCTGATTTAATTCAAAGTGACTCACAATTTCCACATTATGCCACATGTAACATGTTAAAGCTCAGGTTCAAGACTTAGCTTACTGTTGCAGCAGGTTCCGTTCAGGACTCAAGGTTCAGTCTGTGGCTCTGCCAGTTAAGACTGTGATCAGAAGCTCATGGGACTGACAGAGACATTTCACCATCAGGCCCTTAACCCAAACAGCACCAAGGACACTATCTGATCCTCATTCTCATGACACTTTGCATGTAAAAGAGTCTGCTAAATTAATTTAATATTTCTCCAAACTACCTTACCATTTTTTTTTGATAAACCATCCCACCATAATCATAAAGATAAGGTCAGTTTAAGGTGGTTACCTTTCTCAGCGCCACACACTTAGAGAATATTCTGCCTTCTGCTCTCCGTTACAAAGGAGTACCTACACACGGCCTGGGAATTCTTAATACTGCACCTGTGTGTTCAATAAAAGCCATCTGTGCAGACCACACACTTTGGTGATGGAAGTTTCTCTCTGCAGTCTCCTGCCATGAACAGATTCGCCTCCCCTAATAATTATTTTTGTTTAATTATTGTACTTTTTTGCTGGGGGGGGGGGGTGATAAGAAAGAAATGTATATGCAAGGGTTCAGTGCTCAGAGGTAGATAATTCAGGTCCAGAAATTAAAAATCCAAACCAGGATTTTATTTCAACCAACGAGTTTAGTACTCTGTAACTGTAACTCTTTATGCTAAACTGGCTGGTTAAAACAAAACCCTGGTCTGGATTTTTACTTTCTGGACCTGAACTATGCAGCTCTCCATGGGTGTCAGTAATTGAATAGAACCAATAACGATGAGAGTGAAGTAACTGATGTACATCTTTTCACTCTCTGAGGACAGAAGAAGCTTTTATTTGAGGATTGAAACTAAAGGAGGAAGCCAAAGAGAGGGCAGGATGTGGTAATGAGTTAGGAACAAGCTTTGTGGTGTTTTGTTTTGTTGTTGGTGAACTGGGTGTCTGCTCTTTTCTTCCTTGTATAAAAATAAACTAAGATGTGACTAACACTAATCTTGATTAGCTATCTGTGGATTCACAAGTGGAATGAGAAAGGCCCTCCTCTCTGTGTTATTACAGAATCTTCAAACGTGTCAATATTTCTACACCGCATTCACTGTTTATGGGGCTAGGAGGAACTCTACCTCCAGTCTCTCCCTCAGTAAATAGTGATATCACTCGCGAAACACGGCGCTGAAACCCATGACGGATTTTCAAATGGGATTTTGGCAGCTCTGAAACTCCAGCTCCTAACAGGGGTATAATCGCATAATGGAGCAAGAGAATCGTCTCCGGTGAGGGTCGAGAGTGACGGCGCTGAAAGCCGTGTAGCAGGGAGAACATGAGAAGCATCTCTGGATTATCTGTGATGGAGATGTGGCGGAGCAGATCGGCGACCGTTAAGCGAACAGCAGCGTGTCTGAGGTATGCCATCCTCTAAACAAGCGCCCGGTCACCCGTGAGACAAGCGGGTCATAAACAATGAGTCGCCCCTGAAACGTACACGGCTTGTTTGATCCTGTGTTTTTCATGCGTTTCCAGAACATTTCAGCACATCCTTCCACACTGTACGACACACTGCAAGTCCCAGTGCCTAAGTATCCTCATGAGTATAAGATGATGGCATCAAGATATAAAATGAAAAAAGCAAACTAACATATCTTACAGCAAAACCAAAAGGATTTCAACTCTTTCGTTGTGTTAATTTCATTATTATTGCTCAATTTTCAAAAATATATTTCATGACACAATAGAACTTATGCAATTTTTGAATATGACCAGCAAAATACAATGCAAAACCCAACCAAATACATTTTGCATGTTACATGTGTGATTATGGTATTCCAGTGCTGAACGCTTATTGTGAGGAATCAATTCAGATTAAGAGGTCATGAATAAATGATACTCATGGCTGCACAACAAAAATAATTAATTGCCACCTTAGTGGGAAAAACTCTCATAAAATTCAATAGGATGACACACAAGTATGGTCCAGTTTAAGTGTGTAAGCTTTATTTGATTACCTCTATATTAACTGTCAGACCACAAAATACCATTTATGAGCATAGATGTGCATCTGTAATATGTATTACAATAAAACCTGACACTATTATTATTATTATTATTATTATTACTATTATTATTATTATAAGAACTTATCATTAATGTCTAATTCACTATACACAAGGCTGAAGGCGAAAAACAGACCCAGGTTTAATTCTCCTCAATCCAATGACTTGTCTCCGATCAATGATGTCCGTTCTGTGGGGGAAAACATTCCCACAGGACAGGGGACAGGCTGACACAGAATAAGGGACCTTCAATTAAACTTAAGCACTGACACCAAAACCAAACAGCTGAAGAGTCCCTTGTTGATTATTAATTAATTCACCTTTCCATATAAAAACCAAGGTGATTAAAAAAATATATAAAACAATCATTTTAATTTCAAGCTTTCAAGCTAACACATTCCCAATACTTCCTATGTACAATGTATGCATTGGCTTACAGCTCATTTTAACTTATTTTGCCAGCTATGATTAGAAGCTTCATATTTAAACCCCTCCAGATTAGTTTACTAAGAGGTGTGGTTTTATCACATTCTTTAGAGTGCATGCGCATTGTAGTACCAACACATTGATGCTATTCAATCAACTCCATCTCAAATGTTACGTACAGGAAATTCATTCCATCGAGTATTTTAGCATCGAGTATTGCACATGTAGACCGAAAAACTGACACGCGCAAGGACACAAAATATTTGTAAATTATTGCCCGCGGCCGCCACGTGACAGAGCGTGTGGACGACCTGATAGAACGCGCTCGGCACGCGACGCTGCCAGAATCCACCCTGCGCTCCAGCTGAGCCCTGATGAAGTAATATCACCCCATGCTCCGTAATTATTTTTCCGGGTGACACTTCATCTGAATGTGCTTCGCTACAGATTTAAATCAGCATTTCATAAAGGCGATGCATCTGTTCAGTAACCTCGATGTGTAAAGCTAATTTCTATTTACGTCTATTTGCAAGTAACTGAATGTGCCGCGAGAGTGCAGAGAGCACATGGCAAGCTACTTTTGCGTAAAGTCTAAATTACACCGGTTTGTTTCCGTATTTACGCGAAAATGTATCTATAATGCGTGGTACCTCTTAAATACATGGCACTTTTGATTGTGAAAAATGTAACGTTTTTCATTATTTGACAACTATTGTCTTCACACACAGAGATCATTGCCACCCAATTGAAGGAGGACGTGGGGAAGCACCGCGTACGATTGAATAGTAGGGGGGGGTCGTGTCTGGAGAGACCCGCTATGAATGCAAATGAAGACGTTGCGCTTCCAGAAGTGATAACGCCGGTATTGCCCGGTTAAAATGGACAGAGAAGGAAACCCCGAACGGGTCTTCTCTGACATATTACAGGAATGTGAGGTGCAAAGACACTCTGATTCAAGGGAGGCCACGTTCCCCAGTCACTGCTTAGAGAAGGGAGCGGCACATCAGCATTATATCAACAAAACAATAGCCTGCTCCTTAACATGGCATGAGGAACACCTACCCATAATACGCTTCAAAATGCGCCCCAAGCTTCGGAACTTGGGCACGCAGTAGTAGAATAAGGTGTGCGTAAAAAGATGTGTAGGTGTTCAGTATAAAACCCCCTACGCTACGTTTTCCCCATGAACTTATTGGTTGGGGCAAGTTCCACCATGCAGAAATCACAGTGATGAAATGACCATGTATTGTATTTAACACATGCATATTTTGTTCTAATAAAACCATTAAACGAGCTGCACGTAATATGATATTAATTGGCATACAAACCTGGCGCAGGATTCAAGTTCCCAGGCTTTCTTGGGTTCTCTGTTGGAAATTTCATCTCGACGACTCGTTTGGAAAACAAAAGAGACAATCGGTGGGCAGCAGCTGGTTCGGGTGTAATCAAAATCAGAAAAATATATATATATATATATATTTTGGTATGTATACTGCCAAACGGAACGCGCTGTGTTTAACGGACCAGCGAGAGACGCGAGAATGGAAAGGCAAGCGTCTGGTCCGCCGCTTTTACTCTGCGGCTGTCAGGTGGACCGTAGTGCCCAGCCAAATTGATCGGAATGAGCTTTCGCTGCTCCGTCGCACCCCTCAAGAGCACCGCCGCATGACTGTATGCGCCCACTGCGGTGTATTTTCTCCCAGCAGTCCACTCGCATCTATAAGAAAGGGATGTAAGAAGACTGTATGCTGTGCATCGTCCCTAGAAGCAGCAGTTAATTAACTTCACGCCAACGTGCTGCACAGTGATTCATCCGCAGTACAGAGTTGAGGGATAATTTCTACAGAACGAGTTATTACACAACGGCTTTAATTCAAGCGGTGGTGCTTATCACTCTTCTCATGCCTCATTATCATAAATCCCAGTTTTGCCAAACGGTGGTTTTATTGTTGAAAGCCGCAGTCTTCCAAATGCAAATTGCCAAAATAAAAATAAAAAAGGACACATCGCCGCCAGCCGATTCAGCGCGTTATGTACGTTATCGAGCCACAGCGGTCCTGCTGGTCGTCCGAAAGGGGTGTGCACCTATCGTTTTATTGTCATGGGCTTTTGATACGCCATGCATCGCGAAGCTTGTCGTTAGGCGGGGTAGCTTGATGGCCGAGAAGCAATGCACGCACATGGCGAAGAAAGCGTGCGAGACCAAGTGATATACCGTAGCGCATGTTCTACCGATCACACCATTACATCATCCCTTCGTGTCTGGTCGCATGTTCATAGTTACATTGGTAATAGTATAGCAAAGATGTTTAACCCCTCCCCGAATGTGATGAGCCACTGTCCCTCTTGGATGCGAACTCGTAAAGTCCGCTCACTTAAAATAGCAAGTAAACAAAGAGTAACTGGGTATATTAGGATTTTATGGTTAAATCGCTTAGATTGCTTTTTAGATCATTTTATGATACGCATGTGGGATATTGAAACTTGGGGTTTGCATTTTGGTAACACGCAGAGTGCTCTGTTCTCCAGGAGACGATAAAATGCATCTCTTGTCGTCTTGGACAATGCAACGTCTTTGATACTCTTCCCTCGCGTCTTTGTTAATATATTGTGAGAGGTTGTCCGCATAGTGACGTAATTTATTATGATCTGACGGCTTTGGAGATGTTACGATACATGAATGCCTTCCCACACTTTAAATATACCCCAATGCCGAAGACTTTATGTCTATAAAACGGTATTTCAGGCATCTTGCGTGTTTGTGTCGGAAGGCCACCACTTGCTTAGTTGTTCAGTTCATATCTGCCAGCTAGTGACAACACTTTATTTTGCATATTGTTGTCAAATGAATTCTTGTTCAGTAAACAGACAACTTTTTTATTTTTTTTCATTTTTTTTTCAATTTGTAGTCGTGTAATTATGGTATATATTCAATAATTACACGACTACAAATTGAAAAAAAATGAAAAAAATAAAAAAGTTGTACATATATACATATATTCAATTCCCACAGTAAGCGCAATTAAACAGGAGGTCATTGTTCTTTAAACCATTAGCAGTTCTCTAGTAATTTTATTTTATTTATTTTTTTTTGGGGGGGGGAGGTTCCAGGAGGCCCACCAGGCGGCACAAATACAGCGC
>JAODLD010000045.1:11878725-11891096 GCA_026781065.1 Mormyrops boulengeri | reverse complement strand
CCCCCCCCTCCCTCCACCCCCCCCCCCCCCCTCTCCCTCACCCCCCGCCCCCCCCCCCCCCCGCCCCGCCCCCCCCCCCCCCCCCCAGCCAGCTTATTTTAGTAGCATTTGTAGATCTATGTTTGGAGCCATGACACAATTCCGACATCTTGTCAAATGCTAATAAATTTCTTTTAAGCACAACATGGTCAGCCACTGCCATGCTAGTGCCTGGGGGGCTGTATATCTGTTAATGTTCATATGAAATAGACCACAGTTCTTCTCTATATTTAGGTATTCTGCGGTCAAAAGTTCCTATAAACAAAGCAAGGAACTAAGTATTGAAAGCAATGATTGGGTAGAAGGTTCTGTATCTAGCAAAAGTTAGGTACAAACTGGGTGTTAATCTGCCTACTTCTAATTGTGTATCTATTGTTCTTTGACATATTTTTATGTTGGGTTGGTCTAAATGTCTTATTATGATTGTATTCTCTCACCGACCTTTATAGAACTGTACAATGATTTCCTTGAAAGATCTCTGTCAATATCTATATATAATGACATGGTGTTTATACTTTTCTTTTTGTACCACAATGGAGACACATTTTCCTATTTTTCTCTTGATATCTTTGTTTAAATTATTCAGGATAAAGACACACCAATTCCTTGAAGATTTAAGCATTACATATATATTGTTGGCTTTATATGTCGGTGTTTTATACAGTAAACTAACCAAATCTGCATAGTGCTGGTATTTAAAAAAATGAATGGAATGTGATGTGTCTACAAGCCCATGAATAAATGATTATATGACTGTTTAGGTTGAGATTAAGTCTGTGGGTGGTGCACAGTGTGATAAATATTCAGATACACCTCTTGTGCTTAAAATCTCCAATGAAACACATTACACTTTCCAAGTTAATATATGTAATATTGATGAAGTAAATTTCTTTAGCAGTTGATCAGTACTACCTGTTTTTCCGACTATATCTCATGAAATCCACCTCTACAGCATTGACTGGCAGTGCAGATATAGACCTTACAAATTCAACATGCATTAGTTGTAGTGTGACTCTACTGCGAGTCCAGAAGCAGCCAGGTGTCCCATCCAGAGTGCCTTGTGCTCGGAGGAGGAAGGATGGATGGATGGATAGACAAGGCTTCTGCTCTTATGTTTGTCTGATGCTGTTTATAACTTACTGCTGTAATGCCAAAATCTTGCCTCATGGGATTAATAAAATCTATCTTATCTTATTTTAGCTTAGCTTAGCTTATCTTAGCCTATCTTATCTTGATCTTCTGTTGTTTTCTGTTACGTATTTCATGCACTAACATGACTCATTCTTTCATTAATTTATTTTCCCTTGGCTGCTTATCCAGTGGTGAGCACCAGCCCACGTAAAGCCATTCTTGTGAATCTTAAAATAAACCACATCGCACTCCATTACTAGTAAATTACACCAGAGCACCCAGCGGAGGAAATGCACGTACAATGAAGAACTTAAAAATTATCTACTCGCAAACACATCTCTGCATTTAGCCACTTCCCTAAAGGTATCGATGAGCGCTGACCCACCATGTCACCTGCTATTATGAAAATGCAGTGAGTCTGAATGCTTCCTATCAGTGTCTGCATGGTCACCATCGCCTTCCCACCAACCCTGGCTCACCCTGGCGATTTACTTTGATGCTCCAATGCCAGCCCACTAGGCTCTGTCTTTAGCCCCTACTTGAGATAGTTCATTCTGACCTCCAGACAACACATTAAGCATGAAACATGCAACATGCTGAAACTGAGATCCGGAATGTAAATCCAACATAATGACACTTGCTAGATCAAAAGATCAGTCTTTAAGTTCCCAGCGTGTGTTCCAAGCTAAACACAAAAAATCAGGGGTTAACGCACCAGCACACGTAAGGCACAGTGATTAAACAACAGTGGTAGGGATCACATTAGCCCCAAACCCTCCACCCCCCTAAACACATGTTGCTCCCATAATATTGGTAGGGATATGTCCTTATTGTTCATCCCAAAATCTGTGTGCTTGGGATTAAACTTGGCAGAGATTTGCTAACCAAGTGCGAAACCAAACAGAGGGATTCAACTCACTTGGATGAGGTAAATGGCGACTTTGTGGGGGGTGGGCTCTCCCACCTAGCTCCCAGGTGTGCGCTGGTGATGGAGGCATGGCAGGGGGCTCCTGTCCTGGAGAGGTGCTATTTTGCAGCCTACAGTGTGCATGTGGAGGTGGTGGGGGTGGTATTTTAGGCCTGGCGTTTCCAGGCAAGAGACTTCAGCAAAGATCTGAAATCTGTGACCTCATGCTTTATACTTGCAATTTAAATGATTCTGTTTATGTCTCATCTATGCATTTCCATCTCCATCACTGATATTCTTTACTGCTTAGATCAGTACTAAGCAATGATTGGGTAGATGGTTCTGTATCTAGCAAAAGTAAAGTACAATCTTGGTGTTAATCTGCCTATTTCTAATTGTGTCTCTATTGTTCTTTAACATACTTTTATTTTGAGTTGGTCTAAATGTCTTATTATGATTGTAGTCTGCCACGGACCTTTATACATCTGTACAATGATTTCCTTGAAAGATCTCTGTCAATATCTATATATAATACTGTACATGGTGTTTATACTTTTTTTATACCAAAATGGAGACACATTTTCCTATTTTTCTCTGTGTCCTCCTGCTTTTTACTTGCGACTTAATTGATTTTGTTTATGTCTAATCTATGTATCTACATCTTCATTACTGACATTCTTTACTACAAAGTTCTGTACATGTGCTTTCACCAGTTTTAATATATCGTGCTATACGCTCTTTAGTACATTGCTTTGCTTTTGCATTGCATCTTTTCTCGCCATCCATTCAAATTCAAATTTATTGTTATAGTGGCTTCTGTTGATAGAGTGTGGAAACACACTGTCCCAAGTTTGTTTCCTGTTTACATAAAGGTTACAGTCTGTTCTTCAGCGATGACATCATGCGCCCTGTAGAGGTGAGAAGAATGACGAATTCTACCTTGTAAGACTTAAAGAAACTTGTGCTTTCTAAGTACGTCACTGTGGTCATGCAGGTAAGAAAATGGAGAATAGTGACACAGGAAGGTTTCATAATACTGTATTAACATAAATTCCTTAAAGAATATCTCCTTTATAGTCCCTATACTGAAAGAATGAAATCTAATAGGTGTTAATAATATATATTTAAAAATGTAATATAAAAGATTCATTCAGTGCTACAGAAAGCACTTGATTGCAGTTATTGCTTCAAAGGGGTGTGCTATAAAATATTATGTTAGGGGCCCAAGTAATTTTATCCATGTCATTTTCATTTGTTTTATTATTTAGAACAGAATAGTGATACTTTATCAATCCCTGTAGGGAAATTCTTATGAGACACACGTGGAGGTTAGAGCAAGCTTGGGTGGGGTCACAGCAAAGGGGCAGCCACCCTGCACCCATGGAGCTGGGGGTTAACGGCCTTGCCCAAGCGCCCACAGATATGTGACTGTTCAGCAGAGGCCAGGCTCACACCAGTGACCTTTCCATCACAGGCACAGGGGTTCCTAGCCTGCTGAGCCACACGCTGCTGCAAATGATATGTCATAAATCAAAAGCAAAGTGCTCTACAGAATGTGGAATAAAGAACGGTGGATGCCAATTATCTTTGTTAGTTTCAACTTATTTCACAGAAAATCCTCTTGGCCGTGCCTGTAACTCCTGGCTTCAGTGACTGAGGGTTCAATATCACAGAGGCTAAGTGTAAGTGCAGGGCGCCCCCTGTCTGCTTTGACAGTCTGCACGGCTATAAAATTTACCTCAGCTCAGGCTGGTTACTTTTTGATAGATACTGCGGGGCCCTTGTTCTAATTTAGCAAGTCACATCCTAGGATTCCGCCGTGGTACCTGTTGGATTCGGCACACCACATGAACTGTGCGGCGCTCCTCTGTCTTCCCCAGTTTGCATAAATCAAGAGTAACTGGAAAATTAAAATTAAACTACACATCTGTTTTTGGTCTATTTGTGAAACATTTTTAATAGGTGTGCATAAACTCCTGCGTCATAATTAGTCGATTCATTAAAACAAGATTACAGTATGTGTCAGTATTTGTTGCTCAACTAAATTATCTTACTTACCGAAAAACACATTTCTGCTTCTCTTTACTGTTGTTTTAATGAAGAGGTCAGTTGTTATAGTGATAATACGGGTGTTATTTTACTGTAATACCACATCCTGCAAGCTGAGTTTTTTTTGTCAGGCAGATCAGGGACAGCTTTGGATACTCTCACTGGGCCTCCCAGGGCCTCCCACTCCTCCCTAGTCATATCTCTTCGCCAATAATATGATTTGTAGTTGTAACTGCCATATTAATGTTATTGAATAAGTTAAATGGGTGCTCACACTTGAACGGAAGTCACCGAAGTATGACAGGGGATTTTTCTTCCACCTGAGCACCTACCGCTTAATTTAAGTGATTGCCCTAATTGATCTAATTTTGCACGATCGCCCATGACTGGATTTGTTGGGTAATTAAGGTGAGGCATATGATGCAACCTGGCTGTGGCCTGCAGGGACTGATTCAGGCCTGCATGAAGTTTCCCTCTTCATTATGAGGCTAATAGTGGCTAGTGATAATCAAGATGGTTATGATCTGATAAAAATAAAAATTACTCAAGATCATTTCCCAGAAATACAGTAAACAATCCTCTCTGCTGGCCTGAAAAACCATAGGCATTGATCTGGCCAATATTGGCTGTCTGAGAACGTCAGACGTAAATGTCAGTTCCTTGCCAGTATTGCAAAAATTGTGGCTCTCTTTAAAAGTACAGGATGAGTCATGGGTGTGCTGGTCATTCTGCGACATTGCTTTTACTGGAATACATCAGGGTGTCCTGGATGAGACGCATTTATAAGAATTTTCTCTGAGGATTTTCACCTTTGCCAGTGGGTGCCTGACTTCACAATATTCTTCTTTTCTCTAGTCTACAAGAGAGGTAGAAAGTCTCATAGAACCTATAGACACTCACTTTTAAAAAGGTTCCATTCATACTGTATATCTGAATTTATTTAGCTACGGCACCTATGATAATATTTTCCAGTTATAACTTAATGTACTTTCAATGCTTCACTTGTGTAGTGGTGAATACTTCTTGTAAATCAAAAGCAACTAAAATGGTATATATTGAGAATTGTACCAGACTTTTGTTTAATCTTATTTTGCATTTAAAAGATTATTGTGAATTAATAACAGCTTAATATATCAATGGAAACCATACAATAAACGTTATTATTGCCCTCTTTGACAACAGCAGTCCAGAGCTGATACTCAGTAAGGTGGATATCATTCATTTGCTTCATTTACAGTTTAGGGTTTGATATTGACTTTATATTTGTTTTGCGCAGGCAAATCTACAGTCACCTTTTTTTCTGGGCCTTTCACAGCAAGGGCATTTCAGAAGTGGTAATCAGCAATGTCCTATTATAAGGTATTTTCCTTTGGATCGTTTAAAAATGTTAAACCCTAAAAGGCCGTAGGCAAAGGCAACAATCAATCCAGCCATCTTCCTTTTTGCTCATCTTGGGGAATCGTGTACGCTCTGCTAAAGAGCACGAGGTAGGGGCACATCCTGGACAGGATGCCAGGCCACAAACACTAGAAGCAACTAAGAGGAGCCAGTTAGCATATCTTTGGACTGTAGGAGGAAACGCATGGGAAGAAACACACAAACTCCGCACAAACAGATTGCTTGGGATTGAAACGGCCGGCTCTGCTACCCAGTGAAGCACTGTACTGGCCAAATAATACTTCTGTCATGAGGGTGTTTCGAATGATGATGCAACTTCATTTGTGGAGATTCTTCTTTCAAACAGCTCATTTTATTGATATAGTCATATACGTGTTTATAACATATTTGTATACTATATATGGTATAATATATATACTATATAAGATGAGACAGTGAGTTGTACTTAACAAATGCAGTTTTTGTGCAAATATATTGGATTCCCACAATGGAAAAACAAAGGTGGAGGACGACGCGAAAGACTTTTGCATTTTTTTAAATAAAAGAAGACTATATCCGCCATCTTGTGGACGTTATGTTCAGCAAACAGGGATCATTCGAAAACAATTTTACCCTCTTCTGGCCACTAATGGAATTGCACGTGATCCAAAACCCCATGATAAAATGAGCTATTTAACAAGTACCATGCTGGAGTGGGATTAAAAACCGTATAAAGTATAGGTGCAGTTTCCACCCAGGAAACTGACTAATAAATAATTCTTTAATTTTTTAACTCTATAACCGTAATGTCAAGTTGTAATACATTGTAAACCATCCAAAAATTAAATGAATTGTTTTATTGATTCGAAACATCCATCCATCCATTTTCTGTAGCTTGACCTATTCAGGGTAGCGGGGGTCCGGAGCCCAATCCGGAAGCTATTGGTGCAAGGAGGGGAATAACCCAGGATGGGGCCCTAACTGATTCAAAACAGCAAAATATATTTTAGTCACTAAAATAAGACGATAATAGAGTTGACTCATCGAAAAGTTTTAGAGGAGGTTTGTATATATAGCTTACATGCACATTGAAGTGTCAAGAACGAGTCGAAAACCTTTTTCGAGAACTCTACAAGATTGACCGTTTTAGAAAATGCAAGGGTGTTAGTTTGACATTTAATTAATTAGTTTTATATTTCATTATATTTGTAATCAAGAACCATAGCCTAAAACTACAATCGGTTCTGATTGTGACAATAATTGGAAAACAATACGGTGGCTACATTCGGCTTTTTTAAAATCACTTTTCCACTCGTTTAACACCCTAATCAAAGCAAAGAAAACAAAATCAAAGCAGAGACACACGAGTCGTGTCTTTCCGCCTGTCACACCTTTTCAGCAAAACATCACTTGGGGAAAAAACAGCCGAGCATCATTTAGATACCTTGTTTTAAACCACAGCGAAAGAAAATAGCTGTCTGCGCTTAGCTGCCCATATTTATATTCATTTCTTATTTCAGGAACGGAAAATAAAATACAACGTATAAAACAAAAGCGGCGCATTTTCAGAGCTCTCCTTAAAGTATCAGGGGAGGGTTTTGGGGCAGAACCCGGGTCCGTTTCAGGAAAGCCGAGCTCCCTACAGCTCCCCCGTAATACGAACCATGGCCACCAATCTAAATATCACATCAAAAAGCTTATGGGTACGATGTATATGTCACGGCACAGAAGACAGTGTGACTGCAAAGGGGGGCAGTTAGAAATGTCCTGGTGCGACAGCCTGAAGACTGCAGACTGCAGGTCTCATGTGTGCGTCTCATTGTTATGAAGACTATGGCCGCAACAATTAATCTATAACGCCCATATGACAACGAATATTATACTTCAGAATACTGTATACCGCGGTATAAAATTAAAACCATAGCAGGCTAAATAAGGCAGAGAAAACGGATTTGTTCATATGCCACTTTTAACAGAGATTGTGTACACTATGTGAAGTTCTACTTACAACTGCGAGTTTATTGTCGGTTTGTTTTTTATTTCTAAATCATTTGCGCCTCTCCTTCAATTCTGCGGTTTGGCTCACTTGGCGATTAATTGATTATCAAAATAAGTTTTTTTTGCAGCGTGAAGTCGCACGTAGGCCTATTCGTTTGTGTAGAATAGAAGAATTCTGAAACGAAAAAAATAATGTTTAAAACCGCACGCATATGGTGTGACTACGGCCCCACGGGTACGTGTAGCTTGTCAAGTCCCGTGACCTATTTCAACATCAAGAGAAAGCGGCATGAATGATTTGGGGTCTACATCAGCGTTAGAACGCCTTAGAAATATCTTTAATATGATCTTTTACGGATTACTTATATAAACATATCATTACCCTTCAAGCTAAAATATAACATCATCTCATTGAATTTGCCAACATTGTAGCCTAAAATACATACACAACAAAAAGTAACAACTCATAATAAAACATACATCTCGATATATATAACAGATGGTAGAACTAATTCATTTTGAGTTGGGTTGTGAATTGATCTGGCAATCATACGTGGTTGTGCTGTACGGAAGCGTTGCTTTGGGTACACTGCCTCCTGCAGGACAATTATGTAGAATACAGCCAAGGAAAGATCACGGGGAAAGCCGAGAATTCAAAGTGACACGTAGGCCTGTTGTTAGAGCGGGAGGTCACAGCATTAGAAAGAAAATGTATGACGTCATTGTTTGGAATCTATAGAAATCAACTTAATCAGCTAAAAATGAATTTAATGAATTTAAACCGTTGCATTCGATTTGGAAATTGCTCTGCTGACATCCATTCATTCAAAAATCATTAGCAAAGTTTAAATCATTTATTGGTTTTGAAATATTTGTTCAAGATTTTAATACTGTATATACCCAATGTCCCCATCACGCGTTATACAATCAGAGCACAGATTCCATTAACTATATATAGTAAAATATAGGTTAATCAATCTTCTCGAATCTATAAGTATAGGCTATTTTAATGCCTGAGATTTTTGTATGAAAGGTTTAAGTCTCCTATAGCCCATAATATTCTGAGTGCTTTATTTTACTGGACTTTTGATTGCAATCCAGGTCTACATGGATATAGAGGAGTTGATGGCGTGAAACTCTTGTCTGTATGCAGATTTTGGGAAATGCAGGATTTACTAGCTCAAACTGGCCGATTCCTAAAAAAAAAAAAAAAAAAACACACTATCCTGTTATGTGCATCAACAAAGTGTTCGCATGCTCTTAAAATTAAACATGCTAAATGATTTCTGTTCTTCATAGTTACACCGTACTGCTGCTTGAACACACAGGTTGTTCCAAAAAAAACTAATGACGGACACAACATAACCTCATAAATACTGGGATTAGACCCATGTGGTGGGAAATATCGTTGTGGATGGACAAAATCACGCTCCGGGAACAAAATGCAATAAAAACACGAACAACTGATTAAAACTTACCATTTTTATTATGATAATGTTATTTGATATGTCGAATTACAAGTGTATGATGTAACGTAAAAACAGTTAAACTTATACATATATGCATATTTACATTATATATTTATGGAAAGAAATAAGCTACATCAGTATATGTGTCAAAGGAAGAAAGTAAGAAAATACACCTACAACGTGAGTTAATTGAACTACAAATTTTACATCATTGATGTGGAATTTAAAACCATGGAGAGGATGGGGAGAAAAAAAAACAACAAAAAACAACATTCGCAACCAGAAACAGGAGATGTTATCAGTTTCAAAGAAAACTGCGATACGTGGGAGGCACTTTGAGGTTGTCAGGACGTGAATGCATGGCACTAGGAAGGTAAATTAGACATGGATAATTGAAAGTAGTCAGGCGAGATACGTAGCACAGAGCCAGCATTAAAAGAATTTGTTTTTTAAAGTGATTGGTGTACCATATATACTGCAGCTTAACACACTGACGTTTTCTCACTTATGCTCAAGAAGTAAATCACTTAACTTGACCAAGAACTTATAGAGTATGGAGAGGTCATAGGAAAACCAGTTTTCCGCCGGCAAAGCAACTCAAACAGCGGGAATGAAGCGGAGCAGCTTCGCACTCATGAAATTAACCTCCGCAGACTAGAATACACGTGCATCTTTATGCCTCACGAATGCAATATTTTTTCCATTTTCTTCTCTTTTTTTTTTAATAGAAAATATGACAATATACACTAGCAGTGAAATGTCTCGGTTATGCAAGTAAAGAGGCAAGTTAAAAGGATCAGAGTTGACAATGCATATAAAATACAGTACATGACGAGGAGTAGCACTGTGCAGTATAATACAGAGCAAAAATTCACTTGTTCGGTATTGTCCAATAAGCACATCATCCACTGTATCTCTCCTAAGACAAAGCAAAGTTCAATCAGACTCATCCCACCTTGGTTCAGCTTGCAATATGCAAATAAATCAAATGCCTGACATGGGAGAAAAGAACGTGTTTAGAAACAAAGCTAAGCTAAGGGGGGAAAAATAATCCACTCTCCATATTCTTATTTAATGCTCTGAGAACTGGTTAACTTTTCACTCGTCCCTAAATTACGAAGCCATTTTTCCTTTCTGTTTTTATTTTGCTAAATGACAAAATTAGCGATTGTTCTAGCAGCTTTAGATATTAAACGTTTAAAAATAATAAGTGGACTGCCACTACTGTACTGCATTAGCTGTCTGCACTTATTCTCTCGATTACAAAACTAGAAAGAAAGTCTTTAACCCCTTAAGTAATTTCCATCAGGTAAGCCCCACTTCTCTACTTTTCAATGTGAAATAATACTCAAAGGTGAGCTATGTACATAACGCTGTCAGGTCTAGGACAGTAAAGTCTGACAGCGGTGATAAATACATCTAACCAATTTAGCATGGGGGCTATCATGATTTAGACATAGTGTTACTTATTTACAGACACTGTAGGCTCAGTACCTTGGGATTACCTCATTAATATAGAGTCAGTCTATACAACGAATGTGTCAGCAAAGGGAGCCACCAGGCAGCTGAAATTGCATAGAAAGGTGAATAAAGTTTGGTGCTGAGAAGTCATAGTGGCCCTAATATGGGTAATGCTGAGAATCCAAGCCATCACCCCCATCGCCGGGGGGGTCGCCGGGGGGAGGAGCTCTCAGGCTGCCACAATAACTGCTCCTCTTAAAGTGTACTTGTTGGGATTACCGAATTCGCCGTGTTTTAAGATGCCGTTTTAAAAAAAAAATGCACATAAATATTCTCGAAGGATGAATATCGTGTAAAACAATTTTTTTTAAAAAGCAAATACTAATATTGTGTGCTCAATTAGCAATCACACGCCAAGCTTTAATTCAACGATATTAGTATGTCATCAACTTGAATAAATACCTCTGCAAATGGTCAATATAGATTACATTTATTGCCTACTGACATAGTATGTGCGAGCATGTTATTATACACAATTTTATGTGTAGATATACAAGTATACATACGCAAATATACACATGCACAGAGACAGGCTATCAGCTATATGTAAATGTATATATTCATATACGTATACATATATACACCTTTGTTGCTGTGTGGTGGATTTTACTGATCTCATTTTAAACGGGAATTGTGGTGAATGTGGAAACCAGCGCTTCCAGACACTGTATGAATACTTTACTGTGTTTTTTGGTTTCTTTATGTCTGGGGAATATTGTAATTAATCCCATCCTAATTAGAACGAGATTGCGAAGGATTGACTGACCATTAAGTGCCACTGTAAACGGGTAGTCAGAGCCAGAATTAAAAACAAAAAACTGCTGAATGAAATGCTTATTGTCACCTAAAGAGAAGGAATAAAAAACAAAACCAAACAAAAATATCTGAAGCAGATAACCAGAGTAGAGGTAAAGAAAACGTTATCAAGATCACTTGATAGTAAAACTACTTTAGATTGGTCTCGAGTTCATTAAATAAGGGCTTCTTTACCTTTGATACAGAAAATAAAGTATAACTGTTAATAATTTTAACCCCCCGGCAGGGTCTACATAGGTGCAGACGTTTTTGTTACGGAATGAATCATCTTGCATTGGAATGAAATACTGTGCGTGAACTGGGCTTGCCAAAGTGGACAGTCGCAAAATGGCGGCAAAACCAATGAGAATCGCGACAGACAGTCCCAAACGAACGAGAAGCACACCTATCACACCTGCACGGTCATGTAAAGATCAGGAAAGCGAACCGTCAATGGAGTCAAGACCCACTCTTGAGGGCTCCCGTGGCCAAAACTGCGCCGTTTCACCAGCAAATGCGATATTTCTGAGAAAAAGGCCACTGTTACTGACTGCAAATGGAAAAAGAAGAGCCATGCAGATCCCTTTTGCTGTACACTCCCAACGCTATTCTCTGTTCTAGTTTTCAGTCGCAAGACGTTGGCTTGTTTCGACGTTGTTTTGTTTGTTTGTTTGTTTTCTGCACTAAAGACAACAGATTCCTTCACAAGGGTACACACAAACACATGTTGACGAGCGCAGCGTGCCGCTCTGGTTCTCATCGACATCGCTGCATCTTTTAGTCCGGCGTTGCGGTCTAGATGCGTAAGTGTATGAGCGTGTGCGTGCGTGTGTGCGTGCATCTGCGTGTGTGAGTGTGTGCCTGTGATTTTGTCGTGATCTCGCTCGTCCTCGGCGTGGAGCACTACAGAGCCTCTCCGTCCCTCGCAGGCCGAGGCGCTCACCGCTCACGGCCTGGAGAGGGCAAAAAAAACAGCCCCTCCTTCTCCAACGGCTCCAGGAGAGAGAGATAAAGAGAGAGAGAGACGTCACCCTCTGGAGGTGGTCAAGGTATAACCTCATTAATGGAGTCATCCATCGTCCAAG
>JAODLD010000045.1:11864690-11877638 GCA_026781065.1 Mormyrops boulengeri | reverse complement strand
AACAAATATATAAGAAATAATTTATTTACCATGAATTAAGTTTATGATATTTGAAGAAATGTGTGATCATGTCCCAGGCAGTGAAAGTGTGTTTTCTACCCTCAGGGCTCAGAGGGTTAAATTCACGCGTGTAAACAAGAGAAAACATTTATCCAACAATCCTCTAATCCAGGGGTGGGCAATCTTATCTACAAAGGGCCGGTGTGTGTGCGGGTTTTCGCCACAACTCCCTAATTAGATTACTAATTAGAGGACAGATTGGCTGAAGAATCCTCACACCTGGGTTTGGACAGCTGACCTAAAGGTTATCCTAAAAACCCGCATACACAATGGCCCTTTGTAGATAAGATTGCCCAGCCCTGTTGTAAGTGCTTGCAGGGCTGGGAGAAACTCTGAACAGGATGCTAGTCCATTACACACACACACACACACACACACACACACACACACACACACACACACACACACATAAATACCACGTGCACAAACCTAAGACTTTAAGCAGCCAAACTGTTATAGGAGGAAACTGAAGCACCTAGAGGAAACCCACGTGACATGGGAAGAACATACAGACTTCACAGTGGCACAGCGGAGGAGGGATTCGAACCCACATCCCTGTTGGCGTGAGTCAAACCAGAAAAAATACAAGAGAAAAACCGAACTGATGACAGACCCATAAACCTCGATATTACTCAGCAAGGCATCTGTGTGAGAGACCAACCACGCATTAATCACGGCCTGTGCTGTACAGGGTGAGTGCAAAGCCTCACTTACCGGGGGAGGCAGGTAGCGGCGACTCGGGGTGGAGAAGTCGAAGGGCTGGGCGTGCACGTAGCACACCCGACACGGCTCACTGGTCACCACGTTCCGGGAGAAGATCTCTGCCTTCCTCTCCATCGTCGGAGGACAAAGAGCAGGGGCTTCGGGATTCAACTGCAAATACAGCAGAGGACACGCTTCGTTCATGATAGCTTCATCTAAAATATATGCTAGAATCCCACTTTAGTCCCAAGTCTACTTCCCATTCACTGATTTTTGAGGCAGTAATATTTTCAGCCAGCAGAGGGAGCTGGGGTTGATGCAGGCCACTTGTCTTGAGTTCTCCACTGACTCAAAGGCTGTGTGCTTGGAACACTGAGTTCTTATCTCCACGCTTACGCCCTGCGGCATTTTTAATGGTGCAGAAACGGCAAGCATGTGCCCAACAGACACTGCCATGCTCCTTACCTCCCACCGTATACCCAGCGCTCCAGTCGATAATCTTAAGCAGTGCTGTTCATTTTCTTTTTAAAAAATTATTTTTCACAAAGAAAGCTGTTACTAAAAATCTGCCTCTCGTTTACTCTCATTGGGGTCCGCAGATAGAGTGTCCCTGATTTACAGAGGACAAAATGGACGCTTTTTTTAAAAACAATTTTAGGACGGCATTCATCGAAGCGACATTTCCCTTTATTTTCGACAAATCAAAACGTGCCAAATATAGACTATGTGTCACACAGGAGGAGAAAACGAGGCATGAATCACAAGAGTGCGTCTGTGCCCGCAGATATGCAGATGTGCCTGTGCACGCACACGGACACGCACGCACGCACACGGACAGACACACGCACAACCACCAGGCAGCCTGTGGGACTGAGGAAGCATCACAGCCAGATGGCCAGAAAGGAAAACCTCAACAGAGAAAGAGGGAACAAGAAGTGGACTGTTCTGAAAATTCAGGGAAAATGACAAAGCACAGGCGAAAACAGCTCCTTGACGACATACCTGATACACACACGCACCATGTTCGCAATCAAGAATTACCTGTAAAATAGCCATTTTAATCCAAATACTATGTTTTGTCAGTAGTAAACTTCAATTTTTAGGTCACACTAACAGTCGCCCCACCAGGAACTTCCAGTTGAGATTTCTGATCATGATGCAGAAAACATGCTCGTTGCTCTACTGCTATGAAAAGAGGGAGGGTACACATCTCACTCAAAGAAGCACTCTAGGGCACACCCGGGGTGCCAACCTAAATTGGAAGGACAGAAACAGCTGGGTTGGAGATGGCTCTATTTCACTAAAGGCCAGAGAAGAAGCTGGGGGGATGCAGGAAACCCAGTAGAAACTGGACATGAGACAGGCCGACGCAGAGCGCTCACAGGATGACACAGAGCCCTCACAGGCCGACATGGAGCGCTCACAAGGCAACAAATAACGTTCAAAGGGTGACACAGGGCAACGTAGCACACTCACAGGGCAACACAGCACACAACGCACAAAGAGCAACAGAGGATGCTCACAGGCCAACAAATAACGCTCAAAGGGTGACAGAGAGCACTCAGGCTAATTGCCAATGATATAAAACAATCACAGGGCAACACAGAGCATTCACACGCCACTGCACAGCACTCATAGGGCAACACAGGGCACTCATAGGGCAACACAGGGCACTCATAGGGCAACACAGGGCACTCATAGGGCAACACAGGGCACTCGCAGCAAATGCACAGAGCATGCACAGGGCAACATGGAACATTCACATGGAAACGTGGAGCACTCGCAGCTAGTGACGCAGAGCGCTCACAGGGAAAGACAGGGCACTCATAGAGCTACAGAGCAGTCACAGCCAATGACACAGAGCATGCAGCACAGGGCAGCGTGGAGCACTCACAGGGCAGCGTGGAGCACTCACAGCCAATGACATAGAGCATGCACAGGGCAACGTGGAGCACTCACAGGAAAACAAGGAGCGCTCACAGCCAATGACGCAGAACGCTCACAGGCCACCACAGAGTGCTCAAAGGGCAACAAAGAACACTCACAGGGCAAACACAGAGTACTCACTGGGCAACACAGAGCACTCACAGGTAGGGCTGGGAGATAAAACGATAACAATGATTATCATGATATAATTTCCCTATATCGATAGGCCAAGTGCTCTGTGAAAGTTTGATATAATTTTAGACACAATATGTTACAGGTGATACGCTTTGCATCACAAAATGAGGTCACTTTCTCCATGACAACTTGTCAGGATCAGCAGTGGAGCACAAGCGCAAAGGCAGCCATGAAAATCGGGGATTTTATTGAGCAAATTCCAGAATGCAATAGGGCAAGTAGGCAGACAACAGACAAAACCAACAAAACAACAGGGCAACTCACCAGGAGAGCAAGTAAGTCCAAAGCCAACCCCTTCAATAAGGGTAATCCAGCGAGATCCAAAAGGAAAATCCATTGTAAAATTCAATCCGTGAGATATTCTGACAATAATAATCCACAGAGAATTAAGAAAAGGTAGGAAGAATGCCAGCTACAGTGTTTATCAGCAATACCTAACACAACCTGCTCATCTTGTATCTCGGACTTGTGAAAGGCAAAATGTTGTTTGGTACACAGAGCGCTTTTGGTTTCCTTTCAGGCGGGCATGCCTAGAGCCCATTTTTCAACAGAGAGCTACATCTAATGGGGTCAGAAAATACAGCAAGTTGTTCTGGAAGCATTTTGGTCATCACTACTGTCTGGCAAGTGTTTTTACATTCTAACCATAAAGAAAAGTTTATAACTATGGTTAACCATCAGCTTTTTTTCCGGAATAAAAATCAGCCTTTAAACTGTAGAGAAATAATGATTTGACATTTATCGCAATAATTATCTATATCGACCGATACGAAAAATTTTATTGCAATAACATTTTTGGTCATATTGCCCAAATCTACTCAAAGGGCAACACAGGGCACTCACAGCCAATGACACAGAGTACTCATAGACCAACTCAGAGCACTCAAAGCCAATAATTTGGAGCACTCATAGTCAATGACACAGAGCCCTCACAGTGCAACATAGCACTGACAGGGAAACAAGGAGCACTTGCAGCCAAAGATGCAGAGCACTCACAGGCCAACGCTGAGCACTCACAGTCAATGAAGCAGAGCACTCACAGCCAATGACGCACTGCACTCACAGGGCAACACAGAGCACTCACAGGGCAACACAGAGCACTCACAGACAATGACTCATAGACCAATGCTCAAAGTCAATGACACAGAGCACTCACAAGGCAAGAGAAAGCACTCGCAAGGCAGGACAGAGCACTCACAGCGCACTCACACCCAATGACACAAAGCACTCACAGGGCAACGTGGAGCACTCACAGGGCAACGTGGAGCACTCACAGGGCAACGTGGAGCACTCACAGGGCAACGTGGAGCACTCACAGGGCAACGTGGAGCACTCACAGCCAATGATGCAGAGCACTCACAGCCAATGATGCAGAGCATTCACAACCAATGATGCAGAGCACTCACAGAATATCACACGCATTAGCACCTGTGTGTAAATTGGAACAGTTCTACACATCCCGTTACACCTGCAGCCCTTCTGTCCAAAGGAGAATTAGTGGTCATTCTTACCACTCCATCCTCCACACAGATGACTGCCCAAGCAACTGGCTCCAAGAATGTGGATATTTTCCATACACCACATTTTACCTACATTTTAGGCAGATACTGAGAAAAAACCGAGGGAAAGACTTCATTTCCCAGAAGCACATTCTCTCACAGTGAATAAGATGGCCGTCACTCTAATGCTGCCCCCATGATGAGGATTACAAAGGACAGGTGGATGCTCTATGTTCGGATTAGTACTGAGTCAGTTCTGAGAATCCGATTCGCGTGTACACTCGCACAAAGTATAAGGATGCAGCTCATGCTGCAGGCTAAACCCCAGGCATGACTCTGAGTACCCAGACCGGGCCAAATGCCAACTGGGAGCTGGGAGGGAGCAAAAACGTGGACCGCCAGGGGGTCCCTGGGGACCGGGTTGGGAAACACTGCCTTAAATAACCCTATTGTATGCACGGATGAGTGCAGACATCGAGCTGGGCTTCTCCAGAGAAGGCCTTCTCCTTTGCATGCCTGGGGTTTACAGGAAATGTCTACTTAGCATCACAAAAACAGCAGTTGGCCAGTGCAGCGGGGCTGTGGTGCCGGCCTGCATATGCGATTAGCTTCCCCCTCGCGCTTCTCATTGGAAATGTGCCGGGGGGGAAATTAGCACCGCCCTCTTCCTGTCCCAGAGCAGCACATACCTGGACTCCGTCTTCAGACATATCCGGGTCACTGTGGGTCGAAGGGCAGCCTGAAACGGCAAGATTGCATTTCAGTGGTGTTACCCAGGACATGCATGTATACACGTGCACACACATGCATGCACACACACAAACACACACACATTACCAGCATACAAAGATACCACAGTATTACCAAAACCTATTGGAATGAGGCCAGACGGCCTGTTCTGTCTGCTACTGATTCCTGTACATATTGCTTGCACACATTCACCTTTAAATATGCCTCTTTAATGAAAACACCAACCCACATCACTGCGGGTCACGGTTGCGAGTGAATTACCCAAGCGCCTCTCTCGTTGTTGAGACTGTACTGTCACCTTTCCTGCCTGCAGCATGATGGAACGCTTCAGACGGTCAAGACGAGTCCCGACCACCAAACTGCAGTTTAACCACGTTTCATAACAGTCCCCCCGTTTCCATGGCGTTACATCTTGAAAACCCTAACCTCCCCACTCCCACATTTCATTTCAGCCATTCTACGTAGCTCTCTCTCTAACTGTATGTTGGCATGGTACTCGATAAAGCACGTTAAAAACAACACAGGCATTCAGCTAAATAATCCTTACAATTATCCATTCAGCTAAAGTATTATTAACGATAATACATGAGAATACATTGCCCTTTCATGCAAAACGTAAAAACTGTAAATATATTGGAAGGCAAACCCGACGCATTTGCCGTGGATGGGCACATACGCGCGTGCGGTGCGCACCACATCCACCGCAGGCCCCGGTGCGCCGCTTCCCTCTCTGACGGAAACCGGGGCCAGACTGCTGGCAAAGCCCTGTAGTCAGATGCCATGGTTACGCAGGGACTCAATCTGACAGAGGGCTCAGAGCGCAGACGTGTGAAGGATCTGCGCAGGGCTACGTGGGGTGGATCGGAAGGGCTTCGATTAGGAGCCGGGTCTCAGATCTGGGGACGCGGGGCAGTAGGGAAGCATGTGTGTGTGAGCCAAGGTGAAACGGCTTGCTGCAGGGATATGCATGTCATGCCACACACTGGTTGCTATGGCAACTTTGATACCACCTCGGGGTTTTAGGGTCAGTGATACGGTCAGAGCGTCAGACTTCCATAAGAGCGAGAAAGGGGATGAAAACCGCCAGTGTGTGGCGCTGTGACCCTGCCTGATGCCAAGTTAATGACAGCACAGGCCTGGACAGGATCGGACCGCAAAGACGACACGCTATACCTGCCCAAAGGGCAGCAATAATCTAATATCTGTGTTACGTAGCTATATATTGCAAGAGGAAGAGCATAGCCGTTTTGCTGCTTTTGCTGTACTGAGAAACTGTCATTGCGGGGTCTTTCCCTCCCGGACAGGAAACACCGTGATCTTTGCTGCCCTCTAAGGCCTGAATGCAGTGTGACTGTCATCATCCTACATTTTACGGGACGTACTCAGAGGCCAAAAACACGCACATACTCAACATACTATCAGGTTTTTAAACCTCGAGGTGATCATAATCCCGAGGATAACTGATACCTTATTGATCCACCTGGGGAAGTTCTCTTTATGCCTCCCTCAACTTGCAAGCTGGCAGTGAAGGGCAGCCACCCACAGCAGCACCCGGGGAGCTGGGGGTTTAGGGCTCAAAGACCCGCAGACGTGCCGAGGCCGGGCTCGATACAGCAACCTTCTGATCACAAGCAGAGAGGCTTATCCCACTGAGCCACACGCTACCCTACCTCAGACCTCTGACCTCAGATTCAGATGGTCCCACGCAGAGGACATGGTTTCCATTAGCAGATTAGCGTGCTATTTCGCTGTGATTCCCTGGTTAGCCAGGCCCCTCAATCCCATAATGCAGCACTGCCTCTCCTGCCAACAGGGCAATGCCCAAAGGGCACACCTCTGTGCCATCGTGCCCTTCCACACTCTGGCAATCGCCAGAACGCACTGTCACCGTGTGAGGGGTCATGGGGGGCTATCAGGTTAATAGCCTGGTGCCCATTTCTGTGACCCCCCCCCCCCATGAAAAGCTCTACTCTTGGATGGATTCTCCAGGCAACTGTCCAGCCCTGGAATACTCAGCAGAGCACGACATAACAGCGAAATGCAGCTCTTTTCAGATCGTGGAAGTCCAAAGATTTTCTGGATGTATGCTGGGGCTGGGAGGGAGTGCCATTATGTAACTCGGAGAAGGTGGCGGCTGCCCGAATGGACTCCTTTTCCACCAGTCGCCAGCCTGCTCACCAGAATGTTATCAGAATGTCACCGCAGACCTAGCGCTTCCGCTCCTGAACCACAGGCAGAGGCAGATGTGAGGTGTGAGGGTGTCCGGCAAATCAACGGGCTTAAGAGCCATTTCCGGGGGGGGGTTGGGGGGTAGAGGCACATCCAGGGCAATCAGAATCATGGGCAGTATGACACGAAGTCATTGACACAGGAGGCTCCGCCCCAAAATGCCTCCCCCTCCCATAACGTTTGCTAAGGTTGAATGAGCTGGGTGTGGCACTCATTGTCGAGAAAAACAGGAGCAGCACAAGCCAACCAGAGAAAAGATTGCAAGGTATTCAATACCCCCCCGCGCCGAATACCAGTGAAGGCCGGAATTACTCAGGGGGAAAAGAAAAAAAAAACAAGCATAACCTGGAGGCATTTTTACATTGAATGGAAGTTCCTGCGGTGGGGGGTAATAAATGACCCTGAGAGGCGCCGGCAGGCATGCTCCTGGGAGTGGCCTGAGATCACCCCGCCACTACTGGGGTGGTCAGAGCGCCCCCTATGTCACGAGTGCAGTACTAAAGCAGGAATGTTATGCAATACAGTCAGGAAACAGGGCATGGCAATGGACACCAAGGCGGGGGGGGTGCTCACCCTGGTCGATGTCCTCCACAGCCCTTCGGATGCCCCTGTCGAAGGCCCGGGCATCTGCTGGGCTCTGGAACGTCAGGCCGAACTTCTTCTCGTTCAGCCTCCAGTGGTGAAAGATGGGCGTGACCTTGTTGTAGACAAGCTCCTTCTTCAAGACGCACTCCAGGACCACCTGCGGCGGGCCGATTGGCTGGATTAAAACCCTCGCACTGTCCGCACGCCGTGGGATATTCTGCAATTTCCACATTCATCCTGTGTGCATGCGTCTGTGTGTGTGTGCGTGTCTCGGTGTCCGTGCATACCCAGGGCGCATGTGTCTATGTATATGTGTGTGTGTGTCCATGTGCGCATACCCAGCACGTGTGTGTCTGTGTGTCCATGTGTGTGTGTGTACCCAGCGCATGTGTCTGTGTGTGCATACCCTATGCGTGTGTATGTGTGTGTGTGTGCATACCCAGCGCGTGTGTCCCCGTGTGTGCGCATACCCAGCACGTATGTGTCCGTGAGTGTGCGCATACCCAGCGCGCGTGTGTACCCAGCGCACGTGCGCGTGTGTGTGTACCCAGCGCACGTGCGCGTGTGTGTGTACCCAGCGCGTGTGTGTCCGTGTGTGTGCATACCCAGCGCGCGTGTCTATGTCCGTGAGTGTGTGTGTGTGTGTGTGCGCGCGCACGCGTACCCAGCGCACGTGCGCGCGTGTGTGTGTGTGTGTGTGTTACCCCTGCCCAGCACGGAGGTGCAGTACAGCCTCTGTTTACTGAAAAGCAGCAGCATGGGGGTATGAAGTGTCTCTCTGGCAGGACCCTGGGGAGGGGGGGGGGGGTAACGAGACAGAGTGGAGCCGGGGCCAGTAAGGTGAGTGTACTCGCCGCCTTGAAGAGGAAGTCTCGCCGTCTCTGGGACACCCGGGATACCCTATACCACATTCCACACAGGGAGTAGGTGGGCTGGAATTCAACCCCCAACCTAAACAGAATCGGCGCTCCCTATCAATGTGGGAGGGGGAGGGCTCTCCATGACCGAGGCATTCCTCAGATCTCACACCGCCAAGCCCTGTGTGACAGAACAGGGGAAGCAGAGACGTGCCTGAGAGCTACTCGTGCGGTCATGAACGCCAGCACCGCTTTCCCAAAATGGCCGCACGTGCCGGCGCGTGGGCAGCCATTTAGGGCGGGATCATCCACAGTCCCCCTTAATATGGGGGCGCAGGGGGGTGGGGTGGAGGCAAATGTCCACGCTCATCCATCATGGGGGGTGCACATGCCATCCCCCGTCCTTTGCCATGGAAACCCAGGATCTGACTGTTTGGTGCACGTCTCTCTGGCTTTCAATGAGGTCACATACAGGGGAGTGGAGCATGATGGGAAACGGCGTGCAGCAACAGGCCTTCTCTCCCCCTGGTCGCTGTGATGACCCTAAATGTGGCTTTCCCAATAGTCTTGGGCTCCATGTCAAACGTGGACCCACACAGCTGCACGTGACCTTAAATCACGGCCGGTTACTAAAGCTGCCGACCGGATAGCATTGCCTTCCGTGGCCCGGCGGGGATTACTGCCGGATACCGCGCCCGCTTACGTAAACACCACGGCCAAAAAAGTTGGACAATTCTCATTCATTCACCGATACAAACAGTCACAGTTTAGCCATACTGATACTGGGATCAGTCCCATATCAACAGATGACAGTCTTCTAATAAATCACAAAGACCGCCTACCTCAGGAAAGCAGGGGTGTTCACCCCCCCCCTGCAAAATGATCACTATTGAAAGCATGTGGTGCAGACATTTCCGAGAACGGAGACCCTGGCTATGTCTTGATGCTATCTCCCTAATGGGAGATCTGTGTCCCATGCAAACGCGTGCCCTTTGCTACAGCAAGAACGCAGCCTTTCATTTAGACAATGGAGGATATTTTCCACAGTGAAACCCTGAGCTTATTCACGGTGAGGCTGTCAGAACAACGGAAGCAGACATGATGTGTGTGCCTCATTTAAATCTCAGAGACAAAAAGAATGAATGACCTGAGGAATAAATGAATGAATGAATGAATTCTTAATGAGAGCTGCAGGTTTTGCCCCAGTTGATGAAGACGACGGGGGGAGGGGGGGGGGGGTTGTCGGGGTGGTGGAAAACGAGAAGTTATTAATTAGTTCAGTCTGAAAATGGATAAGATTTTGAAAAACCCAAAACAGGAAATGTTCACAATCCTACAGCTGATCTGAGACCAAATTAAGATGATAGCAGATGACCACTGAAAACAATGTTATGTGTTTAAGCGTGGTCTCTTTATATATTGCAGCATATCATTCAGGGTCAGAACATGTGAGCCCACGATCCAATCCACCAGTAAGAAGGGAGCATGCAGGTGAGGCCCCACCCCCAGCCCAGCAGGCATGCTTACCGCATTGTCTCTGAGCCGCTCCCCCTGGATGAGGAAGTCGGTGCGGCTGCCGTCTCCATCCTGCCGCCGCACTCTCCTGACGGTGACACAGCTGAGACCCCCGCCCGTCAGGGGAAGCCACCCTCCACTGGAGTCGTCCCGAGTCATGACCACGGCTCTCACACGTGCAAAATAGTCACTGTCACTGGGGGCAAAGGGAAGGGGGGGGGGTTAGTTAGTTATGACCACCGAACTCATGGAGAGAAATTAAGAAATAACCTCAGATCACTGCCATCAGGGAAACCGATATGGAATTAACATGAAGACAGACAGTAATGTCTCTGTAAGCAGCACCCTCATTCCTGAACAATCAACTTAGACATAACATAACAAACAAAACAACAGTCCTGTCAATCAGTCGCCAACACAGAAGATCTCCAGGCTGACCACAGGTCCTGACATGTGTACATTAAGATATGACAAAAGCCCAGTATGTGCTGGGACAGGGCCTCTACCCGAGTACAATGAGTGTGGCCACCATCAGTCATGCCTTTCGCAGTCATCACCCACAGTAAAACATAGAGCGTCACCCTCAAACAGCATGTGACACGGTCAGCCAGACAGCACAGGTTTCACAAGCTCGGATTCAAGCTGGCGGGGGGGGCGGGCCTTAGCGGGGTTCAGACCTGAAAGGGTGGGGTTCGGGTCTGAGCAGGTGGGGTTTGGATCTGAGCGGGTGGGGCTCGGGTCTGAGCAGGTGGGGTTTGGATCTGAGCAGGTGGGGTTCGGGCCTTAGCAGGGTTCGGGTCGGAGCGGGTGGGGGCCAGGCCTTCGCCGGACTCAGGTCTGAGCGGGCAAGCCTTTCTGGAGCTTGGGTCGGAGCAGGCAGGGGGCACGCCTTTGGGGGGCTCAGATCTGAGTGTGTGGGGGGCAGGCCTTCATACGTCTTCAGTGATATAACACAGACAGCGAAACTGAAGGGAGGCGAAGATTCAGTGACAATGGCAAGTCACCCTGCACAGCATTTCGCGGCAAACATTTCTGCAGAATTACTTAATGAACAAGGACACGTTCATGTGTTTCCACAGACTTGTGAAGGCGCCACAAACAGAAGCTGAGGGAAGCCTGGTGCCCTGATCCTGCTCAGAGTCATGACTTCCCCATTTTGAGGGGGGCCAGCGGCAGCAGGCTGGGAACCGTGACCACACACACACACACACACACACACACACAATGACAGGCTTAACCCCTACCCAGCCCCAATCTTACCCATAAGTTCCCAAACAAAACACAAAGCTTATGGCATTTTCAATTTTTTGATTGCATGCAGATTTTTATAAAATTGAAAATTAACAGGATTAACTAACTAACAAAATAACAGAATTTACACATACACAGATAGGCGTAACATCACATCCACATGGGTCATTAGCTGAGCTGTGGCTGGAAGGTCATAAATGTATCTGATGAAGCTCTGCAAGACGTCAGCTGAAGATTCTGCTCTGAGGTCATTTGAGACCACGACGGAAACAGACCTTGCCGCCTGTGCTCTTGCTTCATGCTCACACCACCTGAGCAACCCGACAATAGCCCCCACCCGGCCCGGAGCAGGCTGCAGACTATGAAACCACACCTTCCACCCTCATGCCACCACGCTGTGTGAGAGGTCAGTGTTCATCCCCCTGTGAATTTTCTGTATGACTAAGTCACCCTCTCAACACTCAGCCCTGCAGACAGACCGTAACTCCCACTCCGCTGCGGAAGACAGAGCATAATGCTGTATTCACACACCCTGCTGCAAAAGACAGAGCAGAACGCTGTATTCATGCACCTGAAGGCAGAATACAGAGCATAACCCCATATTTACGCACCCTGAAGTGGAAGATAAAGCCTAACGCCATATTTATACATCCCACAGTGTAACACAAAGCATAAGGGCTGCAAATGGGAATCAGTCACATTGCTATGCTAATTCTTGATATTCAACATCAAATTTCTAATATAACAACTGAGCTGACAGCCATTAATCAACTTCATTATTTCACCATCTTTGCCATGTAGGGTTCATCCTGTATTACTGACCAGGTAAAACATTGGGCCTTCTTCAGTATGTACAAAACACTGAGGATATCCTCACAATTTACAGGCCAAGTCCAAAAGCCCTCCCCCAAAGAGTTCAGCCCCTCCACCGCAGTACAGGAAACGCTGGTGCATATTCTGCCTCTGTGCACTCAGGTCCTGCCCCCCCCCCAGGTGACTCTACTCACGAAGCTAGCGCATGGACCCCCACAAGGAAACATACACACACATACACGCTGGTCCCTGGGGGTGGGGGGGTTAAACGTCACACAAATGGGCCACAGCTCAGAGCTGATGGGAGAGAGTGGGGAACATGAGCTTGAGCTGGGAGGGACGCAGGCTGCCAACACCGGCCAATGGAGACAGTCGCTTCCCGACAGCTGGAGACGTGGTGCTCTCACATCCATCACCTGCGTGTCTGAAAGCTGACATGAACACACCCTCCACCAGCAAACGGGGGGGGGGGGGGGGGGGCCCCCGTTTGTGGCCCCCCACACACAATGAGACCGGGGACGAAGGCGAGGAAACCCAACCGGGGACGGACAGGGGCCCCGGCCCCG
>JAODLD010000045.1:11852346-11864590 GCA_026781065.1 Mormyrops boulengeri | reverse complement strand
CCCCCCCCCCCCCCCCCCCCCCCCCCCCCCCCCCCCCCCCCCCCCCCCCCCCCGCCCCCCCCCCCCCCCCCCGCCCCTTCTCTGGACAGCCAGACACTATTCGACCTGAGCAGACTGGCTAGTCCTCCAAGCGGTAGCTGACTGAGCTCAGAGGAAGAGCACGTGAGGAGGAAGCTGATGACACGCTGGAGCTCAGCCAGCCCCCCCGGAGCTCAGCCAGCCCCCCCTACCCTACACTGTACCCAAGCCGCAGCTAAGGCTGGGACGTCCGTTCCCCCTGGCCGCCATAGAAGCAGCCTGTTTACACCATGGAAGCCATTCAGCTGCTGGCTTGCTCTCTGTGTCGGATACCGTGGGCTCAATACGCAGCAGCGTGGATCCCACCATGGCCCCCTACTGGTCATTCATGGAACTCTGCTGGATCTGGTGTATTTTCAAAGTGCTCTACAAGATGAAACCAGGTAACACTTTTGAGACAAGGGGACACGCAAACCGAGACGCACCCACAAGATCCTTCAGTCTAATTATGGAGCGCGAGTAAAGGTGAGGAAGAGGTCGAGGAGGGGCACAAAGGGGCAAGGGGGAGTAAAGAGGGGCATAAAGAGGCAGAAGCATAGTCACAGGAGCATGAACATCAACAGGAACAGTTTTATTGACATCTGCACAAAGGAAGCCTTCAGTCTTCAATAAAAAAAGAAGGAAGGGCCTAGAACTGCACTCCCTAGTGACACTGGCCTTCACGGGGGCACTGAACACAATCGGCAGACATGCTATGCTAGCTTACATAACCTGCATGAACAGCAGGAGGACAGATGGTGAAACACCAGTTCTAGTTACAACCTCAAGCATTATTTTTCAAATCACAGCAGTCCTGTCTTGACAGAAGCCAATCCTCGTTCTGGGGCATCGGCTCGTTTTGGGGTCGGTAACACAGGCTGGCATGCGGTGACTGTGAACAGCATTTTCCTGGGGGAGGGGCTGTACCGCCGTGTAGGCAGACACACGCGGAGGCTGAGGTAGTGGGACTGCAGGCCGACCTGGGTCTGCTCCCTCGTTCCTCTGCCCCTCCAAGAAAAAAATCCACTGAAACACCACCCCCACCCCTATATCACATCTTCAGCGTTGCTGGGGGAGAACTGGACTGCCCTGGTGCTAACTGGTCCAGGCACGGTCCAAGTGGCGCTCTGCCGCTGTAAATGAGTCCGGCCTGCTGAGACGGGCCTGCATGGTCCGAAGCTAAGCGAGGCTGCATCACACGAGTCTTCTCTACATTTAATCGGTTTATATAACTACTCCGTTTGCCATCACGCGTGGTAACCGGGCTCCGAGGGGCAGAAGGCTCTGGGAGTCACCCTCTAACACCCGACGCCCATGCAGAAAATCTCCTCTCCGCACAGCGGGCAGTGGAGTCCCTGCGCCGGATGGTCTAGTGGATGACTCATCCCGGTCGCATGCATTGCAGCATGAAAGATCCAGAAAGCACTGCATACCGCACAGGCGGGGGGGAGGGAGGGGGGTGCAAGACGGCATTACCGCTTCTTCCGCTACCTTCCTCTAGCTACCGTAGCGACTGCATTGTTAGACCAATCATACCTTTTACCAAAAATCCGAAGAATTAGCTGATGATACGTGGCACTGCTCTGAATGAGGTCTGTAGCTGTGAGGAAAAGCATCAAACAGAAAAATCACGTTCTTCTTAGCTCACTCCGGAGCCGGTTAGTAGCCATTTCAGCTACTTCCCAGACTTATGGATTAAACGTGGAAATGTCAGGAGTGCCCGCAATCCTGCCAGGATTCATTCAATGAAAAACACCAGGCGTAACGCGAATAGGTAACCATGACGACAATCATAGAAACCCATCTATCCATCTTCCAGCTGCTTATTATGGATGACCCCCTTGGGGGGGGGTTTACAGCGGGAGACCCTGGACAAGATGCTATTGCAGGGCAGGAACACACACACACACACACACACACACTCCACATATTCATATTTTTATCCCCATACTCTACAGTCATTTCTATGGCACGACCCTAATCCCAACAATGACAACCTTAGTCTCTACCCAGCCCAAATCTCAACCCTAAGCAACCATACAAAATACAGGACTTTTGGAATTTTTAATTTTTTGACCCTGTATCCAAAAAAGGACACCGTGTGAAATGTAAACAAACACAAAATGCAATGATTTACAAATCATATAAACCCAAATTTAATTGTCTTCATTCAACTATTTTCAACCTATCAAATGTCGAAACTGAGAATTTCAATTGTTTCACGACAAATACACGCTCAATTTGAATTTGATGCCAGCAACGTGTTTCAAAAATTTGGGATAGGGCAACAAAAGATTGGAAAAGTCGTGTAATACTCAAACAAGACACCTGATTGAATATCTCACAACTAATTAGGTGAACTGACAACAGGTCAGTAAGACGACTGGGCACAAAAAGTGCCTCCCAGAGAGGCAGAGTCGGTGCATTGAAGATGGGGAGAAGTTCACCACTCTGTGAAAGACTGCGTGGGCAAATAGTGCAACAATTTAAGGATAATGTTTCATAATGTAACATTGCAAAGAATTTGGGAATTTCATCATCTACGGTACATAATATCATTAAAAGATTAAGGGAATTCAGAGAAATTTCTGTATGTAAGTGACAAGGTCGAAAACCAGCAATGGATAGCCATGATCTTCGGGTCCTCAGGAGGCACTGCATGTAAAACAGACATGATTCTACAGTGAAAATCACTGCATGGGCTCAGGAACACTTCCCAAAACCATTGTTTGTGAGCCCAGTTCATCATCACTGCACCCGCAAATGCAAGATGAAATTCTATCATGCAAAGAAACCATATCTAAACATGATCCAGAAAGGCCACCAACTTCGCTGGGCATGAGGTCATTTAAGATGGACTGAGGCAAGATGGAAAACTGTCCTGTGGTCTGACAAGTCAAAAATCCAAATTCTTTTTGGAAATCACGGATGCCAGGACGGGAGAGGGACCATCCAGCTGGTTATCAGCACACAGTTCTGAAGCCAGCATCCGTGATGGTGTGGGGGTGCATTAGTGCCCATGGCTTTGGTAGCCTGCACATCTGGGAAGGTACCATTAATGCTGAACGATTTATACGGGTTTTGGAACAACATATTCTGTCATCCAGACAACATCTTTTTCAGAGAAGGCTGTGTATGTTTCAGCAAGACAATGTGAAACCACATATTGTGCAAATTACAACAGCATGGCTCCGTAGTAGGAGAGTCCGGGTGCTAGACTGGCCTGCCTGCTGTCCTGACCTGTCACCCATTGAAAACATTTGGCACATCATGAAACAAAAATATGACAAAGGAGACCCTAAACTGTTGAGCAGTTGAAATCCTTTTCAGGCAAGAATGGGACAACATTCACTTTCAGAACTCCAGCAACTGGTCTCCTCAGTTCCCAAACGTTTACAGAGTGTTGTTAAAAGAAGAGGCGATGTAACAGAGTGGTAAACATGCCCGTTCCTAAATTCAATTAAATTCAAATTGAGCATATATTTCTCATAAAACTAAATTTCTTAGTTTCTACATTTGATATGCTGTCTTTGAAATATTTTCAATTAAATATGGGTTACATGATTTGTAAATCATTGCTTTCCGTTTTTATTCATATTTTACACAGTGTCCCAGCACATAATTCTTTTTTCCTCTAGAAAATTGCACTTGTCCGCGGACAACTGAAACCAGAAAAACATGCTTGTCCGACGGTCAATTTACCCGTGTCGGACGAGTCGGGCGTTGGATTTCCGCACCCCTGTACAGTATATGGACAAAAGTATGCAGAAGGTTTTTTTTGGAGTGTGTGGGAATTTTTGCCCATTCATCCGGAAGAGCATTTGTGAGGTCAGGCACTAATGTCGGACATGAAGGCCTGGTTCTCAATCTCTGTTCTACAGGGGTAGGACAATGAAACTGAAACACTGGCCAATATAGTGTTTGAGGTTTCACACCTATATATGCTCAGCCTGGTGGCCAATCTTCACTGACTGCACATTCCATCAGTAAGAACAGTGTGTGAAGGTTGAATTAGCAGAGCATTTGCACAGCTGTACATAAAATACTGCAATCCACACAAAATAATGGGAGACAGAGTTCAAAAGAGGACAAATTGTTGGGGTACATCTTGCTGCCTCGTCTGTGAGCAGGACGTCGAGTCCTTGTGGCGTATCAGTATCCAGGGTAATGTCGGCCTACCACCACGAAGGACAAACCACATCCAACTGGAGTAACCATGGACGCAAGAGGAAGCGGTCTGAAAGCGATGTCTGGGCACTAACCCGCACTGTATCTAAAAAACATAATACCATAGCTGTCCAACTCACCCAGAGAGGCTTACCACCAGACTGTTGCGCACCCAGAGTGCAGCACCGAGATGGGTCAGTAATCGTCTGGGCTACAATATCATAGCATTGCCTAGGCCCATTACTTGTTCTAGATGGGCGTGTCACTGCCAAAGACTACAGAGCTATTCTGGAGGACCATGTTCACTCAGTGGTTCAAACATTGTACTCTGAAATTGGTGCCATGTATCAGGATGATAATGCACCATTACACATACACAGATCTTCCATGGCCTGCATAGACACCAGATCCGAATGCTACCGAGCCACTTTGGGGTGTTTTACAGGAACGAATCAGGAAATGTTTTCCTCCACCAGCATCACATGTATAGGCTACATTCACAATGCAGGACAAATGTGGCCCAAATCCGATTTTTTGCTCATATGTGACTCAGATCACATTTTTTTCACGACAATGTGAACAGCACAAGTCACATGGAATCTGATTTTTTCAATGTCGATTTGGGCCACTTCAGTATGTGGTGATTAATCGGATACAGGTCTGTTTTTTTTGCAATGCGACCTCAGTCTGAACAGCGAAATCGGAATTCATGCGACTTTTACATCACAATTCTGCGCAGGCGGAAATCACCATATGTCTGTCAGAGTGCCAAACATGAAGGAGAGTTGGCCAGTGGAGGGACAGTGAGGTGCTGGATTTAATAAGTATTTGGGGAGATAAATCTGTTCAGGCAAAACTGGAAGGCTCATATCGTAACCGGGCAGTTTTTGAAACAATTGAAAAAGAAATGGTCGAATGGGGTCAGTCATAAAAGAACGTGGCTCCAGTGCCAAGGAAAAGTGAAATCACTTAAGGCAAAATTTCGAGAGGCGAAAGATTCAAATCAACGAAGCGGACGTGGTCGGATCACCTGAGCATACACGCCGGTGCCTCCATGCTGGAGATTGACTTCCGGCATCAATAAAGCGACGTCTGTTCTTGCGCATGCGCGTCATTGTTGTCTTGTGCGCACGCGGGCCAGTTCAGTATAGTGAACCGTTCACATTGAAATCTGATATTGCCCACATTAAAAGAGTAATGTGAACAAGCAAACAAAAAATCCGATCTGAGCAGAAAATCAGAACTGAGCATTAAGGCCTGCAGTGTGAACGTAGCCATAGTGACCTGGCCACTGCCCTCCAAGAGGAATGGCTCAAAGTCCCTCTGGCCACTGTGCAGGACTTTTATCGGTCATTCGCAAGATGAACTGATGTTGTAATATGGTGTCTAGCCGATACATCATACTAATAAATTGTTGTGGTCAAAAACCAAGTGATTCAGTTTCAACCCCAGTACTTTATCCCAAAAATGTCTGATGGAGTTGAGGTCAGGGGTCTGTGCAGGGCAGTCAAGTTCTTCCACAACAAAATTACCCAACCATGTCTTTACTGACCTTGCTTTGTGCACTGGGGTACAGTCATGCTGGAACAGAGAGGGGCCTTCCCCAAACTGTTCCTATGAGGTTGGTAGCATAGAATTGAAGCATTAAGAGTTCTCTTCACTGGAACTAAGAAGCCCAGCTCAACCTCTGAATAACAACTCCATACCAAACTTTACAGTTGGCACAATGCAGTCAGAACATTCACCCTGGCACCCTCCAAAGCCAGATATGTCCGTCAGACTGCCAGATGGAGAAGTGTAAATTGTTACTTGACAGAACACATTTCTACTACTCCGGAGTCCAGTGGCGACATGCTTTACAACACTCCATCAGACTTTTGACATGGTGCTTGGTGATGCGCAGCTTGCATGCAGCTGCTCGGCCATGGAAGCCCATTCGGTGAAGCTCCCGCTACACAGTTTTTGTGGTGGGGTTAATGCCAGAGGAAGTTTGGAATTCTGGAGCTGGAGTCAGAGTGTTGTCGACTTTTACACACTATACGCCTCAGCACTGCGACCCCGCTGTTACTTTTTACGTGGTCTGTAACTTTCTGTAGTTCCTATATGCTTCACCTTGCAATGATAACACTTTCAGGGACAGATTTATTGCAATGGTGGCATCCTATGACAGTACCACGCTTAAATTCAGTGACCTCTTCAGTAGGACCCATTCTTTCACAAATGTTTGTAAAACCTGGCTGCATAGCAGTGTTAATTTTGGCAAGAATTTTTTATTTAGTTTTAGTCTTAATCATTTACTGAAAACTGTATTTGGATTAGTCACATTTTAGTCTCTTGTTTTTGTTTTATTTAAGATTTAATCAGTGGAACTAACAATCTTCTCAGACAGGTTGCTGATACTAAAATTAATTTTGCTGAAGTGTATGTCTGGGCAGAATGCAGTGCTTTCTGGATCTTTCATGCTGCAATGCATGTTTTGTGTGTATCCCAGAACACTAAGAACAGTTCCTAAACAAATTGAACTTTTCACACCTTTTTAAGAACTCCTCCCTCGGGTTTCGCCTCACCCCATGTCCTTCGCTGTCGTTGGCTGTGGCTCATCACCACTCTCATTGCCAGTCGCAGCACCTTTCACACCTACAGGATTTGGTGTTGCCAAAAATTACCTTTATGATGTTTAAAAACGCTTCAGTTCATTATAACAACTGTCTTCCTTGAATATCACTACGCACTTACGGGAGCAATTCAAATAATTATCACTAAATAAAAAGCTGGTTTTACACGAGGGCATACCATGAAGGCACTAGCGCTACACACGAGCACCTGAAGAGGAAACACACAAGGACTATTCGGGATGATAGACCTCCATGTTTATTACGTTTCCATTAGTATGGAGAGCTGTGTAATACCTTTTGTCCTGGCAGCTGCTAAACATACTCATTATTAAAGTCATAAAGTTATCTGCCTGCTAGCTCAGAATCTCCATTGAAGTGTTGGGTAAGAATGTGGGCTTATTCTACATTGATCGATGGTGCCAGAGTGTGTGCATGTGCATTGGGCTTGTTGGAGCCAGTGTTATCGTAAACAAACTAAAATGAAAACCGATGAGGGCTAAATGGAAAAAAAAAAATTGTGAACAGAAATAAAAATGAAAAATTAACCAGCAAAAAGTATCACCACATCACCGTCTTTTTACCTTGTTTATCCACAATATCTCCTCTTTTAAAAGGTGTTGTGGCGGCTGAGCTGCCCCTTTCTTCACCGCCACTTCAGTGCTTATTGCTTCCATGATTTGCCAAAACAGTAGCATGCAGCTCCGTTAACTGAATTTAATAGACATAAAGTGGCAACCCTACTTCACACGTAGCAATCAAATGCTGATTTGCCAGCCCTGATCGCAAACCAATTTGCCTCCGATCTGGGGGCTTTGCTGGCAAAACTGTTGGTGAGCAGAAAATCGGGGCTAAAATCGAGTAGCATGAACTTTAGCATTAGTTTTACCTGAAGGTGGCATTTGCGCAGACATGCACCAAGCGGGCAAAACATATCATCGAGTGAGAAGGATGCATGGAGACGGTGAGAATTGGTGCGTGCACTTGCAGGTTTATGCGTATGTAAATGATTGGTCAAAATAAAAATGATAAATATGAATTATAAAATTACTTATTAGTAATACCAATAATATCTGGATAATTTGTATGAATGTTATGTCCATTATAATAATAAATCGAGTAAACTACTGATTCATTTGATGAGAGTGATTGTACACAACACAACAACCCTTTGCACTTGGTGTGCCGCAGGAACCCACCAGCCCACTGCAGGGCGTACATGCTCACTCACTCATTCATTCACATATATGGCAACCCGGGCAACCCAGTTCAATTAAGCTGCATTTTTTTGTACAATGGGAGGAATGTGGAGGATCTGGTGTAAACAGACTCACACACACGAGGAGAGGATGCAAACTGCCCAAATGCAAATGATTTCTGAATGATTGAGAAAATGTCTCGTCGTGATTTTTGCGACGGTTATTGTGACTGCAATTTTAATTGCGATATAAATTTTTTGACAGTCAAGCTTCAGTTCAATATTCAATGTGTAATAGATTTAAAACATACGAAGCAACACAACCACATGGGATACTATCAAAATATTAAGTGGGCTATATTCTAATGCAAGGATGAGAACTTAAAGATGTGTACATGTTGGAAACAAAATTAAACAATTCATATTACTTCTTTAAATTAGCAAAGAACAAGCAAGCATAGAAGAATTACCACAAGATCTGTGACTTAAGTAATAACAGGGATTATAATCAGGGCTGCATATAACTGGCACGCAAGTACGCATTCACCTTTAAAAGCGATACGTGCGGCAGTCGATTGCTGTGACAGTGCAAATGCGTACGTATTTTATGTGCATTTGCGCTGATATGACAAGAAATTATCGTGCATTTTAACTTGTATATGCTAATTCGTACTTCATTTGATAAAGGTTAAAATGCAGTCATTTCTAGTCATATCAGCCCAAATGCACATAAAATACGTACGCACAGCAATCGATTGCCGCACGTATCGCTTTTAAAGGTGAATGCATACCAGTTATATGCAGCCCTGATTATAATACAATTATGAAATAGGTAATTTGCTTATAGCTCAGCAGCAAAATCTTTTTTTTTTTTTTTTGCCCTGCGAACGTAACGGTTTCCTTTGGTTTCGCGCGTTTGCCGTTTGTGGGCCTATCTTGGGCCACTTCTGATTGGTGAGCATCACTGGCAGAAGTATGGCACAAATTTGCAAAACTATTCTCACGAGTTTTAAACCCGGGGTCAGACATGCTGTGTAAGGCACATCCTAAATCGCAGCTTTTGCGATTTGCTAAACGTGTTGTTTCAAATCTCGATTTCAATTTGAATTTTACATCGTTCACCGCTACCTTAAAACACAACCGAGGCTCTCTTTTTATTTACCCTCATCCGCTATGCTGTGTTTCTTCCATGATATTGCCAAATAATCGAGAAGCCAAATTTTACATTTTAAACAAGAAAAAAAAAGTCATTGTGACAGCTCTAGTAATTTTTTGCTTAATGGTTTTTGAAAAACCTACCACACAGTACAGAAAGACCAGATTCAGATTGAACTTTTGGAAACAAGTCAACAGGTAAAACCAAAGTGATTAAGTGAATTAGCGAAATGCAAGCAGATGAATTAACCAAAAAGCCCCCAAGAGCATGCACATGTGTGAGACCTCGCCAAGCTAATGCACGAAGCCCGCATCTGCACCACGGGTAAAAAATGCCCCGGGACAGCAGTGGCCACAGCGGCGGATATTAAGATAGGAGGTTATCATCTGAAGCCTGTGCTGCTCGCCAAATTGAAATGCTAAGCTGCGATAACAGGAAGTGCGACCGGGAGCTGACAGTGTCAGGGGAAGCTTTGATGTCACATGAGCTCTCAGAATGCAGATTCCCATCACAAACACGCCATGGGGACCCGCGACACGGCACCCGCGACAGTGTTTAGGATGCTAGCAATCCCACGCCTGAAGAACGATGAGGGCTAAATGAAACGGAAAAAAAAAAACCTGCAATGTCATAAATTAGTCTTTTAACCACAGGAAATTTACAAGTGACTATCCATAGCAGGAAACAGCTGCAGTTTAAAACAGCTAAACTTCATCACAGAGGTAGAGCCATGAATCAACAGGAAGATAAATAATTTTCTGCGGTGATAAAAACGAGCCTTCAGGCATCAGAGCATGGCCCAAAACATTAACACGATGGTGATGATGACGGCTCGCTCAGCACAAATTGCCCCGGATGGTGCAAAGCAGGAATGGGACCCGCAGCGAGGGTGGCTAAAAGCGATTGCCATTTTGCCCAAATGAAGTCAGTCCATGTTTTTGCTCCCTCCAAGCTTCCTGCTAGACAATCCACATTTTTGCTCCCTGAGCTGAGAGGGAGCAAAAACATGGACTATCTGAGTACCCGAGGACTGGATTGGGAAACACTGACTTAGGCAATGTACATAATGTAGGGGAGCACAGCGACTGAATGAAAACCGTGCCTCGGATAACTGTGACCAACATGTCACCCGAACACAGTGACAACTGGTATTTGTTTACTGAGCACCATGCAGTGTAGAAGCTCTTCTGCACTAATGATCAATGCATTTTCCACTACTATTAATTTTGACTTTTACCAATGTTTATAGATGGACAACCATGTTTCTTCCAGGGTACAAAAGCAAGCATTTCTCACATGGCAACAATCTGTTATCCATGTTACCTACTTTGGAGCAGTCTATTGTCTGTCTTCAGGTCAAGGAACAAAAGCACAGAATGTAACACTGGAAATAAATATGACATTTCATGAAGGAAACAAGGGCCTCAGATCACACGACCCCATATTCACAACTATTCTGCACTTTCTACTCACGATTATCCAGCAGAGGCACTAATTAACGAAAGGGATCCTCTGACTCTCAGTCTAAACAGTAAATTTGGAACATGGTAAGCAGTTCTACAACTCCCAGAATCTTTGAGAAAACCTACAGAGTCCTCCCCAGTGACATTTCAGCTAGTTTCACAGTCTACTCCCTAAATACTTACAGGAACCATTACGTGAAAAGGGGAAGTGGATGTAGTTTCAATCAATACAATTGAACTCGTGACGGGAGAGAAAAAAAAAAATAAAAAAAAAAACATCAAATAGTGCGTGGAGATGTCAGAAGTCCCCGCCTTCGACAGCATCCCAGAGATCAGCACGCATCACAACACCCTAGCTCACCAGCACTGGATACTGAATCACAGGGCAATAGGGTCTGGATTCATTGACAGAATCAACACTGCTTCGTAAATAGGTTAAACACACCAATCAGAATGACAAAACTAATAACAAGCATCTTGGAACTGACTGAATTTACACCAAACATGCTTCAGAACTTATCAAATGACTGGCAAAAAAAAAAAAAAAAAGGAATTTTATCAAGACAAGAATAACCAAACATACAATTCGACAGTTAAGACAGTGGTAGTAAGCATTAAGCAACATGTTTTAGTAAAAGACAAGAAAATCATTTTCTCCCCCAAAACGTGAATATTCTGTTGATTCAGCTGCCTTGAATGCAATCACGGTATTGTAGTGCCGCAGTAAGCAGTGAGTCACGGTCACAAAAACAAAGATTAACCTTGCAGACTGCAAGCTGCTTAAGCACTTGGTGCTGCACCGCCTTCCAGGGACACTCCATCTTTGTCCACCACGGCGAAGAATCCTCGCCGTAACTCTGTGTTGCAATCACAAACTTTTCCAGATCTTTCTGGATCTGGCTGGAAGATGATAACTGCAGCCAATTTTAAGAAACGCTGAAAAACTAATTACACATATTCTCTTGTGTTAAGACAATCAGGCTCTGCCCTTCAGTTTTCCCATGAATTACTGTCATCCCGAACAGCCATTACTAATACACGGTGTTTGTTAACATTAATACCATCTGTGATCATTACTGACACACTGTCTGCACTGGACTGCTGCCACCTTGGCCAGGAGCACCTGCTAAGTGAATAAAATCCTAAATGCTCCCACGGCAACCAGAACTTCCAGCGGCATACCACATCCATGAGTCGACAGGGGCGAGTGTAGAGAGGCGGCCAAGTCTCAGTTACGTTCTCGTCTAGCTGCTGGCCAGCTCCCAATATTAGGAGAACACGCCGGCGATAGGTCTGGCAGCATTCGTTAAGCTGCACAGGTAGGCCCAAGTCCCTGGCAGACTATGTCCCAGGTTAGTGTTAATAAAGCTTTTAAAAACGCCAGACTGCAGAAGATGGCCTACCTTGTGTAGGCTCACAATATATGATGTACCTCAATGTTGCAGTGGCAGTTGTACATTACAGGTTGTCACTGAGCACTTTCATTGTTCGATTGAGGTGTACATGCACTGTGTACATTGTCATGTCGTAATAGGGAAGCTATTCAGGTGCCTTTGGGCAAAAGCATTTCCCGGGGGGAATAACGATGGAA
>JAODLD010000045.1:11804865-11837005 GCA_026781065.1 Mormyrops boulengeri | reverse complement strand
TCTCCTTTGCTCGAGGCTAAACAGATTCAGCTCAGCTAACCTCTCCTCATACGACATTCCTCTAAGACCAGGAATCAGCCTGTCCAGCATCTCATTCGGAAACCGAGGGTGTTAGTGTGACGTTTACCCGCCCTTCCTTGCTGTACAGCCTCTGCTGTTCTGGGATGGCTTTCCATTAGATGTCGGAACACTTCTGGTGGGATTTTCTGACATTCAGGTTGGGTGTTGATGTTGGGTGATCGGGTCCCTTTCTGTGAGTTTGTATGACCACCACTCCACAGCAGAACTTGCTCTCCAAGGTTTCTAACACTTCCTAATCACGTCACTTGCAGTTGACCAGGGCAGCTCTAGCAGGGCAGAAATCTGGCAAACTAGCTTGGTGGAAAGATGGCGCCCTATGATGGAACCAAACTGAAATCAGTAACCTTTTCGGTATGACCACCCATTCTGCTGCCAGTGTTTGTTGCTGGATATCGTATGACTGTGTGCTTAATTATTTAGTGTACTTTACCTGAAATGATGTAGTATAACATCCAGATTAATAAATCAGTAAAATAATGGAGAAAACTGTAAGCTAAATATCAGCCATGTGTAGCTTAAGTCAGGGTTAAGATATGCCGAAAGTAAGCTGATCAATGTAACTACCAGTCAAGAACTAATCACATATTTGAAATACACAACAAACAATTTGCCATTACTAAGGTACTTAACATACACATTAAAAGGACAACAAATATTACATAGAAAAGGTGAGTTGCATCCCTTTGCGAGGCATTTTCCCCTCATGGTGTCCGGGATGCTATTGGAGAGAGTCTGCTAGCAGGAAGACATTCCGCCATTTGGGTACCTGTACGTCCTTCTCGCTATGATACAATGGCAAAGTCAGGTTAACTGAGGATTAAAAAAAATGAAATCGGATTAATGTTAAAAGTATTAGTTTTAAAGGTAATATGCATTTGAGACAACTACCTGGATTCTGTATGTGTCTTACTGTCAATAGTTCTGACAGGTCAGATTCTTTTGTGATGTATTTTCTCACAGAGAGAGCTTTCAGGGTACGGTTGACCGTATGCAGCGTTAATGAAGCCATTAAGGATGTAATTATATTTGTAATTCATATATCAGAAGGATCATTGCACCCAGAGCTGAGAGACAACTTGTAATCTTGACAGGCACTAGAAGGTGAGAAGTGGGAGGATACTCACCGGAACAGACACCCGAGTCACCCAGGAAGTGACCCTTGTAGGGCGAGATCACAAACAATGCTCTCTTACAGTTCCTGCCGCTGTGGATCGTACCACCAGAGAGGGGTCTGCTAGAGCTGTGGGTGGGGGCACAGCCTCGGGGGACTGTGAGCAAGGTGGGACTGGGAGGAACACAAGGAGGGTGCAGCGAGCCCAGGAAGGGTGGGGAGACAAATGGACCAACTCAGGCGCTCTGAGCAAAGGAGTGAGAGCGGGAGGGAGCGGGGTGTGTGGAGTCCCGTGTCTGTCAGATAGCACGTACCGGCAGCCCATTCCTGCGATGGCAGAATAGACTGTAGGGGAAGCTGCTTGGTGCGCTGAATAGCGTCTTTGTTCCGTGTGCCGTGGCTTTTACGCACTGCCAGGCCTGCGGATACAATAGCCGCCGCATGAGGGGAGAATTTGAATGAGACGGCCTCCTCTCGCCATCTCCCCAGTTTCGCACCCCCCCCACACACACAGTGTCGCCCCCCCGGAGCGGTACGCCATTTCGAAACAGGCGCCCGATAGCTTTCCCCTGTGCCGACGCGTCAGCGAGTGGGTGCAGCAGCGAGCGTGAGCTGAGCTCTGTGTGGAGATGCAGTGTGTGGGATCAGCTCTGCATCCGACATGTTCTGTCTCCGACTTTCCCGGCTGTGCCCCCCGTTCTCACACCGCCCGCTCCTCCCATCTGCGTCTTACTGACATGTAGTAGCTAAACTTAACCTTAGCAACAGACTCGCCGTGGGTTTCATTTGCCAATCACCCACATTATTTGCACTGCATATAACAAAATTTATTCACTAAATCATTAATGAATTTGAAGACACTTTACTTGAACTAATGGACTGATGCATTACCTGTCTTTTGATGTGCTCTTTTGCCTGTGTGTCATTGTGAGCTGTGGATCTTCTGTGTGTGTGTGTGTGTGTGGGGGGTGGGAGGGGTCCCTATTTGGATAACCTCAATTTAATAAAAATCTCTGGCTGCAATCAAAACTGTAAAAATGTAGAACGTCTGTAAAAACGTCTTCTTATTTTGTTTGGTTACGTATGGTTAAGGTTAGGGCTGGGTAGAGGTTAAGGTCATCATAACTGGGATTAGGATAAGGATAAATAAGGATAAGGATATAGATACTTACTCCGGGTGTGTCAGTCACAGTGATCAAAGTCAAAGTCTTATTTGTCCCATACACAACAATACTGAGCAGAATATGCAGTGAAATGCATGGTTGGAGACCCAGACTGTGAGAAAAGGCAGAGACAAGACATTAAACAATAATCATAAGTATCTATGATGTGGCAGCAAATGTAGGCAGTGCAAGAATCTGGAAATAAATATTCTGTTGAGTGTGCAGGTCCTATACAGTGTCCTAATCAGAGGTGGACATTTCAGGTCCAGAAATTACAAATCCAGGCCAGGATTTTGTTTCAACCAACCAGTTGAGTACTCTGTGACTGTGATTCTTTGTACTCAAGTGGTTGGTTGAAACTAAATCATGGGCTGGATTTTTTACTTTCTAGACCTCTTCCAGGCTGTGATCATCTTTGGATTCATGGACCTGCGTCACCTGATGTAAATGTTTTGGAGGCTTGGGAGTGTCTGTCCGACTGTGTGTCCAGCTGACTGCACAACGCTCAGTATAGCCCTGCAGTCCTGCTGTGTGCTGCTCCCAAATCAGACAGCGATGCTCCCTGTCAGCATGCTTTCGATGGTGGAATGTGGAAGTTCTTTATTATTTGGAGAGGCAGTCTGAAGTCCTTGAGTTGCCTAAGGTGGTACATGGGTGTGACCATTTATCCACCAGCCTGCTTTTGCACCTGTCTGTCTGTCTATCTGTTTGTCTGTCTGTCTGTCTGCCGGTCTGTCTGTCTGATCTGTCCTTTATGACAAACTTGTGAAAAGTCTGAAGAAATATCTTTAACATGTAATTAGTTATTTATAACAGTCTTCCTGGATATGTTACAGTACATTTGACTTTCAGATGCTGAGCTCACACCCAAACGCCCACAAATACAGACGCTCACAGACAAATAAACAGAGTGAGATATTTTTAAGGGGTGTTTCGCACAGTGGCATCTATTAAAGGGCGTGTGAACCAACATGGAGGGGTGGAAAGTAAAGACTCTGCTTCACATTGCCAGGGTCACGGGTTTAAATCCCATCCATGCTTTGTGTCGGTGGAATTTGTTCTTCTAGTGTAATATAGGCTTTTCCAACAGTCTATAAACATGCAGCTATAGGCTAATCTGTACCTCTCAATTATCCACAGTATATGATTATGAGCCTCTGTTGCATGTACCCTGGGATGTACTGGCATCCCCTGCAGCGTGTACCTAAACTCTCTGCCTCCTGGTACAAGCTCTAAGATGATGGATGGATGAAAGAGCAGCCCTAACTTCAGAAGATCTAGGAGCCCAGATCAATATTGTGATAAGATGCACGTTAACTTCTGTTAGGATAAAAGACAATCAGCTTCTGAAGTGTTCACACCCATCATGACTTGCTCCTCAGAGCTGGTGCCTCAGTCATAGCTGTAGCCACAGAGCAAATTTTGACTTCCTCTTTTCACATGTAAAAATATACCTTAGTCAGAGCTGTACTGTTCATGTCATGACGTTTACAGTGTATACTCGCTCTGGCTAAAGCCATAGCTATTTCTCTCTGTCTTGGTTCATCTCTGACGGTTAATCAGGGGAAGAGGGGGCATTTATCTGCATGTGCCTGTGCTGGGGGTGGGGGCTCTGCTGCGACACAAGTCCCTTAATTAAACATCGAATCCCCTCTGAACCTGCAGTCCATCCCCACGCTCCCCCCCCCCCGATCCCCCACCTCATGTTTGTCAGGAAGGAAATACTGGTCTAGACATTTACTGCAATATCTGAATTAACAGTGGTTTTTTTTCACTGTTTGCAGCAGCGGAAGTTGCCACACGGGTAACAGCAGTGAGTCACATTTATAAGCGACTTTAAACTGAAATTATGCGGGTTCTGGCGACATCTGCTGGACACAATTGTCATTACACGTAAACTTTCAGAGTCTTTTTTTTTTAACAATACTGAAAATCTCAATTATTTGAATTTATCATATATAATTATGAATTTATACAAAGTATATCCCCTGCACAATGGCTTTATATAGCTTTATTATTTTTGGCATCTGAAGATGATGTTTTTCATCTACTTGATTTGACCACAGTATTTGAAACGGTACACTATCGTAAGACAATTTCACAAAATCATAATATTATGTTATAGTACTGATACATTCGTATATATTAGCCTTCAATAAAGTTCAATGCCAGAGTACTTTGTAATCACCAAAAAATTTAATTCAAAATCAATTTATGAATGATAGCTTGCACATATTATACTATACTTAATACTACTATCCTGGAGAACAGCTAGTGTTTGTCAGACTAACGGATTCAGCAGTGACTAATGCCTATTCAGCCAAGACCCATCTGAATATGCTCATATGTCCTCCACTCGGCACCAGAGGGCATTGCATTCTGGTTGTAAAGTAAAATTCACACACCAATGAACCCCCCCCACCCCTCCCCCCCAAAATAAATAAATAAATTTAACAAGCCCAACATTTTGTCAGTTTGCCTCTTCAGTCTGTAGTGTTGACATAACAATGTGTGGTAACACGTTTAGGCTTTTGGGGGATCAAAATGGTAACAGGCGTAATGCTGAGATGTGCACCGCTGCAGCCTCTGAACACCGACAGCAGTGTGACTCACGTGCATTGACCCCCGAGGGACTTGCCGGCATACCTTACTGTACTTTACATACTGTAGAGATATTGAAACAGAGACTTGACATGCCTATCAATTTGTTTTCATTAGTTGAGTAAAGCGACAGGTCAGCAGGATGATGAAAGCCATACACCAGTCGTTCCATTCCTTTCAGTGTTTAAGTGGAGAACCTTAAATGAAATGTTCCTCTAAAACTGACCATTCAAACAGAGGAAAAAGTAGCGAGGAGCTCCAGAGTGAGACCAAAATAGACCTTTGATGAGCTTAATGAGGCTCTCACATGAAAATCCTGAGTCTGCGGCATCCTGGTCCCTTCACAGAGCTGGCCAGAGGGCAAGAGGCTTTTTAAGGGCTCCATGGTGGTTTCAATATCTCAATACCTCAGTGCTCTACTATAGTATGTCAGCACAATTTTCAGTACATTATTACAGTACTTCAGTACCTCAGTACTTATTTTATATAGTGCCATCACAGCAGAGTTGCCCCAGACCGGTTCAGATGGGTGCACTGTAATACATTACCACCTCATTTATACTGAATAAAACAAAAAGAAGGAAATGAACAGAAAGAAAGAAAGCAAGACAGAAAGAAAGACAGACAGAAAGATAGAAAGAAAGAAAAGGAAAAACAACATTTCTCAGTTTCAACATTTGATGTGTTGTCTATGCTCTATTTTCAGTTCATTCAAGCATTTTATGTTGGGTTTATGTTGTGGCTCATTTAATCTTGTCAGTGGGACTGATAACAAATAATCCACACAGGAACCCCCCAGTGGAATGTTTAGGTTTAAATCTTGGTCGAGTAATAGTGGTGGCTCTGAGGCTAGGGATCTGTGCCAGCAACTAAAAGGTTGCTGGTTCAAATCCCATAAATACCCAGAGTGATTCTACTCTGTTGGGCCCTTAAGCAAGGTCCTTAACCTGCAATGGCTTTGTCCTGGGTATGATGTTAATCTACATCCAGCCCAATAAGCAGGTCCTTCAATTTACAGGGAATATCTTGGGGGTGGTGGCCAGGATTGGCACTGCAGCCACTGGAAACAAACCTCACACAGGTCCATTTGGACTAGTGTGGTGCTGGTTTATTCAGCTCTGTTCCTAAATAGTTGTTAGATTTAGGGGATGCTGTGTGAAGGAGCCCCTGGCTCAAGGCCAAACATGATCTAAAGGTAGGAGAATAAACAGCCTTCGATTTTATATCGCGAGCCTGAGGCCTGGGTGCTGCTCTCAGAAGTCAGGCAGGTAAAATATTTTCTATGTTTTGGGATCATGTAAATGATCCCCTCCCATTTGGGTGGAGACCATCCTGTTTGTAAAAGCTGAGCTGTTTCCAAAAAAGGTTCCAGTTATCAATAGCACTATGCTTTGAGATGCACACCAAGTCTCTAACCAGCAGTTTAGGGAGAGTAGCCTAGTTTTTGGTAGGGGACTAGAGACAATTAGATTCCAACACATTCTTTTTGCTTTTGCACACATAGAAATGGAGTTCCTCTTTAACATTTCTTGCCAGGACTTTATACCAATAGTTCCAGCAAGAACCCCCAATCTGGAGACTTCATTGCTGGATAGTCAGTCCAATTTTGCCTTGATTTCAGAAACTCCGGTCCAGGAAGGCAATTTACAGAAACTGCTGTTCTACGGTTGTTAGAAACTCTGCAAGTAGTATCCAATTATAAGCACCTTTTCTGTTTCAGCAGACATGCAGGCTGGAGATGAGAACCTATTGCTAAGCGGAACAGCCGAGTGGGGTGCAGCTGACTGCACTCTCGGCTAAGAGCTCTTAGAACCATGTCTGACCATGACCCAGGGCTCGTGTGTCCTGGATGCTGCTGCTGACTGTCAGGATCAGTCCCTGCCTTGTCCCGTTCTATCTGTCATTTCCCTAAGTTCCCCGTTTGGACAGCAGGTGTCGCTGGTTATGCCGTTTTGTTCCCTGTGTTCCCTTGGGTTTACCCCCACTCACAGTCCCCATTATTCCCCCTGCTCCCTGGCTTTCCACGTGGCTGAGAGGGCTGAACGTGCAGCTGATTAACCACCCGTCCCAAACCATTGTGACATTTTGGGTTTTTTGTGCCCCGGAAAAACCCCACATTAATCAAGTTCCTCGTGTTTATGTATCCCAGTCTATCCTTGCCTGTAGCGTCATTATTTACCTTGTTTGTGCCTGTATTATGTCCTGTATTCCTTCTATCTCCTGGTATTTTTTAGTCCCTAGTATTTGTGTAGTTGATGACCCACACCTGTCCTTCGTCTAGACCTCGTTACCTGTTTATATACACTCACTGGACACTTTATTAGGGACACCTGTTCAATTGCTCATTGAAGCAAATATCTAATCAGCCAATCATATGTCAGCAGCACAATGTATAAAATTATACGGATTCAGGTCAGGAGCTCACTGGTGGATTTAGCTGTGGGCAACATGGCCCAGGTAGCATCTTGCCGGAGGCGGCACGGGCTGCCCTCACAATGATGACATTTGCGTGATCGGTTTTCTATCACTCATTTGCACATCACGTCAAAGGTATCATGTCAAATCAGTAACATTATGGAATGCTACCATGATTTGTTCATAATACTGTGAATGCATAGTTTCACAGATATATTGTTGCATTTTTTTCTGATTTGTGTGATATTAAGAATAATATAAAGTCAGTTTGCACAGCCTGGTGGCGAATTGATTTGACTCTTGGTTGACAGCGTTGGGGGATGATTGATGTATTGAGGCTCAAGTGCCAAATTAACACAAAAGGTCAAATTAAAAAAAGGTCTGAGTAAAACTGGGAAAAAAAGAGAAAGCCTAATAGGGGATTACTTTGATTATGAACCTGTTTCCAGCAGAAGTTGGTGTCTTATTGCAGATGGAGTACGGTGTAAGGGAAAGAATCCCACAAATGTAAAAGTTTACGTAGGAAGTTTACGAAAAGGTGTTCACTTAATGTTTGGAGGAAAAGTGAGGGACCAAGAGAGATTATCCAACAAAAACAGTTCTGACCAAGGCATGCGCTCCGCAATATGTCCCAGCTCTCCCACAGCAGACAAAGGCTGCTAACTCTACCTGGAGGTTTTCAGCCCTTGGTAAGTCGTGGTCCGTGAAAACGTCTGAACACCACAAACATGAAGAGCCTTCGGTGTTATTTATAGAGACAGGGATGTCAACAAGACTGTGAGTCTGTTGCCTTTAAATGATTTTGCAGCACACTTGAGCCCATGTGTAAAACACCAGGATGGGCCAGAGTCAACAGTCCAAATTTTGACAAAGATGAACACAGCAGTTCAGAAACTCAAGGGAATTGTTGGTCAGCCAAGGAAGTTAACATTGCGTGTCGATGGATGGAGCAAATGAGAACTGACATCATTGGAGTATCTGCATGTTTTTACCACCCGCCTACAGGCAAGGTTCAGCATGCATTGCTAAATTTGAACCAACTGAAATATCCTCATACCGGTGAATCCGTTGCACGCTGCATTGAATCGAGCTTGGAATCGTAGGGAATAACCGAAGACAAAGTGTTACTCATTATAACAAATAACGGGAGTAGCATCATTAATGCAACATGGTTGCTAGGAAATAAAAGAGGAGAGGACATGCTGGCTGACATAGGAAGACGACGGCTGGGTGGAGTCTGAAACTGAGCCGGATCAAGAGCAATCAGATTCATAAGTTGTGGAGAACAGTTTAAAAAGATAAAGACTGTTTATGTGACGGTTTTAATTTCAATTAGTGTATTATAATCGAAATGCATTCACAAGTCTCTGAGATTAATGAACAATATTTTAATAAAAACAAGATTTTAATAAACATACAGTTTCAATAAGAGTAACTGAACAAAGTGCGGCAACATGTAATTTCCCCATAACTGATATTTTGAATCGAACATACGAGAGAATCGGTTCTGTAAATTGAACCGAAATTCCCATCACTAATTTGTAGATACTGTTCATTCAGAGCACACAGTCAGCTTAGACACGGTTGTAGTTCCTCCTCCCCAGACTGTCTCCAGTCCGGCGTTGGTGTTACATCACGGCATGATTGACGATCCGCTACATGGCTTTCAAATCAGAGGGAACTTCATTGTATCTTTTATTGAAAGACACAATGAATGGTCTAAACAAAGGCAGGAAGGCAACACAAGAACTAACCAAGACTTAAACTAAATACATGAAAATGCAGAGTAGTCAAACAGACTCGAAACAGAGTTGACAGTGGGAACATGCAACAGCAAAAATAAGCAAGCACTTTCAGTAGCCGACAAAAGAACAGCGCATAGGCAGGTACATACATTCACTTGCCAATTTATTTGGCACACTTTGCTAGTACTGGGTCGGACCCCCGTTTGCCTTCAGAACTGCCTAAATCCTTTGTGGCGTAAATGCTTGAGACAATCCTCAGAGACTTTACTCCATGTTGACATGATAGCATCACACAGTTGTTGCAGATATGTCAGCTGCACCTTCATGATGCGAATCCCCCATTGACAGTGAGCTCATTGTCATGTTCCAGAAACCAGTCTGAGATGATATGAGCTTTGTGACATGGCTCGTTATCCTGCTGGAAGTAGCCATTAGAAGCTGGGTACACTGTGGCCATAAAGGGATGGACATGGTCAGCAACAGTACTCAGGTAGACTATGGCATTTAAATAATGTTCAGATGGTACTAAAGGGCCCAAAGTGTGCCAAGAAAATTTCCTCCACACCATTACACCACCAGCAGCAGCCTGAAATATTGATATAAGGCAGGATGGATCCATGCTTTCACATAAGTCCAGACTCATCTGATCAGATGTAACGGGGTTGAGAGTAATTCTCTGAATTTCCCTGTGCATTCGTATTTTTCTCCTGCCTCTGCGTGTCGGGGGCGTAGTGGCAGAGGGCCGGGGGGTGTGACATGTGGGTGACGTGGACAGGTTCCCACACTGGGATTTTTAAACTTCTTGTGTTACACTCTGTTTCACTAAATCCATTGTAATAACTGATAGTTCTTTCTTTTTTCTATCACTGAATTGTTAAATATTATTATTGTTGTTGTTTTTATATGAATGCAATATGAATAGACTAAATAATAAATTAATAATGTACTATCCTACAACTGTCATATTTAGGAATAATATTACAAAGTCTGAGTTTTTGCAAGCTTCCCACTGTGAAAATCAGACTGAACTACAGTGGTTCAAACAAGCATGGTTCAAACTAGAGATGTTCTCGCTTACGATGCTTTGACTTACGATATTTAGACTTTACGATGGTGCGAAAGTGATCCGCACTCAGTAGTCATCAGACCAATCTTCGAATTTCTGATCTGCTCTTGGGCTAGCAATATGCCGTACAGTACTTTCTGTTGATGCCGGGAATCTCACAGTGTTTAACAACATATAGTATAGTTACTTATTCATTTGTCATATCATATTCATATTCGGCTTAAGATATTTTCAATGTACGAAGCGTTCATCGGAACATTACCCCGTTGTGAGGCGAGTAGCATCACGTCGTGGTGGGAGAAGGACGACCCAAATGCAGGCTGTCAGCAGGTACAACCCCTCTCAGGGGAGTTTATCGTAGAGCCCAGGCAGGGCAGAACCCGCAGACGGATAACAATGACTGAACAGGAAGCACAGGATTAGAGACACTAATATACATGACTAACAGAGGAGAAAACACAAGGCAGCTGTGGCTGATTAACGAGAGGGCAGGAACAAGAGGTAAGACAAGCTTCAGGTGTGGTTAGTTAGAAGCCACACCCAAGGGAAACGCAGGGAGCAGACAGTCAGGGTGGGGCTGGACGTGACAAGTAGCATCTGTACCATGGTACTAACAAAGTACAATGGTTTTGGGAACCAGCTGTACTGAAGTTGTTAGTTAGTTTAACGATGCATCGTTCCGTGTTAGTTCAATGCTAACCTCTGTCATTGTACAGGAAATGCACCCCAGATCTTTTAACTCCTTTATCTCTCTTTTGGCCTTTGGCACTATCAGAATCGGGCTACTTCGTGAGTTTGGGGTCTTATGACTTTCATGAGACCTGCCAAGTAAAAGTTGAATCAAAGGTGCTGAATTACTCAGGACTGATGCCAGATTCGTGAATGAATCATTTTGAACCAGCTCTTTTAAGGGAATGAGTGGAAGCAGAGAGTCAGAGACCAAATGAGTCAGCCACCAACAGATTACGGTATGCACAGGGCACTGAACGCAGTATGGCTGCGTGGATTTGAAAAGGTTGCTGTGCTTTTACATAAAAATTCTTCAAATGTTTTTTGAGTTTTAAAATCTAAGACTTTGACCTGTACAATACGTGGATTTACAAAAAGTTAGATTTTTTTTTTATCTGAAAACCAGGTCGACCGATTCACTGAAAAGAACCAGGTCGAAAGAATGGTTCGTTCACAAATTGGACATCATTAACATTCACTTGGATAGCTGTTTTTCTGTGCATGTAGTGTTTCTCACTAAGATCATATTGTGTTGTAGATCACGTAGTGCTTTTCTCTCCGACCGAAAATCGAGGAAATACAAATCCAATCCCACGTTGTATCGGAGTTGGGTACTAATATATTAGTTGAGGTAGAACAGATTTGCAGTATGATATCACGCGCTGTAGCAGGACTGACTGTACTAAAGTGCCCCTCCTACGTTCGAATCCTATCCTTGAAGTCTACTATGACTAAACATTTCTGGCATATGAAATTGTCAGAAACATTGGAAGGATAGTCTACACTGCGCAGGACACATACTGACACACACACTATATGGACAAAAGTATTGGGGCACACCTCTTAATCATCGAATTCAGATGTTTCATTCAGACCCATTTGAAAATGAAGCATCTAGCCATGCAATCAGGTTTACAAACATTTGTGAAAGAATGGGCCATTCTGAAGAACTAAATCAGGGCTTTCAAATCTGGCCCTTGATTCCAAATCCAGGCTTTGTTTTCAGTTCTTCCAGGTAGTTAGTTTAGTAATTATTGATTCTGATTGGGCACAGAGGCTAAACACCTGGCTCACAGGTAAAGGAATGCTGAAAAATGAGCTGTGCTTGGTCCTTGAGGACCGTAATTTCAGTAGTCCTGGGCTAAATGAATTCATGCATGGTACTATCATAGAATGTCACCTTTGCAATAAGTCTGTTTGTGAAATGTGCGTGAGTGCTTGTCAGTCCTTGTTAGTAAACAGTGCGAGCGTTACCGACAGTGCGGGTGTCACGTGAGCGTCGTTTTCTGTCTGTGTAACTTTGCAGCAAACACCCACGAGGCAATATTATCTAACATCAGTAATGTTAACTAGCGCCGGTAAAGGACAGTTGCTCTTGAGCTTGGCTCGGTCGCCAGTAGGGGCCGGGAGGACATTTTCAACCTGCTTTGAGAGAGTTTTCTGTGGTTTTTCAGCCTCCCAAGAACAACTTTTTTTTTTAGCTTTTGATCTAAAATAGGCAGGGAGGTTAGTTAAGAATATAGGTGGTGGGGGGGAACGGAAAGCCCCAAATAATAATGAAAGTGGGCACCGTAAAAGGCCGACCCTCTGCGGTCTGTACTTTAATGCTAGGTGTAATAGAAACAAAATTCATGATTTAGAGGCTTTTATTTCATCAGACTCTTACAACGTTATAGGAATAACGGAAACATTATTGAGTGACAATGATGGAGAAGAATATATGTAATATGGATGGTTACACTTTGTTCCGTAGGGACCGGATTGGCAAGAAGGGAGGTGGTGTTGCAGTATACATACAAGAAAAGGGAGCTCACTGATAAATAAAAGAGTTCAAAAGCTATATGAGTAAAACTAGAGGCTAAAAACTCAAATGACCTAAATGTTGGTGTTTGTTATAGAGCATCCAATGTAGCTGCAGAGGAAAGCAGAATGTTATATGACGATATCAGGATTATGAGTACTAAAAATGATGTGGTGGTTATGGGTGATTTTAATTTACCTGGGATACACTGGGACATTGGGTCTTTGGCTCTACTGAACATGAACTTGGGATGGTGGAATTAGTACAGTATTGTTTTTTTACTCAGTTTGTTAAAACCCCTACCAGGGGAGAAGCCCTTCTTGATCTTGTTTTCTCTAATAACCAGGAGAGGATCAGACAATTTGAGATATTAGAGTCACTTGACAGAAGTGATCATAACATGGTTAAATATGAGTTTAATTTTAGTGTCCGAAGAGCACAAAGTCCAAAACAAAAATATACAATGTTAGGAAGGCTAACTTTAATGGCATGAGAATAAAACTAGAGACTGTAAACTGGATGGAGTTAAATAGCAAAACTGTTGAAGAGGCATGGGGATTTTTTAAAAGCACATTGTTGCAAGTGCAAGAGGACTTCATACCTGTTTCCAGCAAAACTGAATCAAGGGAACTGCAACAAAGGTGGTTTACTATGGAAATTAAGAATAAAGTCAGGAGGAAAGGGGCTCTGCTCCACAAATGGAAAATAACTAATGATGTTGGAATAAAGCAGGAGTATCTAAGTCTACACACTGAGTTAAAAAATTACATTAGACTCACAAAGAGGAATGTCGAAAGGAAGATTGCATTGGAGGCTAAGGATGACATTCCTCAAATATTTTAACTCCAAAAGAGCTCTAAAAGCTGAAATCACTAACCTGCAGGATAGTTAGAGTCTTATAATTGAAAATGAAATTGATATAGTTAATAAGTTTAATGATTGTTTTGCATGGGTATTCACTGTAGAGGACTCAAGTAACATTCTGACTCTTATTACTAATCCAGCGTCTTCTATGACTAATATATTTATAACTGAAGCTGATGTGCTACAAAGCCTAGCTAAGCTCAAAAGAAATAAATCGCAGAGCCCCGATGACATCTTACCTAGGGTTTTAAAAGACACGAGGGATATTATTTGCCGTCCTTTAACTTCACTATTCCAGAAATCCTTATCTGCTGGTGTGGTACCTTCTGATTGGAAACATGCTAATATAACGCCCATATTCAAAAAAGGGGATAAGAGTAATACATCAAACTATAGGCCAATCAGTTTAAACTTGCATAACTGGAGAAGTAATGAAAACCATAATCCGAAAATGGTAGATTATCTGGATTCAAGTAACATTTTGAGGGATAGCCAACATGGATTTAGGAGAGGTAGGTCCTATTTAACTAATCTACTTGGGTTCTTTGGGGAAGCTACAAGAGAAATTGATCACAAAAAGGCCTACGATGTGATCTACTTAGATTTCCAGAAGGCCTTTGATGTTGTCCCCCACAGACGGCTCTTGCTTAAGCTCAAAGCTGCAGGGATCAAAAACTGGTTAACTGACAGGAAGCAGCGAGTAGTTATTAGAGGCACAATGTCTCAGTGGACCTGCTTTCATAGTGGGGTACCGCAGGGTTCAATTTTAGGACCACTATTTATTTGAGCTTAGCTAGGCTTTTTAGGACATCAGCTTCAGTTATACATATATTAGTCATAGACTAAATTTCTGGATTATTAATAAGAGTCAGTATGTTACTTGTGAATACCCATGGAAAACAGTCATTATACTTATCCATCCATCCATCTTCCAAACTGCTTACCCTACTGAGTCTGGAGCCTATCCCGGAAGCTATGGGCACAAGGTGGGGAACAGCCCATCATAGGGCGCACTCAAACCACAATTCACTCACACATGCACACTATGGGTAATTCAGTTACTCCAATTAGCCGCAGCATATCTTTGGACTGTGGGGGGAAACCCCACAATGACATGGGGAGAACATGCAAACTCCACACACATGGAACCCAGGCGGAGACTTGAACGCTGGTCCCAGAGGTGTGAGGCAACAGTGCTAACTACTGCACCACCATGCCACCCCCATTATACTTATTACCTATATAATTGTAAAGATCTACATGACCTGTAATTGTATCTCGGAAGGAGTTTTATCTTTACTGTGATCTAATACTTTTAACTGTAAAGTGTTTTCCAGCTAAAATGGTTTCATATGAAGGAATTTTGCATCTAGAGTGGTAACATTTGTGCTTGCCAATGGAAAGCTCTGTGCGCTGTGTTTCACGGGGGAGGCTCTAGGATCATTATACAGTATGGAAGACGGCTGTTTGATATGCGTAGTAAAAAACATCTAGCTTGGTTTAGCACCACAGCGTATTTGCTACCTTAGCCACCTATTGAGTGTGAGTGTGTTGAATTTATTAGCTGATTATGCAGCAGAAAACTGTAAACTGCTTTCATATATTACATACCAACTCATTCACATTATGTAAAAATTCAAAACACGTTTTGCAGTTAAAGCTAATATTTTCCCTTGTGTTTTCTGTATCTGCCCCTAAATCAAAGCGTCTAACAATATGCTGTTTAAATGGTCTAATTCCTTAAACCTTTCTCTTTAAGATTATAAAATTCTGCTTGTTGTGTTTTTTTTTTGTAGTGCTGTTCACAGGTACGCCCACCAGGGGGCGCCACAATCCTCCTCACACTAATGACCTTCTCTAATTCTGTATGAAGACCCTAGTTCCCTATCTCAGTACACAGGGGAACCCTGTTTATGCCACTTTGCATTTAAATCAATAGCACATTAGAAGCTGAAGGGAATCAATACCATGTGTGTGCGATATGACACGTTAAAAGCACACTATAATTCTGTACTAAGTGTTGCCACATGTACAACAACACAAGAACCTAAAATAGACATCTATAATACTGTTTTTTTTGGGGGGGGGCGGGGTGATTAGCTTGAAGTCAAACCCTTCCAGGTAAGAACAGAAGATCTGCACATTAATTTATATTTTCTTAACCTGGAGAAGAAAACTGCATACCCTGGGCTTAACTATAAAACAGTATGGCTGAATGGGGTGTAAAGTTGCAATGTACAATGAGAAAGTACTGAGGTACTGAGATATTATACTGAAGTACTGCAATATCATACTGAGATATTGTACAGAAGTACTGTAAAAAGTTACTGAGATATTGTACTGAAGTACTGTAATTGTATACTGAGGCACTGTAATAAGGTACTCAGATATTGTGGCGAAGTACTGTAATAAGATATTGAGGTACTGAGAAATTGTACTGAAGTACTGTAATAGGGTACTAAGATATTGTACTGAAGTACTGTAGTCATGTACTGAGGTACTGTAATGAGGTAGAGATTGTACTATTGTACCGAAGTACCCTAATAGTATGTTGAGAGAAGCTATCGTCACGTCTCCTGTAGTCAGTCACTGCTTTCCACTTCGGACGTGAACTGAAGCATTGTTCTACAGCAAAACATCTTCACCAGGAATGCAGGGAGAATGTCTACCGACATGCTCTGGGCCACTGCGGATCACCGCACTGGGGGCCTATGTTCCTGACACAGACGCAGCCTCACATCTTGATAAACCCTCCCTGTGAGATCACTCACGCTAAATGCGCAGACTTTATGTGGGGGAAACACTCGGAATGAACATTTCCCCCTGTCTTATTCTTTTGACTGTAGTAAAGATTTCCCACGTCTGTTTGTTTCTTACCTTTTCCCCCAAACCTTCAGTTGCTGTTTGGGGGGCCTCTTGACACCAGCCCCAACTTCAGAGCATAATGAGTAGTTTTGGGGGGGTATGTACGGCCTTGATACGGTTCCCTTTCAGGCGTCCTTTGGGGTGTTTTCATTTTGTTCCTGATTGAGATTTACCAGTCGTAATGCACTTAGGAAGCTGCCACCGCACAGCACTTCAAAGGCACGTCAGTGCCGCACAGCGAAGGCCCCGCCCGCCCCCTCCTACCCCTGTCTGCTGGGCTGGGTCCCGGATGAAAGGGCCATGAGAGCACAGCGTCTGGAAGAGAATGGGCCTGTGCCTTCTCATCAGTTGAGAGAGATATGCACAGGGAGAAGAATGGAACCAGCCATTGGGGCATGTGGATCCGCACAGAGGTGCGGTAACATGCCTTTTTCTATGATGGTGTAATTGTCTGCTGGGAGGGGGCACCGTAAAAGTTGTCAACCAGGGGGCCCCTGTTTAACAGAGGCCCCTGGGCTTCAGCCTGAGTCATGCTGTGTTCCATTTGAACTCATAACGCGTAAATCCTGAGTTCTTAGTTGAAAATTTCGACTGGAACACCCCCTGAAATCGGAATTCCTACTCTGAAAGTTGGAGGAATCTACACCAGTGTTTCTCAAACCAGTCCTCAGAGACTCCCAGACAGTCCACATTTTGCTCATTCCCAACTCTCAGGAGATTGGGAGGGAGCAAAAACGTGAACATTCTGGGGTCCCTGAGGACTGGTTTGAGAAACGTTGATCTACACAACCCCGACGTCAGAATTCAAGATGGCTGCACCCTTTATCAACAAAAGTTAAAGCCGTAGTTTTATACTGAATTTTAGCACTTACGTCTTATTTGTGGCTCATTAAATCGGTCGTACACACAGAACTGTCCAACCACTATCTGTGGGCATGTTGCTATGGTGTTTTTATGCACAAAATACCACGAAATGGGTTGTTATCAACTAGTATTGCTAACACTGGCTAAGAATGAACCTGGCTAGATCTGGGGACTGTTTCAGAAAGCAGGATTTCTTGCTTAGCCGGATAACTTGTCGCATGTAAGGTAGTTTGGGCAAAATTTAAGTAAAACAAGATAAAGCCATTTAAATTGGGGTACCTTAAATCTGACAGGTTATCCGGCTAAGCAAGAAATCTTTCTATTTGAAATAGGTCCTAGGTATTGGTATAGAGATTTCGCTAGCTAAATCACACAGGTAACTTCTGCGTACCACTTCTGCACCGGATTTTTCGGGTCTTTCGTTTGAGGTTCGTCACCGTGGAGGCAGAGAGTGGGATGCAAGGTGAGGTAAATGCCGACTTTGAACGCCGAATCAGGCCAGGGTTGCCTGTCTCTTCAGAGCAAGTATTAGGCTGGGTGCGAGGGTCCAGCGCAGCAATCTGCACATGCAACCTCACAACAGAACCCTTTGCAAGGTAGATTAACCAGGAATCATGGGATAATGGCATGTGTGCTTCCGTCGTGGGTGAAAGCAGGCCTTGCCAGTGTCACATGGGAATGCGATAAGAGGCTTATTTAAATAGAGAAGCATTTCGCCAAATAGATGACGCAACTTCAGACATGGGAACGCGATGCGATCCCACCAATAAACATTCCACATTCCCCTGATGTTATTCCCCGAAGACGACAATGAAGACTCCGGGAGACGGGTGTGCATAAACAAACACGTTATTATCCGTGTCACTCACACAGTGTGACGTTGGGGAGGGGGGGCTGTCACCAGCGAACCCGGTTTGGGTGGGTGTGTTTGACATGGCCACAAGGACATCGTTCCCACATGCAGGCCGAGCGGAGAGATAAAAACTCCAGAGTGAATAAAAAAGGAGAAAGTCAGATTCAGCGTTCTGTGCCAACCTGGAGATGCCATTAAAGATACCTGAGTGAATTTGATTAATCGTGGCGTAGAAGGAGTGAGGCAAACATGTAACATGGCTTATCAGCTTCAGCTGGAGAGGGAGCGGGGTGGTAGGGGCATCCACCTTTAATGATAGGGCAGCCGCTGTTGGGTGGGGGAGCACCATGTGTCGGCCTTCGGGTGAAATCAAACAGGCGAAACATGCGCATTTCGCTGATGCCATACAAGTAACATACAAGAAACATATAAGTGAGGATTAGTGAGCAGAGTCCGACAGCGTCCCGGGAGCAATTGGGGTTAAGGGCCTCGTTCAAAGGCCCGAAGGTGACATGATTACTCTGCAGGCCACAGGAATTGAGCTCATGACCTCCCAGACACGGGCACAAATCCTACACCCTCTGACCCGCACACCTTCCATTTAGCGACTGTGTTAAAGCCATCAGCACAGCACGCCAAAACTCAAACAGCCACATGCTGTAAATATGATCAGATTTGGATCCTAAAAGCTGGTAATGTTTCATTGGCACCCGCACTTCTGAAAAATCCTGCTAAGATAAACTGGTTTGGGGACTAGGCTTTGAGTGATTTTCTGATTCCCCCACTATGATATCCTGTTTTTTAGAAAGACGTGTGGAAAAGTAACACAGGAGTTGAAAATGGAGGTCAAGTGACTAATATGAATCTGGCCAAGAGTGTTTGAAGATTCACAGACTGAACATACAGATGAAAAAGTGACCATGAAACCAAAAGTATTACTGGTCCTCTACAGGTAAAACTCCATCTTGATTGCTATGAACAATAAAATTAGCAATTAGTCAATGACTGGCCTCAGTGGTCATGTGACCACAATGTTCATGCCACTGTGGAAATAGCAAGCCAGAATGCTCTCCATGTTGTCAGGGCAGAACCCGTACCCAGAATGGTCCGACTCAAGCGAGGCAGCAGCGCCCACGCTCATTGACCCCCTGCCGCCCTCCATGTCCCGATCTCCTATCGAAAGCGTCCACACTGTCTGGAATCCGGGCAGTTTAACCGGGGCCTGACGGAAAACAGAACAAACTGGTCAAGAAACCAAGCGGACACGAGGGGCAGTGCCTCGCAGTGCCAGAGGCGGCCACTAGATGGCAATGTGTGGCTGCCTTCGCCCTCCTTTGGCAGGAGCTGGCTGCAGTACAGGTGTGTGCCAGCCAGCAGGGGGCCCCAGACACTGTCCCACACCCGTCAGAGCCAATAGCGTGGGCTTGAGTGTAAGCAACACGGACACGCCAGAAGTCATCTTTGTGTATAAAACTAATAACTCACACGCTTCCCAGGTGAGCCTTTACGCCTCTGAGGATGCTGTGCCTCAAATGAATATTGTTCACGGATTTCTCTACATGCTATTAATTTACAAGGCTCATAAATATATAAAAGTGCTTACATATGCACATGAAATGTATATGCATATGTAATATCTATATGTGTATATGCAAATGCAAGTGTAAAGTGGCATGTCTATACCTATAAAAACAAAGGGTGTGCCTGTGTGTGTGGGAGAGAGATACACATTTTTATGTACACAAATGGCTTCCCGGCTACACAGGCCTAACCTTTCCTAATCAATCCCCTTCTCCTTCTCCCCTCATTTCCTGTCTTCTCCCTGCCCGTTATCACTCTGCCTCTGTATGGGCCGCATTTCCATTCCCTTCCAATTGCCCCAGTGAGCAGCTGGATGAGAGATAAGTGGTGCAGGTCTTTGCTTTTGTCTGACACGGCCATTAATCATTCTTTAAGCCACACTTGGACTTGTAATAATGACTAGCTGCTTTGGAGCGGCTGCCGGCGTCTGCGCTCGGAGAACAATGCCAGACGTAAGGCGGAGGACGCCACGGCCAGCCCCCCTCGCTCCCGGAAACCCCCGTGCCCCCCCGCCGCTCAGGTGTGCCCTCCCCCACGCCATCTGCGGCATCGGTGGGCAGTTAGGGAAGGATTGAATTCATGCCCCCCCCCCGTCACTTTTTTGTGGCTGGAATAAGGTTGGGATTTGGGTGAGGGGGGGGCGGTGTTTTCATCCGTCCAATGTGGTCGATGGCCCCACAGATGGGGGTGAGCCATGCCGAGATTTGTCAGTGGCTGGCATGATGCTCACAGTGTCCAAGCCCCCCCATGCGATGGCGGACACATGGGGGGTGCCGTGAATGAACGCAGTGCTGACGGGGTGAATATGCTACTTTTCCAAAATCACCGAATTAAAAACGAAAGCGCTGCACTTTGGCTCTGGAAAGCATCACGGCATGGCCGGCTTGTTTGAAAAGGGGGGGGGGGGAAGACGTGGAAGTGAGGCGTTTCTCTGAACCACACGGCGGTGGAGGGTGCTCGTCTAGAGGTGCTATCCGCTAGCATAATGGGCCCGGAGGGAGCAAAACTCATGGGATCATGTTACAGGCAGACACACCAGCTTACACGTCCTGGACCCTAAGACATGAAAATGGACATTATTCAAAGAGAAAAATAAAGGTTTATTTAATTATATGGTGACAGTTTGAAAATGGGACCATTCACAGAGCTGTAAATGTTAATCAGGACTGATGGATCACTTGGTATGATGTCTGTCAAGGTTCTGCAGCAGGTAATTAAAGAATTTTTTTTTAGTTTTTTGAGAAAGAATCTTAAGCTGGGACAAAGCCTAATTTTTGACCCAGCTTACTTTCAAAAATGTTCTGTAGTTCTGTTTTCTGTCCAGAGGTGGCAGTATACAGGAATAGTGGAAGAGGCGTGTTTTGTGAAGATTGTTTTTCTTTCTCGGTGGAAACATTACGGCCATGTGTCTACAGGCTTCTGTTCAATTCAGTTCCTTATCTCAAATTTTGACATCCCACTCTGCCTCACAGCGACTGGGATGCGACCACACAGTGCACTCCTGCCCTGCTTGCCCCCGCTGTGCTCAGCGCTGCCCCATATGGCCAGGCGTGACCTGCAGGGTGTTTTCAAAGTAACGAAACTCCTCTTAAATTCGGCGGATTTTGGTACTCACATTGTGGGAGAGGGACGCTTTGACCCGACAGAGGTTGGTGCCTGGATCTTAGCGGAACATCAGTCACTGCCTTGGCTGGCCTGAGGGGTCAGTGGGGACTCTGTCTCCTGCTTTGCCATGTGATGCTGCCCTTGTGCTCCTGCAGGACGCAGCTGCTTAAGGTCTAATGGACCAGCAGGTAGAGTAAGAGGTGAGACAGTCAACTGCAAGATACGGGCTTCTATGGCTAATGGCTTTAACACAAAGGTCCGGCTGCATCAAATAATAATAATAATAATAATAATAATAATAATAAAGAGTAAGAAGAGGATAGAAAGAACAACTGATTGTAATTAATAGGCCAAACATATACATATATAAAAACACACATGTATGACATATGTTGGTATTTATTATATTAATCATTAACATCTTGAGAAAGATTTGAAGGGTCTGATACTGCCAAGGACAATACGTATTAAAGATACTTATTCATTTTTATTCTATAATAAAACACACACACGCACACACATATATGCCAGTGGCCGAAACTGCAGAAACACCTAGCATTACTTTTTCAAAATTACTACAGGAATATTGGCGATAATGTTACAGATATCATACACTGGATGATTAACTAAGTCACTGGAGAAACTGGTGTTAAGTTCTGCAATCTCTAAAAATTGGAAGAGTTTTCACAGTTTTGGCCCACAGTTTTGTAAACACACACACACACAAATAGCTGCGTGAACACTCAATCAAAAGTCACACAGTTGCCAGATGTAACTGATCCTCAGGAGAGCAGCTTTTGTGGACTAGATTTCATAAAGTATAACTGAGATTTATAATAGTCTCATAAATAATACAAATGAGCAAAGTCATTGTAAGCAAAATTAAAATAAAATGACAATACAGCTAAAGACGTAAGATATAATAAGACAAATATAATATAATAAGATAAATAAGATATAATAAGATGAATAAGATAATATTTTCAAAAAGTGTCTTAATGCTTTTCAGTAATTCTTTTTACAGAGAAGACACTTTTTTGGTTTTACTTTGAAATTCATCATCTGCAGAATTCTTCAGAAAGAAGTAAAAATATGTATAAGTACAGTACCTTACTTTGCCTTCTCTGTAAAAAAACTTCTGAATATTAACTGTTTTGTTGTCCTGATTTTTATTGTTTATATATCACTGTAATATCTCTTTAGGTCTCAATTTGAAAAGTGTTTTATGTTGCTTCAAGAGAAATAATTCCACAAAAAAAGTGTTCTGGTATGTCCTGATGCTCTAAGTCACATAAAAAAGGCTGGAAATGTGTCTGTGGGTAGCTTTTGTCTGTGCATTAACATCCCTCTTGGCCAACAGACCTAACAGGCTGATCTCCTTCTTGGTCCCTAACCTTACCACAAACACAATGCGTAAATATTGCATGAACGTGAAATTACATGGCTGGTAAATGGTCACCACTAGGCAGGCTGTTTCCGGCATGCATTTGTCTGGGGTGTAGGAGAGAGGCAGTGGCAGGCGGAAGGGTCCATCGAGGGCCCAGTCAGGTCATGTGGAGCTTGTGGATTTACATCTAGGTCTTAGCAAACAATCAGAGTGAATAAGTAATGCTAAAGACCTACATGCACCTCCTAAGAGCTCTAATTACCAAGCAGGCTGGACCATACCTCAAGGTTTACTGCTTAAGACCGCGGCCATATTACCCACAGGCATTATGGGAACCTCTGTGAGTAGTTAAATACATAGTATGTTTTTAAAACTCTCCAATCACAGCTAGGGCACTTTGTGGGTGGTGTTTTATAGAGTCAGTCACATACGCCGCCACGACCGGCCACATCATGACCTGCGAGCACCCGGCGAGGTGCAACCTCGATGACCTCAGCTCCGCCTGGACGTCCTGGTCGTCTGGTGATTAATTTCTTGTTTTCTCTGTGGGCAGCGGAGAACCCATTTTTGTTTAGAGAGGGAGGAGCGAGTAGGGTTGCCTTGATCGAGTACAACCTTGTGGCCCTAGACATGCGTCATGCTCTGTGTCAGAAGTGATCAAGAGCCCGAGTGATTGCTGATAGAATGACCTCCTAATGGCTGCCTCTCTGCAGGCCTGGATTCCACACTTAATTAGCTGTGATAAAATGCAGACATGCATTAAAATAAACACGCTCACCGTTATTACGCTGATAACACCGGCACCAGTGTCGCGTAAATTATTGCGAAAAGTACAATATTCAAAATGTGGATGAAAAAAAAAAAATGTGTTGTTAAATTTAATATCTACCAGAGCGTAATGCACGGTGAACACCATGTGACATGTATCACAGGGTGAGCAAGCGTTGTCTGTTAAATTGATCAGTATGTTTGTTATGTTTGTAGTGCTGAAGAACCAAGAAGAAAGGCTTGGATTTGGTCTTATTTTTAAATTACATAATTACACAAGGCAGAAAATGAATAAATGAAACTGATTTTCTAGCAGGGGCCACATGGTGAGACAGCGGTTAACACTGTTGGCTCACAGGGTTCGAGTCTCCACCATAGCTCTGTGTGTGTGGAGTTTGCATGTTCTTTCTGTGTTATTGTGGGGTTTCCTCTGGATACTCCACCCCCCCCCCTGCCTCAACAGTCAAAAAACATGCTGAGGTTAATTGGAGTTACCAAATTCCCCATAGGTGTGAATGGTGTGTGAGCGTGCCCTGCGATGGGTTGGGACCCCATCCTGGGTTGTTCCCTGCCTTGTGCCCATAAGCTCCAGACCTCCTCCCTGAACAGTAGGTACAGAAAATGGATAGATGGGTGGATGGATGGATGGATGGATGGATGATTTTCTATTTAGGCTTAACATTTTGTCAACTTGCATGAAATTATAATGAAGCAGGTTTTTTCACCCTTGAAATAAATGTCAATAATAACAACAGTAGTAATAAAATATTATTTTTAAGATGCACACGTTCACACTCCTCTGCACAGCCAAACGTTTAGCAGTCCATGTTCAAGGGTCAAAGTAATTTCTTCAAATACAAAAGGCAGTCAAGCCGTTAATGATCCCAAAATTACCGGTCTTACTATTATGCTCCAACTACTACATTTTCCACACAAATTGAAAATGAAAAGAAACATTTTCATGGAACAGTATTCTTTCAATAACATTTATAGCGTTTTAGTTTCCCCTAACTAAAAGTGGACCGCAATTAAATGATTTCTTCAGGAGAATTAAAACCTTTCGTAATGCATTTAAAGTGCATGGCGATTTTCCATGTGTGTGTAATTCAACTGGAAATTTCCAGTAAACCTGCCGCGGGTAACAGTTCTGGTCGATGACATAAAATAATCTCTCTCGGGCTTCTCGAAGTTTCTTGCTTCCACTTTTTAAAATATTTCTCAGAAATGAACAAAAGCAAAATCAATTTTCTTGTTTTTCTTAACAGATTTATACAAATTCTTCATTGACTGCAGATTCTCATATCTGTATATTTTTTGTACTAATATTATGTGATAAATTCAAATGTTCATCAGATGCCGTTTTAAGGAAGCCAGAAAATAAGTAAGTTGTAAAATGAAATAAAATTAGCGGTCGTAGATAAATGACCCAGCCACAATATGAAATAATTCACTGAATTTTGGAAAGGGAAAATTCTAAGATATAAATGCATTTTTGTATGCTTTTACGAGACTTCACTTTCTTTGATTAATTGACACAATTGGCACGTTCTTCCAGATTTTAAGAATATTTTCTACCTTCAACTGGACTAAGGAAAATTCTGTTAGTAACTAATGTCTAAATAGCTATCAGAGTAAACCTTTTCAGGTCTAGTTGTTATTTAAACATAAAGTAGCTGGAATTCAAGTCTTTTTTTTTTTTGCTGATATTGTGTCCAAGAGGATTATGCACCATCTTAATTAGCCTCTTCTCAGCAGTGAGGAGGAAGAACTGTGGATGTGTAGCAGGGAACTGGTACCCATGTCCCCGTACGATAATGCAATGTGGAAGGTGGATGGGGCAAATTCTCTAGGAAATCCAGCGCGTCTTTGAAAGGGCGTCATACCAGAGGTGGGAGATTGGCACCACAAAGAGACTGGAATAACATGGGCTGCACCGGCCTGTCAGACCGCATTTGGACTGAATCGCTGACTTTTGTTCCATGAGGTGTTGGGCCCTGACAGGAAGATGGAAGGTGTAGAAATCGTAGCACCCTTCCCCCCCCACCCCACCCAATCTCCATCACCTCATCACCCCTGTTATGTGTGGTGCACGGCTGAACTCATGCATGCCTGCATGGGTGCATCCAATTTGGTATAAATTCACTTGTTAACTTCGTAATGTTTCTCGATCTGTTCTAGAGATGGACATGAGGGCCGGTCAGAGGCTAAATGCTAAATGCTTAGCACTCAGTCCTGCCCCGCGCCTCTGGCTCCGCGTCGCAGGAGTGCTCGCCATCTGACGCAGGTTAGCTCTGGGACGCCTAATAGGATTAGAAGCTACTCCTACAAATTTACAAAAACAAATCAGATGGGGAGGCTTAAACTGCACTAATATATTTGCCATAGATGGTGGATCAAAGCGGCTCGCTGATCCCGTAGCCAAGGTGCGCTTTTAACCTGCTCTGCCTTCTTTATTATTTGCTTGAAAGGGTTAATCTGCTCAAAGGTGACCATAGAGAAGCAGGAGGTGTGACCAGTCAGGCCTGAATGGGCCGGGGCGGGGGTTTGGGGGGTAGGGCTCCGTACCACCTCTCCCTGAAGGAAAACAGAGATAACCTCCAGCCCCAGCCAGCCCCCACCTTCAGCCCAGGAAGAATAGAAAGTAAAGAAAGTGTCGCAGAGGGATAACGCCAAGTGAAGACCTGGCTCCCTGATCTTTCGCAGTATTTGTCTGACAAGTTTTGTTGGAACAGAGAGAGACACAGGAAGACAGAACGAGACAGATCTTTTTTAAATTGGTGGTTTGTGTTCTCCTAGACAGGAGATTTAAATATGCATCTCCCCATATTTTAATATGTCCTCTTCCTCCGGGTTACACACATGTTCCGGGCATGCACGCCAAATCCTAAACCAGCTTGTGTGGAAGACAGCATCAGCCTTTATTTGTGGCTCCATCACGCAGCTACCCCGTTCCGCTCCAGTGGCCCGTTCCCCTACCCTTTGGTTCCTCAGAGATGGCCCTCTGTGCCTGGGATGCACCATGTAAGAAAGGGGTACAAGATGTAGGGGGCTCTGAACTAAAGATATTAACCTGGATTGCTCAAGTTAATTCATAATCTACTAATACTAACTGATAACCAAATACTAACTGATAACCTCTACTAGCCTGATACCACTCAGTGGTCCCTGAATCTTTTTAATGTTGCACTTTCTCGTCATTGAATATGCTTATTAGGTTCTTGATCAGTGTGAAAGATTTTGTGTAGCTCTTGCTCCAATATTGGCCATTCACCAGAAGCTCAGCCTAGTTGACTCCTTAACAGCTGTATGTTGTCAATATGTTATTTGCCTTGCTTTTACATCGCTTTAAAGAAATTGTCTTCTAAATGAATATAAATGTAAATGTAAATAATAACTACATCACTGATAAAACACATACATATCCAATAAATTTCACATTTAACACGCAAATGTTTACCAACTGAAGTAGTAAACTTTGAAATTACACCATGAAAAACCATCATAGCTAGTAATAATCCCTGTTGAGGTATTGACATTGGCCTGTAAAAATGCTTCATACACGCGTCACTTGGCTGCCCCACCACGTCCTTCACCAAGGTCACCCCGGCCCATTTTTCACAGTCAGAGCTCCAACACACCTTAATGAGACCATCAAGCAAAGCGACCGGTGACCTTTTACTTGAGGCAAATCAGGGGCAGAGGATGCTTCACTGATCACCATCTCGTGATCGTCTTACGGCGGCCAAAATCCCCCCCGCTGCGACAGACTCAGCACCCGGGGGGCCCCGATTGAGGGGGACATACCCCAGTTTAAAACTCATCGCTGCGCATGTTGGCCGCTGACCTATGAGCGTCGCCTGCTTGGGCATATCTGCATCCCGCGGCTCTGGGAACGCTGCAACCCGAGGCCATCGCCGTGTCTACAGTGCCACGGAAACATTCCGGAAATGGGGGGGGGGTTGTGCGTCAAAGATAGGCAGGCAAATAAGCAAAAGAGGGGCTGGAGTGTACACAGAGAGTGATTTCGAGAGAGGGCAACACAAAGACGTTGATGTATTCTTCCTCCTTGAACGAAGTCCACGACGGCAGGCTCATTAATTACCGACTCGGGCCCCTCCAGCAGGGAGGCTGCCGCACTGGGTCAATTAGACAGCAGCGAGACAATGGGGAGCGGCTAAGTCATGTGGCACACACCACCCCATCACTCTACGGAGAAAGGGATCTCTCCTCAGCTCATCTCCATTGATTGCAGGCTTTTGTGGTGTCCCCGGAGCGTGTCAGAAAATTACACATATTATTACATCAGCATTGATTTTTTTTCCCCCCTTCTCTTTTTTTTTTCTTCTGCCGAAGCTGAATGTCTTGAAGCAATTATGAAAAATTACAGTTGGGAAGCAGACCAATTAAAATGCCCTGGAGCCCCCCCGGGCGGAGCTGCTCGCAGACTGTCAGAATGTCAGCTCGTTCTTGCTTGGCTGCGCTGCACGCTGGCACCCCACACTGCCCGAACGGAAGCCCGCTGAATCCAAAACCACCTTTCATCTCGGCTGATGCGAGGAGCCCCAGTCTGGGGTTAGTATTTGCACGCGGTGCCAAACAGGCTCACGTCTCCCGACAGACTGTTACCTTCTGGAAAATAATGCTGGGTGTTCACTGCAAAATCTTATGCTTATGGTCTCATTGGTGCTTCGAAACGAGTGGGAACTGTTACTTCCTCATATTATGTCTTTTGTGTATTTTAACGAAACAGGCGTTGACCTGATAAAGAGCCGGATTCCTGAATCTGCTCCAGAAAGCGACAAACTGGAAATATTTGAACTTTCTACTGAGGATGAATATATTCTTTTCATATTATCCATACAATGTAAATTAAATACCCAAAATGTAGTGATGCTATATTATACTGTTAAGAAGGTTGTGCTTACACAGCACGTTAAACCAGCATAGCATAGCAGCTTAGCATAGCAATCTAAAGCTACCTGTGTCACATCATTAACATGTGTCTGAAATGTGTCTTGTGATAAGAGCAAAGTTTTAAAAGAGGAACTTCACAAAAAAGGCTGTGATTTTTTCTCTGTTCCTATTAGACAGCTGTACAGATAATGACGATTTTGCCGTTTTACACTGTAATACATTAGTCATTTTTCAAATACATAATACAGCTTAAAACCAAAAAAACCAAAGCATGTGCCTGGACAATAGATTTAGGCTATTAAAATGTGTAACTGTTTTATCCAGTGTAGCTGTAATCTACTTTTAGGATGAATAATAATAATAATAATAATAATAAGCAGTTTTTTGAGAAAGTAACATTTCTGTAGAATTCATTAAATGAATCCATTTGTATGTATAGAATAAAAAAATTTTTTTGAAATAACATTCCGTATTCTCAGCGAAGCTAAAATAATGTCTAATCTAAAATGAATTAACCAGAATTTAAAAGGAATAGAGCAAAAAGTGAATAACAATGAAGCCATAATAAAAACAGCCACAGAACTACTTTTGATATTGTATGTTAAGTGTAATGAGATCATGTTAGTTGAACGCCAATTTGGTGAAAGTAATTAATACTGAATTGTAAGGGGCTAACTTAAGTGAGTAAAGGAAGTGAAGACCTGCTTTCCTGAACTAGCTGGAACAAAAGAACAAGAATATGTATGACAGAGTAACAGTGGGTAGACAGTGCGCATCAGCACTACCGTGCCACAAAAGAGGCATGGATGATGCGTCTCCCTCATTAGCCGGGTCCCAGCTTTGATGGCACCTGGCAAACAACGGCCATGTCATAAACACAGGTTGCATAACCTTGAGGATGCTTGGGCGCCGGGTGCGCTCTCGCGGCTAAGACGTCAGACGCCGCTCTTTACGACACTCCGCGGGCATCGATTTCTCATTTAGTAGCCATTAAATACCTCATATATACAGAAAGGTGTGGGTGTGGGTAAAGCTAATTCAGCACACATGGCGGATTTGGTGTTTTCCTGTTCACGGGCTTAACTAATCGCCCTGACTCACATGAGATTAACATCAGTGCCTTTAGCAGCATGTTGGAGGAGAGAATAGGAATCATGCACTACTGCATCCCTACCAGTCGGGAATAGAGTCGTCAGATTGAATCTTTATCATGTGTTTCTTTTGATCAGCATACAGTGGGAGCTCTTCCTCTCTATTTTAAATGCTACATACTGTTTTTATACCATTTGACCTCTGCTTAAATGTCATTTGCTACTGTTGACCACTTTTTTCAGGACTGCAGCGTTATATTTTTTAAGTCTTTGTCAAAGATTTCATTTCCATGCTGCGTGCCGCTCTCCCTGTCATTAACAGCAGAGCTCAGGCTGACGGCTCGAAGCAGATTAAGGTAAATTCAAAGTGGGGAATTATTTACTGTCATCCTTCCCCACTAAGACCGAATCACATTAATCACACAAGATTATAAACATCCGACGTGTCGCCGGCACGCAAATAAAAGTTAACTTTGTCCGCTCCTCGGAAACACCAGAGATGGAATAAATGAGCGTCTTTGTAACAAAAACCATTAAACACACACTATTAAGACAAGATGAGACACAATTAGCGGAGAAATTACTCTGATCTCTGTGACATTTTGTAAAAACCCTAACCCATCATGCACGGCGGCTCCGGAGTGACAGACTAATCCAGGTTGGCTGGCGCACTGTCCCCATCCTATACTCGTAGCCATCAGCCCCCCCGGCTCCCCTCACTCCACCCACCCCTACCTCCCCCCTCCCAGATAACGGGCACAGCTGTGGGGCTCTGATATGTCCGCCACGACTTGTCACCAGGCAAATTCCCTCGGTTTCAGCCATGATGAAAGTCCGGGCCGTTAATGACAGGATCATCTCCAGCCTGTAATCCCTTTTGTCAGGTCCATGAATTCCTAATATGAGTTGTGTAAACTCGGGTAATAAAAAGGTGTTAGCACAGTTGTGTTTGGGAATCGCGCGGTGCCCTTCGCCTTCATGGAAACACCGCAGGCTCCAGACAGGAAGCGGATTGACCGCTTTGGACAGAACAGAGGCAGTGAAGCCACTGGAAATGAATGAGTATGGTTGGGATTTTCCATGGACCAGGGGACAGAGAGATAACCAGCAACCAGTCCATAATCAGAACAGTAACATACTGGATTATAGCGTGAACTGATATTTTAAATATTTATATACATCTAACAGGACAGCATCACACAAGCTTTACAATGAGCTGTATATAATGTCTTTTATATGAAATCAATGCCTCAAATGTTACAGGATACCTCATTTATAATTGCTGTTTTTATTTTTGATGGCTAATCAAGATGATCTCTCTCCAAGGTAAATTACCCTTAATACCCTTCAAATCATGCATAAAATGCAGTAACTAGAAATAGCAACGACTTATGTTATCATGTAACTGCTGAATTGAACAATTTTAAGTAAAAACTGGAGAACTGTATAACAATTTTAAAACAGGTGTTAAAATACACATTTATTATGACATTTATATGCAAAATGGGTGTGATACTAATGGCCTCAGATTTCACTGCAGTAAGAGCATATCGGTGTCACCTGAATCCCTCCAAAACACTGACTTAACGCAGATCTTCCCACTTAAACACTGAAAGCCCATGATTCCTGAGCAAGAGAGAGCGGCGTACTTGAAAATCACGAAGGCCGAGGAGGTGTACGCTCACAGAACGTAAAACGTAGCCATCTTCACAGGGCAACCAACCAATGAGAGCAGGCTTGGGGTTTGTGTGGTAACTGGGCATGGGGGGGGGGGGGGGCAGCCATTTTTGCACATTAGCGCTTCACGGGCCCACGCTGCCCATCGCCTTGAATTTGTTGCCCCTTCAGTCGTGACAGATGAGTGTGCCCGTCATTATGTATGCGCTCAAAGGTTTGTGGGGGCGGATCTGCTTGCCTGCTTTAAATAAAAGGCTGTTAAATCACAGGGAAGAGCCGCGGCTAATGACAAAGTCTCTGCCGACGGCAGCGTGCTCGCCAGACCTTTGTGTATCCGGGCGTTAAAGGAGGTAAAAAAGAATCGCACCGCGGCAGCAAGGTAAAACATCAATAATTAGTCACCCGACAGTCAAATTTGTGTTCAAGAAACGGCAGTTCGATAAACAAACGTGCAAACAAACAAATAAATAAATCACATCATCGAGGTGGACTAAGGCAGGGGAATAGGGCCTGGAAAGAGAGATAGAGAGACCGTTCTGACCGTTTGCTGCTCTTTTTTCGCACAGAACAAAACTTGCAGCCTACCGGATCCAAGGGCCACCCCATCAGGCCCTCCCCTTGCCGAGATGATTGCCTTAAAGCAGCGATTAGGGGAGGGAAAAGAAAAAGAGAATGGTTTATGAATATTTCATGTAAGCAGCACTTACTGGACAGAGGGCTTGATTGATTTGAGAGTGGCTTTAAATGCCTCGACTTTGAAGGGTTTGCGACTGCCTCCCTACTCAGCGCCTACTTGAAGCGCCGCCATTAATGGCAGAATAAAGATGTATTTAGCTGGAGAGCTCTTTATTATTAGGCTGCGTTAAACAAGAGCGAAAGCCAAAGGATTTGTGTCTGTGGGCTGAGATGAAAACGGCTGACAGGTGGAAGGCTGGCGAGGAGATGCCAGGGGGGGGGTG
>JAODLD010000045.1:11782952-11795435 GCA_026781065.1 Mormyrops boulengeri | reverse complement strand
CCCCCACCCCCCGCCCCCCCCCCCCCCCCCCCGGGGCTCTGCAATTAGTCTGGGGACTGTGCACTGGGCGCATGTGACTGAAATACCGTCATACTTATTGACAAGCTTGTGCCTCCCTCTTGCACGGATTGAACGAGGCTTGTGCATATTTATGAAAAGGCTTCCGTTGGCTCTGCAAGAGATACAACTAATGAAATATGTATAGGTTTGCTTGCAGGCGTGACAGGGTGATATTTTCCTGCCTTAAATCGGCCTGCTCCAAAGAAAGGCTTTCACAACTCCGACCAACTTCAGGGGAATTTAGCACAGGTAAAGAACATTAAACATGTGTGAGTGGTGGAAGCCAGGGTCGCACACAGCCCCACCTTCCCTTCCCTGAGGGTCTGTTTTAATCAAGCTTTGGCCATAGATGTTTATTTTGTTATTATTATTGCCTCATTAGTCCCTCAGCATGCTTCTCTATATAATTGCTTAATTGCGGGTTGTGTGTCCGCTTATGAGCTGAATCCAGCCCATGTCATTTTAACGCACTTGGAAAATAATATGCATCTGGATGTAGCGGGAGACAGCGATCCTCATGCCGCAGAGGACAGAGCAGGTACAGTATGAAGCTCCTCGTCTATAATGCTGCCAAAATGCAATGTGCATCTTTAACATCACGCCTAACACCTTATCTTATGGGTCATGCACAAATCCTTTTAACAGTTAATATGAGAATTTTTGCACAGTTTAAATATGAATATTTTCAGATTAGATTTCCTCTTTACTGCCTGTTGTCGACATAAACTTCCTGTACAATATCTACAGCTTAGATTTGATTATACGGACAATGTAGTAATAATAATGATTATTATTATTATTGTTGCCGTTGTGTTGTTTTTGTTGTTGTTACATAAACATTATTGTCGTTTTACATTTTTGTTTAACCATTCATCACTGCCTCTCATGCCGTGTTTAATCCCCACGTATCCCAGAATTGTCATTTCACACAGATGCTGAAGGGTTTCCGTAACGCTGTGAGCCGGGCAGGTAACAGGGCTTTTGCTCCTCTCATCTGACCGCTCTTACTCGTCCTGCAGTTGCGGGAGTAAGGCTGTGGGCGACCAGGTTTCGCGCCGTATCTTGCAGTGAGTTTATCCTGGGGGCACGACGGAGGGGGGTACGCTTCAGGTTAGTTGAATTTTAATGAGAAGCGGGAGAGCGTGGAGCACTGCAGCTAGAGGGAGTTGTTGGGCTTCTGTTGAGCAAACACCCAAGCTCTGGGTTTGTTGTTCCTTGTCAGTGTGAAACTCTGAGGGTAATTGCTGGGCGGAGGACAGTATCGATCAGCTTAGCGAGACCAAACTGGGCAGAGGGTCGGAAGGCTCCAGAAAGTCACACGGTGTGGCACACCTCCGCGTTTTAGTGTTAGCGTACGTGTTACTTCAGGATGACTGCAAAGTTCCGGCTGGGAGGGAGAGAAGAAGGAAACAGGAAATGAGGAGAAAAGAGCTGCAACCATATTTTGCTGTTGTTGTTGTTGTGGTTTCCTCCATAAAATTTAAGAGGCTATTAATCGGATAATGACCCAGCTAAGTGAATATGTTAAATAGGGAACCTAGCACAACAAACCAGAAAGGAACATAACAAATAAACAAACAAACACGATGAGGCTTCACACACGCATCAGAATGTTTTCATTGTAATGCCATTTTATGTATGTGCTTATACCTGTGTTTGTTTTTCAGTAAAAATTGATCACCATTACTCATGAGATTTAGAAGTAAAGCTATAAACAGCTGGACAGCGACAAACTAATCACATATGACATCCCTTCCCTTCATCTGTTTTTCTGCAGCACTTCTTACAGCTCAAGGCACATGTGGGTAAATGAGGGAGAAATATTATAGACGAGGGAGCTAGTTTTAAATGCATGTACAATACACAATCGAGCAATTAGCTTCAACGAACAGATGTCTGTGGTCGCCATACAATTTCCCAGTTATTTTCTTTCTGTTTTTTCAGGAAGCCTTCAGTTCACAGAACACTGTCCTGGGCTTGCTGTGAATTTCTGAGAAGTTAGTGATCCATGGCACACTGACTAGCGGCTGGAACCTTTATTATTAAGCTTTAGCTTCACTCCACAAGCATCTAGCAAGCCTACAGACAGGTAAAAGCTGGGAATTAAAAAATCATGAGTGACAGCGGGCTTGATGGATGTCATGCGGCGGCAGACCTGCATGTATAATCCCCCGTTCACAATGCCGACCACGACGGAGCACATAACACACCTTTTAGATATTATACAAAAAAACATACTTTAAATTTATCATCCCCCGTTCACAATGCCGACCACGTCGGTTCAAATAAAAACCCTTTTTTATTTTTTACAAAAAAAAATACTTTAAATTTTTCCCCCCCCCCCCCCCCCCCCCGAGGAATAATTCATTTTGAGAGGATAGTCATAATGACCGTGGTATCATTTGCAGGATTTAAATATGGTTTCCTCTCATTTTACTAGAGCGTTTGTGTCTGCTGGGACATTGAGAGGTTCACACAGAGGACAAGGCCACAATAGACTTCCTTCAATGTTGAGCCTTTGCTGGACTTCTGGGTAAACTACAGGCGGGTCAAGAGGTCAGCTCAAGCCTGACCTCTAAAGGCTCCCCATTTGTAAATCATACAACAGGCACATCACAGAAATAAAGGCATTCGTTACATCCCAGGTAACGCTGCATCACAATGCAATACTTCACGAATGCCTAGCTGTAATCGACATTTCTTTCCCAGTTGTTTGTTGCAGGACGGCCATCTGAATACAAGCCTGGCGTGATAACAGACGACCGAAGCTTGAGTTCTACAGATAGAGAGACACAATGTTATCATTTACAGCACACTCAAAACACGTGCTTATTTTGGAGGGGTGAGGTGCACGGAGAGTGTGAGGCGTGGTGCAGGAAATAGCTATTGAAATCCAACCTTTGTTTCATCATGAGGTTCATAGCACTCGACATGAGCCCTAATGTACGGTCTGGCATGCGTCGCTGGCTTAAATCCACCAGTTCCACCAACAACAGCTAACAATTTGTGGACTTTTTCAATGGGGTGTAAAGGTTAACAAAGGACTAAACTTGTCGTGGCGATATTATGTACACACACCCTCTGATAAGAGCCTCCTGTTATTTGATTTATTACTAATTTAATCAACTGTAAACATGCATAGGTCTGTATTAATGGGCCGCTTTTTTGTTGCGGTGAAATCGGTGTGAGCGAGCAATATTACTGCAATTAACGATAATAAAATAAGTGAAGTTAAGCTGGCTGTTCATGTTTTTCCAACACAGGGGGACGAAGGTTCGAGATTGGAGCATAAGTTAATATACTCTTCCAGACAGGTGTCATAGATAACTACTGAGTGATTCCATTCAGTATTTTTGGCGTGTGCCTTTGAGTTATAAAAGAGAGCCCCTACCCCCCACCTTGACAATTATGTGTGTCGTATGCCACCAGAGTGACCTCTCATTCAGCCAACACTGACCCCCCCCGAGTGAGAATAAAAGTGGAAAACTCATGGTAGGTGGTCATCAATGACGTCACTGACAAAATGAATACAATAGGTACTCTGCCGTGATTACAAATAGTTCATTATTGTCAAAAAAAACCTGCAACAAACATTAGATACAGAAGTCCTTTCCCCCTCAGAGAAATTAATGACAACTTCATTCGCACATGTCCATTTAATTTATTCCTTCTTTCCGTAGGCACGATTATGGAGTTTAGCACACAAGCTAAAACCCACTGCAAATATTTACCCCTCATTTTCTCACCCACAATGGAAACAGCTCATTTACATAAAGATGATCAAATTAAGTAGCTTGCTAGACAACCATGTTGAGGGGACGGTGTGTCACTGTGCCTGTCTCTCTTTTATTTTCAAAGGTTGTATATTAATAGAATCATCAAATCCTTCACCCTCCGGGTTTGCATTTTGCCTCCTTTCCTATTGTCCCTCTTATCTTTAAAGGATACATTTGGGGCAAGTCATTTTAGCGGCACGCTCAGCCAGACTGAAGAGACACAACAGTAAACAGTCTATTTGATTTACAATAATCCTTTAATTACATTACGGCAATTCAGCAGCCTGGCTTAATGCGCTGATTGGGAGATATGCAATAATGGGGAAATCAGTCATACCATTCCCACAGAGGCTACACCCCCAGTCACTGTAACCCAAAAAAAAACCTTCCTTACAGATCAATTTCATGTTGACAATCACGTCACAGCCTAATAACTCGATGTTTTCTGTACACGTCATGTGACATGTGCTATAATATGGGCGCTTTCTGTACTGCAAGGCCACCGAGGATGAGAAATGGGGACCATGCAGATTTGACTGGTCTGACAGTTGCAGTTCGTCCGCACTGCCTATTGGTGCCAATGGGTATTCACGGCAGGGATACAGTGAATTCAGTGACATTCCTTCTGCGATACAACCTGCACCCTTTTTAACTTCTCTCCACATCCCAGGATTGATTTCAACAATTGTTGGATTTAATTTGTATGATTTAATTCTGTTTCTACTAATTGGTAATTAGAGCGATCGATATGAACAGATTTTTTTTGGGGGGGGGGCAGGGTGTGACCTGGGCTTTACAGGGTGGATCAGTAGGCTAAGCTGCTGTTTTAGCCATGCACAGAGGTCAGTGTCACGTCATTACAGTAATAATGACCTCCAGGAGACAGACACCTTATGTGAATACAAGACCTCCAAGTCAAGGCTCAGCCACATTTCTGCGTTATATAACGTAGGCCACTGAGGGACATGTCTTCCGCTGGATAAATTGTTCATGTCTCCACGTTCTCATATGAAAGCCCGTATTGTTATTGCTGCATTTTGACACTTTACAGATTAAATCGCAATTAATGCTCTCTAACAAGGTATTGTAATCCCTCCATAAAGTCTCCTTAGGACCTGCATTCTGCTCAGACAGAAACACATTTGTCTGTAAATTCAAATCATAACAAATAACAATTTACCCTGTAGCAGTAAAAAAAAAAAAACTGGAAAACCAAACAAAAAAAAAAGAGTAGGCACTTCCCAATTAAGTTTTACTTCGACATCCATGAAAGTGTGGAAAAAAATCCTTCGTATACTTTGTAATAGAATTATATATGTTAAGTTCTAATTAGTACAACTTTGCAGAAGGAACACAAATCAAATTCAGGATATAAAACCTTTTTATATTGTTTAATATTTTTTTTTATTACTGCAACTATACTACATTGATGAAATGTAATGGGGGCACCAACTGGGAGCATGTTTATTGTGTCCTCTGCCCCCCCCCCAATATCCACCAGAATCACCCAGTTTATCATATGCAAATGAAGAATAAATGCCCACCCCCACACTCCCTATTAGCCAGGTGTGTTTCCTTTTAATGTCATCTCTGACACACCTCACACTGCATTGCTACCCCTACATCTGTATTTTTCTGTGAAATTAAAACTGATAAATATAGGGGTCTAGGATGCCCCATGTCTAGGATGTTATTTTGCCACTTTTGTCTCCTTGTTCAGGTTCTAAACTAAAAATGAGACTAGTGGTCCATCACAAAAGCCCACAATGGCTCAGGAGAGGGGGATCAAGGGAAATTGCAAAGGTTTCACATTATATTTCAGCAAAAAACTACTAAACATGAGACAACAATCCTGCATTACATATAGCTCACATATCTGCCTGGATGCTGACAGGAAAAATTTACCTCTAAGTTATATAATATTACTTTATAACATGCAGTACTGTGATCTGGATACGTATACACAAATGCATTCATCAAGAAACCAAGTTAACTGCTTCCTCCCACAGACCACTTGCTGTTAACTTCTTAATTGTTAATTAACAGTGTTAATTAGGCATGTTAATTGGAACCCGCCCATACCTCTCACTGTTTACGCTTTCCCTTATTTCCTGTTTCACCTGCTTGCTGCCACATGTGCGAAAAAAATCCCTGGTAATTATTTTACATGAAACAATTACCAGATTGTTGTCACATTGAAGGATTTTATTTTTACACTTTATGAAGTGGTAAAGCAGTAAGAGTTCATGCAAAAGAATATGCAAATTTAAAGGCACAAATTAGTTTGGTTTCCACTAGTCAAGGTATTTTTTGAGATTTTTTTTTGTTTATTTATTAATATCAATTTTTTCCCCCATTCCTTTTTATCCGTTGACATAAGCACAGTTAAGCATTAATAGGATTTTTTAACGCCATATTTGATTACACCGCTCATTGTAATGCATGCTAAGTGAGAAAAGAGGGAGAAAGGACACAATTTCCATTTGGCAAGAAGAAGTTAGAAAAGAAAAAAGAGAGGAATAAAACGAGTGATCAAGCGAGGCGTGAATTATCTGCCGGTCAAACTCACAGAAGAAAATCTTTATTTTCTGTGAAAGGACGTTGAGGAAGAAGGTGGAATTACAAGATGCTAATAGCACTGGGTTAATTATGTCTTTCTCTGAGAATCGTTGGCATTCTGAGACAAACCCTTTCAACATTATCAGAATTTGATTCAAAAATAAATAAATAAATAAATAAAAAATTGGGGCTCCTAAGCTTTTGCCGACAGGCTGATGGATGAAGTTTGGCGTTGGGGGTAGGGGCTCTGAATGATGAGTTTAATATCATCATCCACTGTCAGGCCTAATAGGCTTTACCTCTGAGAAATCAGTCACACATCTATTCCATTACGGCCAGGGTCTGACAACATGTCCATCTATCCGGCTGATGCTGCTCGGAAGGACTAACAAGAAAATATGTGGCCCAAGAATTCTGAACAAGTAAACAGGTAGTTTATGAACAATTTGTTTCACAAGGTTATGTATCACTGGTCCGTTCCCTTTGTATCTGACGGAGGACCATATTTTACTCCCAGTAATGTATGCAATAAATAACTACTTTTTCCCCCCCTTTGCCTTTCATGTGTCTCATTTAATCCTCCCTCCCACTCTCACTCTCTCCTTCTCTACCACGACAGCTGCTCGCCAAAAGACAAGACATTTGGAGAGGGAGGCGCTTTATCAGTTTTCGATGCTTTATGTGGTGTGTTAAAGATCCCAGCCCCCACCGTTGCTTAAGGACAGCAGGTACAGGCCTAGCATTAGCTCAGCCCCTACAAAGATAATTTGCTTTCAGATCCGAGCCGTTACCTCTGGTATTTGCTAGATCCGAGTAACTAATATTGACTTTAGTGAAAATTGGCGATGTGTTTAATGCCGCTAAGCTAATCATTAAACAAAGAACTGGATTCAAGATCTGAATTCTCAAAACCGACATAATCATTTTAACATTTCCGCCTCCCGATTTGCATATACGTTTCAACTGATTTCTTAATTAAAGGTTTCAGTATTAGGTGTTCATATTTGAATTTCCATTGTCCACCTGGATTGTCATTACTGAGGTTCAACATGGCCTTTATGAAAACGTACCGCACACAGAAACATCGTGAATGCAAAATAGGAAAACCTGCGTGGTTTGAATCACCACGAAGAGCATGTCATTAAAATCAGAATGGCTGTGCGAACCACACACAGCAAGCTGGGCTGGACAAGCCAGTTAAGGCATCTCCCTGTACATCTATGAACATTTTTCTAAATCCATTTCCAAATGTTTGAGGGAAACCTGAGCAAAGAGAATCATCCTTCTACTGGAAATGTGAGAAATATCACGTGCCAAAAAGGGATTCATGAAGATGAGGGAAGAAAATTGTTTATCAGTGAACCCTGTGATTTTACCATACATGTGGATACGTGCATTCATGAATGTATCATTCATTATAGACAAGGAACTCAAAAAAAGCTACAATTACTGTGTGCACTAGCATAGCAGCGGGACCTGCAGATAGTATTCTGGTGGTGTGTGCGGGTGTGGTAAGCAGGGAGATCAGGAGAAGGCCACAGGACCTGGACGCCAAGTAACATCAGTGCGACAAGCTGGAGATGCAACTGGCGATGCAACTGCGTGTAGCAGCCGCAGCAAAATGGAGCACCAGGTCTACACCAAAATAAATTGGTAGGAGAAATCAATCACAGGGAAGGGGAAGGGCTTTCTATTTCCTGTGGTCAGTCAATAATTCAGCTGTTAGTGAAGACTGTGCAATTTTAGATTGGAAACACTCCAGTAAAATGTTGAATTGAGACAGTAGCTGATAAGGTGTGAGGTGACGTTTAATACGTTTCATCCTGTAGACTTCATCGAAAGAAAAATCACACCCTAGAAGCCAGTTAAATTGCTCAGGACAATTCCTAGAGACACACCTAAAATGAATATAGCTTTCCTGTGATTTGGGGTATGGTGTGAAATCCTCAAGCGGCCATACAACGATGGATGACATTAGCTTGGATAAACACATTTTTGAAAAGCTAAACGTTTTCATTTACCCAAAACATGTGTAACCAAAAAAATCTGCCATTATCACAACACTCTGAAAACTTTCAGATATGCCCATAGGCTCACCTGAAAAGTTTTGTCCATTGTCGTTGCACACTATGATTGATTACAGTATCCCTTTCTTATAATTTTTAATTTATAGTTCTTTAAAAAAAAAAACATTGTTTGCCCCCCCCCCCAAAACACAGGCAAACAATAACTTCTGCTTTCTGTGGCTTGTTAAAAGGGAGCCGGTAAAAGCAAAATCTGTCAAAGGGTGTGATGAAGGTCAGTCTAGAGCTCTCGCTTTGCGCTGGAATGCCAGAATTCGCTTGCAGCATCCTACGGCGTGTGAACACAGCTCTGAGATACATGACAGTTCGAAGAGCATCTCCTCTGTTGTGGGCAGCATTAATCTTTCTCTTTTGACAGCCATGTTTATACTCCTCAAATCCACACAGAGATGGGCCGCTTCTAGCCTGGCACCATTACTGCAAATCACTCTCTGGGTTGTTTCGCTTTTTTATGAGCGCTTCCCAGTGCTGTCAGTCTCAGAGTCCAAAGGCTCATACAGGGTCTTGTACCACTTCTGAAAGTGCACTTGACCAACACTCTTTTGGGAGAGGTGTTTCTTCTGGCTGCTTCCCTTGGTTCTCAGAAGAAGCTGAGACCAAATTTGACCAAAGAGCCATGCTATTAGTCCGTTAGTCAGAATTTTAAAATGGCGGTCTGGTTGTTTAGGGTTTGGCTCATGCTGCCTTTGCTCTCTCCAATTTAATGCCATGTCTTACCATCCTGCCCTCCTAGTCCACGTATGTCATTCATTACTACGTCTTCCGCCTCTACCACAAAACCCAGATTGCTTTCTGCTATCACTCTATAACCTTTTGTAGAATTTCCCACAGGGGTTGTTCCGGCCTCAGGTCTCCTCAAAATAACTAAACTATTCTGTCATTATGAGGTTTCATGAGGGATCCCACTGTAGAGCCCTCAACAAGAGTTCGTGGTCCATATTGAAAGTTGTATTGGATAAATACAACAGATAAACACAGATAAGCATTTGTGATAAGTTTTGGAGACTTTTATCCAACATAAAAAGTATACATTAGAATATGTCCATTAAAAACACACACACATATATATATATATATATATAATATATATTGTGTAGACTCCGTTGTGCCACCAAAACAGCTCTGACCCATCGAGGCATGGACTCCACAAGACCTCTGTGAGGTGGGGCCTTCATGGATCATACTTGTTACTCCAGCACATCCCACATATACTTCATCGGATTGAGATCTGGGGAATTTGGATGCCAAGTCAACGCATTGAACTTTTTCGTGTTCCTCAAACCTTTCCTGAGCAATTTATGCAGTGTGGCACATTATCCTGCTGAAACAGGCCACAGCCATTGGGGAATACCGTTGCCATGAAGTCATTTATTTGGTCTATGACAATGTTTAGATAGGTGGTACATGTCAAAGTAAGATCCACATGAATGCCAGAACCCAAGATTTCGTAGCGGAACATTGTCCAGACCATCATACTGCCTTCATCCAATAGTTTATCCTAGTGCATGCTGTGATACATTGTTCTGACACCTTTCAATCATAGCCAGCATGAACTTTTTCAGCAATTTGTGGTACAGTAGCTCTTGCGTGGTATCGTACCAGGCGAGCTAACCATTGCTCCCCACATACATGAGCCTTGGGTGTTTATGACCCTGTCACCAGTTCACTGGTTGGCCTTCCTTGGACCACTTTTGGTAGGTACTGACCACTGTATACTGGGAACACCCACAAGACCTGTGGTTTTGGAGATGCTCTGACTCTGACTCCAGCCATCACATTTTGGCCCATGTCGAAGTCGTTCAGATCCTTGCTTGCCCATGTTACCTGCTTCCCACCCATCAACTTCAAGAACTCACTTCTCACTTGCCTAATATATAATGGCACCCTTGACAGGTGCCATTGTAATGAGACAATCAATGTTACTCACCTGTCAGGGCTTTAATGTTATTGCTGATCAGTGTACATACAGAGAGACCCAGTTAGTAATATTAATTAGGATCAAGGTAAATTGAACAGCTCAAATGGCACGCAGCTGGTCTAGAATATTCCTTGTACTTCTTTTGATATAAAGGGCAAAGGATCCCATCGATCAGAAATAATTCCACTGAAATAACACCTTCGTCAACAAATGTAAAAAAAAAATGATTCCATCAGCAGTCAACAATGTTTCAAAATGTTTGGATTGCACTATAAATGATTTTTTCTTTGTTTTGTAGTTTAAAATGTATATATATTCTATATATATATTATTGGATTGTTACGCAAACCTCTCTGTAGTTTAAACTGGTGTCTTCTACAAGCCCAGAATTATGAATTGCAATCACATGCCTCAGCAAACTTATTTTCGTAGCGTTTGTTTGAGTATTTATGACGGGCGCCAAGGAAGGCCGTTATTCCTCGGCGACGCGGCGCCCCGCTCTAGCCCCGGAGTCGTGACAAAGAGGGCGGCTTGCACTCCCACTCATCAGTCCCCCCGCGTGAGCACTGGCGTGCCTTTAATCACGAAAGCGTCCCATCAATTAACCTCCGTTTAATTTAGCCGATTAGCGGCGGTGCCGCTGACTACCTCGGCGATTACGCATTCACTGCTGGGGGATTCAGCTGCGCACTGAGAAAAGGAGAGCAGCTACAAGCAGCTAATCACATTGGGTAGGAGGAGGATTTCCATGCAGACTTGCATACTTAATTAGTGCGGTTAAAAAAATGTAATTCCTCTTTCCCTAGGGAGTGTTCACTACCCTTGTAAACACCGCATCCTCTCCCATCTGTGGGAAAACTGCTCCCGATTCATCCACCGGCCTTTCTGTCTCATTCCCCAGGTCTGTGGTTGTCTGAGGGTTTCCGGTTTCAAGAGACTCGAATTTAAGGCCAGTACCCCCCCCCCCCCCCCTCTGCTGTGACCGTCGTTACAGATACTACCAAACTCTGTATTATATAACGTATAAGGGACCTGGATGTTGTATAAATGTTCTATTTTCTTCAATTTTAAATAATCCATTGCAAAATCTATAACTTCTTTTATGATGTAATTATGCATCCATTTCATTTCTCTGTGACCTTGTCTGGAATAATTGTTTGGAAGGCAGAGGGATGGATGAATTCTTTTTTTTGTGTTTTAATATCTTATTTATATCAGTGGGACTATACACCATGAAATTGTGGAATGTGATCTAAGCCTCATCACAGTGTCAGGCTTTAGCGTCACTTGCTGGTGTCATTGGGATCCACTTGTCTGGCAGTCACTTTTTTTAAGTGACAGCATGACTGCTACGGATGTTTCCAGATGGGGAAGCAGAAGCGAACACTGCAGCACTTAAGGGGTGTATTGCCAAAAAGCTGACGACACAAAAAATCATCAGTCATCAGTCGGGGCCATGACGTAGACGGGCAAAATACCGAGCCGGTGGGCGGCTGTGATAGGAGGAGGCTAAGGGGCCGCTCGCTGTAAGAGGTCATGGCCAAGTTCAAAGAGGAAGTTCTCCAGCGTCCTTAGAGACGATGTCATAAACAGGACAACCAGCACCATCGACTGTCTTGTGTACAGAAGTTTATATACATGTATATACACACACACAAACACACACACACACAGCTATATATATAAAGAGGGATATATATATATATATGAAGATATATGGATGTATGTGTGTGTGTGGACATATATATATGCAGATGCTCCTCTACTTATGAACGAGATATGTTCCGAACGGCCGTTCGTACCTTGAAGTGTTCGTAAGTCGTTATTCACCATCATTTTAAGGGCATATGCAAGTACAAAGAAATACGATGCTGGGAGTACGCACGCTAGTAGAGTATGGCGGGAGTAGCGGACAGGAGTCGTACTAGGCAGAACTGGAGCACAGAAAAAAAAATTTATGTTGTGGACAAGAAACGGGAGCCCAGTGAACACAATTTGGACTTAAAGATCCTCTTCGTTTGTATATCTGAAAGTTCGTAAGTTGAACGTTCGTAAGTAGAGGAGCGCCTCTATATATGTATGTGTA
>JAODLD010000045.1:11756601-11776606 GCA_026781065.1 Mormyrops boulengeri | reverse complement strand
TTCCTGTTGTACACTAAAGAGGACATGCTGTGAAATTAAAAATAAAAATAAATTTGAAAAAATCTAAATTGTAAGATTTTATTTCCTCCAAAGACATAGAAAATCACAAATAACCTGAAATTTTCCTTGGGTCTCAGGAGGTTACAAATATTTTCTATATTTTACTAGTATAGTAACAGTGTTAATATTTTATTCAATCAAATTTTTTAATTTAAAATATATTTTGCCCACATTTCTGCTTTAAAATTAGTAAATTATATATTACAGAATGGCTTTTTTCTTTCCTGTTCTTTCTCAAATTTCAAATAGAAGCTTCAAGTGCATTTTAAAACGCAAACGGCACACTTGTGAAAGTACGTTACATATTTCTTTTTTAAAATATAAAATGGAAAAAGACACACATTTCCGAGATTTTTACATTTAATCTCGTGCCAGAAAATGGCACCAGCCTTTTGCTAATTGTTTTGACGTGACAATTTGAATTTTTACGTGGGTATTATTTTATTTATTTATATAAAAAATGGTAAACGCTGAAATTATGCAGGGATCTGTCTAAAATAATGAGATGCCTTTAATCAGACTTGCCAGCAGTTTGAGCTGCTTTACATCCTATTTGCAGTAAAAAGGGGGCCCTCACTGGGGTTCAAAGAAGGCTTCAGCACTGCCAGGCTGCTGAAGCTCAACAGCCCTGACAGCGAGTGACACGCGAAAAACCCATCTCGGCTCTGACAGTTCGATGATCTCCCAACCTGAAAGCACCAAATGCGGAAAAGTAAAATAAACCAAGTTCCTCCACCCCCCCTCCCCCCCCCCCCCAAAAAAAGGCTGACATTTCATTCTGGAAGATTACAGAGACTGACATTACAGGGATTTAATTCATACTGAATTTGTAATACAGCATAAAATGTAGTATTTACATATCATGTTCTCATTTTCCCCACATTTAAATGTTTTATTTACCTAAATAAATAGTTTCCCTAAAAAGGGTGGAAGACAAAAACGCACGTACACAAACATGCTTCCTGTACCCTAATCAGCTGGTAATGAGGCCCAAATGATTTTGGTGAATCAGTGTACCTTTAGTACTTAAGGTGCTCTCTATGAAGCAAGGCGCCGACGCCTGTATCCATGTACGATTCGCAGCAATACATCCCCTTGGACATTCTCCGGGGCGCGATGGGCTGTGGGCATAAAGCTCAAAGGTTCAAGGAAAAAGGCCTTTGGAGTCCATATCTCTGGGGATTACAACACATGACCAGAGCCGTGAGACCTCAGACTGTGATTACCGTGGAGCAGCGAGGCCCTGGGAGATTACGCACAGGCGACGCCGGGGTCGGAGGAGATTACCCCCATTTTTCCTGGAAGCTGGCGGGCCGACCAATCAGCATGGGCTTGTCCACGTCACTCGGATAGGAATCACACTGTTGGGGAGGGGGGGGCTTTCATCCCCCGATCCTGCACCCTCCGTCTCTCACCAAAAGGCCCGGGAGGAAATTGGCCTGATGCGCTCGCACAGCCTCCCACGGGACGTCAAAGCAGGCCGGCGCTTTTACCTGCCATTACCAACGCCAGTAGCAGCGAGCGGGAGCCCAGAGAAGCCCCATACATATCGCAACAAGCAGCCGCGCGCCTTCCCACGCGCAGGCGTGTTATTTTGACACCCGTAAGTGTGTGCATGCACAAGTGCCACAGACATGTGGTGCTTTTTCAAACCCGTACCGGCCAGGTTAGCTAAAGATAAGACAAAGACAAGAAAATGGGGACAAGAAGAACCAAACTGAAGCGGCTCAGGCGTAAATGTTGCAGTCAGAGACTCAGAAATGCCTCAGACAACATGAGGAAAGGAAATAATTTCCTTATTATTTAAATTTAAAATAATAAATTTCCTGGAAACTGGGCAAATATTCATAGAAAAAATTCCTCTGAAAGGGTTTAATTTTTTCATTCTAAGGGTTGTTGATTAATTAGCATTGTTAATTGCCCATTAATGGAGAATTTTAGCTAAACACCTTAATTAAATATTATCTCACTGCTTAATTGATTGAGAAAAAAAATCACATAAATATTTTTTTTTTCAATTGAGCCTTCTGCGCCCAAGCAAAATGCCTGAACGTCTCCTCACTTGGATGACTGCCACACTGATTTATTGTTGATTTCGTTGCTCACTTTAAACACTTCATCACAGGGACGGTAATGAAGATCGGAGGCCTATAGTGTAAACGCAGCTCTCAGCTTTCGTTTTAATTTGATTTGTTCCCCCTGTCTGTTCAGACCCACTGGACGCATGTATTACAATGTGTTTCCATTACATGACTCTGTCAGGGCCATTTGTGAGAATAGATAGCAGAAAGAAGCCAGTGTATCATCCAGATTAAGGAAATATATGGGGAGATCACTTAATGAATTCATTGATGACTAAGATGAAGGAATGAATTGTAAGGGACATGATATTTCTTATTAAAACCGTTTCATTCTTACCCTATTCCAGCATTACACCTAGAGACAGACAAACAATCACTTCTACCGGCATGATTCATCATTTACTTTGTTAATATCACATAAAATCTGTAGGTCAAATCTAATATTCAGCTTGGTAGGACCAGCAGAACCAACCACCGCCCCCTCCATGTTTTATTGCCATTTCTACTCTCAGATCTAGAACTTTCTCTCTCTTCACTTCATGCAAAACTATGCCTCGTTAATCCCACTACCATCGTGTCAGTGAGTGGTTTGCAAACTGCTGCTTGGGGCCCTCAAATCAGTCCCTATTTTTGATGAATTCCCTCTGCGTACGGATTAGGTGATAAGTAGAAACCAAAGTGGAGGGGAAGGAGAACAGGAATGTGGACTGGCCAGGTTGAAAACGTCCGGATACGATACCCTGAAGAAGGCCATTAAATAGTATTCCCTGGGCTTGTTTGGGTGTCACTTCGCAAAAGTACCTCAGATCTTATGAGCAGTGATGTCTTACAGTAATCAATGGTGGCCCTTCATAAAATGACACTTACAGTATTGAGTCAGACAGTCTCTGAAAAACCGAATGCGTTTCACACGAGTTCTGAGACTCGCCCCTGTTAGACTAAGCGGCTAAGAGAATCATGGGGCTCTCCTCTAGATAGCTTTACCAATTGAGAGCGGTTTGTTTGCTTTTGCTCCTGTTAATAGGATCATGTTGGAAGTAGTTGTGAGCTTGATACATGGAGAATGGCCTAGCCTTCAACCCTCTTCCTCCCCAGAAATAAACAGGCATTCTGAAGTCTTTCCTGTGGAAGAAACCAAACAAACAGTGAACCTTGTCCTGGATACAAGAGGAGAGTTGGGTTACTGTTCCATGCTGCTGATTAATGCCATTTTTTTCCCCGTAAAATATAATTTTGCTGTTCGGCTGAGGTATGGGCAGTATGAAAACAAATGTGTTATTCAAGATCATTAAATTACAGTCTTCAAACCCAGAAATGAAGTGCTTATATGGTAATGAACAAAAATTCTTGGGCTGACATCTTCCTGGAACATTTTAAAGATCACTGAAGAAAAATATCTTCGTTTTATAGAGTCCTTCATTTACTGACATGAAAGACTTTCAAATTTATGTCTGTGTTATAATATTGACGGGCGCCAGGTGCTGAAGGCAGCAGGCTGTCCAGGATTCATCTATAAATTCACTCCTATAACCCAACTACATACATAACTCTTAACATCCAGATTATTTTTATGGTTGATGTTTAAGAGTAGCTCATTAAAATCCATTGCGGACCTCATCCTTACCCTTCATTAGTCTTAGAAGTAGAAGAAGCATCAGTATGTAGCCAAAACAACTTTCATGTCCTCCTTTTTACATGATCTGTCGTCACACATCTGCGAAAAATCCTTCAGAAGGAAAACATCTATGCAGAATTCAAGGTGCGGCTGTGGGAAAAATAAAATCATTGAAATTGTTAATGTTCTCTTCAAAAACAGGCAATGGATTTAAATGCTCACATATTCATCATGTCCATTGATCCCTGGGATAAAAAAAAATGTCAATAAATTCTACCATCACTCATGTTTGTGAATATCCTATGTTTTTCTTGTTTGAGTCTCCAAACATGTCATTGGACACATCTCTGGGTCCCCATCGCTTACTCGGCGTGAGATGTGGTTCAGGGTGGATACTTGTGCAAAAAAAGTGTGCAAAGATCAAACGGTGAGGTTCCTAGCAAACTCTACACTGTCCAGTGCAGAAAGCTTGACAAGAAACAACGATCAAGATAATGTGAAGGGAGTGCTCTGTGTGGACATGGTACAGGATTTTCTCCTGCTTTAATATTGAAATCCACATCCTTTGTTTGGCAAAGAAGCCCTTTGTTCATTAAACTGGCTGAGATTAATAGAAATGTCTCCAAGATAGCAAGCATGGCTCGGGAGGGTCAACAATTATAGTTGTTCCACTCTAGTAAAGATGGTGTAGAACAATTAAGAAAATATACACAATAGTATCTCTGTTAATTATTAATCTTGTGGCAAAATCTATATGATTATACCACAGAATCTCAAAATTTTCCTTATTTTTAACTCAAACTTGTTATCATAAATTTACGTTTGGTATGTCCTGAAGCTCAGTTGACCTGGTGACGCTCAGGGCTTGCTGGAGAGGACCTGGACACTGAGCCCCGGCAGAGAGCTGAGCAGAGTCTGCATCTGAAGAGGCGAGAAATGATGTAATGGCTCCATTTATCACACAAGGTCCTTTTGAAAAGCTGGATGCTGACAGCTGTGGCAGATGTGCGCTCAGAGGTTTGGGTATTAGAGCAGCCAGGCACCTGCTCTCTGTATACCTACTCAGACACACACACACAGGTTTGTAATTATCTTTGTGGGGACTCTCCATTCATTTCTATGGGGATAACTGTAATCCCAACATGACGACCTTAACCCCTACCCAGCCATAACCTTAACTATAAGTAACCAAACTAAATATGAGGTTTTTGGCATTTTTACTTTTTTAATTGCATTCACAGATCTTTGTGGGGACCTCAAAAATTGTCCCCACATCTTCAAAATAACAGGTTTTTATTACATTTTGGGGAACATTTGGTCCCCACAATGTTATAAAATCATAATCTACACACACACACACAAACATACACACACTCCGCCTGACTGATGGTCCTGAGTCTCTGGTGTCTTTGCAAGGGGAGGGTCATGCTTTGTTTCACTTTTGCAAACATCCTGCCGTTTCGGGTCCACCCCCCCCCCCACACACACCTCTGAAACACAACCCTTGAAATCGGCCTAACCACGCACATTGGGACACCAGAAGTGCAGGTCACATAGTCTAATCAAACAGCGAATGGCATTATCACACTGTCCTTTCCTGAAGGCAGAGGAAGGCAAGAGACAGTGGTTCCATTACACCTCCTCTTGCGTTTACTTCCAGATGTCTAGACTGCAGGGTAACTGTTGACTTCCAAACATTCTCCAGTTCTTCCCGGGCATCATTCACTGTCCGTTACACCTTTCATTTTCTCCAGTTAATTCCTTGCAGAGTCATCAAAACACTATGCCAAATGTCAGGCTGAGACGGGAACTGGATCCACTTACTGTTTGTTGTTGTTGTGGTTTTTTTAAATAGCATTTCCTCTAGGCCCAAAGACCATGAAAAAATGAACACCTTCGGTATTGATGGCCTGTCACTTTGAAGAATGTCTTTCATGAACATATAAACCCACCTGACACGGGGGTTTCTGTCCTGTAATAATGGTAACAACTCCAGCAAAGAGCCATTTCCCCCTTTTGAATGTGAGATGCAATTCATATTTTAAGAAGTGGACAAATACGATATTATATCAAAGGCGGCCGTCCTGAGCAAAGGGCTGCTGTGCGTGCTTAAACATTCTGCAGTAATCTCCACCCATGTGCCGTGCTGTTCTGTATTACAGCCTGCCATCTATTACAATCATTTGCCTATCTCACATAGCACCGTTTTCAAATTCCATATTTTTTTGTCTCAGATCAAAGTGTTTTTTTTTTATGATTTCTCAAAAAGAACAGAGATTTCAAATCCAGCTCTACTTTTAATCTTCTTAGCACTAACTCATCAATCCTTTATCCTTGATCTCATGCGGGAATTAAACCAGAAAGTACAGCTTAAGCGCAAGTTAATTACTTGTGAAGCAGAGTCTCCGGCCAGCAAAATTATTTCATTCAAGCGCAGTGTAATTGTTGAATTGGAGAAAATGATTGGCTATTTCGATTTCGTGTGTTTAATTAAGGTCGCACAGATCAACTGCAGTAGCCCACAAGGGACCGTAAAACTATCCCTGTCACTTGTCATTTGCACCCTAGTCTTTTGGTCACCAGTGCTGTAAACATTTCTCTTCATTTGATATTTTTTTCACAGATGGGGCTGATTAATATTTTACTTTGCAAAACCTCAACACTCCCACTTGGTTGATGTTCAGAGTCCAGTGTAAAAGGACAGAGTATGAGGTATTGCTAACGCAACCATGACGTGGAGCATCCCCATTGGCAGGCGCGCTCTAGCAGCGGATTGGACGCCGGCGTCGGCTGCAGGAGGACATATGTGGGCATATCTCCATGACCACTTTAGACCTCTCCTCAGCGCGCAAAGGTCCATACAATGAAAACAGACCGGGGGACAAAGACTCAAAGCCACAGTGCAGGGTAATTACTAGATCAGCATGCCTGTGCACAATTACCGTCCCTTTGAATGTTAAATTGCCATGTAAAGGGCAGTGAGGCGTCCTCGGAAAATTACACTGCGGCCTAATTAGCGCACTCCAACACAATCCACAGCTGCAGTTTCAGACTTGGTGAGTGGCCCAGTCAGACTGTTAGATGGAGGGGGGGAATAAAGACTGAAGGACAGAGGGGTAGCCTGCTTTCCAATGCTTCCTCTTAGCTATCTCCCCCTCCCTAAGTCTCCGACCTCCCCATTACTCATGTCTGGAGCTCAGGTCCAATTAGCTTAAGGTAATCAGTCCAACGGTCGGGAAAAAATGCAGACCATCAATGCTGGACGATGACTGCGCAGGCAGATTAAATCAGATATACTCATCATATCTGTTGCGGATTCCTTTTAAAGTCTCATTCATAGTGGAGATGAATTAAATGTCAAATGCTCAGAAACATAGGTCAAGTAATTTAGCTAGCTAAATTTTTATTTATGCGTTTTAATGAAACTGAAAGTTAAACGAAATGTATTAATTCTTTCAAACAGCTAAAGGCTATTTATTGTCACATGCACGGAAAATGTAGCAGTCAGGCCATAATTGCAGTTTCATAAGGGGCCTCCTATGATTTCCTCAACCCGATTTACATTAATAAAAATATCTACTGTAAATTGGCTAAAAAAAATATAATAAAATGGTTAGCTAAGCAACTAAACGTGTCTTGAGTAAAGTCTGTCCAGCATAGTTAGAAATAGTATTCTTAAGGAATTTCTGAACAAAGTTTAAATGAAAAACGTCATTGAAAATTAAAAGGGGCATTAAATTTAGGATTAAAGATTTAAACAGTCCCGGTTTAATAAGTCGTACACTGTCAGACCAGGTATTGTAAGCCTGAAGGGCATCATATCGTACTAAGCAATGTATTCCTCAGTCCAGAATAAAGCATTACACCTTGGTCTACTCAGACAGGATATACTTTTAGGTATTAACCCGGGACCCTGGACCGCAGCTTGGATTGTAAAACACAGCTGTTGACCTGGCAACGCAAGGAATACGATAGCGACACTAGTGGCCAAAACTGTGGAAACACTTCCAGTTTTTAGAGATTGCAGAACTGTATTCCAGTTACTCCAGTTATTTATTTAATCACCCAGGGCATGACATCTGTAACATTCTTTGAAGGTTTATAAACATTACGGCTAATATTTGTTTAGTAATTTTTAAAGCATAATGCCAAAAATGCTAGGTGTTTCCACAATATTGGCCTCTAGTGTAGATTGATGGGCAGAGGCTTGGAGAACGGTATGAGATCTAATACGAGCACTTAAGAGGCTGGAAGGACCACAGGGGTCTTGCTAGTTTGTGGCTCTGCTGTCACTTGCAATAAGGTGCGGCCCTGGAAAAATAAGAATGACAGAATCCCAACTGCCGACTGCCGTAATCCACAGTAATCTGTTTAATTAGCCTGCATCACTTGTATTTAATAACAAAGAGGCCTGTTTGCAGAGCTGACTGCTAAAGGAGTCATGTGTCCTTAGTAATTCCTCTGTCCCACTCTGTTAGCGAGGATAAAAACTCTGTTAAATGCGATATTAAGCATTACCACATTCCAGAAGCAAAGAATGTGTTGCTGCTTTGATTCTGGATCTACAGGGCAGCGCTGCGTATTGGCGCAGCCAACGGCATCAGCCTGAGATCAAAACGCACTGCTGGCTGTTATGCCTCCGTGAATATCCATGAGTAGAAACACAGCAGTCATACCGGGTCATGTGTCACTGTGCACCGCAGCCATAGCAACAGGAAGCATATAGAACGTTGAGTTCTTTGTTGTGTGACAGGACATACATTCAAACACAAATTTGGCCCCGCCCCTCTGTGGACCTCTTGCACCTATGCTAGGAAAAGCAGGTTGCGAACTTTGGTCAACAGCTTCATTACCTCGTAAATAGTCTGTAGGATTTCCAAACTACCCTGATGTAGCTAATTCTAAGTTTGTAATGGAATAATACAGATTTGCCGTAAGATTTCTTGCATGAGCGTGAGAGTCTGAAAGCGTGAGTGTCACGGCCAGACGTGTGAGAACCCTGGTTAGCGCCCGTGTGAACTTATTAGCCAAGTAACCCAAACGGAGTTTAGTGACTCAGTAAAGCAGATACTGCACATTTGCAGTAAATGACGCAGTCACTGTCTCCACTATCATCTGTCAGCCTGTATTTCCATTCCCATCAGCGGACGCCCACTCTACATCAGCATACATGCATGTCCAACACACAGGAAAAATGCTAATGTGAAAGCAATCAGTAGTTACCCCAACTCATGCTTGAGTTAAACCAGTTTGTTTCCAATCATTCCCTTGAACAGATTTGATCCCAGTATGAGGGTCTAGTCCTCTTATGTTTGCATGTGTCTGAGGGGGAGTAGAGGACCGAAGGGCCTAAACCAAGCTTAGCTGATTGGATTACAACACATCTCCAATCTGCGTGAAAAGCTTAGCTACCACCCTTGTGAAAATAAGATTGTGTTCAGTAACATGGGATTGCAAACACATGGCATTGTGGTGTGATGGAGAGGCCTGCCATTTTCCATTGAAAAAGACCGATGCCGTTTTTGGAAGAACGACAGATTAAATGCACAATTCCACTTATCCACATGCGACGTGCTCAGCTATATTTAAATATATAAAGGGAGAGAAATCTGAACAAGGCCACAAACATTTTTACGTTACACAAATATCTCTCACCATCTGAATCATTGGTTAAAGTGAAGAAAAGTTACTAGAATACGTATTATTATAATTAAAGCAGAAATCGATGTCACTCTGCCTTAGGCCACTTAACCATAGTCTGTAACGCTCTTTTTTCATGCTTTTTTTTTTAAAACAAAATGTAGCCCATCCTACCAAAGGGACGCAGATTCATTCCATATCACATATCAACTAAAATGTTTTTTGGACTTCATTTAATGGTGCAGTTGCTTAAGTCTTAAACAAAAGATTAAGAAGAGATTTTGTTCTTGCACCGTTCCTATGTACGTGATTGACAACCTCTTGCCGGCTTGTAAATTCAGAGGATTACAAATATGTACTGGATTTCATGCACCCAATACAGCAGTTAATCACTCACACAATTGGTCACAAATGAATCTGGGTAATTCAATAAGGAGTTTCTGACATGGATGGCAAGGGTGCAATGAGGGGATTATCATCTGCAGGCTCTGGGCTTTGTAAACCATGCTGGCACATGCTGAGTATAGCTCTGAGTCTTCCACAGGGCATTGCTATCGGCGCTGCTGCTCTTCCAGCACGTCCACCTCCCACTTACTCATCCTGGTGGCCAGTAATGCGTGTTTGCTCACAAAAAGTACCTGTTTCTAATTTCAGCTATACCTACATACATCTGTTTTGCCGTAAAAGTAAAAGCAGGAATAAACACCAGGGTGACAGCAAATGTAACCTAAAGACAGATACACATCAGCAAAAGTACAGGAAGTCAACGTGACTCACGGTTGACCTTTCACAGGAGTAGTAGCTTTGCCCTCGTGCATCACTGGTCATTGCAGAGCTTTGATGTGGCACTCTTGGATTCGCAGCGGCTCCCCCAGTGTTCGGAGGACTGCCCTGCACTCTATGTGGGTGGAGGCATTACAACTAAAGCAGATGCCCACAAATGGCCCACTCACAATGTGGCCCTGAGGCGAATGACCTGGGCTCTGTAGAGCGACAGAGTTAAAAGGCAACCCGGACTGGATCGACCCGGACCCTCACCTCACGCAGACTCCTGCTGTTCGTAGCTGTTCACCGTCTCAGAGGTGTGAAAATGTTTATTTCCCTCTGCAGCTCTTGGTCTATATTTAATTTTCGACAGCATCTGAATTACAATTACAGTGAAAATATCAAGAATTAGCTGGATTTAATATTTTAGGTACAGAAGATTGAGGGTAGAGGCTGTGAAACTGACTCCCTGTCCTCCAAAGATTAAAAAAAATCTTAGGGGAGTAGTATTCTCAAAGGGGCTGGTATAGTGCATTATGTAGAGATAAAATTTGTAATGTTTAAAAGAGCATTGTCTGAATGTGTTTCAAGTGCTACAGATAGTTAAGACACTGCGGCAAAAGTGATTCTGGTTAAGGTTAAGCATAGGTGCCCCATGACTGCTTATGATACTCAGACCAATCTGATTATGTTCCAGATTTTTTAGGGCCCCTCTTCCTCAGGCCTCGGCCCCCCACCCGCTTTACGGTGCCCCTGAGGCTGAGTGATAGAGTAAGTTTGATGTTTGCTAATTAAGTTGTTTGCTTAAATCCCATCAATGACCCAGAAGCGCCGTGCCTCTCGTTGTGGATCCAGTGAACCCCAAGAGTAAAGTCAGAGGAACATTAAACACTCATCCTCATTTCATTCATTCTTTCTGAACGGCCAGCGCCATTTTAATCTCCTAATAAGCAGTCTAAGCACTCGGATTGGCGCACTTAATTAAGATAATTAATTCATTTCCCCTTGTATCAAATACAATTTAAGGTAAGGCAATTTGTTAAGTAATTTTGTCTTGTGTCAAACCAATTAATTAATTAAAATTCATATTTATAAAGGAATTAAAGCAATTTAAGAAATCAATTTCCTCTTTTATATAGAATAATTCATATCCTTTTTAACTTTAATTTTAATAAAAATAAAAATAAACAAAAGCAGGCTATTCCTCTGAGCCCATTAAGTTGCTTTACCCTCAGTTTGATCTGGGTGTTTTGCTATTTATCTGCACACTGCATGAACATTTGAAAGAGAAAATATGCATAATATTGAGAATGGAGATTTCCAGCAGTTTTTCCTGAGGACTTTCAAAGGTATATTGGCTTGATATTTGGGGAAATCCATGACACATAAATAGCTCCATGCTTCCAGCAATTAAAAGGCATCATTTTCCCTGCGGTTGGGTATTTCAATGCTCTGATCTTCTGCTGTTCAGAGAGCTGTAAAGGCATGTATTAAAATTCATTATTACAAACTGGAGAGGTACCATTATTCCTATTTCAATGATTGAACCCACGCACACACTAAATCCTCTGTGATGAATGGCACTTGGGCTCCCAGCCAGGCCTAGTCTCAGTCTATGGACACTTCTGCTGTGCATTCGGCACTCTCAAACACAGTTCACGAGGCTTCCACGTGTGCTTAGAAAGGATGCAAATGTTGGAAACTGCAGATGATGATAAAATAAACATGACTGTATAATTATGGTTCATTTTCATATGTAAAAATATTTATGATTTGTAAAAATCAGTTAACGCATTGTACACAAAACCCCCTGTATATGTGTAATTTGGAATGTGTGTGTGTGTGTGTGTGTGTGTATATATATATATATATATATAAATGAAATGCTTGTTATATTTCTGTAACAGAACAGGGATGCATGTTTAATTTGTTGACCCAGTTTGGAAACTGCAGTTGGTGCTTTGTGCTTCTGAAGGTAGCTAAGTTGCTCATTCGGTAATTCTACCAGCGAGTGGGCAGCTCGCGAACCTCGGCCACAACGGCCATCTCCTTGGGAGGTAGTCCTAGGTAGCTTCACTCGTCCTTCCTGTCAGATAGCTGCTAGCTGTTAGCCGTTCGTCCAGTGAGCCAGTTGCTGATGGAGCCTTTTTTTGCCTCAAACTGATGACTGATGACTGATGACAATAGCAAAAGCAGAGCTATTGCTGTGCTTTGGGCAGATTCGCAACTGCTGAGGCATTATGGACACATCTTACAAATCCTCTTACTTGATCAGACTGGCACCTTTTCTGAGTCTGGCACAAGACAAACCGCCAAATAAATAATTCACTCACTATCGAAGATTGTAGATGGCTTGTATATGGCAGGTAATAAATTGCGCTTTCGGATGCCCAACTATCCCAGAGAGTAAAACAGTGGTTTGAAGGCTGAGCTTGATCAAAGTGTGACATGCCAGGTTCATCAATGAAAATCGATGACAAGTTGGCAGCGAGCTTCATGTGGGTTGAATTACGGATCACTGAAACAAAGCACCAAATAATAAAATGCATCATGGATGTATGTAGGGAATCATTATTACCAGCTGCCAATAAATAATCACCCAGTTGAATCAATGTCAATATCATGGGTCCCAGGAAAATTCAACAGAGTGTGCAGAATATAGACAGGATATGTTTGATAGATTATAAAGTGCAAGATGTTTTCTCATATGTGTTTTGACAGTCACAAATGGATATTGAGTTGTGAAACTTAGGCATTATTATCAATTAATTAGCTTGTGAACAGTTCAGGACATATAAAAAATAAAAGGATCCAAATTCTGAGCTTGAAGGCAACTATGTGGATGATGGGAGAGGAAGAGAGACCTGAAATCACTATGGGTTTGGAGCTAATGTGTGGCCCTTATTCGAGATGGGCCTTCACCGCTGCGGAGGCTGTTTGTGATTAAGGGTACAGAGAACCTGCAGCTCTGCCGTTACATGTGCGTGTGGCCTGCAAGTAGCAAGGTAAAGGCTGAGGGGGGGAGGGGCCTGGGCAGGAGGCGGGGCCAGATAAAGCAGGGCAGAAATGCTGAGTTTTGGATAGTGTGAGATGTGAAATATGCCAGCCGAGGCACTGAAGGTAAATCCAGCTGGGACAGCAGCAAGGGCTGGTCAGTGAGATCCCTTTCGGGAGCAAATATTTTAGGGCGGCATGAATCCTGAGCCTAGTTTCCCAGGAGTATATAACAGCCATAATGGAGAGGCACAGGTGACACAGTGGTTAAGCACATGGAAGAAACTGCAAGGGATCCTGTGTCTGCGTTGTATGGTTTCAGAAAATATCCAGGATTTTACGTTAAATTGTAATTTCGTGTTAAATTAATGGGTCCCAATTACCCATGAAAGTGGTCACGGAATGAAAGGGTGTATATGTCATTAACACCGGGGTTAGAGGGACCTTTCTGAGGGCTTTGTAACCTTAGAGCAGCTCAGGAAGCGTATTCAGAAGGAGAACTTCCCAGGACCAAGAGCTGAGCCTTGTGGGACAGGGGATATATGCACAGGACCTCGTTACCAGTGATCTTTAACCTCACTACAAATCAACATCCTCCAAACAGAAGGGGGCACGGTCCCAACATGTGGCTGTGCAGTGATTACAGAGTGACTGTAATGCGATCGCAATCTTCAAAAACACGCACGAGGTCCGCGCAATTTGTCTGGCTCTGTTTGAAGAGCGGGGGGGGGAAGAAAGGAACGGAAGTTGGAACGCTATATTCCTGCTGGACGTTTGCCTTAAATATGCTCCAAAAATTAATGAAGCATTCGAAAATGAAACAATAGTAAACTTCTTTTCACCCCTTTCATCTGGAATTCATTGTTAATTTCTGCCTGCGCGTTTCCACACGCTGCTTTTAATTATGGTGTGAGGGCCTGTGAGGCAGCCAGGCCAGAGCGTGTGGCACAGGTGCTGAAGGGGCCCTGCTGCGATTTTATAAATATCCCTGCACTTTTGACTCCGCAAAGCTGTTTCCTGAAGCTCAGGTCCTCGTCATTCCGTTGTTGCACAAGGGTCTGATTTACCGTCACACCAGGCAAAGGGTGGACATGCTGCTAAAACACTTGCTTTTTTATTCTTTTTTTTTCTTGAACATTTTTTTTCTCTGAATCTGGCTTAAGTCAGATATCAAACCACCAGCAATATGGGCCTGATTGTCACCACAGACTGATAATCCCTGGTTCTTAAAAAACATCCCATTTTAGGGCTATAAAACGTAGCACGGAAATCTTTCATGTGAACGGGTTGTCCCCCCCAACCCAGTTCCTGGCTTTTAGCATGAAAGGCTTTATTTTACAGAAGGCGAATTTCTTTGAGAAATGAGGCAATTTCACACACCCAACAAGTTCATCCAGGATGTGACGGTATAAGAACAATTAATCTGACACTTTCGTATAAAATATCATTAAAAAGACGATAGCTTTATGCACTGATAAAACAATGCACTGTCAATCATGTCTCCCAGAAAGAAGAAATTACTTTGCAATAAAAAAAGATATCAGTGTAAGGCCATGTTGTATTCTAATATTCAAATCCTCTCAACTAGAAATGGTGCAATTGTGATTTATTTATATAAAGATGAATCAATAAATAAGGGGGAGATATGTGTAATATTAATTCACATCTATATTCATATTAAAGTAGATATGACAAAGTTATGCTGACAACATTCAATATTTTGATTCCATATCAAGCAGTTTCTGTTCAAATGACCAGCCAAATTTATTTAGACTGAGAGATGATTTGATACAAACCTTTTCTTTTTTCCTGTTACAAAAAAACAAGGAATGTGTTTGCTTTTTTGTTTCAGTGCACAGCTGCTTTTAATCTGGGGAACCCACTTAAACTGATATTAAATTATTTGATTACTTACAGTGTGAGTATTTTCTCCAGAGGCGTTTCCCCATTCATACAGTGCATTTACGCACGACGCTGTAGGTCATTCCCTTTGACTTCATAATGGAGGTGGGAAATCCATAATTCAGCCTCATGCATTCCTGGGCTTTCAGAACCAGGGTGAAAAGTTCTGATTCTTTAAGATCTGTATGACAGATGATGCTATTACCGCTGCTTCTTCATCTCAATAGATTGCGCGTAGATATTTGACAGGAACATGAATAAATCCATACCTGCACCCATCCATCACCAACACGGCCCTCCCTTTCACCCGACCTATTTTTTATTTTTGTCTCATTGTCATGGAAATACCTTTAGGTTTCCTAGACATAACTAAAGTGCTTATTTATTCCATTCACTTCTTTTTTGGGGAACACTAAAAATTTCAGATTCTTGATAACTATGTATAAATGTGATCTAGCCCAGGAGCTACTCCTTGATTCACTGAACATACAAATAATATAAATAAAGCAAGAGTGTGTCTTAAAATAATTATTTAAGATGACTAGCAGAATTTATAATGCATTGTTTTGTACAGTACATTAATCATACTCTGGTGTTTAAGGGTTATAATATCAGACTCACTGGAATCAATGAAATAATGGGTTTAAATATAAAGTATGTAACGAGTCGGTTAATTAATGAATTATCAGTTTTAAACATTACCATGCATGTGTTCTATTGATGTGCCATATTTAGACAGCATAGGGCAGTATATACATTTTTAATGTCAATTAATTCTTGGGGAAAGGGGTGGTTGTAGTTTAGATTTGAAGAATTTTTCTGTCAGAGTTCCATGCATTCAGAAACTAATTGGTTTTTTGGTATCACCAATAATCATTTGGATTCCATGTAGCTGTAGATACCGACTGGAGAGTCACATTGATTTGAGGTTCCTCTAGATTTGGTATAGAGCCTCATCAGCGAGGATGGTGTCTGCCTGGGATTCTCCCAGTTCTATCCCACTGCATGCGACATCATATGCATTATCTTGCATTTGGCAGCTCTGCAGTCAATGGGGTTTGCAGTTACACGTCAAAGCTGCGTCTGTGTTAGAAATGCCCGCCCTGGCGAGAAGCCACCGACCAGGACTCAGGAAGATACGGGAGGGATCAGGAAGCAGTTTTCGGCCGACACTGCTTTGCACACATGTCAACTCGCCCACGCAATCCGGGTAATTTGTGCTTTGCGTGACATGAATGTGTGCCGTTTTCCATTGGTCACGTCGCAGTTGGTTGATATGACGTGTAACAGATGTTTGTAACAGATTTGTTCTCTTATACAAGTTCTGCATACAAATAAGAGTAACTTTTTGACACGATGATTCTCATTGTCGCTAAGCAGCCAGTGCCGCCGCTCTGTCCCTGGTACGCCGTCTCCCCGCTGTGCTCCGGGTGACACCGTCACATCCACCATGGCTGTTCCTCTCCGTGTCACGCCAAATGCCATGGGGATAAGGGATTATGAAGACAAATGTCTCTCCTCCTCTCCTCCCGGCCTGCTTCCTTCCTTCCCTTCGAGATATCCTCCCCATGCGGCAACACTCCCTCACTGCCTTGTCGCCGTGCCAACGGACCCGTCTCAGGGGGGATGTCTGATATTGTTGGATGGGAGACGGGAAATTAAAACCCCAATTAAAGGCCGTACATGGGGTTCAGTTATCCACCATTTATAAAGACCCTGACCTCGACTGCTGCGTGCTAATTATCCGCACGCTTTGCAAGCTCAGTCTTTTATCGGTTATGTTTTGAAGGGCGTTGGTGCGATAGACATATCCTGCTGTGATATAGTCATACTGAAAATTCACAACGTGAGAGAGGACCAGTTAAAAGCTCGTTGTCCTTTCCCCTTTCTTCCTTCCTGTGAAATGTGGCCATGACTATAATTATGGGAGACCAGAGGGACACGTCGTCTCTTCACACAGGGGTCTCAGTGCCGTGCTCTCCCATGCAAAAAAATAGATAAATGACAGTAAGGCACTAATCAGCGATGCACATTTCCTGCATTTCTGTCTGTGGCTTGATATTTTCAATAAAGGTGTGTCGACTGACAGGGTTTGACTCCACTTGGGCCTTGACATTTCATATCCAGCGTCTGGTCACAAGACTTTGGCCAGAAATCAAAGTAAAACTTAGGATTAAACCTTCTTTGATAGTGATTAACCCAATTTGAGCCCTTTTAAATGTCAATTAACATGCTATTCATCATGTCACTTTAGCATGTTGCCCTCTGCAGTGGTGTTATGTCACACTGCTTCACCACTGTTTGATCGAAAGATGTTCTGGATGTTGCTAAAATGATATCTATTATTTTGAAGTAAAGGTGCTCTGCCAGTGATGCTTTCTGAGGACTACCGTCTCCCTCCCCAGCTACTTTTATTTGTCATGTTTATATCAGGCCCATCTTGGAGGAGGGGCGGGGCCTAGGGCCAGCTAAGATTAATGAACGAAAATCATTATATTAAGTGCATTTCCAATGTATATATAGCAGGGGTGTAACAGCAAACAAAACTCACAGTTCAGTACAGTACATATATATTATAATGACATATATATTGTAATGATCATAATGAACTGAATCGGGTGTTCTCCGCCACCAAGAATATTCACAGATCTGTAGCGATAAATGCTATTATAGCGGTAACTATTTTCTTTTACCCCTCTCTGGATGTCCTGGCAAAAGCACCTTAAATGCCACAGACAGATTAACTGCAAGAGAGTCGGTGAGGTGGTTTCTGCTCTGGTCGTACACACACTCAGATGCTGTTGTCTCAAATGAGTTAGCATGTTGGATGTGTTTCTGTCAACATCTCTGGGTTCGGTATAGCAGATTCGACAGACAGTCTCGGTCTGGTGTAATTTATTGAGAAACCGAAATGTTCCCAAACCACCGATTAAGACTGCCCAGCATTAGGCATAACCAACTCGCAGCCACAATTAGCATAATGTTTGCCGTGGAAATGTGCTTGTGAATTTAGGTTCCGCCTATGTCGGGAAATGTACTCATTTGTTTCATCGTGCATACTGAACTTAAAATGACGTACCAAATACGTGTACTGTTATAGCCGTAATATTTGGCCAAAATGAGATATTCAAATGAAATGTGGATGCATTCAATCAATGAAAAAAATAAATTAATGAATAACATTGGTACTTAGCCCAAAGGGTTGGCGACCATCCTACCCAGTCTCTGATGAACCACACCTGATCTTTGGCAGATACTAACTCACCAGGTAGGATACAAAACCTGCTGGATACCGGCACTCATCAGGGTTGCCTATTCCTGACTTATCATTATCTAGACAAGTTTCCCTAATGTGCGGGTAGCCCCAGAGAGTGGGACCCAGTGTGGTCACACCAGTTTCACTGGCCTAAAGATGGCTCTGGATTATACCTCGTTTTCATTTGGTTCCTGAATGAGATGCTACGAATGAGATTAGCTACACAATGCTAGTTTGTATAGTCACCAGGGGATTGCATGTGTCAGCGTGTGTGTGTACGTGTGTGTCTGTGTTGGGTTGTTCTTACGCTACACTGTATCCTTAAAACTTGTTTTTCAATCATCCCAGATATTTCGCTACATTTCCAGGTATTAAACAAGCATGGCTAAATTACTCTCTAGAGACACAGCGTATATCGATATGTCAGAAAGACGGTAAAAAGATCAGTTTGTTTAGACTTTTGTTTTTTTTTTTTTGTTTTCAGAACAAAAGAACTAATCTAAAGTTCTAATCTATCGGTTTTTCTCAGACCCAGATTGGATTGTTTCCATTTGTAGCAAGATCGCTTCTAAGCATAGTACTAGAAGGACGATTGCAAATCTGGCAGGAAAAAATCTACATAAAACAACAAATAAACCAAACCAATCCTGGCACAACTTGGACTAGCTTGAATATCCTCAAAATGCGTATCTTTTTCAAGCAATAACCTATAATAACCTAAAAATGAAGGAAGAAATATCATTATGGTCAAATAAGTGGAAATTGCAAACGTATATTTGCACAGTCAAACGGAGTGTTTTGTTTGTGTGTTTGTTTTTCTGCAGTATATCCCACCTTCAGAGCGAAACAAACAATGGGCCTTGTCTCCTGGACACAGACGCTCCCTGGATCCATTAAGCATTTTAATGTGCGTACACACTTAGGAGGGCATCAGGCAGGTGAGCGCGAGGGAAGATGTCAGCGAGGCCATAATGAGCTCTGTCACATGGTATAAACATGAAGGACCGCGTGCGTCTCCCTCTGCTGTCAGATCAGAGGCGCGTCGGCGTGAGCTCATCTCCGCAAGCTCAGCGAAAAGAAAGGGCCCATGGTGTAGGATGCGGGGTGGGTAACTCCGAGCTGCTGCCACCCCTCCCTACCCAATCACAGGCCAGTCTCCGTCTGGGTCCGCTTAAAATCCATCCTCTTGCATCTATTGTTTTACCGTCAAGGTTTGACAAGCTTGGGTGCACGTCACACACATCATTGTGAGAGGGCATGGGGGGGGGGTGTTGTAGCTACATTACAGTTCAGCTTGCATTAACGCAGCCGCCCATCCAAAAGCACGGCCGTGTCGTGGATATCTCCTGCCCCGGTCCTTAGATGCACAGGGTACTGGTTAGAGAGATGACATGTAGATTATACCATAAGCTGCAGCAGCGGCTAAGGCTAATGCTGTGGCTAAGGCTAAGACTAATACTGCGGCTAAGGCTAAGGTTAGGGTGACCAGATAAACCATGTCAGGGAGGACACTTTTAGCTACTTTGGGTTTTACAAACTACTTTCAAACTGAAAGGCTCCTGTGCTCAGCTAAATAGTTCGGCTCTTCTTGCGCTTTGACTGGTTTGTTTCCCTTACTGAAAGACTCATCCAGCTGTTTCACATTAGCATTAGTGACACATGCATGATTATAGGAGACTGACCAATAAGCAC
>JAODLD010000045.1:11740953-11754189 GCA_026781065.1 Mormyrops boulengeri | reverse complement strand
GCCCCGCCCGCCCGCCCCCACCCCCCCCCCCCCCCCCCCCCCCCCCCCCCGCGCCCGCCCCCCCGCGCGCGGCGGGCCCCGGCGCCCGCCCCCCCCCCCCCCCCCCAGCTAGAGAGAGGATGACGGAGGGACAAGAGCACGCAGATGTACCCAAGCCTGAGGCTACGGGGGGCAGTGTCCCCCAGAATGCCATGCGGCGGTTGGGGGGGAATGCATGCGGCCGTGGGCCCCGTCTTCCCCAGGGACCTGATCTCATTTCGTGGGGGTCTCTCCACCGTGAGGCCTCCTGTGTCCCCGGTGTCCACCAGAATCGGTGGCACCAAACACAAGAACAGGGACAACAGAGACGACGGTCTCACACAAGTCTTGTTTTTTAACAGGGACAACCAAAGAATGCTTCCCTTTGACTTCCCAGCGATTTCGCTAGAGTTATATTGCTCTAGAGTGGCAATTAAATCTATATTACGGCATCCATTTACAATAATTCAAAGCAGGGCGCCATAATTGAACGTTGCAGTGCAGCAATCAGAGGAAGTTAATCATAAAGATGCTATTTTTTACACACAGTAGTGGACATTATTACCCACTTTGGGCTGAATGTGGCCTTTCCCCTAATTAATTATGACACAATAGTCTGTCAATCTGCTTCAGGCCAGAGGGCTAAAATGCATTTGGAATATCAGACCAGACCTCCAGGTACCTAGAGCTTTTTAAAAAAGTCCTTCTTTATAGCTAAAAGTACAGGCTATGCCACATTATCCTTTGAGTGATGTCAAAATTCATATTCGTGCTAAGCAGTATTCATGGGAACCCTTTAACTGTGTGTATAAACTGATCCCAGTTCAGCCAAAGCAGGTCTAGGTGTCCTGTTCTGAGGAGTATCCTCGATTCTGCTTGTGTACCTTCAACATGACTTTTACGTGGCTTTTAGACCCCCAAAAATATTTCTTGAGAGTTTCAATTCCCATGTTGATGCTAGGGTTGCAAAGGGGTGGTAAATTTCTGGAAACTTTCCAGAAACTTTCCATTACATGGGAAGCTAAACTATGGAATTTTGGAAATATTCCGGGTTGAACACTTTCTAAAGGAATCACTGAGAATATATGGGAATCAATGCAAAAATCCCTACTTGACGCTAACTACCATATGATATTAGCTGCATTTTTGTCCCTCTAGGGTGCCGCCCTGACTGTTAAATATCTATTTGAGCTGCAGTGCATAAAAACAAAGTGGAGCGAGATGAACTAACCTGATTCATGAGCAGTACCTACCTCGCCGTCCGCAGCTGGAGACCCCTGCAGGTGAAAAATCGTGCGTGGAAAACCAAGCAACTGATACACATGTTCGAGATCACCTATAGAGCATTCCCCCATTTTGGGAGGGGGCAGGTCCACTGTACAGTCGCTGATCTCTCCTTGCCGTGTCGCCCTGTGACTGTGGGCGGGGCGGAATGGGAGAACATCTCCATCATACCACCGTGAAGTAGAGGGAGTGCGCCATGGGCGATGTGGCTGTCCTCCCTGTCCCTCACCATGCAAGGTCCTCCTGGTGTTTCCAGACACAACATATGCTTGAGCAGCCCGTATCTCAGTGTGTATGCGTTCGAGCCAAACTCAGTTCCCCGTTTTAAAATCATGCCCTCTCTGCCTTTAATATTCTGTGCCTTTCAGAGCGGCATTTTTTTTCTTTATTGCGGCCTTCCACTGCTGAATCGCATTAAAAACTTGCCGATGACTCCAGGAGCAAAAGCCCAGAAGACCTTTTGTGTGCGACCCGCCGCGGGAGATGTCTGCCTTATGGAAATGATGGAGGGCAGCTAAAAAACCACTGAGGTGGCAAAAGCGCACAGGCTCTGATGAAGACGGCCTGGGTCCTTTTCACACAGGTCAAAACAGCTAAATCAGTGCAAACAGGATCACAGTGAACATGAATAACTTATATGATCATTTAATACCTTAATGTCTTTTACTATCTATGATAAATATCAAGATATTTACATCAAGATATGCATCCGGGTTGGAATATCAAGCACAAATCTTGTTGTAATTTCAGATCTTGCAGTTTTACACGTTTAAGTTATATCTATTACTGTTTTTGTTAGCATTTGTTATCTTTAACAGAGAATTTTTTTGTCCAGAAAATGTATAGGCCATAAAGCCAGTCCTCAGGAAGTCCTCTCCGGCCCTGGTGTATAGCCACGCCCACCCACAGCTCCTCTCTCCAGATTGGCTACCATCCTTTCACCCTGTAATTATGAACACATACATCACAGTGACCTTGGGGTAAAAAAAAAACACTCAGTGATATTATTTTTCCAAAGTACTCATTTCTTCTTTTACTTGCTTTAAAAGGTTGGACAGAAGTTGGCTCAGGCGCCGAGACCTTTGTCCATCCAATCAAGGTCCACCTTCATGGGACTGCAGTATTGGCTCGTGAGCTACCCTTGGGTTTGAACCTCATCATTAGCCCCCAGAACATCACTCTAACTCCAGCTAATAATGACCTTACAGTGACCTTCGGGTGTACGTTCTCTCTCCCGGGCAGTTTATCACGTCTGACATCCCACATTCCAGGACCTTCTAAGGACTGTGGTATGCGCATAACGCCCCGTTAACACGAGAGAGCCCTGGATCTGTGGAACGGTACCTAGATCCAGAACATAACACCAAATCTGAATTCATGGACCACAAAGGGTCCTGGATTGGCAGCATGGTATAATCGCCCACATCTGAATTATTGTTTATGTGAATTATCTGTGATTAAGTTTAGAGATTTAGTCCTTCAGCCTTGTTCACTAATTATACCACATACAAGAGCATATTTTTTGTTTCTCTTTGTTTATGTCTTAGCGGCAAAAAATTGAAGATTGCTGAAGATTTGATTGTTATTTGTAAACAGACAGGCAGACTAAGGATATATTAGGATTCCTAGAGTCACCAGACAGCACAATCTTCTTGTTGTTCCGCATGGAGACTGGGGATTTGCCAGTGCTGTCTTCTCAGACATCTGACTGAGTGCTCCAAATCGCTCTTGCTAGTTATGGAACAAATGTAGCAACAATTTACGTCCCTGAGCGCTACATATCCCAGCAAGAGAGTAAATTATCCCTTATCCTAGGAGTTTGGGCTCATAAATTCTTCTAAGTATGTTTTCATTTGTAATACAGAAGTCTTCCACTGCATCTCAGCTAACCTCTCCTTGAGCTCAAATGGAATTTTTTTTTCTTTCAAAGACAGACATGCTTAGCTTTTTATCCCATTAAGATTGCTGCATCGCTAACGCATTCAATCAGGAATTGTAGGCTTACACATACATTAGCGGAATGGAAGTGATATCTGTGATATTCCAGAGCACTTAACTAAGTAACAGTTGTAACAAACTCCCTTTTATTTAACCTTTGCAATTCTTCCTCCCGACACTGGGGGAGCAGGGTTAAAGTGAGCAGGTATAAAAGAGAATGAGCTCAGCTAATGAGATTTTATAGTTTTGCCCACATTGGAGATAATTCGATGAGGACTGAATACAGCAATGTTTTATGCTGAGTCCTTCCTTGTTAAATGTAAAAGAGATGGCAACTGGGTCGTTTGAACCTGCCGCAGAGAGAAACTGTAATGGATTTGCTGACTGTGGCCTACTGCTGGCGCCCTCGTTCCATCACAAGCACTGGCATACATCAGCGAAGATCTCCCTCATTCTGTGTCTTCCTGCCCCCCCCCCACGGAATGCTGGCATATATCGGTGAAGATCTCCCTCATTCTGCGTCTTTAAGACACCCCTGCCACACCCCCCCAGTCATGTTTGGTGGCTGTTATCTCAGCACAGGACAGAGCTTAATATCGTGTGGACTCGTGGACTGTAAGGGTTTGTGAGATATGGTTTGGTTGTTAAATAAAAGTTCTTGTGAATGTTAATGCAAGTCTGACATTCTTAGTTCTACAGTGCAGGGTTTGTAAAGCTGTAAAGTAGTAAAGAGTTGACACACAGCTCACAAATTCCCTTTATATTGTCTTTGTAGCTGTGCTCCTGGCTTTAGAGCAGATGTTGGTGTTACATGGTGGTGTAACAGGACAGTTTATGTTGATCCAGAGTATGACCCAACCACAGACTTTGACATGCCAGTTACACTCCAGTGAATCAGGCCGGGTGTCTTTTCTGATCTCGAAGGCGTTTTTCAAAGTGTTATATTCATAATATGTGCACTTCCTATGAACCTGGGCTGCTCCGTCTCTCTAAAAGGGACACAGAGATAAATCTTTGGGCCTTTTCATATTAACAAGCCTGCAGCCCTTCCACTCGTCCAGAAAGTGCCGAGTCAGGTTGCCAGTTCTGACAAGCAGGTGAAATATCCTGCCTGCATCTTCTTTGTTTCTCTGTTTTCCTTTTGGCCCTGAGTGTAAGGGCTGGGTGATTGATCAGCATTTCTGTGAGAATCAGGCCCTATTGAAAGCTAAGCCAGAGCAAACTTTAAGGTACCCGTGTAGATAAGCCCTGGCTGAGTCACATCTTGCAGATTTCGTGCGCATTGATAGCCGTAGGTGTGGTGAGGCGGAATGCCTGACTCACTGTGTTTTCTCTCCCGGCCTCAGATTTTAACTTTGATAGTCACTCGCTTAGCCACCCTGGGTAAATTCGCCGTGGTTTTCTTTAAACACAAAAACACATAATGACCGAGCAAACAGCAGTGGATCTCTGCAGTACACAGCGTAGACAGCTCAGCTTTTGGGGCGCCAGTCTCTACGTGTGCGTGTATAAGGTGTGGGGGGGTCACACCAAAGTAACATATGTTTATTGGTTTTAACAGCAGGCAGCAAGTATATCGTGGATTCATTTTAATGAAACGTTTCTTTTATTCTCAATATTATCTCTCTGTTCTGCGGCATATGGCCGCAAAAATATGGGTAATATTCTAGTGGGTGCGATTTCCAAAGATCATCATTATGTTTTATAAACCATTATTCCCGAAGTGGCAATTTCCACGTCCATTACAGCATTATTCATTACAATTTTTAGTAGTAATTACTTTTAAAATGCTAAAGAGTCATCTTTTCTTTCATAGTCCACCTCGGGTTTTGATTTACACGCCGGCCATGGTGTGACTCCATCTTCGGTAGGTATGACATTTAGGGATATTTATAACACTGTCACATTGATGACATTTTTCTGAAGGTGATCACCTCCACCTCCTCCACCTCCTCCACCAGAATAGCACAACTCATCTGCATTTGTTTTTGACACGCATCTCCGTATTAGCGTGTTCAGCTGCGCTGGCGCATTCTCAGCACGGTCTATCGCCATAGCTGCGGCCGCCACCTGCAACCCGACGACGGGCTGTTAAACCCGAAAGGTCTGAATCTTCAATATTTTATTAATCAGATGTAAACCTTCCGCACCGAGTGGCAATTAAATTTCAATTAAACCAACTTAGAGCATCATATTCAATCTGAGCCATTTACGATCTAGCACATTATGCTACAGAAGAAATATTGAAAGTAACCTCATTCTTTATAAATCATAGCATACTATCCATTTGCAATAAAAATGACACCATTAGGTACACTTTCAATATTTCTTAAGTAAATCACTCCGCTGAACTCACTTTAGAGCTTTAAAATTAACCGTTACTGTATTTAGTAATAATTGGACTTGGGAGCTTAAAGCACGATGCACAGGGTGTCGTCCGAGGGCAACGGTGTGACAAGACAAAGACGCCCAAAATGGCCAGCTTGGAAATCACAGCAGTGGCGTCTTAACTGCTTCATCGGCAGAGTGTAGCTACAGGCCACCTCATGTGATTATTGCAGCCAATTGGACTAAAAGAAACCGGCCCAAACAGAACAAAATAAAAACAGCGAAATTCCTATCCCTATTGGTGGTCTCATAAAAATTAGTCACATAAAAAGTAAAGTAAAGCGGGGATCTTCACCCTTCTTGGTATTAAAACCAGTGTGAGGCAACACTGGAGCTAAACATACTGTTATTTTCTACCCAACACCCATGCAATGAGTGATCCGTGATCAGTCTGGTATCGTTTTGTTAAAATGCATAAATGGGCGTTCATGGGCGATGCCCTCAGCTGTCTAATGTAAATTTAGCAGGAAATCAGTTCTGCTGGCTGCAGAACCTTTGTTATCAGGGTCCTTTTCTGTATCTGTTTGCGCTCTGTGATTGCTCTCTTACCCACTCAGGAGCCCATGTACCTGCCTGACCGATAAAGGTACTCATTTACTTAATATGATAATGTCAGTGTGCCGGCGAATTGTGGGTGTCACGTGGCCTGCGAAATCGCATGATAAAACGCAGCCTTGTGTGGCGAAATCCTGCACTAATGGGACCAAAGTTAAAGTCGTAGGAGGCTTCACACCCACAGCTGGCAGTTATTAGGGAAGGGTGAGGTCGCTGCGAGCCTTTGTTTTCCTGCCACGATAACACGGCACCTGAAATGAGTCCTAATGATCTTATTAGCGTGCCTTGGTAGCTGAACTCCGGCTGCCCGACGGAACAAAATTTAGATGCCGGTCTCCTGGGTGGGTCTCAGTGCTTCAGGGACTCAAAGACAAGTTCATCAAACGTTTGTCACCTGGAGTTCCCGGCTCTGTGAAACTGCTTTTGGGGATTGGAGATGCTTGTAGAGTTTCGTAACGGTACTGTGGTCCCTCCAGAAGCACAGGTTAGAGAATGATGGTGCTACAGATCGTTCAGATGCCTTGGGCAGCTTGAGTTTTCAGTCTTGCTCCTCATGGCACCAAGAGGCAATCATCTGTTTGAATTAGCTACTGTCAAACTTGTGGATTTACAGTATGTTTGGTCTATGGCTGCTCATTAGGCCATGTTTTCTACATTTGATGTGTATTTGTCTGCTGATTTGAATTGTTGTTTTATTAGGTTATTCCTTTATTTGGTAGATGTTGTGTAGCTCTGGCTCCAGTCATGCACCAATACACCTGTAAATGGGCAATCAATAGAAGCTATCCTAGTCAACTTCTTGACAGCCAGATGCTTGTAATATGCTGGTTGCTTCACTTGTATGTCACTTTTCGCTAAAGCATCTGCTAAACAAAGCAAATATAAATGTTCCACACTAACTAAAACTATGCCAAATCCATCCATCTGCCTGCCTGTCTATCCATCCATCCATCCATCCATATCTCCTGCCTGATGGCCTGTCCTACCTGGGGCAAACCCCCCCCCACCAGGATCCCGGCCAATACTCAAGCTTACTCATTACTATTACACCCGGCCAAGCGCGGTGGTGTCCGAAGGGTGGCGCCTCACTCGTCCTCCCTCAGTGTCCCCACCAGGCCTGCAGACAGGCACTGATGGATCTCCTCATCTCTTTTATTAAAGATTAGAGTCACTCCGGAGTCACGAGTTAGACCGCCCACTGTAAATCTCGTTAAAATGAGCAGCCGCAGAGTCTCCACGCGCCGGGCAGAATCTGCATTCATGAATACTAACAGGGCGCTCGTCATGAGCTCACTGGCCCGGGAGCCGCGGAAGGTTCCGGGCACTGACGGGGTGCCGGCTCTTCTTCCTGGGTAAGCCCTCAGCTGAAGGCAGGGCTTTGGGCTGAGGAGCATCGAGGCGCACGCTGCGGGGAACCCCGGTGCCCCTCCATCACACCAAGAGGGCAGTTACTAAGCGACGCCACGGAGAAGCATAATGGCGATCTGCTCTCGCAATTAATCAACAAGGACAGTGATGGGCGACCGACTCGATTTTGACAAAATAATTTTTCATCGGTTCATAGCGGTTTCTTAAGCCTAATATGCCTCGGAGGCGCCCAGACAAAAGCTGTCATTTAGTCTGTCGCTCTCCTCCGCTGAAAAGGACCAGCCTGTTCTCTGGAGGAAATTAACATTATAAGGAGCTCCGGAGACTCTCGGGTTATGACTGACGGCTATCGGCGAGCTGGAGCGCGCGCCCGCGATAATGCACCCTTTATTACACATTTGCCACCTTCCCTTCCGCTCTCGCTCCGAACTAAACTCATCCTGCGCGGAATGACATCCTCGGCGAGCGGTTTAATGTGCCGGAGTATATCTCGCGAACGGGATGAAAAATAAACACGTCGGTCGACTGCATTCGGGTTTTCAGCTTGCTGAAGTTATCTTGGGAATGAAATTAATGCAGTTTAAACTCAATTACCTTTCCTCAAAGAGCAGGACATTGCGGGAAGTGACATTAATAATTTTTTTTGCAGAAGAAACTGTACAGAGTAGAATCTGTATTCGTTAATTTGTGTATAAAAATCACATTCAATTATAATTTGAATTAGACCAGGTGGCTCTTGTTTGAACTACAGTTTCCACTTACTATACTCTGGATTTTTAACTCTAGTTGTTCTTATTAAAAGTATATCGAATACATCTACTAGACCCGTGATCTGCCCTAACGTTGCTTCTCTAATTTCTTTTAAAAGATCTTGGGTTTGTGTGGATGGAATTGGACACATTTCTTTCCTGGTTACATGCAAACGCAACGACAAAATAAAATTTAGTTGAAAACCACTCAGCTTGTTACAGCGACACCTTTTCTTGTCATAGCGGACCAGCAGTGAGGATTGACACTGTATCTGCTGGCCTGATACACTGAGACTGCAGACATGAAGCCCTCTGGCACCCTCATGGACATCTTGCATGTTTTCCGGCGGGAGAGACATAGGATTCAGGCTGATCTTGAAGGAAATGGATGGAAAAATGAAGAATCTTAGCAGGCAATGTCAAGAACCGGCACATGCAGGATACTTCCCTTACCTCTGTTGAAGAGACCAAATTAATCCTGTGATGTCACAGGTTTCCATCACTGCTACAAAGTTGCGGTATGGACGGATGCCTACTCCTTATCATTGTTTAAGGGTTTAAGCATGTTTATCGGTCCTCACACCCTGACTGTCCCACAATGACGTATCACTCCAAACCTTTCAAAGCATGTTCTTTCCTTTGAGCGGAGTAATTCACATGGGTTCTTTCTACAGCAATCGGCCAATGGTTTTAGACATTAAGTATGCAAATGGTGCCAAATGAGTAATATGGTAATGGAGTATTATTTAGGCATTATTGATGGTTTTTCATGAGGCAATAGGCAATCACTCACCACTAATCACCCCCCTGGAATGAATGGTAATGGCGCTGGTGGCTGAACAGATGAGAGGTCTACTTAACTATGGCCTTGCGTTGATCTCCAAGTGCGTATTGAAGTTGTTCGGAAAAAAAACGGAAATACCCACCTTCTTTATTTAGTTTTTTTTAAATTTTGCCGCCATTTTTTTTGTGGGGGGGATTAAGACTTTTCAGGCAGCCGCCTGGCTGAGTGATTTCGGGAGGCGAAACAAAGGATATTCTGAAACAAATCACCTTCCCAAGGGATAGCCGGTGCCCTTCAGAGTGGCGGTTCGGCGAGTGTGTTACATCATACGGCTGCCGTAACTAATACGTACAGCACCCCGAGGAGAGAGACACTGTCAGGGCACATTAATCATCCCCAACAACGGAAACAGATCTTTTCCATAAGCAATGTCACTCATTTGAGGAATGGTGCATATTCAATCGACGCTTTGAGAAATTCATATGTTCATATATTAAAAGAGAAATGAGAAGTGGGTAGATGAAAGTGGGTGATATCGCACGTCATCTTTAACTACGGAGAGGTAATTAGCTCAGCGAGAGCTTCGCGTCCACAGCTAGCATCAAGGCTTTGTCTTTCAGTCTTTTAAGTATCAACAGTATGCTCTTTTTTTTACCACTAAGTATATAATCTGATCGGCTTAAATCTATTGGTCTGATGAGCCTGTCATGCAGACAGAGCAGACACTGTGAACTATATTAGCGTTCTGGCCAGTCGTTTGCCGTTGACGATCCAGTCTTTAGTTCTTTCTGCAGATGGTGTCCTTCAGGACAGAAATGACCTGGAACACAACGTTGGTATTGTTCCTCCGCTGTACTCCCTGTACCTGAGGCCTGGTCCTAGGGAATGATGTGTGTGTCGCTTAAAGTGGAAGGGAACCTGAATCTGAAGTAAGGAAGCAGGATGGTGTCTAACTGCAGTCATTCGAATGCGAAGTCAAACTAGTCAGAAACATCCTTTGTTGATAAATCTGAAGAAATGGCAGCTGGTCATGCAGACTATTGTTGGCAAACGTAGTCCTTTGTTTCATTGATGTTTTGTTAATAACCAGCCTTCCCAGAATGCTATATTCATATTTAACTTATGCGGGTACAGTAAAGCTATTGGGCTGAAATCAGTGAATTCGAATTCTACCATTTTTATACAAATGCCTTTTCTTATTTTGACTCCAGAAGACACATCAGATCAATTCATTTTGGCTTCATTCTTGTTAATGATAATTTTTGCTTGGAAAATAGCATCTTCAGTGCATAGACAGTCTTCTATTAGTGTATTTAAATGGGTCAGATCTTATCCTCCAGATAAGATCTGACCATCCTTAAAGATCTCCTCAGTGCTGTTTGGAGGATTATATATCCGCAGCATTTTTTACTGCTTGTCTAATTAAGTGACTCCCTGTGCATTATAAGCTATTACATTCATAGCTGTAGTATAAGCCATAGGAAACTTCACATTCAGCCAGCAAGTTCAGAGCGGCAACTGAGTGAACATCACAGCCTTAATGTCATCAGGACGGCGACTTGGCCTGCTTCTCACTCTGCTCTTCTGAACTTAATTGAATTTGGAATTGCTGGCTGAACATCCCCCAGCGTCCACCGGGGTCTCACGCAGCGGCGGGCCTGAACCACGGCCAGCAGGCCTGTTGTGTAATAAACGCGCCCTGCCTGACGTGACGGGAATGGTAAAGGCGTCACAGTAACAGAAGGTGGCTGAAAGTGGTCAACCGTGGAATGGAGCTGAACGGAAAGGTCAGTCCTGGAGGAGTCGGCCGCAGCCCCCCAGCCAGGTCTTTTCACAAAGTGAGTTTCCACCCCTCTCTGCCTTTCGTGCCTGTAGCTCCAGGGCCATCGCAGTGGTCCTTGGCCGAGGGCCGTTCTTCAAGAGATCTCGGCTTAGCTACTTCGTGCAGCAGTGTGGCATGTTGGAAGCCAAAAGCACTGGTGACAAACTAATCTGCTACCCAGCGCACGACATCTGGTCTCTGAAAACAGGCAGTGTCATTAGACATAAGTGAGTATCTTGACCCTTAAAAGGCAGTTAACCATTTGTGGATTGTGGTTATGCATTTATGTTAAGAATGTATGCTATGCAAATATTAATTTGGTTCTATTAATTAATTTCTTAGGAGATCCATTATCCATTATGAAGCTGGAGATTTATCTATGTTTCTTAAGGGTTCAACGATAAGATCACAATCTCTTTTGTTAAATCTGTTTCCAAAACTACCTGTGTGACCTGCTACATCTAAAGGTTATTCTTAGAGGGAGAGGTAAGGAACATGCACTGAGCGCAGCGCGTTATTGTTAGAACAAGAAATAAACAAAAAATTTGTTCCAGCTAGCCAATGTGATGTGTATTTAATTTTCGAGATTCACCTTCACTCGGACGTTGCCACTGAAAGCTGCTCCATTTGGGCCGTGTGGCTCTGAATCGAAACAACACTGACTCGCCAAAACGTTTTTAACGGCTGTACCTGGCACAAACGGCTGACACAGTCAGCTGACACAAATGCTGCTTCATGCCAAAGAAAGGATGATTTTCAGCACATTTCATCCAATCATCATCCAGAACGGGAACTATCTGTTTTATGAAGTCAATTTCAGAATGTACCTGACATCAATAAAGAAGGAAGCTTCTAGTTCTAGGTCAGCCAAGATGGCTAACTGACCGGTGCTATAATGACCATTTTATTGGGTTTTCTATCACCTTCACGAGCATAAAGCAGATTAATGGCTTGAGCAATTAAAAACAGAGTGGCCAAGCATGTCCTGTACATGCCATCAATCATTTTCTGACTTTCAGTTTTCTTGTTCTTCCTAAAAGAGCAGCGTTCCTGTAGGAATCTGCATGTGGGTGGACAGAGTTGTCAGGAGGTTTGTATTATATAATTATTACTTCATTCAATTTATCTTACCATTGTTTTAGTAATTGAATACCGTGGCATGGAAAATGTCAGTCCCTAAATAGACGATGATGAGAGCCCGGCGCTTAAAAATGACAGCCTGGTGCCAGTGTCTACCGTGGTGATGTCACGTGTCAGGTGGTTTGCAATGACCAATCAGTGCGTGCCACTTCTAAATAACACAGTGTATGGAAGTCCAGGATTCCTGAGTGTTTCCACATTGTATCTTCTTATATCATCACTATAACAAACAGTTTATTCTTTTTTAAAAACAAATTATAAATAGTACCATAATTTATAATAATTTCACAGCTTATCTCTGATATATTTTTATGTCAGATATTTTTCTTCACTCGCCTTGGAGAGAAAGTACCGTTACTTTATTTGTGAGTAAAATTTCAGTTTTGGATGCGACACTTCCATCACCCAGAAGTGTAAATTTGGAAGTGAAATTGAGCCAAATATAATATTTGACATTTTTTGTGTATCGTTGCTTCTACTTTCACTTTTATCTGTATACTAAATTTTAAAAAGTGAGAAGTTGTGACTTACTGCTGCCAGTTCCACACATCGCTATGGCCTCTGCTCCGTTAACGCACCAGCAGCCTCCAGCAGAGTCCTGCGCTCTTTACTCTTCCATGTTCAACAATTGTGGTTTATCATTGTTCTTTATCACCGAAACGTCCCTATTTTCCTTCAATATTTCCTAAGTATGGTTACTGCTATTTGTGTTTTTTGATCCTTAGTTGACATCCCGTATACCTACTACATATATTCTTTATCCCATCCTGCATATCGCAGCAGATGCATGTGAATGAACGCATTTTCATTATCTTTTAATTAGCCCCACATGTAGCTAGACCCTGTGTGTACCGTTCGTCGCCTTTGTGGATGGCTGATGCTCCACGCCGGCTTAGCCGCTGCCGCCGCCGCTTCCTCCATGCTCCCTCCGCGAGTGGCGACTCCTTTGTTTACCTCTGCATTCAGCGGCTCCGGGCGCGGAGCAGCCCTGTCTCCCACCACGTGTCCTCCTTGGCCTCCTTTCTTGGCCTAGTCATGTCTGACAATGTTAATGATCTACAGTGATGCACGGTGTGTGAGATGATTGGTGACACATCGGACGGCTGGATGGGGGGTTGGGAGAGGAGCGAGGCAGGTTTGTGGGATGGGGACGGCAGCAGCGGTGGCAGCGGTGGGGGGGTGGCGGCGGT
>JAODLD010000045.1:11722066-11735417 GCA_026781065.1 Mormyrops boulengeri | reverse complement strand
AATAATAATAATAATAATAATAATAATAATAATAATAATGTTTATTTAATACATGCATAAATGCATTTAAATATGTTACAATTAAGAAAGATAAAGATAAAACGGCTTGCACGTTTAAGTAATCTTCAAAATCCGGATTAATCTGTGATCGTCATAGATATTAACAATAACAATAATCTGTATTGCATTATGGTTGATTTTCCATTTACTTTCTTAAAAATCATACACCTTGCGCTGTAAGAAATGCAATCTGTTGTAATAAATCGACTCATAATTCTAATTAATAACTACTGGACGTGTTGCCTTGCAAAAAGAAGCATGAGGAATGATAAACGGCTTGATAAAATGCTTCTTGAGATTGTATACTTTGCCATAAAAAGTACATATGCGACCTGAAACGAAAATGTTATCAAAGTTTATTCTGATCTGCAAATCGGCCCCGCTCAAGTATTGCAAAACTTGTTGGACACATTTCCTACTGACTGACATCCAATATGATGTCACACGTGCCCAAAGATTATGTACTCCTTAAAATAGATGCCACTCGCACATTTACTTTCGGTCATTTTTAATACAGATGGTAAATAATAAAACACTTGATTTTGAGTCTTCTGATTTGTACAGTTGTATCAAATGCAGCTTCCATCACTGTCTTTTGAGAAACTGTCCCCGACATTTGGGACAGTGGGATAAAGCGGTTTCCCGTGTTATATCTATATTAATGGTATGAATAATTCAATCGGAGCATCAAAGGTAATTAATTACGACTTGCCTTACATATAAGAGGATATCGACATTGCGATATTTCTCAGGTTTTTTCTTCCATAAAACTAGAAATAATTCGCCAGATGGCGGTATAGGGCTGCATATTTAAGTAAACAAGACCTTATCGAGCCACTCAAAAATCCTCCTCCTCTTCCTCCTCCTCCTCCTCCTCCTCTTCTCCTTCTTCTTCTGCTTCTTTTAAGAAAAAATGGGTGGGTAGGGGGGCACATTTAAAAGCTCCTTATGACACCCCGTTCAATGGACATCGAGAGTCGTGGAAATACTGATTTACAGTCGGCCGACAAACTTTTACAAGTATTTGAATGACTCATTCCAGCCCCCTTTCTCATTTCAACTGAGGTCAATAAGAGTTCAACTTGATGAGGTAATTTTGGCTATCTCAAGAACGTTACTAAGCATGATAAAATTAATATTTTAATAGTTTATCAAACTTTACGTATAGAGAAGAGAATTAGAAAGACAATACAAATCTATCAAAGGTATATACATTTTTGGCCGTCTGACAGATTGTTGTAAAACAGATAATAATAAAAAAAAACAGTTCGGGGATTGAAAGTATTGGAGCTATCTAAACAAGCTATTAAATATAAATAAAGTCGGCAAACGCTGATGTACTTTTTGAACGTTTTAACAAATAAATTCACAATCCGGTAAAATGGAATTTAAAAAGTAGCGATGATACAAGAAATGAAATGGTCTAAAATAATACATTACAATATTTTATATTAACATACGTTCGGGTGTTCTGGTATGCAAATGTAGCTTTTTATATATTCTTTTATTAAAGTCTATTATTAATATGTTGTAGATATAGGACAGACTTTTGAAAACATTTGGACAGGGAAATGCTCGTCATCTCCGTGTGTCGCATTTGTGCGACAGAGGACGGTATTTCGGCTTTGTGATTGACTCTAAGGGGTATTTCTCGTGAAACGGACGCGTTGCCCCTAATGAGTGCTCACACAGTAAGCATGTCTAAAGCGATTTTAGGCCAGTCTCTATTAGCCGTCTTTGTCTACAGACAACAGAAAGCACGGAAATTCTTTATCAATGATCAATTACATCATTTGGCTACTATGTTGTAAGACACCTGTAATGAAGCCTCTTTTTCTGTGCGTTTGAAATATACTTCATGAAGTGTAAGGAATAGCGAATCGCCACTTTGTTGTTTCAGGAATCCCCTTGAGAACCCAAAATTTTAATGACCCCTATTTGACAGAAAGTGGTCAAATTTGATTGCAAATGCATTCCTTTGTCGGTGTTGACGATACCGAAAAAGTTATAGCGTCCTTACAAACAGCCGGAGGCTCTCTCTCTTTATCTATCTATCTATCTATCTATCTATCTATCTATCTATCTATCTATCTATCAATCCGCTTTTTATGCATCTTAAATATAATGTGCAAAATGATTCTAATGTACAGTTTCACTGCAAACGCTATCGTTGTAAGGTAAAATATATTTTTACAAGACAGCATGAAAAAGCAGTTACACAATACGAGATATCGGATATAGTATAAATTATATTATACAGGCTGGATCATAAGGTTTCTTATCTACACGGAGATATTTTGGTAAAGTATTAGAGTCATACAAATTACAAATTATTTAGCAATTCCAAAATGTCTTAAATAAAACATAACATATAAAATGAGAATGATAACCATAAACACGTAAATGTTTTGTGTGAGTTGTGGAATATTATTAATAAAGAAGAATCGCCTCATTTTATTTTATTATTATTGAAACAGGCTGTGGACAACGACTTCAGTTTTTACTTTTTAAGAAAAGGATAAAAAATTATCAAGCAATAACAACGAAACGGACACCTTAGTTTTCCTGACAAAGTGTTTTTTTTTGTTTGTTTACAATGACTAAAATTTACAACAAAACAGTTCACACAAAACAAACATCGAGCTGATTGAAGCGATAATCATTCTCTTTTACAAAAGTTAAACAAGATTATGAGAGCCGTAACGTGAATTTTACAACAGCTGAATATATGGATTTATTTGGAGATATCTCCAGAGATTCACTACAAAACATACAGATAATTAAACTTACAGTACAGAAAACCAACAATCAGTTGTTATGTCTATTTATTTATTCCGACTCCATCCTCAGATTGCAAAAACTACATCCTAATTTACTAATCTAACCACCAGCCTAACATTTCACTTTGATTACACTTTAATTCTGTTTCACAGCAATGGATAAGAAAAAGTACAGTTGTTCTGTTATTTCTTTTTTTAAAGAAGAAACTGAATTTACTCACCTCTTTTGTCCGGGAATATTCGCATATTATTATCAACCTCATCATAAAAAGATGACATTTTTAAAGCACAGTAACACAGTGTTATTTCTGCGTGCTGCGGTGTTTTTCTACACAGAAGGTGAACCTTATCCAGAACAGTGTCTGGAGCGAATGTCATGCCGCTCCGCGGTTCCAACTCCAGCGAGCACGCTGCGATGCCCAGAGCCGTTTGTCAACTATTACACTTCGACTTTTTTCTCGTACAGGGGTGCCTACCGCCCCTTATGTCTAACAAACATAATTGTTGATACGATGTCTTATTTAATCAGACGCTTTAATTGCTATCACAGTGATAAACTCGAGCATTGGCACGGCAATCTTTTAGGGCGCTCATTGACCTCGCTGCCTCCCTTTTTTCCCCCCGTTTCCCGAGTACAGGAGACTAATCGCTGATTTAATTCCCGACGTCAAGAGTGCAATGCGGACGTACATTTTACCATCTATATGAAAATATCTCCCCACACGATGGTGTAATGTGATCGGAAAGGTATATTACTAGTTAAACTAAAAAGTAAAGGACATACATTGCTTGTTTTATGCGCAAAGATTGTGAACAACATGCAGACGGGCCCAGCGCTAGAGGTATCGATGACTCAAACGTTGCTCCTCCTCTAAACTCTAGGCGCTCCTCATGATTGATGATCTTGGGGACCTCTGATAATTGACTACTCTGAGGTAAGGAATGGATATGTATCGTGACAAGAGATTGGATGAAACCCCGCAAAAATAATTGTCCTCTTTTTTATCAATAGTAATTGTTTTCGTATTTTTATCATTCAAATTCTGATTATACTGGCCTATTTATTTTCTTATGGAAACGCGCGCAAAGCCGAAAGTCATATCACATCATTTGCCAAAAAAACCCCTTCGTAATTAGAGGCACAATTAGCAAAAAAATGTCGTAGGAGCAGTAAACACACAGGCTACAACCACAACAAAGATAATATCGAACCTCATTTCAGATCCAATACCGCGCTTGACAAATACCTTAAAAACATGGCAAAATATATTAAAGTTGAGGAAATACGTGTGAGGGATTTTAACTCGTTGATTCATTATGTAGTGTGTGTGTGTGTGTGTGTGTATATATATATATATATATATATATAATTTAACATGAGCGTTAAAGCGCAAAGTCATAACGCGGCATAACTCTAACTGTAAATCCCGTGTTTGTTTCTTCGCTTCTGCTTCATCTATTTCGATCATAGAAAGAGAACCGTAATGCAAGAAAGTATCACTTTTACAAACACTATAGTAGCAAAATTAAGTGAGTGCTTATCGCCGTACGATGTTGCATAAAAACAGTGATAACAGTAATATTTTTTAAAAAGACAGGCTAATAATACGAATAAGGACAGCGAAGCGAGATTTTAGACGCATGATTTTCGGATTAGCTTTTACTCTTTATACGAGTTGCGGCTGTGCGAGGAGATGCGGTGTTTTGGCTCCCCCCGTGCCGAGTTGAAGCAGCCCTCGTGTATAGACTGCAGATCACAAGCTTTTGGTCTCTCCTCTCTTTCAAGAGCTGTTGTAGGACTGGCTATGGCCACCAGTACTTCCGGGTTCCGTCATTTCATTCTCCCGCCGATCAGCGCTGCGAACTGACTCGGTTCTATAAGCAAGCCAGCAGTCAACCTGACAACACTCGCTGACACTCACTCACATCAGACCGCCAGACAGACGAGCTACCCACGAGGAAAAGAGAAGATCACAACGGCCGAGTCTTCATTTAAATTGCCTTTTCTTTTTTCCACGGTATTAATTATAAGATAGCGACCTAAAGGCAGAGGGAGAAACGGGAGCTGTTGGAAGAAAATCGGGCTTAAAGATTCATCCTCTCATGAACATCATCACGAACCATCATTCATTCATTACATTGACAACCCCTGGTTCAGATTGACAGCTGGAGTGGCAAAAAGCCATGGGACACGACAGTTTAGTTACATGCCGGTTGTTGATGGGCCGATTGTGACCTTTGGTGTTTTGTGCTTTTACATTGTTTTTTAATTTCTTTTTTGGGGGGAGAAGCGGAAAAAACACCCCCGAAAACCCCAGCGAAACTCTTGGTGTTGATTGTTCTTAACCAAAGCGGATAATATGAGAATTCACTAAGTTGGCTGCAAAAGGGATCCTACGATTATACCACTTTCTGAGCGGACTGGGATATTGAATAGACGGCACATACCGGAGTTTATTGGAGAGCAGCCTGATGGCGCAAAGGGTGCGTTTAAAATATCCAACACTCGCGCTTACACATCCACTGTAGGGTGGCCTCTGCGATCGCCAGCTTCAGCTGATATCGACTAATACTTAAAATATTTATAACTAAACATTCTTACAGTACATATACTCGTCAATCTTCGTGACAGCGTTTGGTTAGCCGGCGATCTTTGCTGCAGTTGATATTACGCTGTTTTTAAAGGAGCTACTAAATAATTTGGCGACTTCACGAAAGTGGCTCACTCCCTGGGAGTTGCATTTTAAAATGTTTTTGGTAATTTCACGACTATCATTCTCAGTTTCTGTGGAGGAAACCTAAATTATCGACATTATGATCAAGACTTGCGATTTAGGCTCGCGTTGTATTTCTTCCACCTACCCGCGCTTATGTTTCGGAAGCTGATGTTTTAGTTAAAATAAGTTGTTTCTTTGTGATCAGCGCTACTCGTTTGGGTCGTTCACTCTCCGCTCTGTTTCTTTCTAGTACGATGAACTGGCCCATTACGGTGGGATGGACGGAGTCGGAGTCCCGACGTCAATGTACGGGGACCCGCATGCTCCTCGGCCGCTACCCCAAGTCCATCACTTGAATCACGGACCTCCACTCCATGCCAGCCAGCATTATGGCGCACATGCACCGCACAACGTAATGCCCACTAGCATGGGCTCGGCTGTCAACGATGTTTTAAAGAGGGATAAAGATCAGATTTACGGGTAGGTTTTTAAAAATATATTTTGTATCATTCTGAAAATGTTTGTCTGTGATCAGAATATATTGCTAAATATTAGTAGCCACGTCTAATAGTGACTTTCAGCTTCTTTTAAATGCCTCGGATGCACGCTGCTGTGTAAAAATATTGGCATAATTTGCTGCTTAGCTCTGATTAGGAACTTAAAATCAACGTTCCGTGAAATATACCCCAATTAATTTATGTTTTTTTTTTTTGTTTTGTTTTTTGAACACTGTAAACGATGTATAAATGCAGCGATAAATCATATTTAACATGGAAATAAAAGAAAAAACAACAACATTGCCAGCAAACCCGTTGGTCTCAGATTAAATTTAAAGGTTTTATATTGTGCGCTTGCGTTTGTGTTTAAAATATAATTACAAACATTATTTCGAAGTACTCACATCTGAAATTACAGGCCCATCAGTATGATACACAAGTGTTTTAAAGTAGGTTTTGTTGATGGTTTTATATATTTAGAAGATTTTAATGACAGGCACACGGCCCGTGTAAACCGATTCTGATTAAAGTAGTTCAGGGATTAATCTGGTCACTCTCCTTGCTGAAAAATAATACGACAGATAAAATGCATTAATATTTAGGATTTAAATTAAAACGGAAGAGTGAAATGCCGCTATTGTTTTGGCTAAATAAAGCCGTTTTATCAAATTTCGCCACGCGTTGATTTTCTGTTTATTAACATTGAAGCTGAGCAAAGACTGTTGTGGTGTTTTCCTGTTGTAGTCACCCGTTATTCCCCCTGCTCGCCCTGGTGTTTGAGAAGTGCGAGCTGGCGACGTGCACGCCGCGGGAGCCTGGTGTAGCAGGCGGCGATGTCTGTTCTTCGGACTCGTTCAACGAGGATATTGCAGTGTTTGCCAAACAGGTCACTTTTTAATATCTGACACTATCTTTTAAACGTGTACATATGCGGGGAAAGGTGATGCGCCCAGCAATGCCTGTAACACTTCACTCATTTAATTCTCTGATAATGTTTGTACTGAAATTGTATGCAAGGGTGCTGTTTTCCTAAGTTTTTCAGGGCGTGTTTTAATAAATTTAAAGAAATCTGTACGCGCTGTGATAATAATAGTATTAACGATGCCAAATAACATTCTCTTATTTTAGATTCGGGCAGAAAAACCTTTATTTTCTTCAAATCCAGAGTTGGACAATTTGGTAAGCGTGTTGCATGTTCTCGTTTTACGTTTTAATTCTCAAGTGGCGGGGAGGCTCTTTTCAGTGCGTCTTGTTTTGAGGTTGAAAGCTGCACTTTTGTTATCCAAAACGAAAGCACAAAACAAATGTTTCTTTGGCAGTTTTCTTTGAAGTGAACGGGGGGGAAACTGTCGAGTGGCAAAGCGGTGCTCTGCCATAGGAGGTCGCGGGGGAAGTCACTGATTAGGGAAGGCTAACCGTAGTGACTCTTCTTGGAAGTGTTTCTTTGCTAATGCTAACCATTTAAATGAAAAAAGGGTCCTCTTTGAATGTCACGGGCCGTGATCTAATGTGTTATAATCCTTCTCGCTATCCAATAACATGTACTCAGCTCGAATCTACATTCATCCCCTTTTGCATTCGCGACGGATATATCTTTTTAAATGTTTTTCTTGGTGGGGAGAAAATCATAAATACAAAAATAGAAAGTTTAACATTTGTCTTGTGAAGGAATCGTCTGTGATAAGGAGGATGAACGTGACTTGTTTCTTTCCGTTTCAGATGATACAAGCCATACAAGTATTGCGATTCCATCTTTTAGAACTGGAAAAGGTAAATTGTAATGCAAATATGTGACGCAATGCTTGATGCGTGACATAACATGTACCTTCACATGTTTATGAAAAGCTAAAAACACCAATCTTGTGCTTTACATTTAAGGTGTCATATATATATATATATATACATATAATACAATTTGCTATTGTGCAGTAGGCCTAATAATAATCGATGTTCAGGTTAATATTTGTTTAACGGTACTATTGGGCCTATTTAGGCTTAGTATATATCGAAAGCTACTTTTATTTAAATAGTCTGATACCAGAAGTATCTGTATATGTAATCTTGAGTTTTTTGTCTAGTCATATCTGAAATCTCATATTATATAATTATTGTATTATTGTTATTGTTTTTTATTGTCGTCCTGCTGCTGTTGTCGTTGTTGGATCATGATTTTTTTCTGGAGATTATGGTGTGACATACAACTATACTCACTTATGATCTAATTCTGTATTCTCCTACATTTTAACCTGTTGCTCCAGTGCCATATGATTCATTATTTCTTGTTCTAGCAATTTTATGCTTTGGATATTGCAGTCTCTGAAATAGGAGCATTTTAAAATTGGTTCGCTGAAATCTGCAGCTGTCAAACGTGTCCTCCGTCTCTTCTCCAAGGTGCACGAACTCTGCGATAATTTCTGCCACCGGTACATTAGCTGTCTAAAAGGAAAAATGCCCATTGATCTTGTCATTGATGACCGTGATGGCAGCTCCAAGTCCGACCTTGATGACCTCTCAGGATCTTCAACTAATTTAGCTGATCATGTAAGTACGATTAGTTTTTATTTTTTAAAAGAGTGCGGTGTGCGTCGCCAACTGATATTGTTGTCTATTTAAAAATAAATGGTGCGCATAAATGTATTATTAATCCTACGTACACTCGTTGTATGTATAATCTAATTAAAATTAATGTGTAGTGTAATTAAACAAACGGCTAGGTCAGGGAGACGAATTCGGTTCTTTTTCCGCTTTCTCAAAAAGCCCCTCTTAGTGACAATAACTGTGTTGCGTTAATTAATAATTAACGAGTTAGTTATAAGCCGCTTTTATAGGGGTTATTGTTACTATACTGTTGATGCTGTTTTGGTAGATTTTGCTAGATACCGCACCACCTATGTTACTTTTATTCGCCATCCCGAAACCAACATGTATGGGATCTTATTGCTTTGAAGCATCTGCAGATTTCCAACCTTTGGGTTTGTTGCAAATTATGGTGGTTAGAAAGCATGCTTTTCATCTGTTAATTCAAGAATATTTTACAGTATTTATTATATTGTCAGTGTCCGCGCATTTTGTGTCGAACCTTGCCCAAAATATCGATCTCTGCAATCTATTACAAGCAAATGGGTATGAACGCGAAGAAGACACCAACTTGCTTAACTGGGGGATTTGAATATGAGGCAAAAATGCGCAGTGTAGAAAACATTTTTTCATGATAAATTCAAAGCGAGCTGTCACTGTAATATAAGACACCACATCTTCATAATTTATTGTTATAATGTTGCTGTCCTGTTTCGTAACCATAGCCTAGTAGTAACGTTTTTAGTAGTGATGCTTTTGCATATGCCTGTAAAATTTGCTGCCATGATGTGAGGAAACGGAATTCCGATCAAGTACTTTGTTGTTCTTATTTTCGATGGCCTAAAATTAATAGACCTATTTCGAAAGTTTTCCCGCTTATTAGCTGGCAAGTGACAAGTGTATTTGGAGGCGAGTTAATAGATCAGCAGCGGGGACTGAAGCCTATTAGGAATTTGAGCAGATTTAAGTGTTAGGCAGAAACACTTCCGGGCATCTGTTATGTCAGGCAGAAAAGGCGTCCGCGCTCGCCGGGGTGTGCGGCCGGCTATGTGGATGTTCGCTCCGGAGGCACGATCGCTAATCGCGGCGCGGTGAGCGCTGCTTGAGAGCCCAGCGTGGCAAACCTCGTTTCACGTCTAAGTGGAGAATCGTGGCCCGCTGTGGAAATATTGAAGAGATTAGATAAACGAGCCTGGTTAATTTCGTGGCAGATGGCTGACAGAGTCAGGCATGGCTATCAAATCGTTTAATGACGTATTACAGTTCATCCCGATTGAATATTTCATATATCGAGTTTCAATATTTCATATATATAAATATTGTAATGACTAATAAATATAGGAACTTCACGCTTTATTTGTATAGTTTAATTTAGACTCTCATCGATGACTAACGGTTGTTAAAAGAACCAGATACCTGCCTGAATTTATTGGGCAAAAAAACAGACGCTGAAAGAATAAAGTACTTGTTTACATTGCATTTTTCAGATTGCTGATATTACAATACTTTTCAGTATTGATAATTTGACTTAAATTGCAAGAATATGTCAGCGCGGGATATAAACAGCCGCGTAGTTTAGCATCTCATGTTAAATGTACACTAGAATGGAAGACAGGAGCTTAAATTAGCCCTCTAGGGACCGCAGGCATGTTCCAGGATTTAAGAAGGTAATTAGACTGTAAAGCTACAGAGATGTGGCACCAATCAAAAAGACATGGATCTTTCCATAAGATTTTTTTGATAGTTGTTAAAACAGCACAAAGTCAATGCCTTTGTAGTTTATGGATGAACTTAACACCGAAAGCTAGGAGCTGAAGAAGTAAACACGGGCCTTTTTTTAGCTGAAATTTTTATGTATTTATTTTTATTTGACTCCTTTGTATTATGCATTATGGTTACTTAAGCCAGAGTGTGAATGGCAATTTAGTAGTTAGATATGCTAATTTATTTAGTTACAACTTCTCTTGTCCATTTTCCTTAGCTTTGATATGCATTTTTAATACACAGCCTGAGGCTGCATCTCATTTGGTGGGAGCTGGTGCGGCGGCTATGATGAAGGTCTTCACAATGTAGGAGACAGTCGGTTGTGTTCTTTTTCACCCCTCCTTCCCTCCCTCTCTCCCTCTCTCTCCCTCTCTTTCCCTCCTCCAGCTGATGGGAGGCCCTGATAATCAGTGTTTTATTTGCACTTGAATGATGCTTTGTCTTTGAACTGAGAGGGTTATCAGATTGTCAATGGACTGCGGCCTTTTGTTACCGCCGTGTTTCACTGTCCGTTCCTTGCAGTCTCTTCCTGTTGCTCATCTTTGGTTCCTCCCCTCCATATCCTGAATAATAATAATAATAATAATAATAATAATAATAATAATAATGGGAAATACCTCGCAGATCATACCTGGCAAAATGGAGCCGGAGAATAATCAGTAATTAAAAATGCACCGGGGCGACCCTTTCAATTGATCTGCTTTATTAGCCTGTGAGACTGTGCCGTGTTATGAGAGTAGTACTAGTGTAGCTCAGCTATGTGAAGCGCGAGTTCCTGTCATGCCTGTGCCTTCACCTGTGCGTGACATGGCGATGATACTAACCGCGGCCGTGCAGCACTCGTGAATGTCTGTTAATAGGCTGTTAACGCGCTGGCTGTGGCTGATATTAGCCAGGAATTGTGTGACACACCTGTCCTGATGGCAGGTCTGTCTTTCCGCTGCTTCTTTCCTCGCCGCTCTGTTTACAGAGTAAATAACACCGGTGGGTGAAAGCCGAGAAATTACTACTGTACATTTCTATTTCTCCTTTTTTTTTCCAGAGAGTAGCTGACTGTTTGTGCGAAAGTATTTTCCACGTCATTCAGGGCATGCGAGTGACATAGTTATATCGGTATTTATAGGAGAACAGGAGCTGCCTGATCAGAAGTTTTTAACCGTTTGAATGTGGACGAGCTAGAAACCAGCCGGGGATTTTCAAAGCTTGCTTGTTTAACCCAATCCTCTCTGCTGCTTGGGTTTACTGTGCCCCCCACGCCCCCCACCCCATCTCTGCCATATGCTCCAAGTTCCCTCTTGCTCCCAACATTCACGTAGGAGCCTGATCTTCCTCCCTGCTGCTGATCGGCATCAGTGTTTGAAAGCGGCCGTGGCCCTCGCGGTCGACGGACCCGACCGGCTGGTCAGCAATAGCGGCAGCGTTAGCGGTTAGCTTGACAGGTCGGTCTCTGGTTAGCCGCCATGTAGCGGTGAGACGTACTTGTTGCTGAGTCGGTTACCACGGACAGAGACGCCATCAGGCTTAAGCCGCCGTGGCGTGAGTGATCAATAGTGATACATCATGTTGCGAAGCAATCAGTGATGGAGGATGTGGGACACTTCAGTGTTGCTGGTGTGGAGACAGTTTCTGTTTTTTGTCGAAGGAGAAATTCAGGTCTCTGAGATTAAAGCGAGCGACCGGAGGAGAATATAGAGTAAAAGAGCTAAAAGGAGTCAGTTCCAATATGTGCGTCAATATCCACTTTTTAGAATGAATAATAGATACATTTAATTTAAAAATATTAAGGCCAAAGGAATTCTTGATTTTCAGTCGCTGTGTTATAGATACTGTGTTTTGACATTTTTTCACATTATAGAAAGTTTGGGAATGTAACGTCTCAAAAGCTCGTATAATATTCTAACAGCTGAGGAAATACCTATAACTTTGCTTTAGTGTTTGTATTTTTTACACAGAACTCAACTGTTTATGTGGACCCTAAATAAAAATGACCTTTTACTTAAATTCTGGGGCAGAAATTGAGCATAATGATGTGTGTGTTTCATTACAATAAAAAAAAAATTGTAATGACACAAATGCTTCATAGAAAGTCAGTCATTCTTATATCAGAGCATTTTAATAATGCGAGCTTGGATTTCCCTGTTAACTTCATGGCAGTCTCGATACTTGACTATGCATTCAATAACGCTCCTTAAACCATTCAAATGTAAATTGCAACCATTCAATTAATGTTCCACTTTCATTCTCACTGGGTAATTGATGGTGTTGCAAATATGTTTCAGTTTGAAAGAAAAAAAAAGGTGAAAGGAAAAGGGCCTTTCTGAGGCTGCCGAGTGAGGGCACTTAAATTATTATAATTTTTTTTTTAATGGTATAAGAAGTTTTACTGGTTGTGCAGTGTGACACGGCGCATTCCCGACTGTCATCCCGGGAAGATTTATTGTCCAGTGTGTTTCCAGTGCTGGCCTCTCACTCCAGCAGTCGTCGATGAATAGCCCAAATGTGCAGCCTTAGCTAGGTATTCTATATATTAAGACACGAAAGGTTTCCGTCATGTAATAAGAGACTGCTGGCCTGTCTCCGTTCTTTCCTGGGAATTGGACCGAAATCAAATAACGGCGCTAAATCATTTTTGATGTCGGATTCTCAGGGAGGCAGAAGCTCGTGTGGAGCGGCGCGCTCGAGGGCCAGGCGGAGCGAGCAGGTCATTCTCCGACCCCGCCCCCCCCCCCCACACACACACACACACACACACACACAACCACCCCAAGTCTGGCCCCGTGTTCTCCCCTGCTTCCATATTAATTACAGCTCGCATTATCGGCTGTGAGTCTGTAACCGGGGCGCGATAGAATAGACCACCCCCTCCGGGGACCGTGCGCCCGCGGGGGGGGGGGGGGGGGGCGGGGGGGGGGGGGGGGGGGGGGGGGGGGGGGGGGGGGGGGGGGGGGGGGGGGGG
>JAODLD010000045.1:11679911-11691787 GCA_026781065.1 Mormyrops boulengeri | reverse complement strand
CCCCCCCCCCCCCCCCCCCCCCCCCCCCCCCCCCCCCCCCCCCCCCCCCCCCCCCCCCCCCGCCACGGGAGGCAGTCATGCAAAATAACGATAAACGTTACAGAGTTCATTGTATTTAGTGAATGTATGTTTTTAATCCTTAATATATTTTGATTTGCATTCCAGTTGCAAGTTCCATGACAGGAACATAAACATGCAGAAGGCATAAAGTGTAAAGGGGCCCAAGTCACTAAGAGCAAGGGAATGAAAAGGAAACAGAGAATCGTCACTGAAAAGTTTCCCAGTGTGGTGTCTGGGACAGGACAGCCCAGGCCGGCAGAGTCGGCTGTCCGCAGTCCTCTGTGCTCCGAGGCACAGTTTTGGGATGTTAACGTGAGCGTGTTTGGCTCACTTTGAACGCCCTGCCTTTGTTAGCACGAATAGCCGGGTTGGGTCAGGCCCCGCCACGTCACATGACTTGCTCTGTTTGCCGTCCCCTCTCCGGTCCCAGCTGCTGCCCTCCATCCGCCTGGGGGGCCGTGTGATCTGACGGAGTCATGTAATCGACAGTTTGGTGGTTCCTCTCAGGGTGTATGTGCGTGTGTGTATTCACACACTTTTTAAAATTACAAATTGTGTTCTGGCTTTTGACACCCTCTTAAGCCAGGAGCTCAGTGGGAAAATTGCTATGTTTAATCTTCAGCTGGCCAAACATCCCTGCCTTGGAGCATTTTATTTTAAGTATTTAGTGCCCCCACACCTAGCATTTTCTGTAAAAGCGTGTTTTCACCCTGCACTGTCTGCAGCATCTCTACACCTGGAAGGTCAGCTATTTATATTATAGTGTGGTCAGTCAGGAAAGGGGACTGAGTGCTTGCAGTTCTATAAATGGACTCCATTCAAATCCGCTGTACTCGTGCCTGTGTGTGAGTGCTCTGGTATCTTGGTTGTGTGTGTGTATGTGAATGTTTAGGGTATGAGAGTTTGCTATTGGCTATCCAGTAATGATGCCCTCTGGCAGTAAATTTTGTAAGCAGCTGCATACAAGCCGGCTTACATGTTCTGCATCCTTAAGGTTAAACGATTTTCGGGGATGGTTGGGGGGGGGGGTCTTGTGGCTCATACTTCTCAGGTTTTTTTTGTGTGTTCACACAGCATTGAGATTTGGCACAGATGTTTAAAATTCAATTCCCTTTTCAGAGCAGCTATAACGGAGTGGAAACCTGCAAAAAGAGGGATAAACCAACAGGTATAATGGGGTGGGGGGTGGGGGGGCTGGTTGAAAAAGGCTGCTCTCGCACCTGGATCCATGTTGTTACAAATCTCATAACTGGATGAAGATTATTTTGGTGTTTACATTGTAGGGCTGAAAATTTTTCCACATTTTTTAGTTTTCTTGGAGGGGCGGGAGTGGGTGGATTTTAGCCCCCCCGCTGCCCCAGCCTGATGAGATGTCTCACTTGGTACTCGCTGTTCATTATGTAGCCAGTGGACAAGGCAGCCCACTGGGCTCTGTATTTATCACCGGCGCCGCAGCAAACGGGCTGACGCTGCAGGTTCTGGAGGCTCTGACCCGCTTCGACGCGGGCTAAATGCCTGTCCAATCCGGGCATTTCGCCTCACCTTGCCGGAAACCGATTGGCTCTCGGCCGTTTTCAGAAGAAGCTGATAGGACGGGACCCGCTCACATGTGCGGTTATGGACGCTGGCACCCGTGTGTCATACACACACGCACACACACACAAACGCCCGCGTGCATGTGGATGGAGACCCGATGCTCCCTGGCCAAAGAAATGTCATCGCCTGAAAATCAAAAATGTCTTTGTATGTAAGCGTTATCGTTTTCCTTTGTTAATTTTGGAATATTAAAAGCCACGGCGTACACAAGTACAAATCTGAATAATCCCCCCGTGCCAGCTGCCCTTATTATCTGTCCCGTGTCAGGGTCATTTTCCTGTTAATTGCAGACATTCTTCAAATGCTTTTTCCAACCTTTCATTATATGGGCTGGCGGAGCGCGGGGAGGGGGGAGGCTGTGGATCTGTTACTGGGCTCTCACGTCTCACGTGAGGTGCGGTATAATTGTTGAGGACGAGCCGGTCCACGGTGTAGCCAGGTGCTGCGGTCGTGGGATGGAGAGATGAGTGGCAGCCGGAACGCGTGACGGCAACAAGCAAACGTAACTGAATGCCGCTCATTTATTTTGTTGTAGTCCAGAAGCTCCCCGGATTACGATATTTCGACCATACGATGGATATGATTATTCAATAAATTACATGAGATATTTTACATTTAATTATAAAATACACCTTTTTACCCAACTATAGGCGAATGTAAGTGTTGTAAAAATGTTTACGGCAGGCTATAGACCAGGCTGTGATGTTTGTTAGGTTAGGTGTACTGTGTTAAAATACATTTTTACCTTACAATATTTTTGCCTTTCGATGGGTTTATCTGAACGTAATCCCTTCGTAACCCGTCTGTAGTCCGAGTTGTAGTCATACCGCAGGGCGGGATCCAGAATGTCCCGGTGGGCTCATTGGGGGACATGAGTTTTCCATGTAGGCGTGAAACCATGAGTCCATTTTCGGTGCGAAATGTAAAAACAGAAAACAGTGTGTGACTTCCTCCCTGTGGGCTGCATGCGTGAATGATCAGTATGGGGTACATCCCCCCCCCCCAGTCCTCAGGCCCACTGCAACATGGAGAAGTGTCACAGACTCCTGTTCACGTGGGAGGTCCCAACCTAGATGGGGGGGAGGGGGCGTGAATCACAAGGTCACAAATGATCACAAATCATTTTTAAAAATCTCCATGAGGAGGAGCCCACTGGTGATTTGGAAATGCTAATGCTGCCCTTCCCCCTGGTCTTATCTCCCCCCCCCAGCACCCGTACCCTTCTGAAGAACAGAAGAAACAGCTCGCCCAAGACACGGGACTCACTATATTACAAGTCAACAACTGGTGAGTGAGGAGATCCATCTCTGTCAGCCGACCAGCTTCCTCCCGGCGGAGGACACGTCTCATGTTCCAATGGCTTTAAGGCTTGCTCCACCCCCACCAATCCCCCCTTGGAGGTGGGAGAAGTGGATACAGGCTGTACGGGTGTCCTCGTTTTTTTTGATATATGATATATATATTTATATATGTATCACGGAAGTGTTGCACAGCAAATCACAGCTTTCTGTGGCTTGAGATACATCCCTTTGCTTTGATACATTAAACGGAAAAAGAGGACCCCCCCAACGCCCCCACCCCGCACTTTACTCCTGCAATATGGTGGATTAAGTCATGGCCGCCCTGGCCAGCTCTCCCTTTGTTGATGGCTTAACACATTACTGGGGGTGGCGGATTAAATAAAATGATCACAGAAGCAAAGAGATGATACAGGCATTACTTATCAAAACACGGGCTCGCTTTTATGTTTAGCTTAATTTCGTTCTGTACATTCGGGGAGCAGTGTTCAGATTAATTGAACTGACAGGCTCCTTTCAAAACTCCGGGAAGGTATTTGCACCGATTTCAGGTTTTATACAGACTTAATTACATGGAACCATGTTTTATCATTCTAATTCCATGTAGCGGAGGTGTTATTCACAGATGAGAAGCCTGTGCCTTTTATATGCAGCTCTTACTAATATATTTATCAAGGCCGATTCATTTACCAAGTGCTATATCAGAGGGTTACAGACAGCCAGACATTAATGAAGCGTTTAGCTTTATCGGACTCAGGTTGATGAGCTACCCGAGGGTCAATTGATTTTTTTTCTTTTCTTTTCTCTCTCTTTTTTTTTAGTAGCTGCTGCGATTCATCCCCCCTTTCATTTTTGCAGGATCACAATGAGAGACATGTCTTGAGAATTAGCTCGGTTTGCATGCCTTATCTGTGGGGGAAATTTATTTATTTTTTTTTATTTTTTTTTTCTTTCCCAGGGAAAGTCAAGCTCTTTAAATTGGCCACAGGAACTGCCCTTATCTGCCGCCGCTTGTCCCCCACTGTGTGGATAGCATTTCAATTACAGCAGTAACCAAGGCTTAGGGCCCGCTCTGAGTCTCGCCGCGCGTCGCGCCTCGCTAACAGGGCCAGAAAATTGAGCTGCCTCGCCTCTGCCATGGTGATTAATGCAGAAATAAACCCTCGGCCCGCAAGGAAGGGTGGGGGGGGGCAGCCTCCCGATTCATGGGTGGAAAATCCAGCCCCCGTCTGCAACACTGTAAATACGCTCCAGCGCCGGAGAGGGTCTCTCCGCAGGAAATCCTTGTCCTGATGACATTTAATTTACGCCTTTAATATACGCCCTTAATTAGCATCTCGTCCATTTAGCTGGAACGCTTCCGGAGCTCCCGCGCAGCCGCGACGGGGGCGCTATAGCGCCAAATGACAATAACGTCGCAATGCGGCGCTGTGGGTGGCTTTTGTCATGGGGGGGGGTAAATATGGCGGCGGATTTGTTTGCTTGTCTGTGCCATGGGAGTAGATACTCGCGTCGCGAGTCCGTTACGGTGCTGGTGCGTTCTGCCGAGCTCTTGGACGCAGCGACTCTTTGAGGTTGGGTGGGGTGATTCCCCCCCCCCCGGCCAAAGAGAGATGCTCCGCTTTGAGGCACAGGATGGGACAGATAAGACATCACTCTTTGGATTGCATTCCATCGGGTGCAGATATTGAGTCCTGCGGGTCGGATGAAGGTGGACGGGGGGGGGGGGGAGGCAGCTGAATTATTAGCCTGTCATGGAGTAGGTTGGAGGGCTAGGAAGCCTTCTTTAGTTTCCACCCCGCCGTGAGAGGGGCAAGGCGCTGAATCGGCGCTTTGTCTGGAGATACAGGTCGGCCCCGGGGAGGGACAAGGGCTCTCTGTGTGACCGTCAGCGGCCAGCGCATCCCTCCGCCTGCTCGGCCAGTGCCTCACCTGGCTGGCGAGGCAGCGGCCTGCAGGGAAGGCGGAGCCTGGTCAGCCAGAGGGTGGGGTTTTGAACAGTCGGGGCTGAGCATCTGAGGATGGAATGTGGCCGGTACCATTCCAAGGCTTGTGGCTATTGGATCACACCATACAGGCCCTTCTTAATATACAAATGACCATGTGGTGCTCATGCCGTAGATTTAATTGAACCCTGGTTTAAGTGAACCCTGTTTTGATGTGCGCCATATTCAGTTGGCTAGCGGAGCAAAGGCTAAAGGCTGACAGGCTAATGGAATTAGCAATATCCTGTTATCTCAGCCTAAACAACCCTGACCCGGCCTTTTTCAGAGCTCCATGGAAAGCCTGTCCCTCATCTGCCACCTCCTGTGCCCGTTAACTTGACACAGGGCTTGCTTTGATGGCGGGGGGGTCATGTTGTGTACCTAACAAGCAGGCAATGGGGAGCAAAGGGATGCTATGTTATCTCTGGTTAGCAAAATTGGTAAAACAAGACAGACAACTGACGATGCTATCCAGCTAGTACCTCAGCTGTGGGGGCTGCCAGACATTTTCAAGCTCAGCAACCCCACCCCACCCCCCCACTACGATTGACGGATAACTGGTCGGATCCATTCTGCTGATGGATCCCAAGGCCCAGCATCCAAAATTAATTTATTGTATTCGCTAGATTTATGCGCTTCTGCGGACGCTTATCCCTTCATTTTTCATCTTACGGCACGATGCCGCTAGCCCTGCATAATCAATACTGTTTTCCCAGCCGTATTTCCGAAACTGTGCCATGCTAGTCGGATATGGAGACCAGGAATCGCTGGCTGCACGTCGGAGGGATTTCAAATTCGACTGAAATACATTAGCAGCATCCATAATTTTAGCTGAAACTGGAAGGGGAAGACGAATAAAGCGGACTGTTAATGAATCCACTGTAGCCGCTATTGATTTTTATTTTGTGTACTTATTATTTGCCCCCGAGTCGACAGGATGAACATAGAGGGTAATTGGCTGGACAAGACCCGGCCGACCAATCGATACCGAGTTATTTCATAATAGGCGGGCGTTGGCATACCCCTTAGAGTCTGCTTTTAATGTTGAGCTTCATCAGGAAGATGGTTGCCCAAACTTTTGTTACGGGGGAGGGGGGGAGGAGGGGGTCATCTTATGTAAATCTCATGCAAATCATGCAAAAACTGGAAAAAGCAGGCAATTCCTCCCCCCCCCCCCGCCCAGCCGTTCTGAAGGGGCGAAACAAACCAGTGCAGGGGCTGAAGGGGACCCAAGACAGACGGTTTATTTTCACTCCATTTTGTCTCCTCCGTCCCACACAACTGCAAATTATCGCCGGCCTGTTTAATTATAGGGCCCGCGCATTTCAGCGCGAGTGGCTGGCAGCGGCGTGGGCGAAGCCTCTTATTCGCAGAGACGGCCGGGAGGGGGGAGCTCGTTTGCAAGGGAGGAAAGAAAAGAGGTGCGGCATGCGCGGGAATAAGCAGCGGATGGAACGCCAGCGGCCCCGGTAAGCCGCACGAGAGGCCCCGGCGCCCGCGGCCATCTGTGAGCCGAATGGCAATTTTATTACTTTGTCATTAAACCAATTTCACAGCAGTATTGTTTGTTAATGAGGAGCTGCAAACGAGCGGTGGTGTCATGCTCCGGAACGAACCACGGTGAGATTTGCGACATGGAGAGTGGAGGTGGAGGCGTGCGGGAAGCAAGGAACGCCGCTGCCGAGGATCCGACGTTTTTCTGGGACTTTCAGGAAAAGGGAAGGGCTGTCCTTGGAGGCAACCACATGCTCGCAGCCCGAGGGTGTGGCATTGGTCTGACGGGGCACTGATGCCAATTTGGGGGTGGGCATTTGGTGGATAAAATTGAAGCACCCCCCCCCCCCCCCCACAGACGCGGCAACAACACGCAGCCTCGAGAAAATAACATTCATATGCATATGCAAGCCATGGACTTAGCTGTAATTAGCATGCGATCGCGTTGTCTACCACCTTGCACGTTAAAAAACACAGTGCTCTGTCACGCGGCAGCCAAGAGTGATTTACGAGGGGAAGGAGGTGTGGCCCATGTACAGGCGGGTGAAAAACACGCTTCATACAAGGCAAGGGGGGCTTCGCTGTTGTGAAAAGGTGGTGGTCCAGCAACCCCTGTTCATCCGACGTGGCAGCCAGGCCTTCTGTCAGGGGCGGCGGCAACCTGAATCCACACTGCAGCTGCGTACCCTACTCTCTCACCGAAAGTGACGTACAGACCTAGTGCCAAGATGTTTTTTGTGCCGTTTATGCAGCGGGGTGTTTCTACGAGAGCAATCAAGATTAATTACCTGAAACGGGGCTACAACAGGTTTCTCCAAAATGTACCTCCGGGGAGTCGGACGGAGCGCTCAGCTGATGAAACGGATGAGGTGGAAAGGCCACTGGGTTGTTTTATTATGTGTGCGTGGCTGGAGGTCACCACGGTAACAGGATGTGGACCCCCTGGAGGGGGTGGGCCTCAAGCCAGCATAGACTGTGACCAGGTGTGATAGGCCGGTCCGCAGGTGTCTATTGGGGCCCCAGTGACCCCAGTCCCCACAGACCTATCTCTTACACCCCCCCAACAAACGCGCGCCCCCTCATCCCTCTCTCGCACCCTTGTGACCCCAGTGAGTCCTGCCCATGCATGGTCCCGTTAAGCAAAACTACATGTTAGTTTAATAATACCTCCCTCTCCGCCAGCGTCATGGCAGCTCACCCGCCAAAGCGGGGGTGGGGGGGGGCTCCCTAAAACAAAGCCATCTCCAGCTACTGCCCTAGCAGCTGTGACTATTGACAGGCGGGATTCTTCAGGAGGGGTCCGCCGCGATACTAGGCCGAAGCTGCCTGCGTGCCGCACGCCTGAAGCGTCCTGCACATTTTGGCTGCAGAGCCCCGCGCGGCTTGCCTCTGCGTAGCCACGCCTCTCCATCAGCAGCATTCCCACAGCCGCATTACAGCACGTCTGCATTGTGACGCTGTAACAGTCTGGTACCTATTGTTGCTCTCCACCCACCCCCTCGCCTCCGCCCCCAGTGCCTCTTCTCACCGCCTGGAGTCGTCGGCCCACGTATCGATTGGAGTGTGATTATCGTTCCTCCCTAATTTGCAGCCCCCCCGCAGTGTTTCATTAGCCAGCGCCTGGGAAGGGGCCCTCGCTGCGAGCCCCTCCCTCATTGAAGATCTGAGCTCCCCCCCCCGCATCGCTCTGCCATTTCCGGTCACGTTTCCTCCGGCCGAGTGTGGGGGGGAGTTTACTCTATTAGTGTACATTAGAACTGACTCGGCTTAATGAGCCTCTGAGTCGTCGAATCTGGCGTCCATCTCTTCTGGGGGGGGGTCCGTCTCTCTTCCAGTCAGAAGAAACTGTGCTGGACTGCTGGACCTAAGGTTGTGTACTGGAAAGTTACTGACAGGTTGTTGTACGGGGTTCCGTTTTCAATCAGTAAAAAGTCCACTGTGTGCGCGTAGATTAGTCTTCATTCATTACTATTATTATTATTATTATTATTATTATTATTTTGATTCTTCATCCTCCTCTTCTTCATCATCTTCTTCTTATTATTATTATTAACAATTATGGTAGTAAATGAGGATGAGGGTGACGGTCTGCCTGTGGTATCCTTGCAGACATTCGTCCCCGGTTCCTCCGCACGCCACGCTCCCGGCCCGCGGGGTTAAGCTCCTAGGTGATTAGCAGAGAGTCAGGCAGGTGTGGATGGTGCAGTGGGTAATGCACACTGCTAATGCCGTAAGTCCCGGCAAAGCCGGCTGCCTCTCGCCCGGGGGACGGTGCTGCCGCAGCGCGGATCTGCTTTCATTCGGCACAGGCGCGTTCCGAAGGCGGCCGCTCTGGGGATTCCCAGACAATGCGCCAGTGTGCCGAGCAGAAGCGGGGACCGTCGCCCGGCGAATGTGGGTACATTCGATACCCCGACCTGACCCAGCGGGCCAGCCTGACCACGGCCCGGCTCCCCTGGGAGACCGGTAGACGTACAGCCCCGGGGCAGGGGGCCTATTGGAGTATTACGGTCTAATCAGAAGCAGGCTATAAGGATACATGACTTCCCCTCACACTCTGAGTGCTCTGCAGGAGCCCCGCAGCGCCTTACACACTACCCGCTGTGAGATCACATGTCAGCGTTCCAGGGTACCTGCCGCTCAGCCTGTCCTCCCTGGGACTGAGGAGGGGGATACCGGAACAGGCTGTGATCTCTAAGGGGATTCGTTAGCTCTGCTGAGGGGGGCGGAGTCCCAGCTGGACCCGTCTTCTCTAGCAGGTCCTCTCTAGCGCCCTCTAGCTGGCAGGCGGAGGTGGATGGTTCAGGTCCAGAAAGTAAAAATCCAGACCAAGATTTTGTTTCAGCCAATCAGTCACATTCAACTGGTTGGTTGAAACAAAATCTAGGTCTTGATTTTTACTTTCTGGACCTGAAGTATGCTGGCAGGTTCAATACGGCAGGACCAGCACGAGTGTGCCGTTATGGGAGCACTGAGGAGCAGCCAGATCATTAACAGCCGGCCCGGCTTTCTGAGGGCCGATGTGTAAAAGGGGGGGGTGGGGGCGGGGGGCACTGACAGGGAGTGAGAAGGTGCGCTTTGGCTCCTGGACACGTGGCTAAGAAGCACGCCGGATAAGCCAGTCCCCCAGAGCTCCTCTGCTAGGGGTTAATCACCATAACAGCACCGGGAGAACCTTCCAGAACAGCAGCATCCGTCCGGCAGAGACTGGGGGGGAGGAATTGAGTGCCATCAGAGCGAGGGCGTATGGGGCCTCGCTAATGCGGGTTAGCAGCGTGGCAGGTTACACAACAACTTCTCTCACACAGGTGTATTTATGCCCCAGGCAGGCTTAGCTGCGGCCTGTTCCCTACACCAGGCTGAACTGAACAATAACTATCATATCTCTTGGAAGAAAGGGGTGGGGGGAGGGGGAACAAGGGTGAGTCGTCCAAGGCGATGCCCGGGAGGTTTGCGGATGCCAAGAGAAACTCGCTGCAGTTGTCAGAGCTTGTTGACGTTGCAAGAGAACAGAGGAGAGCTTTTTTCCCCAAATTTTCCTCCCCCTAACCCCCGTTTCCCTGCACGCTCCTGCCGTAGAACAGGGAGTGCAAGAGCGACCAAGGAGCACAGTCCCAGCGTGTGGGGAACCGCAGCACCTGGTGGGATCAAAGTATGACACCCTGGTGCCCCCTCCTTGCTTCTCTGATGCGCCACTTTGATGGGCGTTTACAGGCTGGCCCATCCCTTGACTCGGGGGGGGGGGGACCGCCTCAGGGGCAAGAGACAAGGAGGTGCGAGGCAGTCTGAGGAAAGAGATTGCAGACTGGCGTATGGAGAAATGTACATTACCCAGCATGCTCAGCTCAGGAAGTGGATGACAGCCAGGGGATATCTGAGGGCAGGGCTGTGTCCTCAAGACTCCCCCCCCCAGCCGTTTCTGATTCTGCCCCCCGGCACAGGGGTCCACCCAAGCCAGGGGGCTGACTCGCTGCGTTATGCTCTTTAACAGCTCAGTCAAGACTGTCCTAACAGTCTGGCTGTAACGATCCATGCACCCTGAGACCCCCGAGAGGAAGTCGTCGTCTGTAAGGGCCAGCAGGAGCAATACTCTGCTCCCCTTCTTCAGGGTTTGGGCCCGGCCCACCACCGTCCTGCGCAGGATCAAGCGGTCGCTGTGCTATGAGTGGGACTCAGCCTCCCCAGTGCTGGGTCGGTGCCAAGAGTCGCCCTCCTTGTTTAAAAGCCCCGCTTTAAGGCGACACTATTCATAGCTCCCAACATCTGTCTCATTAATGTGTATATTCACTGGTGAAAATGGAACAGGAGAGTCTGATTTTCAGCTATTTTCTAAAGACTTTTTCTCCAAAAAAGGGATTTCTGTTCAGGTCAGGCTGGCAGATACGCAGGTGACATGCATTTCAGGATGAGCCTACAGATACAGAGTTTGGAAACCTGTCAGACCGGTAACGTGGCCTCCCATTGGCTGGGCTGACTTCAGCTCTTGCTGCTCATTGGCTGAGCTCTTTGAGAGCCCCCTCTCTCTTGGCCGGCTTCCAGGACAGCATGGTCTGGCATGAATGTTCCCTTGAGCAGGAATGCTGACAGAAGGACTGGGCTGCCAGGTGTGTCCACAGGAAAGACTGGTGAGGTAGTCCTGATTACGGACCTAGTTAGTGAGTTAGCACCGCATTCCCTAGTGCTTGGATGCCGCTGGATGTAGAGGCAGGGCCCTGTGCAGGGGGGAGTCAGACGGCCAGCCCTCGTGCCCCCACTGGCTGCTCTTAGCAGGGCCCCGTGCAGGGGGGCGTCGGACGTCTGGCCCTCGCACCCCCACTGACTGCTCCTAGCAGGGCCCCAGCGCTTCACACTGTTACTCAACGCAGCCTCTCTTCACTTTATGTGCGCTGTAAAGAACAACAAGCGGCCATAAATCCTGCCGCGTAACTGCTTGGAAAGGCCGTGCGCTGACAGGGACTGGGGGGGGGCAGCTTCGCGGGAGCTGAAGCAAAAAGCTGCCAGAGTGCTTTGGAGGAGCTAAAGGCTGGACACACACAAACACACACACTCACGCATCACCCCGCTTTCCCAGGTACAGAGGGAGTGTGTGTGCGCGTAGAAGGTTCTGAACTCTTTTGTGATCCTACGTGGGCTCTGCACATTGATTGGGCCGCGAATGTTTTTTTTTCCTTTCTTCCTCTCCCCCCCCTGTCTTTAGTAATGTAAATATGCTGATGAATATCCAAAGGAATTAGCCCCCCTCCCTGGCACCCCATAACCTTGCTTTTAATCATGTTTTTGGGGGGTACAGCGTGGAGTTCCCATGCTTAAAGGAACCGGTCAACGTCCCCCCCAGTGCCCAAGGGACTGCTCGAGTTATGCTCGAGGGCATGAAAGGGGGGCCTGTGGGGGGGGGGGGGGGGGGGGGCGGGGGGTGGGCGGAGGGAAAGCAACACACAGTTCG
>JAODLD010000045.1:11632515-11656702 GCA_026781065.1 Mormyrops boulengeri | reverse complement strand
CCCCACCCATGTCAGCCTAGGGCCCTCAGTTCACCAACCTTATTCATTGTGTGCTCTCCTGTGTATGCACAACAGACACAGAGGAAAATGTGTGGGTATGAAAAAAGACTCTTTTGGTAACACTTTACTTATGGACATGGTTTAACTCATTTATAATGCATTCATAAAGCATTATAAACATGGCTATAAACATTCATCAGAAGGCATAACACATTATAGCCAAGTTTATTATTATGACTGCCTTAAGAACATAAGAACATGAGAAATTTACAAACGAGAGGAGGCCATTCGGCCCATCAAGCTTGTTTGGGGTGGATCGATTGGGGCTTATGGAGCTGTCATCTATAATGCACTATAGATACCTTTATAATGCATTATAAAAACATCCTTAATGCTTATACTGTCCATTATAATGTATTATGAAGGTATTTATAGTGAATTATAGATGAGAGCTTCACAAAGCATTCATAATGCATAATACGCATGGTTATAATGTGTTATGCCTTTTCATAAATATTTATCGTCATGTTTATAATACTTTATGAATGCATTATAATGCATTATGAACGTGTTCATAAATAACTAAAAGCATGGCCTTAAAGTAACGTGTTTTTCATATCCTTAAAACAGGTAATTTTATATTAGACTGAAGATGTATCGCCTTTTTCTTCTATTAATAAAAAACTTTTCAAGCATATAAAAATGATTTCAGATTTTAGGATACTAGGCAAAATATTAAATTTTTTGATGATATCTTCTGCGTTGAGATGGTAACATTCTTCTATAGCTTAGTAGCACTCTACAAAAATAATCTGCATCGAGGCACATTCACACTCACCGGCCGCCCTTAATAAAGTTTTTCTTCCATTAACGTGTAAACGGCCCCTAACGCTGGGCTTTCCCCAGTGATAAATTACCCTCTCTTGGAGCCGTAATCATGAAATTAAGCTGACATTGGCAAGGGAAGCCGTCGGATTGGCCAGGACAGACAGAACAACAGTGTCAGGGGGATACCAGGGCTGTTAACGTGATATTGTGGTCTCACAGCCGGCTTGCCAATAATTAAGCACTCTCCAGGGGGTGAAACCATACCCCTGTAAACTGCCTACAATTTTTCTTTGCTCTACCTTGGCGAAACCTAGACTAATCCTGCCTTTAACCCTGGCTACTAATATGTTTCCAATTTGTGACAAGTTCTGCCTAACCCCAGCCGTAATCAGCAACAGTTCTGACTGTAACACTATCCGGGGTGTGTGGGGGCCTGCTCCAGGTCCCCGGTGTTCGTGGTGCCCCCGGGCTACAAGCACCAGGCAGCGGGAAGGTCTGCGTTGCAGTAAACAGGCCGCAGACCTGGAGGGGCTCTGTCCGGGAACTTCTGTCCCGCTGAGGGATACAGAGCTCTTGTAGTAAAGGGGTCATTCCCGAAAAGGAGATCAAATTCAACGTGGAGTGCCAACAAGTCTGACACACACATACACATACACACACACACACACGTTTGTGGGGACCGTCGATTGACTTCTATGGGGAAAACTCTAATCACAGCATGACGACCTTATCCCCTACACAACCATAAACCTTAACCATAAGTAACCAAGCAAAATACGAGACTTTTGACATTTTTAGTTTTCTGATTGCATTCACAAATTTTTTATAAAATTTCAGTTATCCTTCGGGGGACATAAAAATCCTCCTCCGAACATCAAATTAATGAGCTTCTATCTTCTAACAAGTCTTTTGGCATTTTTAGTTTTTCGATTGCGGTCACAGATTTTTATAAAATTGAGTCTCCCCTTCTGGGGACTGAAAAAATGGTCCCTACAATGTAATATATAAATACGAGTAACCACACAGACACAAACACACACCAGGCACAAGCGGCCTTTTCTTAAGTATATTCATACAGATTTGATTCAAAATAAAGATTAACATCATAAAAGGATTGAATTTAACCCCAAAGCCCCAAAGAGCAGTTTTCCTAGTTTGACTTACATTACATTACTTTACCATACTACATTTTAGCATGTCACTATTACATATTTTTTAGCGGACCCAGGGCTATCAAATTAATTTTCCAGCAAGGAGTTATTCCCTGGACCCCATATTAATGTTTGGCTAGGAATTTATATATATATATATATGTTTAACTGAAAAATAGATTAAAACATTTATGATATGTGATTACACATTGTTATGCCGATGGAAGTTTAGACGTATTTTTAAGTTCAAGTTCTCTAGCCAGATATTTTTAACTTCATACCTCAATTCCTTTGGTGTGACTCCCAAAATTCCTGATCTGGTTTAATGTTCTAATCTCTTCTGAATAAGAACATAAAAAGGGATGCCTTGATGCCAACTGTCATAACTCTTGAACAGAGCTTTCAAAGAATTAGAGGTTGGCCATTGTGGAGGTATCACTGGAAATGTTTGAGGAAAGGAGATCACAGAGCTATAGAAACCTCAGCAATTCAACATGAAGTATCACTAAAGTATGCTGATGGGCCAAAGCAGTGCGGCTGTATGGCAGACGAGGCGTATGGTGACTCACACTGAGTAAGCAGAGATGTTTTTGAAATGGGACCCCATCAGGAGCAGTTGTTGGAACAGCTAAAATCTGACTGAGACGGCACTCTGCCATCTGAAGTAGGGTGATTCCTGCAGGGTCTAGACTGATACCAGCATCTTCAAAACCTGAACACATACTTAACTATGAAGATTAAGGGGAACCCTCAGCTAATATCATGTACATCGCACTTATATCACAGTGTGGAAGATGGTAGCATACGTAATTTAATGTCGCGCGGTCTACTGGGATTGTCCTGTCACCTGACGGTGCTCACGTCGGCTTTTTTTCTGTCCTCTTTTGCAGAGAAACCTGTCCAAGGAGAAGGTGGTTAGTTTGCTAAGTTGTCTTCTGAAAAAAAAAATCACAATTGGGGTGCCTTTATACGAGGCATGTATAATGATGCTAAATAATGGATGAATGAATGAATGTTACATTTATATAGCGCTCTTAAGACTCCCAAAGCTCTTTACAGAACCAATGGGGAGCCACTTCAACCACCACCACTGGATAGCACCCACCTGGATGATGCGACGGCAGGCATTCTGCACCAGTACGCTCACCACACAGTAGCTAAGGCGGTGAAGGGGCAGGAGAGAAGATAGATACAGGGGATGATTAAGAGGTTAGATTTTGAAAGGGCCACAGTGGGCAGTTTTAAATGTTGTGCTGTATTATTTTACACAGCCTCCTGTTTAATCAGAGACGGAAGCTCTGTACAATATTGAGAAAATCTACAGATCTTCATACTTGTTGATCATGACTTTATAGTACAGAAGATATTTTCTTAAAGTCCACCATTGCTGGCAGAGAAAACATGATTTCTGAATGCAGCCTTTGATGTAAATCACGCAGCTCATGCTTCAGTCTTGCGTCCCTGAAGTGATCTGGTGTTGTCCATCGCTTACTGGTCTCTGGTACTGCTGGTCGGTCAAGGGTCTTCATGACTTTGAGTTGACTTTTCAGGTGATGTTGATTACGGATTTGTTTCTGGTTGAAGATCTATGGCTTTGGTGGGTATAGATCCCTTAAGTGTTTGTGACGGATCTAAGGGAGAGATTCCTCCAGATCTCTGGGATCACTGACTACATGTCAGTAGGCCTGTTGGTTACAAATCTGTCTGATTGCTGGTTATGGATCCACGGGAGGGCTGGTTGGAGACGGGTTCATTGTTAGTTACGGATGCGATGGACTGTTGATTAGAGATGCCCGGGACTGTCAGCGGTGCCGCGGATAATTGACAAAAAGGCCCGACTCCGCTCCCGTCGCGTGGGTCGGTCCCAAATGAGCAATCAGTTTTAGGGCAGTCTTGCCCGGGCATGACAGTTTACTGAGGGGTTTGAAAAAGGGGTAATTACCAGTGTAACAGGGCAATTAATGCATATTACACGGTAGTCCTCTTAGTGCCGACTGGCAGTTTCCCTGTAAAAAAGGAGCACTCTTCAGCTGAAGGTGACAGTAATTGGGCCTTTAATGGCTAGGAAGAGCTGAGGAGCCCAAGCCAATGTGAACAAAACAGAAAGTCTCTGTTTCACTTCAGAAGGAAAATAGAGCCTAAATTAGATTAATTGCTATTTCGAAAAAAAAAAACCCTAAGAAAAGAGATCAAATTATAAGCTTTGGTGTGCAAGGTTGCTGGAGGCAATGTCAATTCCATCATCTTCCTTTCTTTGTTCACTCTGTGGAGTGTTTTTTTTGTTTAAATGGCAAACAGAATTGTGAGGAAATTCCTTTCTAACACGCACAGTAGTGTTTGTTGTCTTAAATGCTCCGCAATACACAGCTTGACAAAGTGCTCGCGGTTTTATTTTTCTCGCCAGTTACAACAGCTGACTGGGTTTCCCCTCTCCAGCAATCTCGCCCTATCAATATGTTGTGCGGCTTGAGAGCACCGTGGGTTCGCCATTCAGGGGACGAGGCGTGAGGGTGGCTGTGAGGTTTCTGAGACGCGGGATTGGGGATCCACCAATGACGATTCCCAGCGAAAGTGCCGGCGGTGTTAAGGTACGAAGGTGCATTCGGGGTCAGAAGGTTAGGACCTTTGGTCAGGAGGCTGCAGGTTTGTGCCCCGGCCTCAGCAGAATGGTCACATCTCCAATGGGTCTCTGAGCAAGGCCCTTACCCCCCCCCAAACTCCTCCAGGGGCACAGGACAAACAGCCGTCCTTTCTCTCAGACCGCAATTTGTGTATCCGATTTGAAGATGTATCTCAAAGGAGAGCAAGATGAGATATGGGAAAAACAAAATAATTCCGATGTACTAATTTTTGTGCAAATGGCATCATATTATGTTGAGGAGGCCCATATTCAAACTCCCAGTGTTGGACCTGTAAGGGGACAGGGCCACCTGTTGAGCCGCCTCAAGTTCCCCTTCCGTGAGTCTCCAGAACATCTCCCAAGCTGTCAGTGATGGCCATCACATCTCCGAAGATGGCATCCTGCTGTGCCAACGCTGCTACCACCTATTGAGAAAGAACGGCATGCTGGGATATTACCCTCTAACTGTGCAATGCATGCAAATCCACATTCTGCCACGGAATGACGAGGAAATAATCGATAAATGCAACAGTTATTCTGCAACCCGTGCCGCTCTGCAGCGGGGCTGTGCGTTAATGTCGCGTCTGTGTGGCGGGCATGCCCAGACTTGTCACGGCTTCCGCACGGTGACTTCTGACTCGGATCTCCAATTATCCATGCGAGGTGTTCCGATGATAATTATGTACCCGCCGTCGAAGTGGATTTCCGTTTATTATGGGGTGCCGCTGTAAACCTGTGATGTTTTAATTGCCAGCCCTTTTGGCGGCGTTCAGCCGTGTGACAGGGCCGCGGTGGCACCGCTCGTACCAGGAACGTCCCGCTCCAAAGCGGCTTTTAATTGCGGGGGAATGTGTGTGACATGCGAATCGCGAAAGCGGGTGGTTTTTCAGCGGCGTGTGAAAACTCAGCGCGGCCTCTGGGATTTAAAGGCTCAGCAGATGCACTATGGCGTGAATACAGATGTCAAACCGCACATTTTTACATGTGCCTAAAAAAACGGTTGTGGCGTATTTAAAAACAAACAATAATAGCAAAAAAAGACAGAGTGGATGCAGGTCCTTCTAGATCCTGAAGATGAGTCTTCTGACCATGCACACTTCCACTTTATCACCACTGCTCTTTTTGCAGCATGCTTCATGATGCAGTGTTTTGCGTCATTTGCAGATATGCATCACTTACGGTTCCCATGTCCTTGCTGTTTGATGCTGTTCCCCACTGTCATTCTTTAATTAGCTGTTAACTGGCAGTTTTTGTGTGGCGTCTGTGTAAGTACCTCATTGTACCAAGTTCACGTGACAATAAACTCGAACCTTGAACTTGGAAATGTCCTGCATGTGTGTTACCTAATTATTCCCTCAGAGCTCCTTCATACTGAGATCCACGAGAAAGCCAGCGCTCTACCAGCTGGGAGGAATCTGCATTCTCCCTAGTCTGGTTGATGTAATCCCCAAATTCTCCTGCCCGCTTGAGGTATTATTATTTTGCTCTTCTGCAGTCTGCCCAGAAGTCATCTGACAAAGCCGTTCCCTCCAGTCAGTCTGTCTGTCAGGCGTTTTCCTCTCAAAGTCAGCGAGAAACTCCAGCCCTGTAGGGATCGAGGCGGAGACACTCCGCGACGGATGGACACCCCCGCAAACGCTCCCACTAAATAACTCCGCTCGTATTTGGAGTCACAACATCTCCGGTTATAAATCTGACCGCAGACGGCGTTCCTTCCACCGACCGGGGCCCCTGTCTTTGGACCGGGCCCATCAGCATAATAAAACAGCACATGTCCATAGCGAGTACACGCTGAGCGCAGGGCACCGTCTCCTGAAACAGTGATGGATAAGCGAACAGAATAGCAGCATAAATAACTGGTGACCCTGTTCTTACTATAGCATCAGAGGACATTAAACTCAATCAGAATACTCCCTAAACATATTTATGCATGTGATCCATAGTTTGGGTAATGATTTATTTAATTTTAAAAACAAAATAGAAAAACAATAATGATCTTCATAATGAGTCAGTTTTTCTGGCATTTATTTTTTCTAGAAGCATGCTTGCTGGCCGTCATTTTCGCCGGCCCTTGAGGGACTATCTTCACGTCGCAGACAGACACAGGTTTTGGTCGAATGAGCAGTTCCGTATCGCCTTCCCACCCCTGATTGGCCATGAATAAACTCAGACGATAAGAGCCAGGCCCCGTGTATATTTCACCGCGGCCCGCGATATATCCAGCGAGCATTTCATCTGAAAGGGGAAAATCAAAGTGATGAACCAAGACACGCGACGACAGGGCCACTAAATCAAGGTTGTCAAACACAATCTGCCATGTGTATTTCCCCTCTGTTCTGCTGTTAAAACGGTAATTATGAAAAGCAAAGCGATATGGCGAGTGTTTACAGACTACCATTAGAAGTCTGTCTGGGAGAAGTCAGTGTTTAACTTTGAGATGGGGGACAGTGAGCCCCCCCACCTCCCCCACAGGCTGCACTGCATTACTCACGATGATCCATGCAGCAAGAGGTGGGAGGTTAAAGTTGAAAGGAGGGCCAGCAGAAAAGGCAACAAACACTTACAGGAAAGATTACAGTGTTAAGCTCACAGAACTCTTTCAGCTGTCTCTCTCTGGACCTGGGAAAAAAGGAAGAGGTTTCCTTTCTTAGCACAGACTCAGAAAGAAGTGAGAGAAGGGGCAGTCCATCAAAATCTGCCATTGGGTGACCCCCCTCCCTATTGGCCAGAGTCAATCATTTAAAGGGCCACAGTTGGAAAAAGAAAATATCTCTGCCCTTGAAATCCAGAACAACATTTGGGTGGGAGGTTAAGGTTCCATTAATGGCCGTCAGCCTTTTTTTCCTAGAAAACGGACAGAAAATGGCATGCGGGAAAGTCGGGAGTGCCGTGGCGGACATTTTGTTCTCAGAGAGAGAAAAGTCTTGTCTGGAAAGTTTGTTTCTTTCTAGCTTTCCAAGCACAACAATTATTGAAGAGTAATTATTAGTTTTTCCCCCTAGTCCTTGCCACCCGCCACCCACTCATGGTGACAAAGGCTGAGGGGCTGTCAGAGTCTCAGAAAGGCTGATCTCTGCGCTGCCTCCCAGAATGCTCTCTGCTACTCTATGTGAAATAAAAGCTTTAGGTTGCCTTTGCAGACTGATGGAAAATGTGCTGGAAAAAGCATTTCAAGACAACGGATAAGACTATATACGCGAAAGGTGTGTGTGTGATTTCATTGGAATATTTCAGCAGAGGTCATTCATATAAGATTTAACTAAATATAGACATTTATCTATTTTATGTATTTCATGCTCATGGGTTTCTATCTTATCTTTAAGCCAGTTATTGGTTATGTTTGAGCCATATTTTAACTGATATATAAATATTTTTTTGAGGAAGTAGGATCAGAATTAATTTCCTGGGTATATATAAATAAGGCTGTGGGCTTTTGGGTGGTAACCCCCAGTGGAGGTCACATTGATTCTGTCCATGTGCCAGGCGAGACAGGGGATGAAATGTGTCCTAATGGGACTCTGCTCACCGCCTGAGCGTGGCTGGCACCACTGCCCAGGCCCTCACCTTGGGGCACCTGATGAGGGAGAAGCACGTCACTGAGATTCACACCAACAAGACGGGACGGGAGGAAATCGAGGGGCCAGCTTGCGCTGATCCACCACCGCTGCCCTGTGAAAATGCGTTGTGACGTTTCTGGCGCGGAGATTGCAGCTTTGATGTAGGACTGTGTTTCCTAACCAAACTGTACAGCACACAGAATTTCCCCAGAATTCCCCCTGCAAATTCTGCTAATGAGAAGCTACCTGGCCAATCAGGAATGAGAACTGGGGCTGGCCAGCGCTTTGCAGTCCAATCCAGGAAGCAGTTCATTTTTTCACTCATGTCACCTTTCCAGGGACATTTGATTTTCTTGGGCGCTCACTCTCTACCCCACAATGTGAGGCTCACCTGAACAGAAGAGAGGCACGTCAAGTGTTTATTGTAATGTTTGGTGTGGCATTGCACTCGTTGTGGTTTTATCTCAATGTGTCAGCATTAAAAGCTGTTATTATTGATTTGTGTGAAGGGGGCTTCGTCATGGTCATTCGGAAAAGGGCATTCACCATCAAAAACGATTCGGCACGTGTTAATTCCTACAGAAGTAGATTTATTAATATGAATAGTCCCCCAGTGAAAGGCAAGGGAAAGGGATGTTTGGTATAGAAATATAGTAGAGTCTGAAGTCTGGTTTGTTACACATTTGAAGCACATTTGGAAAAGATATGACATATCCCAACATGTCGATATATTTTGTGTATGCTAGGTTATGTATATTTTGCTCTAGTGTGTTCAGTACAAACTATTGTTTCTCAAAATAGACATTATAAATGGTCTTATTACTTTCATGTATGGAAAATACGGAAAAACGAAGATCAAGATTTTTCCCGCAGGTTTTCCGATGCCTTTCCAGATTCCATAGGTGAGATTGCCTTGGCTGACACTCCTTGAATGCTTGCTAAGACTCGGTCATCCTCAGCTGTGCGTTTCCAAGGACCCAGTGGTTAGCAGCTTCTATTTATCTAAAATAGCCTCAGATCACAGTCCGTGAGTGGGGGCTTCATGCATGAAAGGGTTAAAGGAATGACTCTGTTCCACAGCTCAAGGGCACGAAAAGCTGCTCTGGAATCCAGAAATATAAAAATAACGGCAAAACGGAAAGCGCGTGGGATTCTGCTGCCCTCTCTCCTGCCACAGCGCTCTGAAGACACTTATGGCAGGAAAGGAAGACGCGGATGGTTTTCCGTGCGGCTGAGTGCATCCGAGCCACGGCGGACGGTCCGGATACCCTCCCCACTCTCACCCCAGCGCTTCCTCGCCCCGCGGTGCACTATTGAAGGATCATTTGCCCGGAGCCAGGTACTCTTTGGCTGCCTCTCACCATGCAATTAAGCACCTTAACACGCTTCACTCTGGGCCGTGAGCGAGGGGCCTTGTAGAAGAGACCCTCCACTTAGGGGTTCAAAGCTCAAGGTCCTTCTGTGTCAATAGAAAGAGCTGCTCTTTTCTGATCTTTTTTCTGATCTTTTCTCTCTGCCCCCCCCCCCACTGCCATCCTAGAACAAAATCAAGAGGCTGGAATTGGGGGGGGGGGGGTCCATTATCTAACATGAGCTGGGATGTGCTATTATCCCCCAGGGCTTAGGAGGACGACACCTCCTTCAGGGTAGCTCAGCCTCGCTGATGCTGGATGCTTGCGGCCGGCCCCTTTTCCCGGGACGCCCCCAACATGCAGAGGACCGCGAGGGGCCGCGGGTCTCATTCTTCTAGGCCGCTGTCGATTTACGGCGCCACGACAAACTTATTTCGCAATACAAGCCGAGGAAGACCTTCAGACTAAAACTAACCTTCGCCACCTGGAAGGGAGAGAAAATGTAAGAGTAAATTACAAACAGCGATATGTGCGCGTATCGGCACTCGGCTGTAATATATAAGGCGTGTCTTGTCCAAGACAGTCACGGTCTTTGTCACAAGGCTACCTTTGTGTTGAGAGAATAATTCAAAGCCCCACCCCCAGCCTGGCCGCCGTGAGCTTTGCGACACCGTTTCGGGTGTTTGGGGGGGTCAAGAGCAGGGTCGGCCTCTCCCGTCACATTCTGCTGTTAAATCTGGTTTTACTAAGCCGTTTTTTTCCCCCCTCTTCCCATGTCCCCCGTGTGACGAGAGCCGGCCGCTTCGAATGACACCCCGAAGGTCAGAATCTCGAGAGCGTGCTCCTCCGCGACTTCCACCGCATAAATCCTGAAGGCTGACAAAAACAGCGCACGTCTGCTTGCTGAACTTCTGTGGAGAAGCAGGAATCCTCCCGAAGAGCACGTCGGCGCCCCCTGCCCTGCGCCTTCATCCATCAATCCTCCGTCCTTCTCGCCGCTTCATGGGAATATTTTAACAGCCAATCGGCTTTCGCACCAATTGCCTCTTTCCTAAATCATGACCATCTCATGCTGTATGAATAATATTTTTAAACAGATTTTATTTTACATTTTTCAGTTTCCCCGGAATTATAACTGACTAAGAGATAAACACAAAAAACTGTAAATGAGTGGATAATATGTCAGTATGGTGTATATACAAAAATTCAACACAAACGTGTTTCATACAAGACGAATGAATCTTTCACATTTGAATGTCTGTGGAAACTTTTTTCAAAAGTACATAAAGTATTACACAACATTAATATACATATATCCATATATATTTATTTATAATTCATATTCCATCCTATATTCAGATGGGCATCAGACGGCACAATGCAGTCAAAGAAGTAACTATATGATGAATAAGACAAGCCGAATGAAACAGCAAGTGAGTGACAGACATTAAGCACAAACTGGCCTGTTACATGGTATCATTTCACAATTGTCTGCAAAGCAGAGAAGCCCAGATAGCTGATAGAAAAGTGATAGGGTGGCCACCCGCCCCTAAAGTCCAGCTTCATTGGGTGATCGGGAGCCATGCCCTCCCAACCGGCCCCAATCAGGTGGCACTTTCAGTGGCCTGATCCTCCCTTAAACCCCGCCCCCTCCCCACACCTACTGTAACACACACGCGCACACACAGACACACACACACACACGCAGGTTTGTGTAATTATATCTTTATGGGGACTCTCCATTCATTTCTATGGGGAAAACTCTAATCCCATCACGATGACCCTAACCCCCACCCAGCCCTAACCTCACCCAAAAGTAAGCAGACAAAATATGAAACTTTTGGCATTTTTAGTTTTTTGATTGCATTCACAGATCTTTGTGGGGACCTGAAAAATGGTCCCCATAATGTCAAAATAATTGATTTTTATTACATTGCGGGAAACATTTGGTCCCCACAATGTACTATAAACCTAATTCACACACACATACACACAGATCTACCTTAAATTACATTTCACAGACAAAATGCCCTAGGCTGAACCCTATCAAGCCTTTCCGTGATAAACCAACTCATAATTATTAATTATTAATTAGGTACCCCTGGCCTGCTCTGCATTCAATTTGCAACAATATGATGGACATATTCATTAAAAAGTGAATACATTAGAAAATATAGTCCATTAAGGAATTTAATTAATTTCAGTTTGACCTATTTAATTAAAACTGCCCCGATATTAACGTATCTTTCCCGAAGTAAAATATGAAATATTACATTGCAGAAAAATGATTGGGTCAGGCTCTTTTCATCCCCCGCAGCCACGCGGGCCCACAAACGTTTGAAAGGGAAAGCATTAATCGGCAGCTCCGGTGATGGCTTCTGCGATTGGGGCGATCAGCTCACTCCCTCGTAGACGATTCCCGCGTGGGGCGCGCGCATGATCTATAAGGCATGCCGCCATCACTGGGACGCATTAAATTCCCTTCACTTTAGGCGATGGCTAAACGGTATACGAGCGAGTTGGGAAAAGTCTTGCATCCCGTCACATTAAGCATATGCTGTTCCACTTAGAAATTTGGCTGCAGCACAAGTGCAATAACGAGCCAAATGTTATGGGGTTCAGGTGAGCGAGTTAAGAGCCGCGAAGCAAACGTTCCACGGAATACCGGGAAAAAAAGAATTCCCTCGACGACCGGGCTAAAAATACCTGCGTTCACGGCAACCACTCGGGCTTGTCATGCCCGGCGACAGACCTGGCGAACAGCGAGCTGCACTGTACCCAAGTCGAAAGCCGAGACCGGAACAAGACATTCCTCCCCATTACATCACAATGAGCCGTTCAGGCAACCACTGACATTTTTTTCCCCCAAAATCAGATTTAACCTTTTCAAACCGTCCATTAGGACGGCCGCGATTTTCAGCTCTGACATATTTGTAGTTCACAAATTCCACAGTTGATTAACTCTGTCCAAGGGCAAGCCAGCATCTGTGGTCTTTAGGGGCTGACATTCATCGTCTTAAAGGGTGGCAGCTCAGGTCTAATCATTTAGCTCCCCGCTTGCCCTTTTCATCATCTGCTACTCTTTAGAAATAACAGGCCGCCTCGCCCTGCCTCGCGTAATTAAAAATGCTGACAGTCGCAAACACAAAAGTGGCTTCACCGTGCAAACATTCCATCAGAATATTCTATTTTATTGGTATTTGGACTGATATAAAAACTGACTGTGCATGTTCCCTCTGCTGAGGTCCCATAAACATCGAAAAAAGAGAAGGGGGGGGGGAAGAATGCGAGGGCCAGAGTGACTCCCAGTGTGACACCCCGGCTTGGCAGGGCTCGGAAGCCTGCGGGAGACACTGGCTGCCTAATGGGACCCAGTAGAGCTGGGATACTGGGATCTTCTGAACTGTGCCCATTAAGGGGACTGACGTTGACCCTATAGCAGCCCTGTCTGTCATCTCTCGTCTCCAGCCAGGCTCTTATCGTTACCTGCCTACAATAGCAATCTGATGCCGTATCTGCTGGCCCTTTAAGAGAAATGAAACTGCAAGATTATGCAAGTTATGTAAAGTTTGGAAATAATCACAATATTCATCCATTGCAGGGAGTCTGGAGCCAAGCCCATGCAGGATGCCGGACCGTCGTGAGTCAGTAAAAACAACAGGTTAATAGTAAGTAATTGTTTTACTGGAGAAATTGCCTACATGTGAAATACCCATATCAAATGCCAATACCATTTCTTATTGTCCATCCCTGTCCTTCACACATGTAGGCCATATGGATGATGCAGGTGATGCTGGTGTCGGAGGCTGGGTGGAGGACAGTGGTGCTGTTCCTCAGCTTTCCCTGCTTTTCCATGAACACCCAAAGCTGATCAGTGTGTGACTGATTATCACGCGCATCCTTCCACTGCCGAGAATGTAGCCGAGCCAATTACTGCCTACAGTATAATAAAGGCAAGAGGCGTGGAGATCGATGCCGATGGGGACTCAGTGGACCGGTGCTGGCCTCAGAAAGAGACTCTCCGCCTCTCAGGACGTTTAAGAGCAATTACTTCCTGGTAAATGTTTAGGCGAGCTAACTGTTTAGATGGGAGGGATTCACTATTGTGCCTTTGTAATGTTTTCATGGTGCTCAAGGACAGAGAATGAATCACTGAGGTACTCTCCTTTGCTTAAGACTTAGAAAATATGCAAAAATATGAGGAAGAAAAGCCACAAGATCAATGAAGTCTCAGAAAAGGTCAAAAGCGCTGTAGCATAATTGGCCAGACGCTACAGTTAGAATGATTCATTCAGAATTCACTGGGATGATTGGCGGAGGGGCGAATGGCAGGTCCAGGACCAGCACAAGAAGGGGGTGGAGATAATGGGGCAGGAGCATGAAGCTGCTGACCAGGGCGATTATAGGATTTCTATAGGTGGGGGACATAAGAGGGGTCATAAGTCATTCAGAGGGGCCAACCTTTTTATTAGCCAATGATGTGTTTTGAATTGGTGAGGGACAGGAGAGGAGGCACTCTAGCGGCCAATCATCTTTCAGCTGGGTCCAGTGCCCCTGTAGCCCCTCCCCTGTACAGCCCCTGCTGCTGATGTCACTCCTGTTTTCTCAAACCTGTTTCTGAACATCGCCATTGTTCCTCCTGGAGGGGGAGGGGTAGGTTGTCTTGGGGAGTTGAGGGGTTTCTGGACGCCACATTGGGATTGAGACAGGCCCATGACGGAACTGGACACAGCTTTCACTGGGGAGACTGCAGGAAACAGATACCCTCATGGCAACACTGGGTAACAGGGCACCCGACGAATCAGCGCCATCAGGGTCGCGTACCGACATGGGTTAACCTCCTGACTAGCTGCACAATGCTAATGGGTGTTCTCCAAAGGAGGTTCTGAGCTTCCACATCTTTCCAAGACTAAACACTTGGATAGAATATTCCAGATTCTCCTGGGGGCCAGTAGTGGTTCTGTCAATGGCAGATGTTAGGTTAATCTACTGGGTTTTATTACCATGTAGCGCTGCAGTGCCACTCATCCCAGTTGCCTCTATTACCTTACATTCCAATCAATCTTTGCATTCACATAAGCATCAAAGATTAAGGGCTGCCGCCAGTGTGACTTTACCTCCACCCCTCGCAGTCACTGTAAAAATAAGAGAGATAGTAAAAACATCCTCAGGGGGACCTTTTGATATGATTTAAAAATGTCACATCAACTTAATATTTTATGACATAATTTCTAAAGCAGGTTCGTGGAGATCAAACTGTGCAGAACCTATACGGAGAATTTCATCTACAAATGCCCCGTGACGGAAAGCAGAGCGAAGACGCCTTTAAATTAATCAGCACGAGCTTTCCTAGGCATGCGAACAAAGCTGTCTTTTTCCTGTTTTTGATTGTTTTATTTCTTTCTACGCCTCACACTGACCTTCTCACTGGCGACGGTTATCTGAACCCTGCATTCAGTCAGCGAGCCGTTTCGGGATGTTGGAACGCCACTTGTTAAAATGTGAGGTGTGCGGGGCCATGGGAAGGGTACGCCCCCACAGCTCAGCACACGTCACTCCAGTCACTCTGTGGAAATGACCACAATTTAACCCAGCCTGTCCTGGGTGCCCAAAACACCGGATTATCCGGATTATTCCATATCCCCTAATTCCAGGCTTTCGTCAGTCTGGCCAGCATGGTCCTGTCATTTTTTGGTGTCCTGACATAGAGGTGGCTTTCTCACCCCTGGGCACATCTCACACCGAAATAAATCTACTCATAGACAAGAAAAACAGACGTTATCGTTTCTGCCGTGGTGAGGATTAAAGAGTTATTAAATACTTCCCAGCATGACCTTGGGCAGAGTGGGAGGGTGCTTTGAGCACGCCTCCCCACCCCCGACCCAGGGGTCACTTCCGCCCAAGGGGTATCCAGAACACGAAGGAGAACAAGCCCAGGGTGCAAATCACTCATTTCCCTTGACAAACAAGCCTCGTGCGTCGGAACAGGCCTGGTCACATGGGTCACGCGTACGCCTGTGGTACGTGACCTAGCGCAGGGAGATGAGTTTAAGGCGATCTGACCGCATCGCAATTTCACCCGGGGGTCTCTGCTGGGAACCGTTCGTCACGCATGTGGGTGAATGTCATGTCACTTTGGACCGAGTGTGCCTTGTTCTAATGAAGAAATCCGCAATCATTTATCATGAGTAAAGTTTTCTGCATTGACTGCACAGTTTCGCTTTCATTGCATCGCAGATTAGGGATTAAATGCCGTTGGCCGAAGTGAAAATGCCGCTGTATCCTCATGGCTCCAGGTCTCCCTGCCTGCCTCTTTGCTTCCTCTGGAGGGTCCGCTGCCCTTCCCCAGGCCACACACCAGCTGTTCAGTGCAGGGTTAGCATGTGGGAGTATCCTGCCAGGACCCCATGTCCCGTCTAAAGATTTTCATCATCTTTCGGCCTGCCTTGCTGGGAAACATTCCCATCGCTGTGACTTGGAGTCGATGAACTTATCCCCAAGCACGGATAGATGGAAAAATTGGGAGTTATTGATTTTTATTTTTTTGGTCTGAGTTTGAAATTTAGTTCGGATTTACTCTGAGCGGGTGAGCCATTGTACACAGTTTGGAGTCTAAAAATTATAATTGCTCTTGTCTGACATAGTTTGATTTTCATTCCATCTTTTAAAAGCAAGCCTATTGAATGGGTGTAATGATTTTAAAAATGTATAATTAGCTCAATTATGTGGTTAAATTAGTCAGAAACGGTTAAGAAAAAAGTCAATCACAGTTGCGGCTTAATGACTTAAAGTAACATGTTTAGCATTTTCTTGTAAAGTACATTTGAGGTAATTATTTTAGAAAATTGGTGGGGGGGGGAGTGGGGTAGTTAATGTTATGACACAGGGCACAAGCATAAATCAGCCAGGGAGGAACAGAATGGGAATAGTGAGGGAAAAATTGATATCAGGGCAATTTACAAGAATAGTGCTTTATTATAACGAGAGCGGTGAACCTTTAACCCCTGACCCCCCGACCCCCTCACAGAAGCAGAAGAGGAAAGAGAATGGTCCAGGGCCATGAGCATGGTCTGGCAGGGGGGGTATTCAGTGAACAACTGTCAACTTTATGAGCACGCACCCCCTGAAACACTCAGCTGACACTTCTGACAATAGAACCAAGGCCAGTAACTGTTTTCCCTTTTAAAACAAATGAAGACGGCTCCCCTCTTACCATTGCCCTGTCGTCATTTAGCATTAAGACATACCTCTGTCCTGGGCTACCTGAAAACCAGAACTATAGTGATCTCTGAATAACAACTACACAGGCCAGATTAGAAGACATTTGTGCGTGTTAGTTTGGTAGATGCTGATGACCTGCATCAAATTACCACAGGATGGATGACTGTGTTGAAGGGAAGGAAGGGAGGCTTGGCAATTCTGCTCTGAAATTTTCAAGCTAATGCTGATTAATGCTGAGTAATGCTGAGTAATTCTAAGTAATGCTGAGCAATGCTAAGTAATGCTGAGCCATACTGGCCAAGCTTGATGATATTTAATTGACACGACTGAAAGCTTTGTCGAGGATCATGCCGTTGTTCGTTAACAAATATTATCAACTAGCGTGTGCTTTTTCAGATATAAAAATCAGATGAGGTGCACCTGCTTTCAGTAATAAATCTACTCAAGTCAAATTGCTCCTAAATCAATTAGAATGTTAGTTAAATTCATTCTTCATTTAATGTCATTTTAAAATGGTACCTAGTACACCTCTTCATGGCAACGGTATTCCCCAATGGCAGTGGCCTCTTTTAGCAGGAGCATGTGCCACACTGCAGAAATTGCTCAGGAAAGGTTTGAGGAACATGAAAAAGAGTTCAGTGTGTTGACTTGGCCACCAAATTCCCCAGATCTTACAACTAACAGGACTTAAAGGATCTGCTGCTAACGTCTTGGTGCCAGATACCACAGGGCACCTTCAGAGGTCTTGTGGAGTCCATGCCTTTTTGGGTCAGAGCCGTTTTGGTGGCATGAAGGGAACCTATTACAATATTAGGAAGGTGGTTTTAATGGCTCATCAGTGTGTATAAAGCCTGAAATGTCAGGCAGCGAAACAGCAAGTTGTGGAAATGCTCCTGTGATTGATAAGGCTAGCAGCTGCTTCCTGAGTACACTTGAGTTCAGAGCACCTGATCATCACCTAAGGTCTGTTCCATGTTACCATGTGACTCAGCCCTGAGAACTCATTGGTCATTTGGCCCTGCCAGTAGCGATACAGACCTGAGTGCTGATCATGGTTATTTTGTCATTTTGCGGTCTGTTTTCTTCTGGGTGTTTGTCATTGTTTTGCAATAATCTGTTATGCTTCTGTTAGCTTTGGCGCACCCCCATCCATTTAATAGACCACCAGAACAACTGAGGTCTTATGAAAGAATGTGCTAAGATAATTGGGGGGGGGGGGCTTCGTGAAATCGGTCAGCCATTTTCGGCCAGTCGGAGGGCTTGCGTTTTATGACACGGGTCTGGCTGATGTCCTTCATGATGTGGTTCAGCCGGGTCATTCAATTTCAGCCCGGTGCCGGGGTCTGCTTCACAGCCGCAACCAACGGGCGAGGCGGAGCGGGACGTCGGGGCTGGGGGGTGGGCTGTGCGGCGGTTGGTGTTGCTGTGCCTTTTCACGCCACCTTTGATTAAAATTAATGACCCATTTCCATGGAGGGACGCCTTATTTCCACTTCATTTGTTAGGCAGGGATGCCGTTTCCGAAGGCTGCATGTTCCGACGGTGACACTTTTAGCACACTCCGCCACGGCGCCCCCGAAAAGGTCAGCGCTCCCGGCCTGAATAAATGACCCCTCCCACATGACGTGGGGAATACTTCTGCAGCCAACCAAGCAAATGGGAATTAAAGAGGAGCCCCCATTTCTGATAATTTCACACCTGGCCACTCAGTACCTTGACCCGGGCAGTACCAAAATGTCACGGTGTGTACCCGAGGATATATTTCATTCACATGGGGAACCGAGTCTCAGGGATAACTCCCCTTGCTGTGTGGGGCCCCGCTCGAGTTTAAATGGTGCTTAAAGAATTCAAAATGGCGTCTCAGCTAAGTAGTATTGTAAGCGAAACCCTGTTCCCCTATGGACAGCCAACCCATGTCCCTGTACAAATCGGTGACACGCAGAGGTTAAGAGGAAAAACCGGAGAACATCTAACAGTAATGTTATACGCAGATCCTTGTGAGGCTCTTACGTGATAAAATATTAATCGGAGACGAGGACATACCAAGATCAGAGGGGTATTGGGTATCCGCTCCACAGTCGGCCCAATCGATGAGGGAGCATGTTCTGCTTGCCTGGCCCGGCTGCAACACCACGGTAAACGGCTGCCGGGGGCTGGGAGCACGGCCTCCGTCCATCAGCCAGTCCCCGGAGAGAGACACATACCCCCTGGCTAATGGCATCACTAGTGAGGAGTAGGGGGCGTGGACAAGGCCAGCGTGTGTCCTAGATGTTTACCGCTGCTCTGGCGAGATGGGAAACACGTAAAACCAAGGGCAAAAAAACACATCTTTTGCATGCACTACTTCCTGTGACCGAGTCTTCAAAAGAAAGCAAATGAAAAAATAGTTATTTTATTATGATTGCATACATGCTAATTAGTCCCTTATGCTTCAGTCTTCATAATGATAGGGAGAAACATCGACACGCATTGCAATTCTAGTGTCCAATGAGATTTTTTAATTGAAATTACATCATTGAATTTGTATTCCCCCCCCACTGTTCCAAAAACTCTAATTTTGGGGGTAAAAAGGTTCCATTTTACCTGTGAAAAAGGTTGCTATGGAAACAAGACACCTAAGCCAGGTTGCTGAGGCAACACAATGATAGGTGGGTGGGAGAAAGTTTCAAGTCAGCAAGATTTGGTAGTTTTTTTTTCGTCCTTGAATCGCTTGATATTTGTGTTGGGAACATCTGACCTGCTACTGGGGTTGAATACACCCTGCAGCCACATTTTATCATTGATGTGTCTCTACACACGGTGACAAAAGTCTAGGTTAATGACAGATCTCACAGGTATTATGCATATTTCGTCTAAAAGGGGCAGACAGCTCATTGAAGTTAAGTACTTACAGGACTTCCATTTTTACACTCTGTCCACCCAGACATCCATCCATCCATCCATCTTCCAGCCACCTATCAAGTACAGAGCCTGGGGCCTGGACCCCATCTCAGGAAGCACAGGGCGCAAGGCAGGGGACACCCTGGACAGGATGCCAGCCCGTCTCTGTTGTTCCACACACAGAATCATGCAGAGCAATTTCATAATGCCAGTCAGCCTAACTGCAGGGGGGGGGGGGGAGCTATGATACCATGCCATTCCAGTTACGACACTTATAATTTCAAAATAGTAGTAAAACCAAGCAGGTATGCAGGGGGCATTTTATCAAAAATGCTTGATAAAAATCACTGCAGAATAGGTGAGACTGGAGCTTTCCTCTGGCCATCCTCAGTATGTGTTTGGCCCTGTGCTGTGGCAGTCAGAGGGCCCCTGCTCAGGGGCCCGGGGTCCAGTAGTGTCTTCTGTCTGCATGCACATGCAGTGGCGCTGTCTGCGGTGGCCAAAGCACTGTAAGCAGTCACCAAGGAGTGGCCGTGTTTCACACCGGCTGGGGATGATGTCCTTTGGGAGAGTGGAGATGTGACAAACACAAAGTTGAATGTTTTCTGTCACCTATACAGGTTGTCATCAACTTACAACCCTGAGTGGGTCGATTTGCTCATAAGTTGACCCTTTAATATGCAGAAATTACCGTATGGATAGTATACTGCATAATGAAATCATATCATTTTTAAGTCATGTTGTTTGGTGTTTTTTAACCTTTTTCTCACCATTTTCTTAGTTCATTGCTGCTGGCATACAGTCATGCTGGGCAGCAGTCTCTCTGCCAGACGCGGCGCGGTTGTGGCTCCATATTTGTGCTCTCGGAACAGTCATAAAATCGATCAGTCGTATGTTGCGCAGATCATGAGTCGAAAATGAAATAGGCCTCCACCCTCACCCAGCTGGCAAAGGATTTTTTTGGGGAGGGATGAGAGGAGCAGGACCCACCCAAAGCCCAGGTGCCAAGCGTCAGGCCTCATCTCGCACAGGCTATCCTCTGGGTTTAGGGAGGCTTTCTGGCCCCTTTCTGCATGCTGATTCTCCCACAGAGGAGATCGTTTCCTGGCCACGGTAAACTACGGAAGCTTAGCGGCGTGCGATTATTTCCCATCTTAACACCAGCAGTCCCAACTTTGCTCAATACCTCCTGCTGAGTCCTCTCTCCGTATATGGATTTTGTATTGTACCTCGCGTCCTACTAGAAGCGTCTGGAATGCAGAAGCAGGAGTTTGGTAGGGTGTGGATTCATTGACCTGCACCTGCAAATTACATCCTGTCCTGATGCATGGAGTAAGTTGTGAAGTATGCTAGTTTAGCCATCGCAAGTAAATGTTACTTAGCTAATAATTTTAAATATATCACCTTACACAGCATCTTTTTGTGACAGATATGTTTTTCGTTTGTGGTTCAGCAAAACCCCTGGAGCCAAAATAACTGTGGTGGGGGCCATTTAAAATGGCTCATTTTGAATGCATTATAATTCAGGTTTCAATTTTACTATCACCCTTAGTTTTATGTGTTCAAATGAAACTTGGTGTGGGCGTCATGTGTTTTCCTATTTTAAAGACATTGTTTGTTTTTTAGAGCTGAATAATTACATAACTACTAATCCTATGGAACACATGTTGAATATTAGTAATATGTAAATAACATAAATATTTCACACAACTGCTAAACATTGTCGATTATTTAGTCGCATTTTACGTGAGAATTCCATGTAGGACCTACAGACACCCCAGTAGCCAGGAATACGAAATGGTTGTCACTCTTGACATGGATTTTGAAAGAGCGTTCCTCTTTTTTGTGCTGAGTCTCCTTGGGCAGGCAGAGCTGCCATCATCCCATCACTCAGTTACCCTCTTCTTCTGCAGCCCGGGCTGAACTCCAGACAAGCGTAGCTCCAGGTAGTGTGAACTCATTCTTCTACCGTCATCCCATTTTTAGCTGCGAGCGAATTCCTGTCTCACCAGGGCCTTTCCATTGCCGTTCCCCTCAGCCACCACAAGCTGTGTCTTTACGGCCTGGCTGTCAGCCACCCTGGCGTTTGGGTTTCTCGGTGTGACTCTTTATTTCTGGCTAAAATCTCCCCACCCAGTAAGCTTTGCATGGGAATGACTTCCTGCCCCCCTTCTACCGTCGCGGCTGCCCCAGAAGCAGTCTCGCTTTTCAGCGGAGTTCACCGTCCGGGTTAGCTTAGCTGACGACACAGCCGCCGCCTGTTGACGACCCGTGTGCTCGGCTGACACGTCTATCCTGTATCCCGCGGCTTCGCGCAGCACATGCTTCACCCGCTCCGCCTTTCTGTCACTTTCCTCCCAGAGACGTGAGCTTTCATTACGACGTGTCATTTCAAGACATGCTAAAGGCTTCTCCTCACTCATGCTCCCGTGGTGGCTAATTGTTATCTTCAGGCAGCATCTGATCCATGGTCTGCTTTCGGACCGGTCCAAAACAAAGAACCTGGTTATACCATAAGGGAGCGGAACTCCAAGGATGTTCTACCTGTCAGATACAGACCACCAAAAATTTGAAAATGTGTAACTCCTGCACGGTATGTGATAATGAAAGACCGTTAACCTAGACTGTCCATACCGCTAAAGCACGGTCGCCACTGATGGCACTTCGTCAGTCCTGCACATCCAAAAAAAAAAGTGTCTTATTAATAAATAAATAATGGGGGCCAGACGTGTTTTCTTTTGCTGACACAGGCGTAAACAGCGCGACCTTGAGGGCGACATTGCGGTAGGCAGGTAGAGCGCGGCACTGATGAAAATGGAGAAGGAGCCACTAATAACTCAGGCGGCTTTAAAATGAGCCGCGGCCTGGGGCTCGTTCATCACCGGTGCAGGCCATCGCCGCAAATACTGCAGTAAATAACAGCGGCACCGGCATCGTGTTGTCGGCATGCATTTACCGCCAGCGTCGCGAGCCACTGCGTACTCTCTGAACCACCCACCCCCCCGGACCTATTCCGACATGCACACGCGTGACGCTGTGTTGGCTGCACCACGCCAAACCCCACTGTTGTGGGTCCGGATTCATTACGGCTGCAACCTGGTCTTTACTATCATCCTTCCTGCCGAGATTCTGTTCCTCCTGTCGTTCGAACGGTGTCCAGCACATCATGCAAGGCTCTCTCTTCAGGAAAGAAGCTTGTCAATAATGATAAATCCTTATGCATTAATGATAATTAGGCAATAATTACTAAAATATCCGGGGGAAAGCTGAACAGAAAGATGGTCTGTGTGTGTTTTAATATATTCAAATCAAGGAAAATGGGCTCATGAAAGAATGGGAAGGTAAAGCAGTGGTGGGAGCTTCAGGGATGTGATTTATAAACACTTTTGTTCACCACCAAGATGAAAAAGTCATTATCTCAGGGAAGAAATGGTACTGAAGCGAACATTTGCTGAAGGAGGACAGAGATAAAGAATTAGGGCTGATTTGTGTGTGGCTTGTTTTTGAATGTATGTGTGTGTGTGTGCATGTGCATGCATGTGTGCGTGTGTGTGTGTCTGTCTGCGTGTGTGCATGTGTGTGTGTGTCTGTGTGCGTGTGTGCGTGTGTGTGTGTATGTGTTTTTTTGCATGCTGAGGGCTCTCATGCGTAGAAGTTCAAGCGAACATTAAACAAGAGCAGATAACGGCAGGCCCCCACTGCTGCTGATATTCAATGATGAATCTCGGAGCATATAAATTGGCTAATATCTGAAAACATTTACACACGCTGGAGGGATTTACCTCTCGTAGGGCGTGATGGATGGCCCCGTCGAGCGGCAGCAGACAGCTCTGCAAATCTCAGCAGCCGCGGAAGCCGCTGTTCGATTTTCTTCCAAATGAATCCCCCCGTAAATGAATCGTCCCACTAAAGATGAGAAGAGGCGATTTTGCCTCCGCCCGGCCGTGGAACGCCGATCCCTGCATCACCCTCCACGCTGGGGGGTCCCTTCCTGCTCATCTAAACCTCTGCCCCATGAAGCCCAGTATCCCTGCATCTGTTGTAAATAAATCGCACAATTGAAATTCCGAATCCAGAATCCTGGGGGAATCTCAGAATTCTTATAAATACACATTCATTGTTTGTGTTTGTGCACATAATAGTAAGTAATTAAATAAACAAAGAAATATAAATATATATTTAAATATACATGCGTACATATGCATATATAATATATATATTTATATGTGTGTGTAAGTGTGTGTGTGTGTATGCACGTGTGTGTGTAAATGTGTGTGTGTGTGAGCGTGTGTGTGTGTGTGAAGATGTGTGTGTGTGTGTCTGTGTGAATGCGTGTGTGTGTGTGTGTGTGTGTAAATGTGTGTGTGCATGTGCGTGTGTAAATGTGCTATATTTTCAAGCTAAGCATTCGATCACTATGCCCTCGGCCTGACTGATACCACAACTGTGGAATTTTACACCATGCCAGCAAAAAAAAACTGAAACGGAGACTGATATTTAATTGTGGCACGTGAGCGATAACCGTTTATTTCTGATACGTGACTGTGGCGAGCTTGGGGGGACGCCGGGGGGGGGGGG
>JAODLD010000045.1:11595532-11630014 GCA_026781065.1 Mormyrops boulengeri | reverse complement strand
GTAATTTACAGTGATTAGCAATCTGGGAGGCATCACCCATATTGACACCCAGTTGTGTAAATATGAGATTTGGTATAACATCTAAGGCCAGTTTAATGGAGCCTTTTATCTTAAAATGCCCCCCACCCCTTCATCCCTGGGTAAAAAAAAAAGACAGGGGCTGTTTAAGAGTTTACTCTGGACGCCAGCTGTGCTGTGCGCTGATGGGTCACATTGAAGGGGTTTGGGGGGGAGGGGGGGGCAAGCTGGTGTTTAGCCAGTTCTCCATATCATCTACACTCTGTTATGTCCATGGCATAACACAATGATCTCTCGGTAAACAAGCAAACTCACTCTGGCCGAGCTATTATCTTTTGTCAGGAAGAGGGCCTGATTCAAACCAGGAAAGCAATTTTTTCCCTTCTCTTACTGTAATTGGGGCAGTAACATGAATTTGCCTTCAGCTTGTTGTTAAATTGTATCATTGTATCTCCTCTGTGATCTTCCGCAGACGCGCTAGGTGAGTGCACAGTTACCAGCGGCACTTACACATGCTATAAAGAGCATGTAGTGTCCTGGCGGTTTCCCACACGAAGACCGCAACCCCTGTAATTATTAGCATCTTGATCTGCTTTAAGTGGTTTGTAGAGGATCTTGCTTTCTGTAGAGCCAGGGGGATCTTTTTTAAGCTGTGCTATTGTTGCAGTGAGGACGTGTGCCAGACATTAGGACTCGATTGGTCAGCTGTTCACTGGGGCCTGATGTTTGCTAAGGCGTCACTGCCTAACAGGACAACGATGGCTCATTTGCTGACTGGCTAAAATGTGCAGTAGACCCCAGCTAGGACAGTGCCATAAGTTCTTATTAAAATAAAATATGGACTCCAAGTGACTATTACACTTGCAACATCAGGTCATTCTTAATGCTCTAATTTACCCTCAGTGCCACTCATTAGAATGGCATTAGGGCGACAAGGAGCATGCAGTTTCTGACTGAACCTGGACCAGTTTAGTACTACATCCCACACATGCATGACCTCACCCTCAGCCATAAGGAAAACATACTTCTGCATTATTCCAATATATCTATTTGTGCTGTTTAAGTATGTACACCCAAAGTGTGTGAGTATCTTTGTGTTACTACAGGATAAAATACGTTTAGTTTTAAAATAGTGCACCAGTGCTGCAGTTCTAGAACACTGCAGATTCCTACCTTATTTATTAATTTACTCATTATGTTGATCATGGTTTTTTAAGAATCGTTCTGATGTGACCCCTGATTTGAATAAACACCCTTCCCACAGTTACGGAGTGACATCCATTTAAATGAAAAGCACTCGACTGCTACAGATTGTATTATTTATCATCGTCATCAATCATCGTGTGTAATTTCACAATTAGCGACCTACAGAACCTTTTTTTCTGAAAATCAATTATGATAATGGATCACAAAGTATTTTCACACCTGCTTGGAGGCAGTGGGGACTGATGCCGTGACCCACTCCCAAACGGGCGAAACCTCTCGTCCAATTTCAGTAAGTACTAACAGAGTGGGACAGGGCGGAAATACCGGGCTGGGGATTTCACGGATTTGGGGAGGATTTCGACGGGGCTGGGAAGAGGGAGAGAGGGAAGGAGCGGGAGATGGAGGGAGAGAGAGTGGGGGGGACAGAACCAGTGGCCCTCTGCGGCCGGGCCCGTCAGCCAAGGATACACTTCATTATAGGGAACGACAACAACGGGCGAAACGGAGTGAGACGGCGCCAGAGGCGTGCCCAGGCGCGTCCGCGTCCCCGGTGACTCCGCCCTGTATGGCAGATGGCGAGCTCTGTCGCCAGGAAGATGGAGGTGCTGCTGAGGCCGAGCCACCCAACGGGAACGAGCCCCGCGTGATGGTGGGCCGCGCCAGGAGCAGCCAGCGGCCCTCTCTGCTGGGTTATTCTCTTTGTTCTACAAAGCCGTGTCTCCAAGCAATAATAAAGGTCACTTTTAACAAGCAAAGAAGCCCAGGTTTATTGCGCTGTCCTTCAAATTAACCGAATTTTGAGTAAGAGTATTATCTCACGGAGGGCGCGGTTAGGCACTATTGGGGCAGTCGTCTCTGGGCGTTAACACGTCACACGTGTGTGATTTGGGCGTGAGCAGGTGACTGCCCTTCAAAGTGAAACCCAAGGGAGGGGGTTCTTAATTCGGCCTTGGGGTTAGTTTCTGCATGACATTAAGGAGTCCTGGCAGGTGTAAGATCACAAAGGTACCACGGGACGCAGCCTATCGCCAGGCCCACCCCTGGGGCGGCAGTACCCTCTAGTGGGGGGGGACATCACGCTGCCTGATTGCCCGGCAAAGCCCTGCTATAAAAGTGCCCCAATTCGATCGTCCTGCTTGCTCCAAAGCGACCATTACCGAAACGCGCAGGCAAGGAGCGGCATCCCCTTTGATTGCCGTATCGATCAGGTCGGATGGTGCGGCTGCAACAAAGCTGTTCCGTGTGCTTGGAATTATCCACGGGCACGTGATATGGCAAAGCGGGCTGGGCCCCCGGAATAATGAAGTCAACCAGCCGGGCGGCTGCTAGCACACCGCCCGGTGAGCCAGCGGTGGGGGGGATCGATGGGACCTCGCCGGGGGGAGAAGGACAGGACGGAGGCGAAACGCTCTCCCATCGACTGATTGGCGAGCTCATTTCTCCTCTTGGTCCACCCGTAGCCCATTCGGTTGCATCTCCGCCTGCACTATTCAATAGGCATTTTTATTTCGGTGGGGGTTGGAGGGGGCAAGGGCAGAGAGTGAAGTTAAAAAAAAAGAAAAAAACGACAATGGCGGCTCTCGCCGAGGCGCGCGGCGTGACTGACATGTGTCACTAGGTGATGAATGAGTTCGCTTTGCTGCCGTGGCCGCCGCGGTCATCCATCAAGCTCCATGTCGGCCGCGGAGAGCCCGGTGACACGGCGAGTCAGCCAGCATTTAGCACCCGGGCCGGCGCAACACGGGGAAATGACTATTGTCAGAATGATAACGCTTTAGCATAATCCATTACGGGTCCAAATAAGCGCAGGCTAGATGTTATTAGACAGATGGATGGAGGGGATTGGCAGACTTCCACCCGGGCCTCTTGATGCGGGAGCGCGGGGCGCGTCCTCCCGACCAATCAGAGATCTGGCAGTTCAATTACAGGGGAATAAAGGGACATTCATCATTCAATTAGACACCTGTCAGGCCCCACAAAAGAGAAACTTCCAACCTGGTACTCCAGGGAGAAGACGCTCAGCGTAGTCGACCACGAGTGACTGGAACGAATGAAAGAAAGACAAAGTTAATTACTGGAGCACGCCGTCGAGAGACAAAGGCGGACGGCGGCTTCAAAGCCGGCTGTGCGGCCCTGTAATCTCGGTGAACATGAAAACAAGTGTGGAGAAATTGTTCCAGGTGAACACCTCAGACAAAAAAAAAGGATCTGCCTTGACCGTTTCAGATTGGGGGGGGTGGCTGTGGAGGGTGCACATCACAGGCATGGCTGCAGAGAGGGACGCGGGGGGGGGTTGCTTTTCCTTTAGACACGGGGGGTTTTTTCTTGTTGTTTTCTGCTGTATGGGTTACAGGCACCCGGTCTCGACCGCACCTGATGTCAAAACCCACTCACCCGCCCAGTGCTACCAGCTGGAGCCCAGCCCCGGGAAGGCTGCAGATTTTAATTTCAGTTTCAGTTTTGTTTTCCTCACCCTAATTACATCATGTCCAGCTTTTTGATTGGATAATGTACAGTTCTAGGTAAGCATGCGGCCATGTAAAAATAGAAATGAAAAATCGGCAATATTAGCAGGTTATCACGGTACATAAAGCATAACTTGTCACATGGTGTAATATTTATGACTGGACACTGGCTTGTGCGTTGTAGATTAACTTTCTGGGGGACTTTGCCGCAAATGTTTTAAACGGGGTTTTAAACAGGTCGACAAATGAGCCGGGAGTGGAGGCGGATGGCAGAGGTGTAATATCACCTCTTGGGGAACTAATCGTCTGGAGGCACTGTGAAAGGAAGATTACTGGACCCGGGGAGAAAAGACTGGACTGTCAAATCTAGAATGGCAGATCCACCGTGACACAACGAAAAAAAGTTCCTCTACCGCAGAGAAAGATTCCGAAATTACGTGGTTTCGATTAGCGGGCGGAACGACTCCAGTGGGCATCGGAGGCTCCGAGGACCTGCTCAGATTTCAACTAAAAAAAAAACGTCAGAGGGGCCCCCTTTACCCTCAATGCTCTGTGCATCCCGGTCCAGTCTGTGTCCATTTTTGGGGGTGAGAGGAGACCTCAGCAGGAAAACACACACTCAGGAGAGGAATTCCCAGTGAAGGTACACACCAGAGAGGTGTGATTAAAGCAGCGTTTAACATCAGGAGTCAACAAGTGGGCCTGAAACACCTCCCACGGTGCCGTGGTCATCCTCAGACCTGAGTCGCCATCTTCTTTCCCCGAAAGGACATCTGTTACATTTTTGAGCCGCTCAGACCATATAATGACTGTAATTGGTGAATAATTGCTCGATCTGTGCTCTGCTCTGTTTAACAGCACACTCCGGCCGCTGGCTACGCCCTTTCCGCACCAGGGCGCAGGTTGGGGGAACAGAAATTCGGTTTGGGAACAGAAGGATCGACGGCGAGGAGGCATGAGGACACGCACCGGCGTCATTGTAACTGCGATGCAGAGCCCTCTCAGCCATTACACTTTACGTTTTCACCCAGGAAGCTCTCCGAAACGGTGTGAAGAGCTGAAGCCCGAGTGCGCAGCTACGCGCCATCGTTTACACACTCGAGGTGCAAACTTCCTAAATAAAATTATAAAAAAAACATACGTACTCTAATTAGAGATTAAGATCTGATTCTTATTCGCCTTTATCTGGGATCATATTCCTTCCTTTGCTCTCCGTAGTCAATGACAATAACCGCTACCTGATTGGATCAGCAAATACTGAGATAAAGGCTTGTTATTCACACCCTGCTGAGTAAATAGAGAGTAATGATCCCTCCCCAGTGCCCCCTGAGGCTTCCCCCTGTGAGGCTCGCGGAGGGTGACACCGCGCCAGCCTGTTATTATCCTGACACTGCTGACCCCGGAGCTCTTCCTGCCGTGACTGTGTCACTCCCAGCTGTAACCTGTTCTGTGCCTATGTGCATCTGCGTGTGTGTGTTTGTGTGTGTGTGTATGCGTGTGTGTCAGAGCATAGCTCTCAGCGTTAACCCTTTCATTGTGTGAGCTTGACCCACGGAGGCTGCTGGCGCGTTCCCTTCGCCGGCATCCCTCGCCGCAGCGATGCTCTCCTCTTTGTTGCGTGGAGACCTTTGTTTGGTGTGTTCTCCATGGATCTGTACATGAACTGGAGGAACGCAGTGACTCCTTTATAGACGTTTTACATAATTACAAACTAAACACAAGCAAACACCGGTCACCTACATATTAAAATGGAAATTACAAGTGGAGGTGAGCAGGTTAGCAGTGCAATGGTTTTTTGTATATTTTATGTGTCTTGCGTTCTTCTTATCAGGGCTGCAGATCTTTGGGAGGGCTCTGTCAGTCTTTAATTGAAAGGTAGTACTACAAGCTACCCAGTTATATGAAGAGCAAACTTAAAAAAATTTACTCAGTCGATTTTTTGTTGGGTTTGAGATGAGAACACCAATGACCTAAAGTCAGGCTTCCTCATCATACACTACCTGGGCAAAAAAATCACCATTTGAATCGGCAAGTACTTAAGAGCTAATGATCAGACCATTATTACAGTTCAGCAACATTATGCAGCAATAAAGTGAAGTCTGCTGAGTACCTGAATCTACTGAATAGGCAGGTTATCCCATCAATGATTTTTTTCTTTCCTAACAGCACGGGCATATTCCAGGACGTTAATACCAAGATTCATCGGACTCAAATTGTCAAAGAGTGGTTCAGGGAGCATGAGGAATCATTTTTACACGTGATTTGGCCACCACAGAGTCTTGATCTTAACCCCACTGAAAGCCTTTGAGATGTACTGAGGAAGACTTTATGGAGTGGTTCAACTCACCTATCATCAATACAAGATCTCGACGAGAAATGAAGGCAAATCTGAATGAAAAAAATGGAGATGTTGCGCTCATGGAGATAATGCATCGAATAGTAACCATAATCAAAGCTAAAGAAGGTCCAGCGATTAAAGTATGCAACTTTTTTTTGGCCAGGCAGTGCATGTTACCGTATTGGGAACTGAAATTCACCCTCAGTGAAGACCTTTAATAAAAAATTTTCAAGATTCTCTAAGTCCACATATTTTTTTTAATTTGTTGTACTGAGTCAGATTTGGAAATTTGCTCTTCATAATTTCCATTTCATATTCTGTAAATAATAATAAAGCTAAAAATGGAAGGGCTAGAACTGCTAGCATAATGTTAGAAACTCTAGCCTACACATCATCATGTTAGATGCTCAGTGTGACCTTTGGAACTCAGACCTAGACATCACCATGTTGGATACTCTCTATGACCTTTGGAATTCAGGCCTACACAACATTGTTTGGGTCCTCAGTGTGACCTTTAGAATTCAGGCCTACACATTACCATGTTCAATGCTCTGTGTGACCTGTAGAATTCAGGCCTGCAGCTCACCATGTTGAATGCTCAATGTGACATTTGGAATTCACATCACTGTGTTGGATCCTGTTTATGACCTTTGGAATTCTGGCCTGTTGGGTCTTCAATGTGACCTTTGAAACTCAGGCCTACACATCACCATGTTGGATACTCTGTAACCTTTAGAATTCTGCCCTACACATGACAATGTTGGATCCTCTCTATGACCTTTGGAATTCAGGCCTACACATCACCATTTTGGGTCCTCAGTGTGTCCTTTGGAATTCAGTTCTACACATCACCGTGTTGAATCTTCTGTGTGACCTTCAGGCGTACACATCGCCATGCTGGTTCCTCAGTGTAACCTGAAGGCCTACACATCACCATGCTGGATCCTCAGTATAAGATTAAGGCCTACACATCACTGCTTTGGATCCTCAGTGTGACTTTCAGGCCTACACATCGCTGTGCTGGATCCTCAGTGTGACCTTCAGGTCTACACATCACCGTGCTGGATCTTCAGTGTAACCGTAAGGCCTACACATCACCATGCTGGATCCTTGGTGTAACGTTAAGGCCCACACATCACCGTGCCAGATCTTCAGTGTAACTTCAAGGCCTACACATCACCATGCTGGATCCTCAGTGTAACCTAAAGGCCTACACATCACCATGCTGGATCTTCAGTGTAACCTTAAAGTCTACACCTCACCGTGCTGGATCCTCAGTGTAATCTTAAGGCCTACATATCACCATGTGGGATCCTCAGTGTGACTTTCAGGCCTGATCCATTGCTATCCATTGCAGGGCAAACATGCTAGGAGCAATTTAGGAATGACAGTTTGCTTAACCCCAATGACACATGCCAGAGGAAATGAGTCAATCGGAAGTAAACCTAACGCTTACCTAACCCTAACCCTAACCCTAACCCACTTAGGCAGACCATCCCAATCAAGTGTACCTGGCCCCTGAATCTCCCCGGAAGAGGTTCAGCTTCTCCGCAACCAGGCTGTCTCTGGCTCACCATCATCCAAAGGGCCCCGAGGCATGAGATAATCGGTGGCACAGCAAGGGAGAAGCTGAGTCAGCGGCCGCGGTATTTATGGTCCCACGGAGCGTGGGGCCATCAATCTCATGCGTGCCTGTATCCCACCCCCCTAGCACCCAGCCAGCAGGTTGACTGGAGGGGGGGGGGGTGGTTGGAGAACTTTTATGTAAAATACACAAGGAAGCATGCCTGGACAGTGAGGCCTTCACTGATAAATGCAGAAAGTGAAGATCACGCAGTGTGGCAGTAAGCCAGAGTAACCTCCTTCAGCGTATTATTAACCGCAGTACTGACCATTAAAAGCGCAATAGGCCCCAGTCGGCAAATGGCCCTCTGCACGCTCAGTTAATAGACACGGCCGTACAGTAAAAGTATCCCCACTCTGCGCCGTTACTTCCATTTACACACACTATCATTTTACCGTCCCCCCCTTACCCCCCCTGGTGTGCTCGGTGTGGGATATTGACAAACAAGATTGGAGCGGCCCGCTGCCCCGTGGCGTAATGTTACCGGACCGCATTCACAGAAACGGGACACCGGGCTCCCCTCGTCTGCTTCCGCTCCTATGAGACGGGAGCCAGCGTCCCGCACCAATGCCACTCGGCGCAGCCAGTTAACAGATGAAACCGTATCCTTGAATTAACTGGCGTGTAAATGCAAGATTACTAGCAGAACCGCAATGAATAATCAAAGGCTATCTCTGCCATTTATTCCCGGTTCGAGTATTACCATTAAAAACTAAGTGTCTCTTGTCCACAAATCAGCATATCAATTGCACATGCCACAACTGCCACGCTCGGGTTTACTCGACGGATCACGCTAGATAAACTGCGGATGATAGACATTAATAAACGACCAATGCTCGCTCATCATCCATTATTCTGATGTCGCCGTGATACAGGAACAGCCCAGGTCCATGCTCAATCAGCAGTCATTTCCCCCAGGGAGACACGGGGCCCGTATGGGGAGCCACCCCTGCTCTGAATGGGACCGCCACATTGGGCCACACCCCCATTGTGTTTGGCCGACTCCAGGCTGGGTTACAGACTCCAATTGCCATTTGTGCCACGTTTGAGGTGAAAGACCCATTCGTTCCACGCCCCCCAATTGCTCCACCCCTGTTCCACGGTCCTTGGGATGCAAGGCCAAAGCAGGCGGGACTGCTGTCTCGGAGAAGGAGCATCCACGGCGTGGCGGAGAGGGCCGGGATGTCAAGTGGGGCAAACTGAATTGACCTCTGAGTGCGGGGGGGTGAGGGGGGAGAGATCAGGGAATGGACAATTTACAAGTCTAATAGCCAGGGCCACTGGGGTCTGGTCACACCCCAGCGCCCGGCTGCCTTTGCCCTGTCCCCCATTGTGCCACACCGCCCACGCCGCCGTATTTGCATTCCCATCCGGCGCAGAGGGGCGGGATGGGGGCAAGGCTGGGCCGCATCACTCTCCCCTCTCCGTAGGAGAGGCGCAGCCGACAGCTGACTCCACAACATCTGTGTTACGCGAGCGCCACGCATGAGGGGCCACACCCCCCCCGCCCATGCAGCACAGCTGATGGAAATGAGCTTTTAATAGCCATTGGCCAGCGGCAATTATCATGTAAAGCTTTATTTGTTCTGAAAGTAAGAGTGTAAATACTGAGAAGTGGGGAAAAGAGAACCGCTTATCGAGCACAGAGATTATAATAATAATGATGATGATGATAATAATAAGTAGAAGAAGAAAAATAATAAGAATAATACCTTTGATGGGTTGGCGCCCAATTCTGGGTTGTTTCCTCCCTTGTGTCCATAGCTTCGGGGATAGGCTCCAGACGCCCGGTGACCCGGAACAGGATAAGCGATTTCAGAAAATGGATGGATGTATGGATGGATGGAAGGATGGATGGATGGATGGATGGATAATAATAATACTAGCCCTGCAATGGGATTGTCACACTTTCCCTGCCTTGTGTCCATAGCTTCCAGATAGGCTCTGGATCCCTGGAACACTGCATCAGATAAGGGGGTATAGAGGACGGATGGATGGATAGAAAATAATAATAATAATAATTATTATTATTATTATTATTATTATTATTATTATACAAAGAAGAAGAAACCTCATTATCTGTATTTATATGTTCATCTATTTATTTGTTTGTTTGTTCGATTATTTTCCTATTTATCTACCTGTGTAATCCCAGTGCATGAAACTGTAAAATAAGTCTGAGAATGTATTTGCTTCCTTGGAGTTCTGAGACCTGGGACCCATGACCCGTGTGTCTAATGAAAAATAAAAATTGTAGGAGCTTCCCGAATCCCACTGAAGCAGTTACCCAGACATGGGTTAAAACAGCTTTCGCTCCCCTTGAGGGGCGTGCACTGCATTGTGGGTAATGGGACGATTGACAGGGCTCAGCGGTAGGCTGTCCCGACAGGGCATCCTGCTTAAAGGGAGCTCAGGGACTGGCTGCTGGTCAGTGTGTCTGTGTGTGTGTGTGTGTGTGTCTGTCTGTCTGTCTGTGTCTGTCTTTGTGTGTCTGTGTTTTTCACTGCTATTGTAATGGAGACAGATTTTGAAATGTTCTCATAGAAAAAATGTCTGTGTGTGCATCTGTGTATTTTTGCACAATTGTTTTGAGATGCTGTCAAAGGAACATCGATGACAGCACGGATGCTCTCCTGTGTCCATGCGTCTGTGTGTGTGTGTGTGTGTGTGTGTGTGTGTGTGTGCGTGTGCTTGTGCACGCCGGTGTGTTCATGTGGACGCCGCCGTCTGCAGGGGGACGCCGCGTCTCAGCACATGCAAGCGCTTGATGGATTGCCAAGTCAATAAGTTGTGTCTTGGGAGCCTGGTTTCCTCCCCCTCCAATCAGAGGCTCACGGGAACCCCCCCCCTCCCCCCAGCTGCTGGATGGGCAAAACTGTGTTCCAGATGCTGAGAACACTGCAGCTAGATGTGGCCCGTGTTCGTGGCCAAATCACATTCAAATTAGATCTCAATCACGCATAAATAAATCCAAACAGTTAGAAATCACATGCAAAACAGCTTATAATGAATTACTTTAAAAGAAGAGGAAATATAATTTATTATCAGTATATATAGCCGTACATAGCTTTCTGTGCTGACTTCTTCAATCAGTCATGAGGATTATAAAATTAAAATTTGCATATAACCTTAAACTGTATACATATTATATAATTTCAATTGATGTAAATTGTTAAAAAAGGATTATGCCCAGTGCATTGCAGCTGACCTGGTTTAAGGTTTCGAATGGGGATTATTTATAGGCAATGCTGACTGGCACCTAATATGGGCTATGCTATGTTATACATTACATAATTTTATGCAAGACAAATATGACACCGTGACAGAAATACAGGGAATAAAAGGTGCAGTAGAGAATATAAAAAATGAAGGCTGAAAAGTCAGATTTTATCTTTACCATAATTAATCATAATGGCCAAAAGAAGAGCACGGTGTCTAATGTATAACCTATAAGCGTGGCAGAAAAGGCGTGGGGGGGGTCAGCTTAAAATACAGCAAAACGGAGGGAGGGGTCAGGTCACCTGGTCGTACATCCCTACCCTTCCAAAGCGCTTTACTCTCGTTCATTTTTTTAAAAACGTGTTCCCAATAAAAGATGAGAGCAGGACATCTCCTGGGGGTCTCCGGGGGCCTTACTAAGCAGAAACTGCACCATGAAGTCGCCCCTCCCTCATCAGCCGCTCCTAATCAGCTCCAGCAGAGGCACCGGTGACACCATCATAGCCCGGTGATTGCATCACACTCGGTAAACCACAGAACTGCACAGGAGCAGAGGGGCGACAGCGGGGCCGGTGACTAATGGCCATGCATTGCTGCGTGATTCTGGGATTATTACACACATCAGCGGCACCCAGTTCCAGTCCAGAGAGAAAATGTCCAGACCAAAATTTTGGTTCAACCAACCAGTTGAGTTCTCTGTCACTGTGATTCTTTACGTTCAACCAGTTGGTTAAAACAAAATCTTAGCCTGGACTTTTACTCTCTGGACCCGAATTACCCATCTCAGACGGCACCTATAGCCTTTGCAAGTCTTCATATTGTGTGAAATTCATTCTATTTGCTTACACTTACACTATAATCTGACATTTGAATATCTACAGGGAGTCTCAAACAGATATACACTCATTTAGGTAAACTTTCCCAGTTACGGAAATTCATGAAAAAATCATGCAGCTAACTTTTTAAAAACACCCTACAAAATACTAAGGGAAAAGAACTCCGGTTGTTGTTTTTCAAATAAAAAAATCTCTTTTTATATTTTATATTCATATTTTTATTTATTTTATTTTGCTACTCTGTCATGTGGAGGAGCCAAATGAGCGTATGGAGAGTATTAGACAGCGCCTTGTGTGTGTGCCTGAATGTTCATCGTAATATCTATCTTGTTATCTTAGTAAAAAGTGAATATGGCGTCCCATCTATTTTTAGTATGCTGTCAGCTTGTGTCACTCAATGAGAGCGAATATAACATCACACCAGAAAATCATTTCTAAGCTGTACTCAGTGCATGCCATAAATATTAAGAAAACATATTTTGTATGCAGTCAGCTGCATACAAGTGTGGAACTCCCATGTTAATTATTTTATTTGTTATGCTTTTTAAAAATGTAATTACAATAAAGAACTGCTCATTATATCCATTTCCTGCAGTTTGACCTCAGGGTCCGTCCAAACACTATGAACCCCGCTGAGGCTTCCACTTCTACAGATAACCAAGCCATCGGTGGGATGTTCATAATGCTCTACTTGTCCATCAACAAGGCTTTTGAAAATTGACGATACATCCTCCGTTTCATAAATTAACAGGATTATTGCAATGGGTCTTATGAGCTTGAGAAAAGTATGCCATGTTCCTGGGTGGATTCCACCTTCTCGCCCATCCATCCACCTATCCATTTTCTGTATCCTCTTATGTCTGCCCCACATCCTGGGAAGCACATGGTACCGGGAATGGGATGCCCCGGACGAGATGCCAGTCGGTGGCAGAGAAGCCTCCTTGGATTCATTTAAATGCCTTCATAAGCAAATCAGTGCCATCGGCTGTCAGCACACACACTGCTCACGCTGTTCACTCACTGAAATCGGAGGTGATGTTTTGTTTTGTGTTTTATTTTTTTTGTAGTTTTCCAATCTGGGTCAAAACTATGGAGGTAGAGCCAGGCTGATGTTTTTTTAAGAAGTGAAAACGAGGATGTGCCTGAAAGACGTTTGTCTGCGTGGGGGACTGTAATGCCCCGGGACACTTTAAATAAAGCCTGACGAACGTCGATCCAGCTCTTTTCCGCATCAAAGCCCTTGTGTGATCTGTCCACAGCGATAGCAGTCACGGTGCATACATGAGCCTATGTAGCCTGCAGTTCTACATTTTCTGTTTTTATTTATTAATTTATTTTGTATTATTATTATTTTTTATTTTTTTTGACGAGGTCACTATAAGGAAATTTTCATTCGAGAAATATTTTGTTGAAAAGGGCCCCACCGGCCTGCTGGAATTTAATTCCACTAGGTGTGACACATGTGTGTTTACTTTCGGCAGAGCTTGTGAAAGTCTAGCCAATCAGGCAAATTTTGTGCACTACCTCGTTTTTCTTTTTTTTTTTTCCTGAGTGGAAATGGAGTGAGGAGCATAATGATAAAAGACGTCCTCAAATGGCTGACTCCTTAAATTATTCATGTCTGAATTCAACATGCACGCAGAGTACAGATAAGACTGACTGCAATCATACAAATGGAAGAAAACAAGTATATGAGAGAGGTAAATGGAATTTACAAGATTTACACTGAAATGGTAGGAAATATTCTGAAGCAGTCAGGTTTGTTTTAAATAAATGGTATTACAAGAAAACAAAACAACAAAAAAACATAATGAATTTCATGGAAATGAAACCATATTTGTTGTTAAGGCAAAAGAACTTACAAGCATCAATGTGATTTCATACGGCGCTTAAATAATAGCTTAATGGAAAAGAACAAGAAGGATGAGAAACCGTGGTGTCCGTCCCTGGAAAAAAAACGAGACGAATTTTTGATAAACAGAGAAGATTAAATCAGCATGAAATGTATAATTCCCAAATTGTTGGAACTGCGCCTTTTACAGTGGCTGCAAATGACATAACTCTCTAACAGTGTCAATATAATCAGCCGCTGCTTAATCCCCTGCTGCTGTTAAAGCCAGGATTTAAGGGGATTTGAAAGTAAGGCGGCCCGGAACTTGGTGCATTTCAGAAATCACTGGAAAGTGGCCCCAATCTTAGCTCCCCGTGCAAAACCCCAAGGAGCAGGGGACGCAGGCATCCAGGCGGAGATGGCCGGAAGTGATCTCACACTGCCGCTCGCTTCCAAAAGTCCAGGGGAGCCTTGGCTGGTGCTGTGTGGAGGTTGACCCATCCGGACCTGTAGTGCCGGCTGACCTCCATTCCGGGTCTCTGAAATCTGGCTGGTGTTCGTTGCCCATATGGATCTATTCCAGTTATGTCTCAAGATTACAGTTCAGCCGGCCGCTGATACGGAGAAGCTCTTTGTGTTGCTGTGTTTATACATTCGTCTGGAAGCACTTGGTGAGTATTTGCTGTATATAGTTTTGAGACGAAGCACAATTGTTTGGTAACCACTACTGCCTGAAATATTGAAATTAATTTGTTTTTCTCCTGAAATTCATACAAGCTTAAGGAGAATTAAAAATATATTTTATCCATTCATTCCATTCATTTTTTCTTTTTCTTTTTAATGAAATCCACATTTATCCTAACTTTTGTTAATCACAATGTGTATTTGGAGGGATACATAATCTCTTTTCAAAAGTCCCCCCCCCCCCCCAAGCTACTTGGCTATTAAGTCCCACTTCAGACTCATTATGTAAATCCTTTGTTTACTTTTTGTGCACGCACTTGAGCATAGTGTGGGGTATCTTATGTGTGAATAAGTGATCTGCCTAAGAGGGATGTGCATAGTTTCTGAAACATGGCGATTACCCTTTAAATTCTGAAAATTTTCTGAAAAAAATATGTAAAAGGCCCGGAGCTATTTATTATTATTGTTGTTACTGTTGCCCTTGCAATAATAATAATAATAATAATAATAATAATAATAATAATAATAATAATGTCCTTCCTTAATTATATTGAACAGGTTATTATTATTATTATTGTTGCTGTTTTTTTATTATTATTATACCTGTACAGTGCATACTGCACTGTAGGAACAGCGAGGGTGTTCCTTCCGCCCAGCTGGACCTGGGTGCTGCTTAAACAATGTGTGAATATGGCTCCACGCTCAGTGCTAATTAGCCATGAACCCTGCGCACAGTGGGGTCGATGGGATATGAGCACAGGCAGTGCCCATCTCCGTGCGACCGGGCCGGCCACATTAGCGCTTCAACATCAGCTCACGCGGCACCTTGCTACCCCCCGATCTCCATGCATCCATGTCTGGGGGGGGTCCCCGCATGTTTCCGAAAACACCAACCACAATGTGCGTTTTTAGAGCCCGAGGGCTTCAAATGAACACAGTGTTGCTGTGCCGCTGCGCCGTTAGCTTTGCGTGTGACCTCAGCACTCCAGTTCACATCCGGCTTGCCCTGCACTCCACTGTGGCCTGAAAGGCAACATTACCGCAGTGCCTTGAGTGGGGGTTGTCTGAAATGGCTCACCCCTCATATTAATTACACCCCCTCCACCCCCACCCGCCAGACCCACTTCCATACTTACAGCCTTAGGATTCCCCATAGCTTGAATCACCTTGTAACGGGAGAAGCATGTAATATGCTACAAGTCGCTGCTTTTCCGTTGATTTGCCGAGGCATGTGGTGCAATACCGCGAGCACCTACGCTGTCTAGGTTACCGAGAAGCATCGCATGACTGTCATCGGGGGCCTGCAATTCTCAGGTCCCAAAGTCGGCGGTTTTAGTTTAGCCATGTGCAGGAAATGCCTGTAGTATTAGGGAAGTATCGCATTCGCTCCTTGGGAAAGACTCTGGCTGTGAGTAACGGCCAGCCAACGCGTCTCCAGGCTGCATTTCAAAGTGAGGGTGCTGAGGGAGCTGGGTCGCCGCGGCCGGTTTGGACATTTCCCCGTTTGCCCGCCTTCCCAACAAAGTGGCTGGCACCAAAAAATGCAGTTTTTCCTATCACTGATTACCCCTCCACTACAAAAAAATAATAAAAACACGATCTGTAGGATCAACTTTGGTGGCAGGCTGGGGGGGCCGCATTTTCGGGTCGTGTTTCACGCCGGACGGCTGCGCGGAGAGACAAAGGCGGTGCTGCAGTGTCATTAATCTTAGTCAACCAGCAGCGATCCGGCAATTTGCATGACTGAGGCAGCGGCGCATGTGGTGATTAGTCCCGGCGATCTGACCCCCGAGTTTCTGCCACGTTAACATCACGTCAATCAGGGGCCGCCTGGCCACGCCCTGCCGGTGCACGCTGAAGGGCATGTCCGCCGGCTCTGGCTAATCCCTAATTACACCGTTGTGTGCGTGCCTTGCGCCGCACCCGGGACGTCTACCACGCCGCTGTGCAGCAGCTCAATTTATGGAATAGGATCCGGGATATCAGGCAGTGCAGCCTTGTAGCTATTAATGTTACTGCTTCACCTGAGAGATCTTTCCCAATGTGAAATGTCATTCCCTAAAATCTATTACACCGATTGAGGATTGGCGAGCATCACGTCTGTCGATTTTCTCCTGTCCTCTCATGTTTGGTATGCTGTGATCTGTTGTTATTCTTTAATTGTATAATTTCACAGCTATGGTTGTTACTGTGTCTCTAACGGCCTGTACTGAACATGCTAACGGGAAAGTTACCTAAAAGGAAACGTGTTGTCAGACTTGCCGCTACATTTCAGGTTAGCGTCGCCGTGTCGGTTTATCTCCCCACACAGGGTCCACGGCGATGACCTTCGGTGGCGAATATCCCATTTTTCGTTGCAAAGTTTCGGTGGTGCCCAGAGCAGGACCTCTGTCATGGCTGGGCCTCTCCGCAGATGGCTGTCAAGACAATGACAACATGTTTACAGACCTATGGTGCCTAAAATGGGGGGTGAGGCTCTGACTTCCTCCTCGAGCTTTCTGGTGGCTTCCGGGCAGTGTTATATAACTCTACGGATATGTGAGGCAGAGGCTGCATCGACGTGCCGTGTGGGAGCTCTGGATGTCTGCTGTTAGCATGAGGCAGCGGACGGCATACTCTCTGCACAATGCCCCCCCCCCCACATGCAACCTACACACTCCCTCCCCAACACAGCCAGGCCTTACTTCCCTGTTTATTACAAGAAATTGGTCGATGTCTTTCCTTCTCTTTGATCAGCTGCCTCACTCTCCATCATTTGGATAATGTTAAGTGTGCTAAAGAAATGGGTAACCAGGGGTTCAGGATTCATGAAACCTTTTCTTTCCATGCTGGAATATCGGAAATGCATTCTTTTTTTATTGAGGGCAGTGTCTGAAGTGGGAGAAGCGGGTGTCAGTGTTCCCATTGTTATCTAGGACCAGCACACCACTACTTCACTTAATGTGCTTAATACGCTGTACCCCGTGCACGATGCCATAGGGTGCCTAACGTGTTATATTTTAAGAACTTCGCTGAAATCCCAGCGGATCTGTGTGCTGCTGCGTGTGAGCTTCAGTGGCCGTGAGCAGACCCACCTCTTGTAAGCAGAGAAAGGCAGGCGCGCCACACCGACCGCGATCCCGCTCACTGTCTCCTGCTTCGCCAAAATGGTGTCACCGCGGCCAGAATGAGAACCTGCACCCCCCACCCCCCATGTTTGTGCTCTCTATACCTGGAGGAGGCCTTCGAGAAAGTTGAAAGATAAAGGTCACCGGAATGAGAAATATGTTTGCATTGGTACCCGTGCCGATAGCACGGCGGTGTCACGCGTGACGATACGCAGCAATAACAGCAACATGGTAATGCAAACACAGCAGCGGCTCACCTGTGAAGTTACGGAGGACGCATGAAACCGCAGAGCAGGGGCTCCCTGTGTTTCACACTCCCCAGCTGGGGGGGGGACTCACTTTAATCTTAAAATATCACTTTAAAAAAGCAAAACCACTCCAGGTATTTTGATGTAGGTGATTATAAACAATATGAATGCTCTGTTATTTTATTACATTTCACTGGGGCTGAATTGACATTATGTCTCATATGTGTGTATTGTGTGTTATATAAAATTATAAAATGTATAACGTAAGAGGATCATTTTTTCCCTATTTAAAGTATACAGGTTTATAGGGTAAATTTAAATGTAACGGCTGTTTTATTAAGTGCATCGCTAGATATGAAAAACGAATGAATATTTCCATTCATGTTTGAGAACTTCAGTGTTACACATTCCTAAGGTTTTAAATGCCTTAAAATAAACAAGCTGGGCTTGTTCCTGGGAGAACGGGGCGGCAGCACTGCATGCCCTGAGCGAATATTGTTTTGTTTAAAGGAGATTTTAATTGCTGATGAATGAGTATGTTTACCGTTTGCGTTCTGTTGCTATAGTGACACAAGAACACTACAGCTATCTTAACAGTTGTCTCATGTCAAGCAGCATAGAATTAAATCCCACGGCCCCATTAGAAGCGAAATGGGGTAAACCAGAATGTGTTTAATGTGAAGTTTTAAGTTTCCTTTTTAAGAATGAAGGCATTCAGTATTTATTTAGAATAATGACGTTTTTCAGAATGCATTTAATCCTTTATTGAATTTATATATTTTACTTAAAACTAGAAAAAGTTCTAGGAAATAAATCATTCAAATATGCTACATAAATCACATATAAATTTAAAAGATAAATACACACGTTACAGATACATAAATATTTTTGTACACATGTATGTAGTAAAACACACACACACACATATATATATGTATAGAGAGAGAAAATGAAAGAATGAATGAAAATATATACAAATAAAATGCTTATATTTGCTTATATTTATATTTGCTTTTCAGGTTATTGATATCAAGTAAAAAAATACAATTTTCTATTTTAAAAAATCTCTTTAACTAATCCAAATGATTTCATTAGACAACATAAATGTTTTTATATTTTTGAATAAGGTTTGTTTCTCTTTAAATTGCACAGAATCCTGACAAAATTTAAATAAAAGAAAGATGACATATGAGCTGCAGTTTGGGGAGGAAAAAGCAGTGTGTGTATTTGTTTTAGTTTTTGGATGTTGTTCAGACCAGCGGGATCTTTTACTATTTTGTTTCACTGTATATTTAAATTCCACTGGGATTTCATTCCTAGGGGATATTTTTTGTTGTTTATTTTTGCCGTATTACTCAGTTTTCATTTGATGTGATCATGTCCCGTCTCGGCTGTTTCTCTACATTTTGAGAAAACACATTGTCAAGGTTTACTGTAAAACAGTCAATGATCTATTTCTGAATTCCTTTATTGTTTAGAGAGCTATAAAAGAAAGTCTTTTGTTCGTAGTTTGCAGGGCTGGATTCTCTCCTGTGACTTACTACTGCCCCCCAGTGGCCATGAATCTAAAGTGTTTCCCGCTGCTCAGTCACTCCATGGAATCTGCTCTTCTGGCGGCTTCTCCCCCTGCTTATCATACCCAAACATTTAAAGCACCGGTTGCTGTGTTGTCAGTCAGGGGGCTCTGAAAGTCTAATCAAACACTTGTGTTTCCACAGGATTCTCCTTTCAAGGGGCGCTTAAGCAGTTTAAACAGACGCACACAGGGAGGCCCGTGCTGCATGGCCATTGTGCCACAGGAAATCCCATCAGCTCTGCGCCGTCCCCTCCGAGTGGCACACAGAGGAGCGTTATCGGCATAAGGCGTGCGGCCGACCGCGTTAAAATGCCAGCGAAACCCTTTCTGTGCTGCATTGGCCCCGATTTATACGGCACAGCCTAGGTCTCTCGTCTGCTCGTCCTCCAATGTGAAGGATTTCGGCTGTTTCACACACCTGGCTCTCTGTCCGCTCAAAACAGGCGCACACACACACATAAATCTGCGCGACGACATGTCGGCTGTGTTTATCTTTTACAGACCCGCGGCACTGACACATCAAGCCCGTGGCCATTTTGATAGCTGCCCCTTTCACAGTCGATGGCCTCAGGTCACAGCTGCGGATCAAAGCGTCACTCGAAGGTAAACTCCGCTGAACTCTTGTAAACCTGCCGTTGGCGGCACTGTTACTGCCTGCTCCCTTGTTTTACCCATAATTATTTTGATAACCTCGGAGATGTGTAATACTCGTCACCGGCATGGCGGGGAGGGGGAGCCGAGATGTTCGTGTTAGCTGGATAATTATACAATTCGTGGACGACACTCAGGTGCACGGCCTCGTGGGACGTGAAGCACGCCTGGGACTCCTCTCGTTTACATGCCGTGTGTTTTGTCTTAGTTTTCACCTTCTCTTCACCTTCATGTTTTCTGTTTGTTGCCCAGAGGTTGCACAATGCACGGCACTTGCCACGAAATCCAATGACATGAGGAAATTGTCACATAATAAATAATGCCATCAGGTGCCAATATGACTCATGCCAGTTAAATGCGAGTTCAGAGTAACACGAGTAGAACTGAAACTAATCCTCAGAAATTAATACATTCCTTACACAACTGGTTTGCAGAAATTAAAAACGAATTCCATGTTTTTATTTTCAATGTCATAATCCACTACTGTATCATTTCTTTTTCATTTAAAAATGTACTAATCACTAATGCATTTAAACCTTAAAAAAATAAGAAATTGAGATAAGTACCCTAGTATCACAAGAATGTGCAGCATGACCTTACTGTCCAGGGGTCACTGTATCTCACATATCCTCTCTTCCTGATTCAAAAAATTACACACCGCTTATGTTAAATAATAAATACATGCATATAAATAGAATAGAAACCTTATATATAAATATGGTTTTTAAAAATCACTTGTAAATATAAAACAAGAACTTGGAAATATTTGTTACTGTGTTCAGCTTTTCTGGAATACAGGAAAAACGCAAGAGCCTTTTCCTTAAACAAAATAAATAAAAATTAAAATGAAAAAACCACTGCTTTATAATAATTACTCACAAGACTACAATGGACATAGTCTTTATTAGAATGGCTCGCAAAACATTCTAGAGTACAGTGTAAGCCACTACCATCTGCACGTTTTAGCTTTAATTTAATTTTATATGGGTTTTTTCTTGCAGAAATTTAAAGGAGATTTTCCATTTTTCCCATGTTGCAGTTTGATGTGCCTATTTAATTTTATTTTAATTTAATTTGTCTGGATCCTTAATTTGTTCTCATACTGAATGAATACACAAAGATTGAGCGATGTCTGCAAACAATGCAACACACATTAGCTACTGGGCACCTGAAAATATCTCAGATGGCAACAGCATTTATCAACACAGAGTATATATTTGCTAATGTGGAACCCCATTGTTAAAGAGAGGAACGCGGCATCTCCATAATAAATATTTACTTCTCTATTGTGCTTGTGAGTCCTTTGTACTGTAACCAGAAAGACATTACTCAGAACTACAGCAGGTTTGGTAATGTGGACCGTGAAACAGAGAAAGTCAACTGAGAAAAATTAAATATAAACATTTATGGAAATGATTACAAAAAACCGCTTCTCAAAAAGAGAGAGATGTTCTTTAATTTCTGTCGGCTGTTCCATATTCATGTGTAGGGACATATCCTTTGGAACACGTCCAACGTGGTAGATAAATGTCCAATTCTACATCCACACCAACTTTATACTGTAGGTGCCTGACCATGTGATGCATGGAACCTTCCAGCAACTGTCACGCAGCACCAGTGCGTGTGCTTGAGTCTGTGTTGATATCCTGGATCGGCCAATGGGTGTCCTGTGAGGATATTGCTTAACACAGGTTGATCGAGAAGATTGTCATAAACATCAAAAGTTTCTGAGTGCCAGTTTATGCTGATAACCACCTTAAACCGTCATCAATCCTATGCTTTAACGTCTTTGTTTCTTATAATAATAATAATAATAATAATAATTACTATTATTTTATTATTATAAAACAGAGAAATGTTCAGCACTGTGCAGTCATCAGCATAAGTCAGTTCAGCACAAGATTATGACTGTTAAATAGACTGATTGATGATGTTAGTGGTCCTAGCGGAGCTGGCCATGATGATGATGATGATGATGATGGTGATGATGATTATGATGATGTTGATGACTTAAAAGCTGGTTAAAAAGCTGCCAGCAACTCTTCATTGGCCCAGTCTGCACTGTCTCCCCCTGGGTCACATTCTGCTCTCGGCTCTGGCTGCTCCCTCTTCCTTGCTCGCCCGCCCTCCTATACGAACCACTTTTCTGCATCCAAAATGCAAAAGTACATCCAGACTGTACCACATCTAGAGAATCTAGAACAGAAGAGGTCAGAGTTATATTATTATATAATTTGTGTGTGTGTGTGTGTGTGTGTGTGAATTATATTTATATTACATTGTGGGGGACCAAAAACCTGTTATTTTGACATTGGACCTGTTTTTCAGGTCCCTGCAAAGATCTATGAATGCAATCAAAAAGGTAAAAATGTCAAAATTTTGTTTGGTTACTTATAGTTAAGGTTAGGCCTGGGTAGGGGTTAAGGTCGTCATGTTGTGATTAGAGTTTTCCGCATAGAAATTAATGGAGAGTCCCCACAAAGATATAATTACAAGCATGTGTGTGTGTGTGTGTGTATATATATATATATATATAATATCAGCAGAAATCTATCCATTTCAGCAGAGTGTTTATGAGAATGAACCAGTACTGTTCACAGCACACAAACATGCTAGTGCTTAAATGAAAAAATGACAAGAAAACATTTGACCATCATACATGAACAGAACAGACTCTGAACATGATAAGCAGTTAGAAGATGGATGGATGGACGGATGGATAAAAATATAATATCAGTTCCTGTGCTACACTGTTCCTGTACATTGACTATTAAAGGCCTGATTTGAATTCATATGTACACGGGGATGTAGATCTAATTTAAGCAGCTCCATAAATTACATATCCTGCCGCAAACCTTTTTTTCTTAAAACAGGAGAGTAAATCTCGAATGGTTTTTTTCGTCCGGACGTATTGCTTTTAAATCACTTATCCTGTTTTTTGCTCTTGTCATGCAGGTCATCAGAATGATTGTGCGTTTCCTTTTCTGACCGCATGCGTCAGTCCAGGAACGAAATGTTCGCAGGGGACGTGAGGCCGTTGCTGAGGTCGGCCCTAATCCGGGCGCCCGTCGCCGTTTATCACTCCCCTTCACTGGGGGAACAGGATGTGAGCATCTGTCTCAGCCTCCTGGGCTCTATTGTTTCCCGAGAGGTTCTGTTATCCAGGAAAGTAGGTGGCTGAAGTTTCACCGCATGCGCAGGGCTACCCAGAAAATGCAAGATGACGATGCATGGGGATGGGGCGTGGCCGCGGTGAGGGTGGAAACCTTAACGGCGAGCATGCAATGCAAAGGATGCGTCTCTGTTGAATGCAGGGTGCTGGTCAGGATTAATGAGCATCCGGAACGTGCCGCAGGCCTTGATTTTCCTGGTGAGACCCTCACATCACCATGTGGGCACAGACCTGGCTGAAAGGGACTAGAACCAAAACAGCGGCAGCAGTCTGGAAACTTCTGTCCTCCTCGGTTGCTATGTCCTCTACATGGTCTCCCTGTGCTTCCTCTGTTCATCCTCACAAAACACCACTGTAGGTCTGAACCGGCGCCAAACCGGCAAAATATTCCGCAATACCCAACACCTGAGCTGGGTAATGAGTTTACTGGGAGCTCTGGAATGCACCGGAACACTAAGGTCACAGTCAGTCCTCGACGAGTGATAGGCGCACAGCAGGGCCAATCACGTGAATTTACACTTGATCTAAATCGCTTGTGACTGGCTGGCTGGAAATGAACCTCTGAGCAGACAAAATAAACACAGGTTTAAATAAAGTTACCGTTGCTATTTAGGAAAGGGAGTCCTGGGTATTTTGTCACATGAGATCAGCAGGACATTGAAAGTGCTGTCTTTAGAAAGTCAGTGTGTCTAATTTGTAACCGTTTTTATGTCTGCCACATAGTTTTGAAGCACGACTGCCTGAAACAGTCTTTCTGTAGCGGGCACAGTGCTAAATCCTGTTTAACTGGGTGATTTGCCGCATCAATATTTTCATAGTTTTTAAATATCAGTATTTCACTTATAGATCCATATTTCATTTAAATGACTTTGAGATAGCTCTATGCTCATCCTAATATTGATCGTATAATTATTGATGATCAATGACTGTGCAATAAACGCTTTAGTGACCCATAGAGACATTTGTCTCAATCATCCTGGTAATAATAGATTCATAAAAATCAGGCATTGGCAAGCAGGCTCCATTCCAGGATGGCTTTAATGTATCCCGGGCAGCCTGTGACAGCCAGCATCCCCTCGTCATTCTCACGGGCACCAAGTAGAGCCCAATACACTGACCCTAACACGTCTCACAGAGCAAGGCTTCTCCCAGGATGCTGCCTCTTAACCAAGCAAATGACGGCACACTGCTTAGCCGGCAGAGACCCTAACCAGTGCAGCATTCCCTTATAATGAGTGTCACACACAGGGCTATGTGAATTTGGAAAGCTGCCTTTAAAACGGAAATCCTAATGATATATGCCTTTTTCTACTATGTCAGTATTCTGTCAATGTTAATGTTAAGGTTAATGGGGGGAGTATTTTTTTAATTAATAGGTATAGTAAAATGTAATGAAATATTTCTCAGTTTTCATTTTGGAGAGAAAAAATGCATTTCTGCACACATAATAGTAATTTGCAATTTAATTTTGTCAGTGAGGACAGTCTAAAAAGCAAGAATATTTTTGTAAGCTTAGCCTGTTATTATTATTATTATTATTGTTATTATTGTTAAACAGTTGCATCCATAAGTTACACTGCATACTAATTATACTACACATTTGTAACGTAATGAAAAATAATTATTGACCCTGTGCTACATTTTGAAAGGAAAGCAATGTTTCGAGTCACTGTTACTCTGAAATACTATCGCACATTTCTATCGGCAGAGAAGAACAAAGTGTGTCAAAGAAGGCTCACTGTCATCTTTCTCAGTTTGCAGCAATATGATAAAACGTTATAATAACATTCAATGCCATTTGACTGGGTCCTCTATCTAAACAGTGAAAATATAAGATGTCAGTCCAGAATAAAAAGGACAGTAAATTCAGGCCTGACACTGGAACACTTAATGTTCAAAGGACCGGGGGTGGGGGCGGGGGCACTGAGTTTCAGCTCGAGGAGGAGAGGAGAGCGGAGCAGAGGAGGAGAAGATGACCCTCCCACATCTGTCAGCGTGTTACATTTGTAATGTTCACAGTGCTCACTCTCCACGCAGCCCTATAATTTGGGCCCATTAAAAGTGAGGAGTTGAGGACTGAGAGGAATGTGTTTCATGTCATTTAACCCAGGTCTGATCTTTTATTGTCATGTTTTTGCGTAAAAAAATGGCTTTAGCTGAAATCATAACAACTAGCTGTTGCACTAACATGGTCATAAAGTCAATCATGTGGCTAGAATTATAGATATATTTCATCAGTTAGCTTTATATTTTACCTCAATTAAAGTTGGTCTTTTTTCCGAGACATGAATGCACCCTGACAGCGAAAGAACATGTGTCAAGGCACCGGAATATGTCATTGTAAAAACTGCGAGGAATGGAGGAACCTCTCCCCCTAAGTGGTGTGTCTGAGAATGGACAAGAATCTCTCTGGGCCTACCCGAAATGAAAAGTAAATTGTTTGGCTGAGTGAAACCACATAGCTAATTAATACTTTAGTGCTCGTCAAATAGTAGGTTTTAGTGTAAAAAAAAATATTTGACAGCCCGTTCCATTTAGAACTAATGGGTCCTGGTTAAAAGCTATTTTAAAAAAAAAAAGATCCATATAGATATAAATATTATACATTCAGCTATTTTAGTTACTGTATAATGTTATCCTTTTATATTAAAAAGATGAAAAACAAAATAATTCAGAGTATTTCACTTCTTTTTATTTTTTCTACTATTATTATAGTTTATTTAATAGCCTGCAGTATTACTATTATTTGTAATATCACTAGTAGCAGTGTCTAACACGTTTTGAATCTTTATTAATAAGTGTTAACATATTGATAATTGCTTAGAAATCCAGAACATTTGTTGCCAATGGGTGGTGGCACAGGACTTTAATGTTCCAGAATGTTCAGGAATGTCCCAAAATGTTCTAGAATTCCCCCTGTGATTTGTGCCCGGCAGCAGGTCTGGCCACAGCCCTTGTTTGCCATTGAAAACCCTAAAGGGGGTGAAGAGGAGCTGCAGCTTCCGAACAATCATCTCGTGCGGTGCCTCGCTTGTGGCCCTGAAACGGGAACGCCGTCACCTGGATCAAGTTGCTTGCCCTGAGGGCAGGCGCATAGTGCATTCAGACATGTGCTGACATAAGTCAGTGTTCCTGCAAGGTAATATTTCTTTACGGTGTCACTGTGTTGCTGGGTGAGTAGCTCATAAGTGTAAATATTACAGATAAAAGATTAAGAGGCTGGTGTGAAGGAACACAGAACGTGGAGAGATCTGAATGTAGACGTCTTTGATTTTATGTATCTTAGTACTTTCCCTTCGATGATAAATGGGTATGACTTTGCCGTTTCAGTTTTTAAGCTGTTTGTTTTTACAGCCAGAAAGAGATTTGATTGACATTCGGTTATTGATTACCTAAGTTCAGACGAACCAAATTCCCGCTCTAACCCCAGGCCATTTCCCTCCTTATAATTACCAGCCACTTTTTTCAGCCTGACTTCCTTGGTGGATCCTGTATCTTATCAAGTGTCTTTTGATTATTAAAGGATTACACTGCACAGGTGTCTCATTGAGTTTAGCTGCAGCTCTGAATGTTTCCGCTAGTACAGCTCAGGCTTTGTATGAGCTATTAGCATGCTCAGGGGGATGTCTCATCCTGGATGACGTGCCACCTCATGGTTTGGAGACATCGGATAAGAGTGCAATGATCAAGTTTGCATTTCAGGCATAACCCTAAAAGCGAGTTATTATTAGCAAAGTCAGTGGTTTTACCCAAAGTGAATCACCGTGCAGCCCATTTACACCACTGGGCTTTTTTTTTTTTACTGGAAATGCTGAGGCTAAATGCCTTTCTGACAGCTTTCATGGCTGCTCCATTCCTGAGATGTGAACTGGCAACCTTCCGGTAACAAGCCCAAATAGCCCACCCCAGTCCATTTGGCACTTTGTAAATGACCCATTGCTTCTCTCCCTCAGTTACATAGTAAAAAAAGATCATCCCATGTCAGATGTCTGCAGGTATGTGCCAGAACTTTTATGACACAGTCATAATCAGCCATTTTACTATGTGCATTTAAACCCATTAACGACAGGATCTCACTCTATCTCCCCTTATCTCTATCCCTCACTTTTAATCTCCTCTCTGCAAGCAAAATTAATTACTATATTATTTTATGAACATGTCAATAAAAAAATGAATAGCTAGTAATATCAAGGGATTATAGATGTAGTGCAAGACAGTACATTAATAGAAATTAGATGACACCCACAGTCTAACATCTATGAACCAAACCAGCACTAGAGAGATTAATCTTTTGCTCTATATTTCTTATTAACTCATTACAACAAGAATCCAAGCCACTTTATCATTACTAGTAGTAAGTGAACTTTGAAAAGGTCCTCATAATTGCGAGCTCTGTGATAGGATTACAAGGCTTATTGTGTCGTTCTGGCTAGAAGGATGGAGGCAAGGCAAACCAATCATTTGATTATATGGGACGATTTTAAAGTGCAGGTCACTTTCACAGGGGTGTGCAAAGCAGTGTGATGTCAGAGAACATTCCCGTGGTCCTGATTGGCTGCACAACATACTGTTTGATGCACATTAACAGTGAGATAATGAAATACCTTTAGGGGGTTCACAGTCTTCAATATTATTACCGGATGTATTGCAATGCAAACTGATTGAAATTGGAATGCTAAAATTTAACTTCAGTACTAGCACTGTTATTTATATATAGCAGCTAGTAATTAAGAAATAATTCAGGCCTGACCAGTTTGTGGGTCAACCACACAGATGTGTGATGGATGGCTGTGGAGATTGCGGTGTAGGCGATGGTCTGTGTAAACCTGGTGTTCCCTTCTCTGGAGCAGCCTGGGAGAGGAGAGGTGTAACACCTACGCATGTGGTGTTTCCCAAACGCCGTGAGCAAGGGGCGGCCACTCTCCCCGCTGTGTAGACATACAGGAACAGAGGCTTCTGCAATCCGAACGACCATGTGACATCACTGCCATGTCCCAGAGCAGCTTTTGGAATCTCACTAGTGTATTTCGGGCTCATGTCCTAAATATCTGTGGCCATAAAGACTGGACAGTGTCTGAAGCATGGAGTATGGACACCAGTGAAGCCCAAAATTATATGTTCTAATAATACTTCTTCTCCTGAATCTTATCTCAAGCTAGCATTACAGAATGGTAGAGACATAATTACAGAATGGTCCTGTGTGACGATGGGCTGCATTTAAAGACTTTTCCTCCTTTTCACTACAGTGCCCCCCCCCCTCCCCGCCCCCCACCACAGGACACGCCCACACCCTGTCATGCCCTGTGACTCTCTCAGCACAGCCATACTGCCCCCGCCCCCCGGGGCATCTTTTCTGCATATGGCAACACAGCACTTTGCATATTTCCACCATGACTTACGGTCACACAGGGGATATTAGACGCCAGGGTCAAAGGTCACTGCCTTCGGCCTTTTTTTTTGAGAACCCGATCCAAATCAAGCTTCCCCTACATCAGTCAGCTCCCTAACCCTGGAAAGTGTCACTTTAATGGCTGAGGGATGAGAGGAAACGGGAGGCCTTGGTGAAGGCTGAATTATCGGAGTGGCTGGGAATGTGACTGTCCCGTGGAGTGTGGTAATAACTGGCATGGCGCCGCCCTGCTGAGCTAATAGAAAAGAGCGCCAGAGCTCCCTTTAACTGCTTCTGCTATAGCAGGCGAAACCCGGCGAGTTCCATAACAGCCCGATAGCATTTGCCCTCTGACTGGTGCTGAAATATGGAGTCCTGTCCTTTCTGAGGACCTGCTCACTGGGATTCAAGGGTTGCAGTTAAGTTTCAGGTTTAATGCTGATAACAGGGAACGGGCAAGCTTTAATTCTGGAGATAGTTGAGCTGACTGCCGTCCAGAGGCCGTGAACACTTTTACTGCGTCTGGTGGCCAATCCCAGCCCACGAAAAAGAGCTGAGAGTCAGAGCTTGGGCTGAGGGTCGCCTCGGCCGGTCCGCGAAGTCCTGACATCATGCTGAGGGTGGGGATCGCTCCTCTTCTTTAGATAAATGTGGGGGGGGGGGGAGGGAGCGAGAGAGAGGGAGAGAGAGAAAGAGGAAGAATTGATATGAAGGCTTAAACCAGGAGACGGGACTTCATGCTGGTGATACAGAGACGACTGAAGAGCATGAGTGTCATTTCCAGCTGTCACTCTGTCCCTTTTTAGCTGTTTTTTGTTTTTGAGATGATACTGCAAGTGACCTAAAGTCAGATTTCCTCATCATATGTTACAGTACTGGGAAGCAAAACTCAATCAGTCTTAATTTTTGTTACATTTTCATAACACACTTAGTCCACAGAAATAATGGTCTCTTCCCAAGGAACAGGTAAAACTGAGTTTTGGGAATTTGCTCTTTGATTTTACTTTGATATTTGTTTCCTTTTGATTCTTTGCAGCATCCACCTTTTTTCATTTATTGATAAAAGTTTTAAACAAGCATGCATTAACTGGATGATCGTTTGCAACTTCATTATATTCAAAGCCCTCAAGGACCATTTCTGTTCTGCTCCAGCCCAAAGCCCAGTGCTGGGGACACACGGAATTTGGCGGGAATGTAAAAAAAAAAAATCCAGCTGAAAACTCCTACTGCAGCACCCGTGCTGCAAAGTGTCAGTAGGATCCGCCCATCCATCTCCCACGCCTGTGATTTCTTCTGTAATGGAAAGCACCATCTGAACACCTCTCGACCTGCGACTCCACCTCTGCCACGAATTTCATTCCTCGGAGAGATGGAGCGGTGCCGTGAGGGGCGGGGAAGGTCAGGGGGGACCTTTTAGCGTTGGGAAGAGAGGGCAGCTCAAAAACAGCAGAAGTGTTTTGCTAAAAAAAGCAGAAGAATGGAAAAAATACCAGATCTTTACCAGACCTGTTTAACACTGATGCATTAATATAGTCTGCAGATTGTACATTTTACAAAACACATAAAATATTTTTTTTTCTGCAATCTGGTGCCACAGCGGTGCTGCCTTCAGAAGCTCATGGGGTTGAAGCCAATCTCTGGGCCCCACGCCACCCCCCAGCTCAGACCTCAGGAGAGCAGGGAGGGGCTCGGAGCGGCTCTACCCCGACCCCTTAAGGCAGCCGCCTGATGTGACACGCCTCGTGTGATCTCGCGGAAATGGGAGAGGTGCGGAAAAGGCGCGGCGTAATCACGGCAAAGTAGCTCGTGCTCAAAGGAATGCAAATGTTTTACCAAGCGTTTACAAAAAAACAAAACGCACTCAGGGAAGGGGGAAGCAGTGGGCGGTGGGGGGGGGGGGGAGACTGTCAGAACTCTCCCAGGGTGCATTTGCATAAAACATTAAGTCCAACGAAATGATTCCACCTGACAGGCTGAACTGGAAGCAGCACAGAGCCCATGGCAAACAGTTATTTGTAGACAGAGTCATGATTTCCTCTTCAAGCCCCTGTTTCAGGAGCGGCACTGTCACAGCGCCTCCGTGTGATTCATCTCTGTCTTCTTTTCCCCCTTTTCCACTAGTACCTCCCCATAAGCCATAAAAATTAATTTTACTGCTGCCCGTAGAGGACCCCGCGGCGGGACAATTCAGCCTGCATCTCTGCCACACAGGCGCCCTCGCCGTAGTCGCTGCGTCAGTCTGCGGTTCCCCAACGATCCTAGGCGTCCTGTCATGCTTCTACCGGGTACGTCACACTTCTGCTATATAACGACCAGGTTTGGCCGCTTTCGATATTCACACCCCACGCGGTGCTGAATTTAGAACTGAGATACCTCTCGAAACATTTAAAGAAAATAAATATGATTGGGCAGATAGAGCCTGGTAGATCATGCCAGCCAGCTCTCTGTGAGACGGTAATCGAGTGCCGTCCGAGGCCCCTCACGCGGCCGTGAGGACAGGCAGGGAGATCAGAGACACAGACACGAATAGATGCGGAAAGGCAGAGCCCCTCACTGTCCTCGCAGGACGGAATTTTCAGGGATATTGGAGGGGGGGTGGGGGGCTGATCTGGGCTGACAGCAGTGGAGGCAGCAGCGATATGTGGCGTGAGGGGCCCAGTCACAAAGCCAGGCAAAGCTGTCACAGCAAAGGAGAGCCCCTTGGGGGGGTGGGTTGGCCCTCCTGTTCCAAACGCGGAGCCACCTTTTACACATCACACTCCTACTGGCAGGCTGCTATCTGTGTGTGTGTATCTGTGTGTGTATTGCTTTATTTTGAGCACATTTACATTTACAAGCATTCATTTAGCTTCCTACCCATAGACGACACGCCATGCTGAAAGACGAGCATTTAAAAGCCTCCGTCGGCGATGCGACACTGCGTGTAGTACAGAGTGAATCAACAGCTGCCGCGTAAATGATAGCGTTCGTAAAAATGCGGCAAAAAACGGAAACCGGCGACTCCCCCTGCCAAATTAGCGAATATAAATCAAAATTTGGGCAGGTTCTTTAACTCCTCCGGAGAAACAGGGCATGTCGATGCAGCCACTTTGTCCCAGAGTTTTTTTTTCTCCATAATTTACAACAGAAAAAAAATGTTAGCAATATGAGAAGTAACTGAAATTTTTAATCAAAATAGGTGATCAGTGAAGAGAGGAGGAAGACACAAGTGAAGACTTTATATAAATAATTATTCATGAGAAGTGGTGTTGTGGTTGTGCGTGATCATCTTATAAATACAATGGGAAGTGACACACTTGTTTGCTGTTTGGGTGTTTTTGTTATCATGGGTTGTTTAAAAAAAAAAACATATTGAGATACAGCTGAACATAACAGGACCATAAAAAGCCAGTCTGCCGCACTGCCCTGCATCTAAGTTCTTTCTTTTTTTAAACCCCCCTCCCCCCCAGTTCTCTTTTTAGAATATCAGTTATAACAAATTCATCACTGCCAGTGAAGCCCCCCAGGACAGACCCTCCAGACTGAAACATCCAGTCTATTGTTTGCTGTATCTCTCCTAACAACCTGTTTCCCTTTCGGGCGACTACAGCTCCTTAATAAAGGACCGTGAACTATATTTAATCAAGACACCCCCCCCCCCCACACACCCCCGTGCTGACCTGGAGCCTGCCCGGCCAGTCAGATCAGGGACAGGTCCGTAATGACCTCAGCTGACAGCAAAGCTACGTGGTCTCCTGACTGGGATGTAAACCATCCATCTGTTTGAATGCTATCTGGTTTCAATCAATGCTTTTTTCTGTTTTTTTTTTTCTAATGCCACGGAAATTCGACCCTTTTGTCTGTTCTTGTCCAAACCGACTTGCTGCTTGGGGAATGAATGCCTTTGTACAGCCACCCGCTTCACGAAGTTGAGAGTATGGCGACCGTTCATGGTGGCACTAAACGCCGTTCGCCACCAGGCTGCTCCTCCCTGGATGGAGCAGAAATGCAGCTGCTTGTTTCCCAGAATACTACTGGCTTTTTTTGCAGGCCCAAAGAAAGCCGGCCTGCCTGAAAGCTGGAAACAGCCATTGAGTGTCAGTAACCGGTTGACGATGGCACTAAATGCCGTGTTCACCAGCTGATTGTCTTACTCCTCACGAGCGACTGGAAGTGCTGTGTGTTTGTCAAAACTTTTTTTTTTTGCCCCAAAGATACCAACCCTGGTGTGCCCCCACGCTGGGAACGGACATTAAATGGCAAAGCCAACCCCAACCCTGGAGGAAACAGAAAGAAAGAGGGGAGTAAAAAAAAAAGTGCGGGTCACTGAAAGGTAAGCCAAGATGGCCGCCCCTCTGGTTGAACTGAGGGTGACTCAGGAATCCCAGATTAAAAACTGGAGAAGCTGTTTCTGGGATAATCACGAGATCTCGGAATGTCGAACGAGTGGCCATACATCTACCTGTCAGTGGCCTTTCCTACAAAGGCAAGTACAGGAGGTCACAGAGGCCTGCCTCCCCCCTCCCTGTTCCAGCTGAAGGAAGACAGAGGAGACGAATGGGGTGACTGAAGGATCAAATATAGACCCAGAGCAGCCCCCGCTGTTTAACGTTCCTGCTCATTTTTTTTGCCAAAGTTCATTTCAGATGGCATGCCTCAACTTAGCGGCCGTGATTGGGAAGTAAGTAAAACAGCTCCCGGCCCCCGCACCAGTATCCCCTCCTCCCCACCCAAATATCCTGGTGCTGCAGTGCTGGGGCCGCCCCGCGCCCGAAAGGAGGCTGAGGGCAGTGGGGGCCCCATGGGCCCTTTGTGATTTACACTGCTCCCCCTCCGCATGGAATATTTCAGTCTGTGTTTTCCTTTTCGACAGATGCCCCCTGAGAGGAGCCGTTCCAGATGAGGGGGGGGGGGGTTCGACATAGTGAATCCCTGTGATTTATGTGGTTGGCAAACCCCCCCCCCAATGAGTGGCAATTTCTTTATTTATTTGTATGTCTGTACATTTGCTTTATTCCACAACTTAAGTGGTCTCTGTCACCCCCACCCCCCCATATCTTGTTTTTAGAACTTTGTTGCTCTTTCTGCAGGCTGGCTAGGTGACGGTTTACAGGCCCGTGGTGACTAATCGTAATTAGGATGCACGCTTACGCTCGAAACCATGGAAACCCTTTAAGCAGAAGAGGACTGGTGCTCTAATGTGCTCAGAGCGCCGAAAGGGGCATTTTTGAGGAGGACACAGTGGTGGAAGGAGGACTGGACAACCAGCAAAAAAGCTCAGGGGCTGGAAGACACCAGGCATGGCGTAGGTGTGGATTTATAACATCTGTAAATGGCTCTAACCTCAGTAGCTCGACCAAAGATACTGTCTGCAAACTCAACCGAAACATCAGCCTTGACCACATATGTTGATATATAATGTGCATGTACAATACTAGTTAAAAGTCTGGACACACTTGACCATAAAGGTTTATTTTTACTATTCCCTACATTTTAGAATAATTATAAAGAGATAACGTAACATATATGGAATTATGTAAAAGTTTATGTGCTGGGGGGAGCGGGCGGCTCTGCGGGTTGGGACTCAGAAGGTTGCTGGTTCAAATCCCAGGGTCGGCCGAGTGATCCCACCAATGGGCCCTTGAGCAAGACCCTTAACCCCAATTACTCCAGGGACTGGCTGACCTTACTGTCTCCTCCACGCCTGGGACGCTTTTCAAACCTGTCCTGAAGGAGGTCCCCCAAATATGCTGAGCACTCATTGGCCACTTTTCCTTCACTCTCAAAATACTCCAAATACATTTCTGCTGTGTTTTGGTCAGGTGGCCAGGCCATGTGACGCGATACTATCACTATCTTTGGTAGGCGGCTGGACATGCCCAAACTTTTGACTGGTACTGCATATGTACCCTCTCACCGGACAACGTGAACTGCCAGTGGCAGCCTATTACACCAGCAGCCCAGCCCAGTCCTGCAATAACCCACTTGTGTGAAAATAATCCATGATGGTGCAAGGAAAAACTGAAAGGCATTGCTGCTCATAGTTACAAAGCACATTTTCTAGTTTCCAGAAGGGGGGGGGGGGGGGGGGGGGGGGGGGGGGGGGGGGGGGGGGGGGGGGGGGGGGGGGGGGGGGGGG
>JAODLD010000045.1:11577794-11595432 GCA_026781065.1 Mormyrops boulengeri | reverse complement strand
AATGTGCTTTCCCAATCAAAACATCCCAATCAAAAATAATGAAAATTGGATTGCCATAAACCTCTGCTTCATGGTTTATTTAAAGGGATTAATTTCATTCATATTGACAATGGCCAAAGAGGAAACCTATTTCCCTACATTTAATTACCGAAGTCATCGATTGACAAAGTGATTTATTTGCCACAGTTTGGACTTTCAGGATGTATTTGAGATCCAGTTCACTTTAAATCAGCTGCTGGAGGTACAAAAAGAGTGTAGTGATTTGCAAATACATATATTTAATTACATACACACATACACTCACACACTCACACATCTTACAGCTTCCTTTGTCCATGAAGTTGTATTTTAGATCTTCAGGTGTCCCAGTTACTGCCCATAATCAATGCTCTTTGGCTGATGTTCTTCACACCTTAAGACTGGTCAGCAGGGTGCGTTTACAGTATTTAACTGTAACAGTGTTGTTTTTCTAACTGCTTTAGTAGTGTACTCTACAGTCAAAAGTTTTTGCATACCACAGGTTTTTACCACTTTTCTATTTATTTCATAAACTGCTGATTATTTATTCTTGCTAAGCACTGGAAAGTTGAGTGAACAAATATAAACGAAAATATAAGTCAAGTAAAACAAGTTTCCTTTATAACGTGTAAAGAGTATGTGACAGTGCATGTGTGACATCCTATTAACTGGTTGTGTAGTTATGGCATAGTCAAATTCTAGGCTGTCCTTTAACTTTAAATGCACTAGTTAACTGTTTCATCCCATGAAACAGAGCAGTATTTAATGTCCCTTGTAGAAAGAATACCTCGAATTTTCTTTGCTGTTATAACCGCTAGAGGAGGTTACTTTTTTGGCAAATGAATGTACTCAAATGGTGAACACACTGTAAATTTATCTGTTAGCAAAGAATATTGAGTATATTTTTAGTAAATGTTAATTAAGTGAGTAACATGCAAATGTAGAAAATCTCAGTGTGTGCAAAAACTTTTCACTGGTAGTGCACATGGAGGTGAACAGTGAGCACGCCCAAAGTGCAGTGCTGTTCCTATTCCTCTGATCTTGGGTTAAGAAAAATACATTAAAGGAGCCCTGCACTATTTTAAACCTGCGTCTTGATGGTATTTCAGATAGCTGATACACTGCAGCTGCCTCGTGTCTAAGCTGATGCGGAAGCCCAGACACTCTTTTGTTCCTCTGTGGCCCCTGTCTTGCATGGGTGGGGGGGAGGTAAGCAGCCTGGTGGGGTCACGGGGTATGTGCGGCACGTATTGTAATCCGGGGCTCACAGACCACAGGGGCACCTGTATCACGGAGGAGATAAATGTACATTAGGCTGCACGGGGATCAAAGCAGGAGCGGGGGGGGGGGGGGGGTCCCAAACACAGAAGACTGCACCCAACTTTGAAGATAGGAGCATTTTTCATTTTGCTTGGAAAGTGTGAGTAGGGGTTTGGCCTGTTTCCCCAATTCAACCGCCCCAGGAACCCCGAGGCAGAAAGGACTCGATGCGCCAGAACTGGGTACTAAGGTGGGGGGGGGGAGACACTATAAGTCCAGGAACTTTGTGACCCACAGGGAGAAACGGAAGCTAGGATTTCAGACCCCGTTGGTACCAAGGGGCCGTTAAATCCCTGCAGGGCTGCAGTTAACTGAAATTGCCTCTATAAATATCTATCGGTGGTAAAAGCTCTCAGTGTGAAAATTAATTTGGAATAAGGAAGAAACTGTTAGGAAGACTGACAATAATAATAATCAATGTATGCTTAGAAACAACAAGAATGAACAAGAAGCGATGACAGTAAGCAAAACACGAGTGTCCTTTCTTGGAATCCCCAGGAAAACAAGCTAATAAAGAAATATACAAAAAAAAGCTGAGTTCTGTTCCATGTCTTCATCAGAAAGTGAATATCGTCAGAGAGATAGCATCACTGCTAGCTCCTTACGGCGCCATTTTTAGCTAGCAGGTAATGCACTGAAGCGTCGCAGGAAGGACTGGGCTGGGCTATAATGTGCTGTGTCAGACTCCATGTGAAGTCCCATGATTTTCCTAACTCAGCCCTCTTAGGTTATTTACTCTGGTGATGTAATCTCCTTATCAGGCCTGCTCTGTTTGTGTGCTTTTTTCCACCCAGTGTTCACACACTTGAGGAAAAATGTTAGCCGTTGCTGGGGTTTACTGGAGCACACAGCAATTTGTTTTCTCCAGTATGATAATTAAAATGGAAAGGTGAAAAGGGAATGAAAAATGAACCAGATGTGTACTTTCCATCCTATATAGCACTGCCCCCTGTCTGCAGACCTAGGTAGTGGGAGTTGTACTGTCATCTATCCTTGGTTGAAAGTGATGGTCTGTTGAGAGATGCCATCGGCTCTTTCATATTCTGCATCCATGCTTTTTTAAAAAATATTTTGGTATTTCTTGTCAACAGCGTGTGGTGAACCTCAAATGTTTTTGAAAATTCCTTTCTCTGGAAAAAAAAGCAACAAAAATGGTGGTACAGAGGCAGGGGCATGTTCCCCTGCCTGTGGAGGTGTCAGGATCAACCACACCTCACAGAGCCGACCACATGTGTTCTGGGTGTGAAGGAAACACACAAGATTAGTGTTTGCGTCTGGCAGTCTGCAGTGTGTGTGTGTGTGTGTGTGTGTGTGTGTGTGTGTGTGTGTGTGTATGTGGGGATTAGGTTTATATTACATTGTGGGGACCAAATGTCCGCCACAATGTAATGAAAACCTGTTATTTTGACGTTGTGGGAACCATTTTTCAGGTCCCCACAAATATCTGTGAATGCAATCAAAAAACTAAAAATGCCAAAAGTCTCATACTTAGTTTGGTTACTTATAGTTACGGTTATTACTGGGTAGGGGTTAAGGTCGTCATGTTGGGTTAAAGTTTTCCCCATAGAAATGAGCAGAGAGTCTCCACAAAGGTATAATTACAAACCTGGGTGAGTGTGTGTGAGTGAGTGCCTTGGTGGGTGGACTAAAGCGCGGTGTTGCTGCTAAGCTTAGCTTAGCTTCACACCACCTGTCACACTGACCCAGGGGGTCCCTCCTTCATCGCCTGAACCGGTTCTGCCTGTGAAGATGGGCAGTACATTCTCCATGCAAAGATTCTTCACAACCATGGCCATTAATCCTATCTCACTCAGTGTGGAGAGCCCTCGGTCTCCTCGGATTTAGCTACCGAGCTGCTGGAAGCTAATAGCAGATCGAAAATAAGTGAATGATAAACAAACAATTTGTCCGGTTTGAGTCAGCGATATCATCCCCCCGCCCATCCAGCTGGACACAACATGGCAGTCAGCTCCGCGTCGTGTCTGGTGTGAATTATCCAAGGCTGGGACTCAAATTCCCTGCAAATCTGAACGTGCGGCTTCCCCGAGAAACGGCGTAATGCGAAGCAGAAGGGACGGCCCGTCCATCGTCCACCACATTAACCTCAATCAGCCCGGAGAGAGAATCTGCATGCTGGCAATGTGAGACACGAGCACAAAGCTACCTCCACAAACTCCACATTCCTGGCTCTCTGCAGCAACTCTCTTCTGATTGGCTGCTCCCGACGGGCTTTTTGCCGATGCAGCCGCCATCGCAAATGTTTAAAGGCTTCATTCCCTCTGCCCTTCCTTCTCCAGTTGTCTCTGACCTCTCAGTGCTCATTATGTCTGAATCATCCATTCACTCTTCATGAGGCCGCAGTCCCCAGGGTGCTGTTCCCACAAGATCTTTTTGGCTAGAATTATTGGAACAGTTAGTAGGTGTTAATGGTGCCCTGTTTTAATAGCACGTAAATTACACACTCTGGAATGCTTCAGAGTTCTGTTCCATAGTTTGCAGTTTCACCACCATGGTACAATAACACAGTCCACCCAGAGCTCAAAGTACTCCTTGAGTAAAAAAAATATATATATATATATATATATATACATATATAACCATATTAAAAAACAAGCAAAGTGGAACATTGCCATACATGATATGCATAAATGATTTAAAATGCTTCTGAGGATAGCATACGCAAGTCTCTTCATTGAAGTCATCAAGGATGACTAAGCTATGTTACAGATGCTGTTTTAAATGCATCCTTTGGCTAAAGGAACTTCTATGGAGGGGGGTGGCTTTCCACAGCTCTTGTCAGAGTTCCATACATAAAAAGATGTATCACTTAGCTTGCAAACTAACGACAGGTAAACCACCTGACTTCCGTGCCGACGATGAGATGATCAGAACTCAACTCAGCGCTCTGGAACTGTCTGCAAAGTTCATACGGGGCTTCGCTTTCTCACCACAAACCTTTAACTTGCCGTTATGTGTGTGTCACGCATTATTTTGCACATGGATGCAATGGTTTGGTGATTTTGGAGAGAACCCACCAGGGCAAGTTCACTCACGTCCCACTTGGAAATTGTTTCAACATATCCTCAAGGCCGCGACTGGAGATTTCACAGGAGATGACAGAAGCCCCAGGCGAGGATCTTAATGGGATCTCGGTACGTCTCGTCCATCCAGCAAAGGTCTCAGGTTAGAGAAATCTATGCTGAATGGCTGGTTGGTCTACACACATAAATGACGTTTCTCCAGGAAGAGTAAAAACAGAATGCATTATTAAACTCTAAATGTTTCTTTGCATCTATTTCTTGTTAGTGGCTTATTTGGCAAACCTTCTAATATCATTCCCTGGTTTCTTTCATCTGTATTCGTTTTGATTATCCGTCCTTTGTCTGTTTGACGACGTAAGTACTGGCCAGCCCTGAAACTTCAGGCACCTGTCCTTTGAGGCATGTAAGCCTGGCCACAATTTCCCTGCCAGAATGCAGGCACATGAGAAAATAATTACATTATAAGGCTCCATAACCCAAGACTTGTTTTAGTACTATTATCTGACCTTGAAAACGCTTCATTCAAATAACCCCCTGCTCAGGTTAACTAATAGCGGATATAGTTCTGAATGACGTTTCCACAACTTTAGTGTGTTGCGAGAAACATGTTTCCTGGCTCAGCATAGTTGAAAAACACCTTTTGTCCTCAGAAGTGGTTCTGACAAAAAGAAGGGAAAGTGAGACTTCAATGGATTTTCTGCTTTGCCAAAGGAACCGGATAAAATGCCCTCGTAAAACTGAAGATCCACCTGCAGTTTGTGACTGATGAAGATGAAAGTAAAACCAGATGAATAATAGGGCAGGGGGACAGGGGGCACATCTGCCACAACTGGACAAGGTCGAGACCTGAGCGGAATTTGAGCAAATCACTGCAATCATGTAATCTTAATAAAAACGCGGAAGACAGAAGCATGGTTTTGCATGCATGCTTCTTTAATTTTTACCAAATAGACATCATTTTCTACCTCTTTTATTCACACTGTGTCTGGGATCCAGCATTTATCATCAGTTTCTTCATTAAAGAGTTCAATCCCAAAATAAAAAGAGTGACCCCCCCCCCCCTTACTGCCCAAATGCCCTATTATTAGACATTTAATTTTTTAATGAGGAAAGTATCTTTGTCTAAATCATTCTTCCTAAAATGGTGACTGGAGAGCTAAATATCATATAGAAGAGATTCCAAAATGAGTCATTGGTGAATCAAATTATAAATAAGTAATGAATGATGTAATTGAATTGAGACTGAGATGTATTTGATTTTGATTGCAGAGTGAGATGCATTAGAATTTGATTATGCAGGTTGGGTGAAGAGACGGAAATAAATCGAGGTTTAATCCAGATCCTGCAGGGATCATACTTTCCAGAACTTTGATCACAGGAAAAATCAGAGAAAATGTTAGTCAAAGTTTTACATTTGTGATGTCTGGGTGTTTTTGTTTTGTTGATGTAAAATATAAAACAGCAGATATTTCACCCTTATTATGGGGTGTTACATGCTTTCAAGTTGGAATAATAACCAGAATATAAATTATTTTTACTTAAATATGCCCAGTGATTTAAATGGAGGCCTTGGAATCACACCCGCCAACAGTACTGGTATTAGAAAGCATTTGGAGAAGTGTGTGCACACATGTGCCCTGTGATGGACAGGCATCCCTTCTGGGGTGACTCCTGTCTCCAAGCCCCCGGCGACACTGGGACATGCATGGATTGATGGTTATCCCATCCGAGCAAAGTCTGAAGAGGGATATATACCCAGGCTTAAGGGGGCACAGCAGGAATTACACAGACATGACAACATGTTGGAGGCAGACGCTTCCTTCTCTGTTCTCAGATCCGTGGTTTTAGTCCATTGTCTTGCAGGAAGGTCCATTAACATGGTAAATTAACCAACCAGCCATCTTCTTGAGAACAGCAGCATTAGGGCCCATAAAAACGAGGACTTTGGTATCGATCCTTCCATTTTATTTCTTCTCTTAAATCTTTATTTTGCAAATAAACATACATATTACCAGACGCCATCTAGTATCATTTCCTGGGAGTAGATATCTGCATTAAATCAATCTATTCATTAAATGCAATGCCTTAAAGGGTGTACTTTCTGAATTGTTAATGATTAAATAGGACATGAGCACATACTGTATTCTGGCTGCTACGTTGGGCTGTGCTGTTCTCAGTATTGATATACCTGAGCATCTCAGATCTCCTGGGCAAGCACACGCTCCGCCGGATGATCGGATGTGGAGAAACAAACACTATCAAGCCCTTGCGGAGGACTCGCTTAGGAGCAATTAACTCTGGAACTTTCCACCGAAATACCAATTCTTGCTGAGCATCAGGTAATTTACAGCATAATACTTCATAACGCTGCCGGATTTTTTTTCAGGAGTAACGTTTCCTCTGGCAACAGATAATTATCTTTCAGACCCAAAAAGGGGAGCTGACAGCTTCTATGGAATGTGGCATGAAGCTATTTGACAGTTTGTCAAAGATTGGTGTCTTGCTCTATCAGCCTGTCGAATCTACGGATGTTCGACGCAACCATCGCCGCAAGTCAGTTGTGACAGTGAAACCGAAATGCTTTGAATTTCTCCCGTATCACCTAACGTCTGTGTGCCATTTTTTTTTTTATTGTGGGGGACACAACTGAAAAGAGAAGACACTGAAAAGACAGAATCCGTGGATGTACTCTGAACATGTGACATGCTAACGGAGCTGAAACGATGCTGATATTTGCTAGCATTGCTGCTAATCGAATAATTTATCACTGCCCCAGGATATTTTGTCTCTCATTCAAAGTTTTGAGTCCCTCACTTAATTTCAGCCGCACCTTTTTATGTGTCATAATGCCCTGTATAAATTTTGAATTAAGCGAAATATTGTTCTGAAGCATTGCATTTTTTTTTTATATATACTTCAAGTAATTTCAGGGATTGCCCCCCACAAGCAAAGCAATAACCTAATAATAACCAAAGGAAGAAGATTGCTGTCTCGAAGAACAATTCTATTCACTGGCATGTCAGCATGCGATGTGACACGTCTGACAGGCCTGCAAGGTGGCGTGTGGCACAACTGTCAAGCCAGAGGGAGAGTTACACAACTGTACCATCCAACCGTGGAGGAAATTCTGTTATGTACCATGACACTGAAGATTCAGAAGATGAATTTATGCACGTGGTAATGACGGATTGCAAAGACTTAAGATTTTCTGTATTTAAACTTAATAAAAGTACATACCAGACAGTAAAATAACAGCTATAAAGAGATGCCAACAGTACTAGTTATTGTCAGTGATCGTTTTCTTAACGTCCCAGCAAATAAAATCAAATCCCAAAAGCTAGCTATTAATGCACATATCTCACAGTATTACAGCTTCAGTTCAGGCCCCCCCCACCACATCCAAAAGGCTGAATTCTGCCCATAAACCTGTTGTACTTCCAGACAGTCTTTGATTTTTTTTCTTTGTTTTCTGTCCCGTGGCACAGAGAGAATTGTTGTTGACATGCTAACATCACTTCACGCTGATCCCTTGAGTACTGTCCCTAAAAAAAGGCCTTTCAGTGAGTCCCCGTTCCGAGACCCCTTCTGGATGCTTCGCGGTGCCTGCTTTCCCAGCACTGTACCACCTTAGCTGTTCTCCTGTTTATTGAAATAAGTATTATTACACGACACAGCACAGTAGGTAGCTCAGCATGTTAAAATATTTAAGGCGCCCCACATGCTTCATAAAGGTTCCGGATGCTGTCTTGAATCCTGTGGCGAGCGAGTTCTGCACCATAGTCTCACACCTTCACCGCTTTCTTCACTACTGCTGGGGTATCTGTTATTGTTTAGGTGTGACTGAAGCAGGAGATGACAGTCTTGTTCTTCAGGAGGCTGCAGTTCTTTTGGAATGGATGGGCGCTGACAGTTTGGAGGACTGTGAAAGATCTTATCTTCAGGGAGCAGAAATGGTTCTCAGAGGCCTTGCCAGGAAAGACGGGCGATTAAAAGCTAACAATACAAGCTGGGGCCCATGCCCACCTAACAGCTTGAAATTTCAATATGGTCTTTACAGAAGTGGGCAGGCCCACAAATCTATGGTTAGAACAAGAGTGAGCCGGTCTCCGAGGACTGGAGAAGCAGGACGCACAGAGGTAACTGTGTGTTTAGAAGGTTGGAGGTCAAGTCGCACGGAATCGATTTACAGCAGCGTGTTTCCGGAAAACACTCAAATATGTGGAGCCCACAGGCCGGTTGCTGATAGGATTCTGTGCCTGAAATAAGGGACAAAATAAAAATTTATTAGCAATTTCTTAAGATGAAAAAGTTAAATTGTTCCGGGGGTGAGTGCGAGTTTAAAATAACGTCAATGTGATTAAGTCTCTTGTACTGTACGACGGCGACACTTAGAATGGCACTGCTGTAAAAAGCTTAATTTATCGCTCGTGGATGGTATTTATTGAGGCCTGGAAAGAGTCCCATCCATAAAATAAGAAGTGCAACGGAGTACTAAGGCTGCTTTATATCTAATCTGGGATCTATAAAGGAAAGGAAGAGAGTGAATGACTAAGCCTACTTTATTCCCTGGGATGTATGTAGACCTTTAGCATCAAAAATATCCAAGAGTATGTAAACTCCGAGAGCAGAGCGTAACAAATACTATACATGAAAGGCTTAGATACTGTCAACATGAGATATCAGCACAGCCCCCTCTGAGGTATTTATAAGAACAGAAAGAAAACATCTTAGGCAGACTTTGTAATTCACTTTGTACTCGGCCGAGCGCTGACTGTGGAAACGATCGTGAAGGTTCTGAGCCTTTTATGAGTGATACAAACCGTATCTAAGCATGCAACGCTAGTCGCCGGCTTATGGTGTGCACACTGGCAAGGCCGCGCTGGAACGCAGTTTCTCCGCATGCTAGAAATCTGAAATGGACCACACGGAAAACTGCAGAGAGTCCTTTGGAGCGCTGAGCCATAATGGAAGGACAGAGGATTAAAGGCCGGTTTGATCAGCGCCTGGCGCAGCTGCGGAATATTTTTTTACTTGAACCGGTCTAAGATTATCAGTGATGTTTCCAACCTATTTCCACACAGGAATCTTCAAACAAGTCTTTCTCTATATATGCATTTAATACATGTGTTTATTTTTCCTTCCCTGCAGCCCAGTACAGGATTAGCAGTTGGAAGATTGATGCATGGATAGTTTTTCTTGCTGTTTAATGTTTCAGGAACTTTCTTTGCCTTACAAATAGGCTTGGGCTGGATGCCGCATGTTGGTACAAACAGAGAGACCCACCAAAATAATCAGCCCCAAATAATCAGCCCCAAATCTCCATAAGAACTGCAGTCAATTTTCCTGCCATTTGCTATAAATTGAGTGTGAAATCCTACCTCTGGGGGCCACTGAGACAACTGGGTGGGGGGACAGAGGGGGGGCTGTGCAGCATGTGATTAGAAGGGATGGTGTAGTGATGCACGGGCCGCTCCATCCTCATCCTCAGATCTTTTGGAATGGCGCTCAGGAGACTTTTATCCGTAACTCCTAGCTTATCTCGCAGAGTGATGTTTTTTCCTTGATTGCTGTAAACTGATGGCAGAAAACAGGCAGATTCTATCATGCAAATACCATGGATTGTGTTCTGCTTTGTTTTATCAGTCCAGCCCATTATAACAGAGGAAAGCTAATCTGGAGGCCATTTGAAGACGGTACTACGGTGACTCTCATTAGACGTTGAGTCCGATATGAAGCTGCATCCCCGTGACGGCAGCATCATAAACCTGCAAACCCCCCCCCGGACCACACTTGTCAGTTCGCTGCTTTCGTCAGTCGCTGGCTTTAAGTGACACCCGGTGAGCTGGGAGCCCATCTTCCTTTGAGAAGGAGACATGAGGAGTCGACACGCAGAGACACGGCCATCGTGGTGGGGGGGGTTATAAACAAACACATTCCCTCCCACTGCTGCAGTGGCCACTATCTATCATGACGACACATCCAGACACCCTTTGGAGTAGCAGCTGGCTAATAATGATTTCCATCAAACCCTAATGTATGCTGTACACGACAAAGAGAGAAAGTGAGGGATCTCTTTGCGAAAGAAGCTGATGTATTATTACAAACTTACTGAAGATGCTCTAGTCTGTCAATTCAAGATGCAGTAGAGTATGAAAGTAATAGCAGATTAACTCCACCCCCCTTTGAAAATGAGTTCATGTATATGTCTTACAACAGGCAGCGGTTTACCATGTTCATAACTGCATGGGTCATCAGAGTAAACAAGAAAAATCAAACTCTGTGTGTGTGTGAGATAGAGAGAGAGAGAGACAGACAGACAGACAGACCAAATGTCCCCACAACATGATAAAAACCATTTTTTTCAGTCCGCACAAGGGGAAATTTTATAGAAATCTGTGGCTGTAATCAAAAAACTAAAAATGCCAAATTATGCCGTATTTTGTTTGGTTACTTATGTTTAGGGTTAGGGCTGGGTAGGGTTAAGGGTGTCATTGTTGGGATGAGGGTTTTCCCCATAGAAGTGAATGAATGAATCTGCAGTTATGCAGGGATTTCTCACGCTGTGCCCTTTCTTCACCCCTAGCCGTACACCTCGATTTGGTCATTTCACACGTCCGTCCGGTTTTTAATCTCCACGTGCCGCTTTAATCTTCTCTGTGCATTTGGATGCTCACTGGCGACATTCAGTTTGGGGGCACTGCGGAATTTAATGCGTGTACGTGCGTGTGTGTGCATGTGCGTTTGCATGTGTGCGTGAGAATCAATACAAGCCAGCACATTCTGGCTCACCATCTTTAAATTCAGTGTTTCAATATGTTTCAATGTCAAATTCATGAGCCTGGGGTAAGGCAGAATTCAGACACAATATATGCACCGAATAAACATTGTAAAATAATAACAACAGTAGAGTAATCACTACTGAATTGCATTCTTGCTATATGTTTCTTTTTTGTGGGTAGAGGCATCACGTGTTTAGTCAGGAAAAAACTGTTTATATGTAATTTAATGTCAATACATTGAGTGATATGAACATACTGTAATTATACTCTTCTATCTGATTTCATAGCCCCATTTACATTGAATATGTAAACTGCAGTAATGTGATTTTTGAATTACTTATTTTACACATAAGACTGCATTTATTCATTGTAAGCATCATGTTACTGTATGTGGCTGTTATTGCTCTCTAACCTCTCGTTTTTTCCTGCAGGGAAAGTGATCTGAGGTCTGTGGTTTCATTAGTCTCAGTTGAACACAAGCAGCATCAGAATTATTGAAACTTCTGAAGATGCCATTTTGCTTTTGTTCCAGACCGATTTATGTTGCCCCATTTCCTCAAGTTTGCGGTCAATAATCCATCGACATCACTCTGGGCTGTAAATCGCATCTGCGCGTGTGTGTCTCTGCAGAGATTAAATAAATTCACAGCTGACAGGAATCGGCGGGTAGGCGTGATCCATTGTCATCAATACAGCAGTTAGACAGCCTTGAGAAATCCCGGGCTATTTGTATCGAACGCGGGGGAGAGCGTCACATCTGAGGCCTTTGAATCCTATAAAAGGCAATTACTGTACATTATCCTGTTACACTTTTCAACATGTGCTAGTGAACTTTAGAGAAAATAATTATGAATCATTTATTACTAGGGTTGGGGAGTTGTCAGTCAACACTTCCAGGGGGTAGGGGTTCGAGTTGCACGTCTGCTCTGTGTGTGTGCAGTTTGCATATTCGGGTGGTTTAGTCCACCAGTCCAAAAACATGCAGGTAAACGCAGTAGTACTGCCTCTGAGGTGCTTGTGGTGTATGACGGTGCATGTACCCTGCGATGGCCTGGTCCCCCCCATCCTCATGTCCTATCCTGCCTAGGAGACAGGCTCCACCCCCCCTTCAATGCTGATACAGATGGTCACTGCAAACCAATAGTTGCTTCTATGCTATGTGAATGACTGGCCCTTAACAAAGAGCTGAAGAATAAGGACCAAATAAATGATTTGTTTTCCAGAGTCCCATGCAGAAGCTCAAGGAAACATTTCAAAACCCTTCACACGCCTCCCACAATTAATGAGCTAAGTCAGTGGAAAAATGTCATAATCATAACAGAACATCAAATCGCACACACACTTTGAGTTTCTGTCTTTCTGGAAATACCCAATTAATTTTAACTGTAATTTTTTTTATTCAGCTTTAATTAGTTATCTAAGCACATCATGACAAAACACCAGGAAATTAACTATAAACAAGTTCTGTGTTTTTTGGACCACCATTGTAATGCCTCTTTTTCAGAATTTGCTGTCTTTGTGGGGACATTTCCTCAGACTGCATCGCTATGCAGATGGCAAACCCTATATTCAGGGGTATAGGCAAGGTGAAATACTCACAATGAAATATAATTATTTAATGCTTTCTCAGACTTGTGACTGTGATTTTCCACAGCTGACCATGTAATTATAGATCAGATCGTTTGTTCTTTGCTAATAAACAGTTATAGTTTTTGCTTTCCTGAAGGGGAGTCGTATTTCCTTTTGTTATTTCTTGGGTACAAAAAAAAGAATTATCTTGCAAATATGACCACAGAGGCTCACCTCAGGTTTTACACCAGCAAACGGATTATTTGCCAATTTTACATATTTTACACATGCATTAAACAATGAATTTTAGCTGCAAATGGCTGTCTGTGCAGTTCCATATTGATCCCCGTAAGTGTAGTTATGAGACCTCTTACAAGGCACGACCCATACTGGTGTCTTGTATTAACAGGATTATAGACATCTTTATAGACATCTTTCTCTGGCAGCCGCTGTTCAGACTGCTGCTGCAGAAATGCAGCGAAGTGGACCCTATAAGCTGCCCACTTTCACTCCTTGTGAAGACTTCACTCCAACGCTTTCCACGTCTAGCGAGTAATTAAAGGTTAATCGGTTCATGAAAATCAGTAGTAACCCCAACGATATGAAATAATGGAGAATTTATAGCTCTTCAGGCTGTTGTCCAAATTATCTCAGTGAGTCAACAACTAATGTAAACTTATGTAATCATAGATAACATAGATGAATGAATGTTTGTCTGGAATGTAGGTGAATGATATACAAATCATTTTTGAGAAATATGGGGATATTCATTTTTTCAGGCTGAACTGAACTGTTAATATGATGTAATGAACATCCTTAGCATGTTTCCCTTACAGCTGTGCGCTTTGTGTCACTGTCAGCATCGTGACACATGGCTGTCCTTGGTTTTTCACTCTTTTTGTTTAGCACTGAGAGATTAGGCTTGCCGAAATGTTCGTTGAATGTTTGCTTAAAGGGCCGGAAGGTAATGCAGTTGCTCCGAGATCAGAAATTGGTTTGACGTCAAGCTGTGGTCCCTGACCCCGCCTTGTAATTGAGGACGTAAATAAAATGGTTGATGTTTGTTCTCTTAGACATTCCATTAGGTAACTGTTGGCCTTGATCATGGATTTTGATTGGTGATTTTTTCTGTTGGAGTGAATGTCAGTTTAAATCATGTGGGGCCACCACGTTCTGGTTAGCATCACGGTGAAACAAATGTTAATGTTTTTAAACTGCACTGATGCAATTCTGGCAATCTCACAAGAAAGTTTACCCACAATGCCTGGCTCTTTGTGAGTTCTCGTTGCCGAACCATGAACCAAAACAAACATCTTCGCTTTCATTTCGGTAATTCAGCTCAGCTTTTATTAATAAATAAAATGGCTCTTTGTGATGGCAGGCTTCCTTGTAAATAAGGTAACGTTTCACATGAAGCTCACCTTGTATACTCAGCCATGTTTTGATGTGCTCGGTGAACAGCTCTTGGAGGTGCAGTCGTGATTTCTGCTTAGACCCACGCCTGACTCTTGTGTCTCAAGCTGCGGTTGGGTTTCCCCCCCCTGCTTATAGCCCTGCGCTTTGTGTCATGGACCGATTGAGATTCGCTAGAGCTAATAATCGGCCTTTGTACCTTCCCGTATCGCTCATCCCTGCTGAGGCCTCCAGCTATTCTTCAAGCCTGGTGCTGCAGTTGACTGAGCCCCTGCTCGAGCCACCCTGGTATAGGGATAGTTCAAACGAGTGGCGCCTGTGAATTATTGAGGGAACGTCGCTTGGGGCATTCTGTAAATTACCTGATACATATGCACGCCTTCCCGTCATATACAGGCCGGGCCCGGCCGTGTCGATGAGGCATGGATCTGTCTCGGAGATCTGAAATCGGCCTGTCACAAGCACTACTGTACACATCCATATCAACCGAGCCATAATCAAAACCAGACCATCACTGAATTAGTGGAGTTCAGTGTCCTCCCCGTCAAAATAAGGATTACTGTGGCTTAGACAATATGTCTGCTTCCATCTACGAGACCCTCCTGGTGCACTGTGCCCTAACCAGACATCCAATAGCAACTGGGCAAGAGCAAATCAAGCAAAAGCAAATCATCTACACCTGCCTAAGTGGAGCAATCACTCACAATTATCAACATCTACTGTAAATGTCATATATATGTTGTCGTTGTACGTGTACATGTATAACTGGCCAACAGAAGAGCTTCTTCCTTGCATGCCACCGCCCTCTTAATCAAGGTCAGCCACATACTACCTTATAGTGCTGTTGACTCTAAGCTTATTTGCACACACCTCAAGCTGTTTGAACTTTATATGTCTACATGTATATTTGTTTATTTATTAACTGCATATTTATTTTCTTATTCTCTCTATCTTTATTGTATTTTCTTTTGTGTATTTCTATCTTCACTTATATGCTTAAATCGTATATTTATGTCTCCACCAAACCAAATTCCTTGTACTTTTTGTACATGGTGAATAAAAAGATTCAGATTCTGTTTGTCAGCTTCCTCATACAAGCGTACCTGTAATTACTTAAATCTAGCACATTCTGTGACTCATCGCTAATCATCCTCCCAATTTTGCCGAAACGCAGTAATTTCTGAGTGATATTCCGGTCACGCTGATCGATAAGCTGAGCCCTTTAAATAATGCGATGGGCCCAAATACTTGGCAACGTGGCCGGGGGTTTACAGCGCCACCCGCAGGCAGGATGAGCTGGAAACGCTCAGCCTCCTGTATCTTTCATTTCCTGTTGCCCAAAAATAACAGCAGCGGCGAATGCTGTAAAAAAAGAGGAGCGGAGGGACTCTCGGCTCGACTGCGGGGTGACGTACTTGAATGGAAGGCTTATGAAATGGATTGGCTGTGTACCGTATTTACAGGAGCCCTCGCCCGCAGCCACTGCTCACCTCCGCTTTCTGCTCCTGTTTGAATAAAGATGATGCCTCCGATGCGACCCAGATTGTGGAGGATCAAAGGCCCGATGGGGAAAGTTACTGCACCCCACACACAGCGAGCGGCGCCTTTGAAGCCCCCCCCCCCAGGCCGTACACCGGCGAGCGTGCGCTCCGGCCGCGTGCGCTCCGGCCGCGTGACTGACCAGGTATTTCAGGGGAGGGCATGCCATAATTGTGTGGGCGCGGGCATATTAACCCCCTACCCCGCATGCGTGTTTGTATGCCGCTGCCATGAAACGCACATCCTGCCAAATCAGCTAAACACAAAGGAGCCTTGCTGCCTGTCCCTCTCTGAAGGGGGTGCTCTAGGCAAGGCAGGGGTGCGCCACAGCCAAACAGGCTGCCTCTGATCAAATGCTGACATCATAGCTTTTTGTTAAAAAAAGTCATGAAGTGAATGGAGTTATTAGCTATGTTTACACATAACTCATCATTAATGTTTCAAACTATACTCTGATGATATCATAATTTATTTAATCATTTAAAGACCTCTTGAATTAATATTTTAAATGATTGTTATTATCTATCTTTCTATCTATCTATCTATCTATCTATCTGTTGTTGTTGTTCATTAGAGGTGATACATTTAAGGCAGCAGGATCCCATTTATTTCAGGGTTCTTTGCATGTCGATTCCAAGCAGTGGCAGCATCATCATCAAAGGTTTCTCTCAGCAGGGGCTTGGAGCTACACCTGGCAACCGCTGAACCCTGACATGCAGATCTGAAGGGTGCAAAGGCCGATGACAGCTGTCACATAGGCGAGGGGAGTCACAAAGGGAGAACGAGAGCGGGCAACTCTAATAGCCGGCCCCCGAAGACGGGTGGATTCGTCAGCGTGGAGAAGTGGCCACCTGAAAGACGGCGAGCGCCAGCTGAGTGACGATGGAACGGGCCGATGGCGGACTGCGGGCCTGGGATCTGAGGGATCGTGGGCCGACACCACATCAGGAAGCCACTGTTTAATAACGCGGATATTAAGAGGTGCCACGGGAGGTGGGGAGAGGATACCGGGATCTGTCACTGTACGCATTTAGCCTAGCTGACATCCGTGTAGAATGTACAAGGGCTTCTTCATAGGGGAAACGGAGTCACGCAGGTCAAACCCACACCTAATAAAGAGCATTAGCCCTGCGGCCGCTGATCATCGTCAGCCAGCATCTTTACAGCACACGCTCCTTCAAAGTATAACATGCTCCCCTGTCCGTTTCCGCCATATCTATGACAATGGTCTTAGACCGTGTTTTATAAAGTATGAAGCGAAGCAGCCAGACAGATCATTCAAAGTAAGCCTTGCACGTTTCCGTCATACGGAGCCCAGTATCTCCCAGAGAGGCAGAAACGCCACCCGGAGCATCAATCTCCTTGGTTTCCCTGCCTAAGAAACAGACGTCTTTTGGTTTCCAGCTTTTCCTGCCTGATCATAAATCCCAGACCCTTTTGGATCTTAACCCCCGTTTAAAAAAGCATTATTATGAGCCTCTTTATACTTTGCATTTGTTCAGTCCATTTCAGGGACCGTAAATATCCATCCATTTGCAGTGACTGCCTGCCCAGTGAGAGATGCACTGGTCCAGATCCTCTCTTGGGCTGCTTGGTGCAGGACAGGTTCACCCATCAACCATTTCAGTCATCTCTTCTATTTCTTTCTGGCGACTTTGCATTCATTCCATAAACGCGTACCTCTGCAGTACCTAGTCACATGTCTTCCTTTGATGTTTATGATTGCCTTTGTGTTGTTGCGTGCTGTCGAATCCCATATGTTACTGATCAGATTCCTAGGCACTGATGTTCAAAAAGAAAATAAAGAATGTTGAACAGGTTTGCTTTAATGCAGGCGATTCCACTAGATAGGGGCCACACCTCGCTGGGGGGGGGGGGGGGGGGGGGGCGGGCGGCGCCCCCGCCCGGCGGCCCCCGGGCCGCGCGGGCGGCCGCGGGGGCCGACGGGGAACCGGAGAG
>JAODLD010000045.1:11537615-11562495 GCA_026781065.1 Mormyrops boulengeri | reverse complement strand
AACTTGTGAGGCCAAGTAACCCCCCCCCCCCCCCCACAGGGAGCAGAGCGTGGAATCAAGCCTTTCAGCTAAAAGACATGTGCACCATGTGCTCGGACTTAGATCTGCATACTACAGTATAAGCAAACCCTTTAGAGATCTATCAGTTATCCGTCTGCCCAAATCCCTCCTTGATCAATGGTAAGCAAAGTGGTGTCATTTGTAGTCTGAGGATACCAAACCCTGTGATAGCATCGCTGTATTTAACATAGTTCACCTGGAAAGACCTTTCAGATTCAGCTTAAGATACTAATAACCAGCCTGCGGATAAGGCCAGCCTGCTAGGAATGACCTCATAATTCACCTAAGGGTGATGGGGTGTGCCCCGGAGGCTGCCGCAGGTGGTTTGGGCGCCGGGGACCACACCTGGGTCGCTCTAGCCACCAGGGGGAAATCTGAGCCGCTTGTTGACGTCACCCGATGGGTGGCGTCATCATTCATGCGAGATTGACGGGCTCTCTCTTCAGGAGGAATTCTTTATGCAGTACATCATGTCTCACCTTCAGCTTTTCGGTGTTTAGGTCATTTTAGGTCAAAGTGACACTAGGTAAACGAAACACTAGATAAGTTCAGAAGCTAAAATTAAAAGTGAAAACATCAAATAGGTGGAGAGTGAGGCGTGCACCCCCAAGCTCACTGCCAAGTGCACCCTGCCTGAAGTGCTTTTAATGCCCGGCCTCGCATTTCGCTCCCCCGTCAGCCATTGACCCTTGTTTTGACATGGCGTTCGGCTGTGTATGGCGGCTCTTCTTTATGTTTTAACAAGGTCACTCCGCTTCGTCTTTCAGCTGACATTCCCACTACTTACCGTCGCCACGGCGACCCTGGTGAGGACACTCTGCGGCCCGGCAACAGACACCAAAGTGGTTTGTGAGTTATTGCCGGCGTGATGGGGGGGGGGTTAATCCAACTGCACCTTTACAGGTTCCCATAACGATGGTGCGCTCTGGGTCCCGCGCAGGCCAAGGTCAATGGCAGGTTCTGGGCCTTGCTTGTTGTCATGGTGAAATGAAGGGCGTTACGCAGAAATGCCAGTAAGGAGGATGCCGCCAAAGCCCAGGGAGACCCCTGACATGCCCGCTGTCAGGCTGTCATCATGGGGTGCTGATGCCTGACATTTTTCAGCAGGTAGAAAACAGGCAGGCTCACCTCCATCCCCCAGAGGCACCCGCCCTGCCTGAATCAGAGCAGGTGATGTGGGGGAGGGGCGAAGTGAATCCCGCTGACCTTGCGGCCACCGACCTGGCTGATTCACGCGGTTCCGCTCGCCCGCGCCGCGCTGATTTAGCACGTGACCTGGGGCCGCCGGCCAATCAGCTGTAAAACAAAGGTATGGGGTGCAGGAGGCGGTAATGAGGGAGCCGTAATAAGAAGCGGCACCTCGGCCGGCCTGACCTCGGGAGCCTGTCTCCATAAAACACCTTCTATAAATAAAGGGGACCATGCTGGGCTCCGCCGCCGCCGTTTAAAAGGTCACCCCGCAGCCGGGGCCGGCTCCGTCCTTTGTCCTGCTCTCTCCCCCCATTTACCCGCCATCTTCCCTCTGCGTCATTGGCTGGGAGGTGGCCGGCGTGACCCCTGACCTCTGAGCACGGCCTCCTGTTTCCTTGCTGATGACTCGTGCTGTTTACCCGTTGGAGGTTTCGTGATGAGCTTGGCGGCGGCAGGCAGAGACCTCCCCATCATTATCTGCTGCCCTTATTTCCTGCCCGGCTGGCGGCGACTCCCACGCAGGTCGGCCATGTCGGGCCCTGTTCTCACTAACGGGGGGTAGGGGCACCGTGCGTTCCTGGCAGGCCGGGTTTGCACGCCCTGTTTTCGGAAAGGAGACCTCAGACTGCGAATTCGAGCTTGCCGTGTGTTTCGTGACATATAGCAAATGCCGGAAAGCAATGATCAGCAGCTAACCCTAAAAACGTGTTTCTTGGGGGAGACGTGGGAGAAGACATGGCCTCCCTTCTTAAATGCAAAGTGTTTGTGACTTGGGTCCGACACCCCTTTCTATGGGACAGTACGCGTCGCCACTGAATGTTCCAGAGTGATTCCCTACAGACGAGACCGGTCTGCCACATAAAACCTGCCATTAAAGACGACGTTACGATCTGCACAGTAAAATGTAAGGAAATAGCCACTTCCTTCACCATTTCCCTATGGGTCTTATTTTATAGATGTCATTTTTGGGTCAGTGAGTCAGTATTAGATATATGTCTTGGTAAAACAATCCATATATCTATGAGAATGTCATTCTAACCAACCGGAAATCTTCCACAGGATACAGGATATGCACTGTAGTAGACAGGATATACTGTAGCCCTCCTGCGATACATGGATACGGGTTTATGCATTCACTTGCTGGGCTCTGTGTCTGTGAGGTTTGTGATCCAAATTAGTAGCAGACGTATCCCATCCTGCTCCCAAGGGATTGTGGGAGATGGCTGCTCCACTTATACTTCCTGTGCCAGGGTTGCCTGTTTTTCAGGTAGTCCTTCAAGAATATCTACTCTCTCAGATCTGACTCAGATAGGCCACCACCTGTTGGGTTACGGCTCTCTGCCAAAGTCTAGCACTGTGGGTTTACTGGGGAAAACTGGGAGGTGGTAGGTGTTACTTATTTGGCAAACAGTTTCATCCAAGACGATGTACGATTGAGAAAGTCAGGTGAGACAGTTCTTGGAGCAATTGGGGTTTAAGGGCCCAGCTCAGGGGCCCCACAGTGGCCTCACTCTTTTGGTCATGGTATTTGAAGCAGTGACCTTCCAATCACACGTGCCAGGGGTGCCACTAGAGATTTTGGACCCCATGAAAGCATACCATATTGGGCCCCTACCTCAGGCCAATCCAATTATGTGCCAAATTGATTAAGGGCCCTTGGAATCGTCTTAACTTTCCCCCTTTTTAGAGCAAACCTGACAGGCACAGAGCCCTAACCTGCAGACCACCCTCTTGTGCAATAATCCACTAACTCAGAGGAGTAAGTTATGTAAGTTGAATTTGAATACAAAAGGTATTAAAGACAATAACAGTAACAGTTTAAATACAATAACAGTAATAAGCACTAATAAAAAAGATAAGTAAAGAAATGAATGAAAACTAATAAAGACTGAATTACACAAATCATAGACTATAAAGAATATCGTAATAAAATTAGGTAGCAACAGAATGAAGACCAAGCTGATTTATTCAAAACAAGACTTTAAATTGTTTTAAACTGCTGCAGCTTGAGACCCAAGCTGTATGGGCGAGCAGAAAAAAATTAATTAGCGATTCCGTTCAGCAAAAGTAATGTTAAGCTGCGTCACTCCTACATTTGTTCACATGACGTGAAGAGAGAAAGGAGTGAGCGATGATGAGATCTGAACATAATCTCCATTAAGGAAAAAGGGATCCCGCTGAAAAGAAAAAGATACACTTTTGATCAGGAGGATCAAAAAAGCAGCGTGTCCGGCCACGCTCAGAGAGCTACGTTTGTTAATGCCCGGCCAAATGGAGAAAGGGGACCCTAATGTGGGCCAGCTGTGAGGGAAATGAGCAACATATTCAAGAGGGATGCCAGGCTGGTATAAGCGGCAAGCGCAGAGAGGGAGGGGACCCGGAGTGGATGAAGGAGAGGAGCCTCCTTGATAGCGGGTGGGGGTGCCGACCAAGAGGCTGGGCTGCGGCGGTCTGTGTTTCCCCAATTTTCCGTCATTGCAGCTGTTACAATAAAATAAAATGAGTCAGAATATACTCTGAAATAACATCCCCAATTACTCTATTTTCAGATATATTCACTTACGCTGGGCTATAGTGTTTTGCTTACTATATATTCAATCCTAAAAATTTGTATGGATATAATATAATTTGAGTTTAATTATTAATACTGTAACCAAAGGACAGGTACAGACCCATGTATACACAGTTGTGTAGATCTGTGTGTATTTATTCCAATAGGCAAACATGAATGAGGTTCAATAAGGGGGGATATTTCCTGAATTTGTCTGAACCTATGAACCCGGTACTGAGAGATCTCTCCCCCCCCCCCATTGGTGTCTCTCCTTGGCGCGGCGCTGTATGTTTACGCTCGGGTGCGGCTGGGGGGGGGCACGTGGCGACACCAGGTCAGGCGTGACCCTCTACAGGTTAGCCTACATAAATATACATGAGCTGACCAGGAAGGCGGGCAGCTGGCTTGGTTGGCTTGATTAATCACCCCCTGCACTGGGCCTGACGGTTTGTGTACACTCCCAGACTGAATTGCATTGCTCCGGGCAGAAGTCTGGCCTCTCTCTCCAACCCCCGGTTGGGTTTGTTCTTACGGTCTTCCTTTTTCGCTTGCATTTTCGGGGTCAGGGTGCTGTGATGGGATACAGCGGTTTGGGAAATATATCGGCGGCCAAAAAATGGCTAAAAAAACCCAACAGAGTCAGTGGCCTGCAGGACAGTATTCAGCCTTTGGCTACATTCAGAAAGGAATGTGATTCATGGTATTTGGGTTGGACTGGGAAGGAAAATAAGGAATATCATCCTCATGTTATAATAGGGAGTAGGGAATATGTGAGCCAAGGAATTTTGGGAGTAGCTTAGTAGTTAAGGGAGCAGCTTGAGTTTGGTGGCCTGTGGGTCTGGGAAATTTTGGACAAACAGCAACAGCAACAGTCATGTAGGATACCGTGTGTCGGAAGTAGGTGTCGATATGAGTCAGATGATGCTGGAATTTAGGAAAACCCAGCCCGGCGGCGCAGGGATGTCAGCACGGTGTTCCTGGACTGTGAGGAGCTGTCAAACATCCAGTCGGGCCTGACCCGTGGCGTTACAAATACTTAGCCGTTCTTATCAGCCGTGCGGGATCGGGCATCTGCGTCACCACCAGAGCTCTCCTTTAGCAAGGCGTGACCTTATATCCGGCTCATGTCCTGAGGCATCAGAAAGAAAAAAGGGGAAAGACGCGGATGGAGGAAGAGAGAATACTGCCTGGAGCAACTAGTAAGACAAGGTCCACCCCTGAGGATAAGTAGGAGATGAGGCTCCATCAGCAGAAGATAACAACACCCACCGGGCGATGCTCTCGTACACACACACTCCTGAATGCCATTTCATTACGTAGCGATTTCTTCATAAAGATGTAAATTGTGCTCCGATCAGCGGTATTGGCATGATAATTCCACATATCGACTTAACCATAATTCATCCTATTGACTTAATCACCAATTCTGAATGCACGCCGTACTAGATTGGGCAGGAATGCTGCAGGACAGACGGGGGACGGGGGGGTGCTATCGGAATTAAAACAGCAGGCTGGCTTTTAGGGGAGGCCCGCGCTCTCGTTTTGTGGCGGGAAGCTGTCCATCTGACATTGTGTATCTGATGGTAATCACCCGCCGTAATTTTAACGATTCCGTGACCGGAAGGGTCTCCGACCGCCAGACCGTAATGTCGGTATAATGGGACATGATTATATGAGCGAGGCTGGTCTGGTACTTCCATATGAGAGTAATTTCAGGTGCCCTGGGCCTTAGAAGTGAGGCCCGGTACTAGTAACGAGACAGATAGATAAGCATCTGAGAAGCAAACAAAAACAACCCTCCTCTGGTCGTGGACACTCCGCCCATCTATAGGTTTCAATTTCTCTGTCCCAGGCGGTCTTTCCTGCGCAGGGTGGAGACGGGCGGGTCTCATTAAAAAGTCCCCACTCAAGTTCAGTGTCCATATCATTTTCCACCAGATTTAAGTCCAGGAGGACCCCTCCATCGACCGAGGCTCTGCTAGATCGTTGCTACTGCAGGCCGTGCTGCGCCTCACGACACGTGATAGGGAAGCGAAATCCCTCCGCCCCTGGCGAGCAGATAAGCAGTGTCAAAAAGCAGCAGTGAAAATGCAGCTGTTATGCTATTAAAAATAAATATTATGATAAGCCTCGTGGAATGCTTTCCTTCATGTTTGTGTGTGTCCTGCCGTGATGGCGGCTTTGTAGGGATGCACCGTGAAACTTACAGTACCCTGCAGAGGTGGTGGACAGCATAGCGGAGGGTGGCACTGCATCGTCACGCCATCAGGGTGCGGGTTCCGTTCCCACCCCGGCACTGACTGGCTAAACAGAATGTTCTCATTGTGTTTGTGTGGTTCCCTCCCAAAATCCTGTGCAGTTAGGGAAATTGGTGTCTCTGACTTGTTCAGTTGCCCCACATGGGGCAAGAGGTCATGGGAAATTGGTGGATGTAGAGCAGAGCGAAAAAATTATAATAAGGCTGACATTCAATCAACATATAAAACAGAAATGAATATATCTTAACCATAATTAAAGGAGAATTCAAACCCCAAATCAGTGACCTCTAGTGTTTCTTTAAACAGTCTTGCTGATATTTCTGTCTTGAGGTGACTGCAGTTTTTTAGGTCAATATCAAAAAACAATGGATGGTTCAGGGGGCTTTTACGCTGACAAGCGGGAGTCTCCAAAGTGACCTTTAACCCCTGGGCTTATAAACTGTTCTGTCTTGTTGTGTCTCCCCAAGGCCAGAGGCCTCACCAATACAACAAGCAGTTGAGGCTTGAAAGGTTCTAATGCAAGAAGGAAAATGCTACAGTGCACAGAAAGAGGAAAAAAGCTGATGAACAATGTGATGCTACAGTACAAAGGACGGGGAAGGTAAGGCTTGGGAAGAGGGATTTCCCAGGTGACACATGGATAAAAGCTACAAATACTGGTAATGTAGCTTCCTTGTGGCTGCAAGATTCTGATTTTCTTGAATGAAAACCAAGTCGAGACATGTGGTGAAATCTGCAATCCAAAACTAAGCCCTTAATGCTTATTTCTAGAAGCTTCCTTGTATAACTGCCCCTTAGACCTTCAGGTTCTGGTTTGAATAATCATAGGTCTGATAGATCTGTTTGAAGATAACCCTGTAAAGATAAAATATTATTTGGATTCACTTCAAAAAAGAGTAGATGTTTATATCCCAGAAATGGGTTTTATTTCGTTTGTATCCTAATTGTTTACCAGTATGACAGGGAAACCCAATAGGTTAAGTGTCAGGTCTATTCCAGACACTGGGTTCACTGCATGTTCCCACACTTTTCTCTATGATTGTATGACACGAATGGGCTTTATGTCCATATAAGTACAGTCTTTCTGTCAGAAACAAGGAAATGCCTTTCCAGGGAGAACTCAGTCACACACTCTTCTTTCTTTGCCATTTCTTTTACGCCTACTATAACATTTGTACTTAGGCACTCTGTGTACTGATATCATCAGTGTTTGGGAATCAAATAAATTGAATAAATAAAATAAATGCAGGACAACACAATAATTGGAAAGATGAATGCAAATGACAGTTAAAAACGTACAGTTAATGGTAGCTTATTTTGGGGACTTAAAATATTTTGATGTTTTCTCATTCCTGAATGTTACATCAGGAAGTTATACAGTAGTAAATAGATTGTTAATAGCTTCAGAAGAGGGAGATCTAGTTTTTCTAACGAGGCATGTTTTGTCATACATGGTTGTTTGTCACTGTGGCTGTCAGTCCTGGTGGGGTGATTCGGAAACTATGGGATTTTAGTCTGCTGTCTGCTCCACCCACCTCATTACACTGGAACCAAATCAAGTCCCTGTCTCTGTTCTATAGTCAGTGGCTTAAAGGGGCCTGGAACACCTGTTCACCTTGCACCCTCTAAACTAAAGGTCTAAACCTAAACACACCCTGGCCTCAGAAAACACAGGGGCCGCGGATGCCGGAAGTGACGTGAATAGTGACAGCTTAAGGTAACATTCCATTAACCCCCTTTTTTGTTAAGTGGCTTTGCTCCTATCATTTGTTAACTTTTTCACTCAAAACTGTCTTTTCCTGTCTTCTCTGTATTAATTATACAGTGGTACCTCGGTATACATCCGCTTTGGAATAAGTCCAACTTGGTATACTTCCTGTTTGGATGCGAAAAATTTTGCTTGGTATACGACCTTTGTTTGGAATACGACTCGTCAAAATGAGTCAGGACACAACGCGATGCCCTTGTTTACTGCCCCTCGAGACAAAGCCACGACTTCCCATGAGCGTCAGTACACCAGTTGCTACCATTCAGTGAACAACCCGTGCTATAACTCTCTTTTTACTTATTTCATCTCATTGCTTTTGTATTTATGTATTTTAGTATTAAGCAGTGTTTAAATTATTTTATACAGCCCCATCAATCTATAATTTGCCAATAACAATAGGATTTTTTTTCATGGGAATGGATTAATCATTTTCCCTGCATTTCTTGGTATAAATCCAAGGATCTGGAATGGATTATATATATTGTATATGTATATAATTAATACTTAGAGGAATATATGTGTGTGTATTATATATATATATATATGTGTGTGTGTATATGTATGTATGTATATATTACTGTAATGCTCCTTCAGTGTATATGAAGTTGGAATATATTATGCATCGATATAAAAATTGAGCTCCGTGGAGACCCAACAATTAAAAATCCCATATAAGTAAGAGGACCTTCAGGTCTGATGAATGGTAATGTAATGTGGTGGGGGGGTGGGCCATTGCGTATTCACTTGATACGATGTAAATAGTGCAGATTGCAACAGAGGAAGTCAGCTTTCCATATATCACTGAGATTACTTAAACAGTGAAAACAGTATTCTGATGGATGGCTTTTCTCGAGATGCGAGGCAAATATGGAAAACATTAGGATGCTGAAGATATGTATTAAAGCAATTATTGAACCTCCCCTCCCCCCTTGGCATCGCAGTCCCAAACCATAAATTGAGGTCCTGCCTTGCAGGTGGACTAGATATAGTGATGAGGAAGGGGTGAGTTTTTATAAGTAAACATCGGTGGCTGCCTAGAATGATAAATGAACATGAGAGGGCTTTGCGGAGAATGTTTCCAACTCTTAGGCTGAATTGCGGGCTCTGTGCCTTCATGGAGAGACGTAAAACAACCCCTTTTGAGTCAGTTGTTTTAAGCATGCTGTCTCACCAGCGGATTTATGCCAAAGAGGACGTTCAGGTATCAGGCCTTTGACGAGCAGCGTTGTTTTTCCACACCAGGAAGCACTGGAGACCAGAGTCGGCCAGTCAAATACTTTTCCTGGGTTTGTGTGCCAGGGAGCAGCTGAGGTCGGACAACGGCTGTCGGTCAGCCTACCTTACCGAGAAAAAGCCCGGCCGTCAAAGCAGACGCAAAGGGGACAAAGTATGCGTGAAATGAAAAGCGAATTAAAGATACAGCGTAGGATGGAGGCAACGTATTAAGGCTTTATTTGAACAGCTGATAAATACGTAAACCTCAAAAGATAAGAAGCACTCAAAATATTTTTTAACTGGTATGCGGCACAAGTGTTTGTGAGAAAAATTCAAGAGCAAGGTAAGCGTCCAAATATCTGAGAGTCGGAGCGGAAAAAATTCTTCCTGGATCCAGGCAGACGCAATCAAGACCTGGAGAACGCGTGCGGTATGCTATTTTCCGGTTACCGTTAAGTGATGGGGAACTTGTCAGTATAGTGTGTCAACGAGACAAGTGCTACGCACTGACACTTTGTATTCTTTTTCATTAAAATTATATACCTTCCCCTCTGTTATACGTCTTTGACAGACCTCCCTCATTGCTCACCATGCATTTTGTATTTTTTAACTTTTTTTAAATTGAATTCTTGTTTTTGAAGAAGTTAAGAAGAAAAGGGGAGATAGACAGTCCAGACAGACAGGAAGGCAGGTAGACATGGTCCTGATCTGGGGGATTCCTCCATTTACCTGGCATGCATGATTTGCTGCTTGTTTGCCAGCTTTCTTACCCTAGCTGCAGCCCATTTCCCGATGCCCCAGGGTCAGTTCCCGCTACTTGGTGCCCAGAGCAGGAAAATTCTGCCACACTGATGCTCTCCAGGGCCTAGTAAAATCCCCCAGACTGCCTCTGAGAAAACGCAGAGCCAGCTGGAGGCCATATCACTCAACGCGTGTCTAAAACTGTCACTGCTGGGCCGAGCAGTGGTTCCTGTAAGCACAGCCCATTAGAAACTCACACTGGACTAAAAGTTGTTCGTTCATTATACACAGCCCGCTTGTTCGAGGTCCTTCACTGCTGTTGCACTATGGGTAAAAAGTACTTTTACTGTGTGATGCGCAGAGGGCAAAGGCGAATCTGTTCTCTTTCTCTCCAGCTGGTTCCTGATGGCGTGGCCTCCGCAGAAACATCTGGCAGCAAATGCTCCTGGGATATCGGCGGCGACTCGGGCCTCGGCCAGAGATGACCGTCTGAGTGCTCGAGGTTGCACAAACAACAACTGGTTTGATGTTGACAACGTCGGCTGGTTGGGTTTCAGCTGCGTGCCTGTCAGCTGTCAGCAGGCTGTTAGCTGGTCTTAGCCTCCTCCTGACCCCTCTGCGGGAGGGGGGTCAGCCAAGGGCCAGCATGGGTGTGGCAGTCAACACAGTCACAGGAAAGACCATCTGGAAGGCCTTGGCTTCGCCAGCTGATTCTTGAAGTGCCCCGACTGTACTGTAGGCCCCAGACGTATCCTGTGCCGGTGGAAATGATGTGTACACTCAGGAAGAAGGTCACCAAGGACACTGTAAAGTCGTGAGAGGACCGTGGGTGGTGCTGCTGGCGCCCCACCAGCAGGGGGCGAACGTCCACATCCACCAGAGACTCAGAGCTGACTGAGCTTGTCCAGTGCAGGCTGACTTTCATTCCATTTACTCTATATTACGGGCGGGACTCCTGCTGAGGCCTGAACTAGATGAGGTGACAGCTCACTAAATCACTTTGTTTTAGTAAAACGGGCTCTTCTCCTCTGTTTCAGCCGCAGAACTCCCGCGGCCAGGAGTATCATATCCGGGAGTGATGGAATTCGGTCATAAAAAAAGGAAAAGCAGTAAGCCGCTGACAGCAGCCTTGCTTACAGGGTTCATCTCCTCCTCGCTGCGACCATGGCGGGACGATGCGGCGCTTTAAGCTCAGCAGATGATCACAACAGGAACAGGTCACAGAGGTCAAAGGTTATCCTGCATTTCCTTGTTGCTCATATAGATTGATTCACATGGCGCCCTCCTGAAGGTCTTAGAGAGACTACAGTTCCTGCTTTTCTACATTAATCCGTCACACATTCAGGGTGTTTTTAGGTAAGGCAAAAAAACACAAGTCAGTGGGGTCAAATTCCTAACAGGCTATAAAACTAACATCTAATGCCAAGAACAAAGCATTTATTTTTAATAGATGTTTTGGAAAATAATATGCATGGAATATGGCACAGCTATCTTTGTCTTATCTTTGATTTTTTATGTGTATTTTTGGCTGCACACGTATTAAAAGCCCAAGTAACAGTAGCCAGCACTAGTATGGACAGCTCAATGAATGAACGCAACAATATCTCCTTGAAAGTACAAAAATATGCCGTCATATTAAAAATAGTTGATTGATGATGTGCAGACTAAACACTGACTTCTATGCTGGATTTAATAGGCTCTGCTGTTCAGGTATGTATAACTGGTCATCCATTCAATGCCAGTGAACAGAGTGCTTAGATGTCGTGTGTGGGCTCAAGATGTTGGTCAAGCTTTGAGTTCAGACCGAGCTGATACCATCGGCAATGACACTCATCTCTCTCCGGCTTCAGCGCAGGGAGAGGAGATTGGGTCTACAGGAGGCCGGGGCCATCATCTTTGCCAGGCTACCCACCCTGGTCGCAGAAGTGACCAATAACATGCCCTGGGAAGACTGAAAGAACCAGCGAAACGTAAGGGGCTGTGTGTCTATGATATGCTCTCCAATTTTCTGATTGTAAGCTATCTGCGGGATAAAACGACTTCCATCACAGAGAGGGGATCCACGGGCCTATTTCATATCAGAGTGCAGACATCCTAATTACAAGTCAGCAGAACTTCACTCATAAAAAACGATTAACTGCCCACGAAAGAAGGGTAGCCTCCCAACGCACGCTGGCTAATGCACTTAAACAGACCAGGGACAGAGGAGCAAAAAGGCAGCTACTCCTTTGAAATATGAGACACCCCCAGAATTATTCTTACACACTAGGCAGAGACACGACTCCACACCAAGCTGGCGAGCCTTTCTGTTGTTGGCTCTCCAAAATTATATGTTTAATAGCTTTGGCTATTTTTCTTTTGTGCTCCCCCCCCCCTTTTTTGGAGTGGGGGTGCTATGAAAGAATTTTTGACACTGAAACCTTTGCACAGCTTGTAATTAAAAAAGAAATAACAAAAAAATAAAAAATAATAATGATTACCACATCATGACAGTGGGTAGTCTAACCATAAAAGGCTTGCAGCCAAAATTGTGTTGGTCCAAATGTCAAGTTGAATTGTTGCAATAATAATAATAATAATAATTATTATTATTATTATATTACGGTGAGAATTACATGTTTAAAATATATAGTTCTACAGTCCTTCAACACTTTCAATGTGTATGTTACTCCTGCCGTTTTTTAGCTATTGTGTGTGACATATATATAGTATATGTGCGCGCGATAATACGTGTTATAAATATTGTCTTTTAAAACGGAAAAGGCGTTACTCTTTAAAATTAGTTTGATGGACGGCCCATGCGCCATTCGACAAATAATTTTGTCAAGGAAGGTCTGGTCGTTAGGGTACGCATTTCGAGAGCGCTTCAAGTCAACCACATCCATTTGGATGGAGCTTAAGAGAAAATTGCGCTGTGATTTGACTCCAAAATGCGAGGCAAAACCGGGCGAATCAATGAAATTTGTGGCTCTGTTTGGAAACCGGGTGTATTTTTGGAAGCGACTCTTTGATAAAAGGGCGATCGTCGCCGTGCTGCTTCTGCGAGCTCTCTTAATGCCTCATTTAAAGGAAATTCCCCCACTGATTGGAGTTAGAGTTAGGATCAAATGTGTGATTTGGGATGGGAAAGTCATTTGGACGATGGGACTCGAGGAGAAGAAAAAAATGATCGCAGACCGATTTTTAGCATAAACCCGCCTTTAAAAATCTGTTTTAAAATGATTAAAATAAAAATTAAATTCGGTCAGTGTGTTCAATCATGGTTTAATGTAGAATCTTCAGAAGAATTCTGAGATGGTGTCATTTAACATAGCGTCCTTAACGCAGCACATTTTAAAATTACGATTTCATTAAATTGCAACGTTAATGAAGCAACGAGTACTTTTGTATTTCCCGTAATAAGTTTAATTGTCCGTTAACGACATGTTCATGCCAGCACCCGGGATGGGCTGATATCAAAATATTTGGTTGTAATTAAGTCTGAGACGGGCGATGTTATTAAACCGGTACAAAAAAAAATCTACCTGAAATATGTTGCCAGAGCCTCTTTGGCACGGCAGAATCATTACTGAAAGTTGGCTGCATATCTGTATCCATTAGTCTTGTACTTTTGTTGTCTCACACTTGTTTTTTTTTTAAGTACATTGTGTTGTATTGCTTAATGCACCGGAATGCATTGGCAGCGCTTTAATAAAAAAAAAAATCCGAATAGTGTTCTTTATGTTTTTGCTTCAGACTAAAAAAATAATAATACAGATTTGTACAATTGAAACTTCCAAGATGACATAATTCTGAAAAGCACATTGGGTGTGGAACGCAGCTCTTCAGCCTATATTGTTGACCCTGTTTTGTTTTTTAGTGACATATAATGTATGTATACATGTACATGCGTATATATATCATAAGCGTGACCTCACTTTTCCAAGAGGTATGTCCAAGTCCCACCCGGGGAAATAATGTTCCCGGTATCTTCCGGTAATACTTTACAACAAATAATTATTCCGAATTGTTTAGTGAATGAGCAACAAATGTACTGTGGGCTGGGTCCTACCGTTGAGGTGTTGTACAAAATGAAACATGTGATCGTCTTTCTTTCAGATTTCGAAATAAGTAAAATAATCACCAGCTCTATTTTTATTTTTAGCTCTCTGCATGTTGTTGGCCCGGACCTGAGGTGTTGTGTCACGCTTACAGTGTTACCCCTGGTGTCACTCCCATAATGCCCTGTAGCCAGTGGAAACCTGAAACCATAATAGGACCAGTTTATGTGTGTTCGGCGTTTATTAGGCGCTGTATTATATGTCTGTTTGTTCACCTACTGCTAACACATAATTACTTCCATCAGTCTAGGTGAGCGCAAGTGCGTTCGTAACTCTTAACCCCTTAGGTCCCTTGGTCTTTAAAAGAAACCCTTACGGATCTTAAAATTGAGCACTACTGTCTTGTGCAAATAAATTAAAAATGAACTTTGGCACCGCCCACCATACGGTCGCACTCTGTTCCACATTGCTGGTGTCCCAGTCTGTCCTGTGCATGTCTGCTTTATTCCACGTTGTACTTCATGGGATTTGAGTCATTGATATTCAAGGTGGCAGAGGTGGGTTAGCAGATGAAAAAAAGCAGGTGAGCCACCACCCAGTGCAGCCCTTCATCCTGTGATCCAGGTCACCATGCTCGCATGTCCCAGTGAGGCCCCCGACCTGCTGTGTGTCATATTAAACAGATCCAAGCCCCCTCCCAAATCTCCCCTGTCCTCACAGAATGTTGTTTTCCCACAAAGCGGTGTGTGTCTGTGTGTGTGCGTGCATATGTGTGCATATGTCTAGGTGTGTGTGTGCTTGTGCGTGTGTGGTAGGCAGGGTGTGGGGGCACTTTCATGACCTTGTTCCCCAAGCTGAACTCTGCACTTGCTGAGACACTCAATAAACACACACTTCCACAGCCAAGGAGTGAGAGCCAACTCGGTTTCCAGTTTGGCTCACTCCTCTGATGCAGGTTTCCTGTTGGAGGAACATAGTTTACTGATCAGGCTTTTTCTTTCTTTTTCTTTCTTTCTTTCTTTCCTTCTTTCTTTCTTTTTTGTGATGTATAAGTATAATCGATGCCAATATTAGTGATGTTTCTATGCTGTATGCTGTGTGTGTTCTGTAATTCTTGTAAAGTTGATCTCTAAGCTCAAGATTTGTTGCAAGGTTTTCTTTTGCCAGTTTTTCATAAGCACTGCTTATAGTAAAAAAACAAAACCTTAAAAAGACCTTATCGTTTGAATCAATTAGTTATTTTACCTGTTTCACAAATGACACGTGGAGGCACATCAAAGGATTTCCGAGGAGCAGTATCTGTAAGATTTCTGATCCTTGAAGTTTGACAAGTAGTTCGTTAGTCTAATTATGGGGCAACAGTGCCACCTACGGTTTGGATTGAAACAGCCGGAGACCGTGTGCAGAGCGTGAAGGTGCTGAGTAGAAGGTTGAAAACCAAGATCATCTATTCCTTTCCTTCCCTCTGAGATTTGTTCTAGAGGGAGAGACATGGTGTGTCCTGCCATCTGCTCTCTCGGGTATGCGGAGCAGCTCTCTTGCTTTAATGCTTCCTCCGACTGTAACGCTCCATACTGTAACGCTCACCTCTCTTTAACGCGTTCTCCGCTTCCGTAATGATTTCCTGCTCTAATGCTTTGAGGTTCTGCAGCAGATTCTCCTGCTCTCCCCAGTGCTCAGCAATGACCTGATAGTAACATTCATTGTTACTGTATATGTACCAATTTGGCTATGAGTAAAATAAATACTAATTTGCCCTAAGACATGTTATGACAGTGGTAGGCTGCACCACAGATTCTAGTCAGTGCAGCCGCTGTTTTTTTTTAATTTTCCTTATTATTGATTTTTACAAACCGCTCTGATCTCAGATTGCTCTCCCTGTATGCAGGGTAGTGTTGTTTTTCCATTTGTATATAGAAAGAAAACAATACGACTTTTATTACAAGATGCAGAATCTTTCATTGATAAAGCCTTGTACCGCAAGAGTTGGCAGACACTCACGCCCACTCGAGAATGCTTTACGTATCTTGCTGCCTTGCCTGGATAAACACTAAGACAATTCGGTGGAAATAAATGAATAAGTTAATAGAACTGCATAACTCATAACTCTTACACTGCACACACACATGTTCGTAATATTTTTGTGGGAACTCTATTCATTTCTATGGGGAGAACTGTAATCCCAAGAAGACGACCTTAACTCATACAAAGCTCATAACCTTAACCATAAGTAACCAAACAAAACACGAGACTTTTGGCATTTTTAGTTTTTTGATTGCATTCACAGATATTTGTGGGGGCCTGCAAAATAGCAGGTTTTTATTACATCGTGGGGAACATTTGGTAATATAAACATAATCCACACACACACACACAAATATGCACACAAATAATACGTATGTAATTAACGTTTATATTACATAGTGTAATATAATTAGCGACGTTAACAGCGCGACAGCTTCACAGCTTCTGGTGTAAACGAAATGTTGCTTGAGGTTCGCGTATTAGCAATATATACAACATCAGTATCAATATCATACCTAGTCGGCGGGGGGGGTGAGCGATAGTGATGATTTATTGGCTGTGAAATCATATTTTCCGTTGCGCATGGAAAAAAAAATCTAGTAGTATTCTGTCACATGCCTACCCAATATGAACGATGCCCCAAAGCCTAGGACAGAAACTGAATATGCTTAAATTTGTCAGATTGTGTAATGATATTATTTGAAGCGTCTGTCAATATCGTTTGCTGAGCAGCATTTCTGAGGTCAAGGTTCATCATCATAATTATTTATTAATAATATCATAGTATAATATATTATCATGTTATTTCATCATAACCCATACTTGGCGAATATTTAAGGAAAACTGCTGGATGGATGGATCATACTATGACTTGCTTCTGTCTTTACATGTTTCAGGAGATAAGTTATTAATTGAGGAGATGTGATTTTCCACCATTTATCGGGCTTTCAAATAAAACCTATTCTGCTTAAAGGTAACCGCTGCACTGAAAATTAAAATTTCGCAAATATGTATGTACTGTATTTCAGATCCACGTAAAAAAAGTGGCATTCATTTATGAGTAAATGTGCATTTTGTACACAGTTCCATGCTGTACTATGTGATTTCAGTAATAAATCACCCAGAGCAGAATGTATGCAGCCGTTTTATCTTTTCTGACATCGCACAGAATATGTGTTGTGCTCCTTCCAAACATACACTTTACCACATATTGACATATGTCAAAGATCGTCAGTCTCCAGGGATGGTCAAGAATATTTATTCTGTTTTTGTTTTTTATTGTATTTTTTCAGGTTGTTCCCCTATTGTTTTTCACTTTTATCCAGAGTCTTAGAAGGTGAGGCTGTTGCTGGGGTCCAGGTGGATCGCTCCTGCTGTGAGGCTGCGTGCCGTCCTTAGACCTCTGAACACTGAAGGCTCGCTTATTGATTATGTGTGTGTGTGTGTGTGTTGGGGGGAGCAGATGTGTTACAGACATCAAAGTCCCTTGGGCAGGCCTTACACTGGTGCATTCCAAAATAAGGTTAATTTTCCAGGGTTTCTGGGCCCGCTTGCTGTGAACATGCAGCAAAAAGCCAGTTTGCATTTCTTTTTAAGGCCTGTTGGTTTTTAGTGTCCTCTCTAGTGATTAATTGATGTTTTATCAGTGACACAGCAGTTCTAATTAGTCCCAATTTATAAGCAATGCAAATTGTGTCTATAATGCATTTATTTCTCATAAAAATCACTCCAAAACTGCCAAAATCAATTACTGTCCATCCTCTCTTGGAAGCTTGGACCATAGGGGTTTTTTTTAGGAATGACGCCACCTGCAGGTGTCCAGAAGGAAGTGGGCCTGCAGTCCCCACGCTGAGGTGTGTGTGTGTGTGTGTGTCTGTGTGTTCACTTGACATGTATTATACATACACTGTCCTGTACTGAGGTGGAACACCTACAGTCCTTTGACTTCTGCACGTCACCACACTTGCCACCGCAGCTGGTGGCACTGTGCTCGTCTCCCATTTAATGCCACACCCCCCCCCCCCCCCCCCGGTGAGGGCTGTCCTGACCTGCTCTAATTCAACCTTCCTGAAGGCACTATATCCCCCATTAGCCACTCCAATATACCTGGTGCGATTCTGTCATAGTCACACATCAGTCGTGATTACGGGGCACAAACACGTTCATCTGAAATGACACACATGCCTTTATTAGTGCATTATGGCCATGTTACCACTGTTCTGTACCGGGTGAGCGGACGTATATAGTGCAGGACGTATGTGTGTGTATTTTGAGGTAGAGAGTGGTGATTTGGCTTTGGCACTGTTGTAGGATGGGCTTTTCCTGCTGTGCTGCGTCCTGCTCATGCGCTTGGGCAGCCCTTTAAAGTACATGGCGGCTGTGTCGCTGTGGACGCCACCTGAGCCGTGCTGACAGAAGCGCAGCACCAGAGATAACACTGCGGTCAGGCTCGGGCCTGACTTCTCACCGCTGATTTCCCCCCACCCTCGGATTGCATCATGCGGAGCCCCTGCCGCTGATCCTCGCCTTTCGCCATGAGTGCGGTCCCGTTATCGCTGCCGCTTCCTGCTCGTCAGCCGCGTGATTGGCCGGCACCCGTGGAGAGACCCTCGGCTTCCAGACGGTTCCAGCGGTTGCATGCTTTCAGGCGGGATCGCCGCACGGCGAGGGGCCTCCACTCCGAGCGCGTGGGATGAGAGCCTGTCTGTCAGGATAATCCCCGCCAGCCCAGCGCCCGGGAAACGCCAGCCCGAATTCGGCTCTGCCAGCGTACGCCGACCGTCTGGCCATTTTTATTCGCATCATTTTCCATAACGTAACTGTCAGCTGGCTTCATCACGGCTTCCCTTATATGGACTTTCCCTCAGAAATAGAGGTGTAGGAACGAGGGGCATGGGGGGGCATGTACCCCCCAATATTTAATTAGTATTCACTCATCCCTCTGAATAAATACACATATGTATTTAAATTATTAAATTGTGTTCCCCCCCATACCAAATGCTCTTCTTCGTCTTTGCTTAGAACCGGCACCATAACCAGCCCAGACGCCTCTCATAAATGGATGGTAAGCCCCGGCCGAATCCCCCCCGCCCTGATTTATTCCCGCCGCGCCCGTGGCCTGAGCAGTCAGAGCAGGGCCTCCTTTACTCACTGTGCCCCCCCCCCCACCTAAGTGTTTGGAAATGTTATTAAGTGCAGATTTGGTGACCTGATGTATATGTATGAAGCATGCGCCGGGTGGGGGGGAGGGTGGGCCAGCGGGGCATCTGGGTGGCAGAACAAGAGAAAACAGCCTCCATTACACGGGAGGCTCCGTGGCGGGGGCAGCCATTAACGCGGCTGACGGGTATGGAGCGGAGGGCGGCGGCGGCGAGACGGTGACACCGCGCGTGACGGCCCCTTGGTGCCCTTGGGCATGCTGTCATTCATGGCACTTTAATTAATTTGGTTTCACAGTCCTCCCTACCCATCATGCTATTGTCAAGGGAGCAATGACACCACAGCAACATTAAAGGGGTACTCCACCAGGAAAGGGGGGGGGGGGAAATCATCATTTCATATGTATTTTTTTCAACCTGTGGGACAGTTAGTGTATTATGTCTCAAACAGGACCCTGGTAATCCAGAAGTGTTGCATGTGATTACCCTGGGCAAATTTACATGCGCTCCATGCATTCCCAGTGCTGCTTCAGTACTGGGATAACACAGAACCATGCTGCTCTCCTGCATTTTAATCTGCTAGCAAAAAATAAACAACAATACTGCAGGCAGAAATTAACACGCCACATATTTATTTTTGTTTTACTGTGATCAGCCGGTCTAACTCACTACTCACTACTCTTTCTTGTGCTTTCCCACGATTCCTCATTTCTGTGATGTTGTATCGAGCCATTTAAAAACGGTGAAAGTAAAACATATTAACGGTAATGACTTGTTTTAATTTAATTAGCCTTCAGTGGAATTTCTCGTGACGGAGGCGGACCGCAGACAGAAGGGAGACCCAGCGCAGGTGAGTGTCAGGGTCCCGCTGAGGGGTGTCGACACGAGCCGGCAGGATGTGCAGTGCTTGGGCCCTGCTTTTTTACACATATTAAACACGTGATAAATATGTTTCCTGTAAAATGATGGTGAGATGCTGTATATACCCTCAGCAGGCACTTAATTTGGCACCCTTACGGAATACCCAGTAGGACCCTTTTGTCTGCAGACCCACCTCGAGGGCTGACGAGCTGTGCATATGGAGATAACCTTCTGCACTCCACTGTTGTGTTTTCAGCAACTGCCCGTACATGGATTTTTTTTTGTTTATTGCACCATTCTCTGTAGTCTCTAGACACTGTGGTGTGTGAAAATCCCAAAAGGATGGCTGTTTCTGAGATGCTGGGACCACCATATCTGACATCAGCAATCATAACACATTTAATTGCTTAGATCATCCTTTTCTCCATTTCAAAGATAACCGAAGTGATTCAGTAACTGAACTTCTCGGCCCTGTTTGCACATTCTGTGTCTTCATGTCCTGCTGTTTGCATTAAAGTGCAGGTTTACCTAAAAAAGTGACCTCAGACTGTGTACCACATAAATAGCAAAACACAATTTCAAATGACAAACTTCCACATCATGTTTAAGAAATTTGAAATAGCCTCAGAAATTTGCCTGCTATCTGCATGTGAATTATGGCATAAAATCTTGTGCAATAGCTTTTAATATTAGCTCTGCTGCCAGCAGTGAGATTTTTAAAACCTTGAGCAGAAAGGATGGAATTTAAACAATTTGATAGCTCCTGAAATTACTTTACCTAGCATCAACATAGTGTTACGATTCTTCAAATTTCTACTCCTTTACTGACACCCCGAAACACTTCAATGAATCTGGGTTTAAGAATTCAAGACATACTCTACGTATCTATTTTCAGGAGCAATCTGGGTGGATTTAATTCTATGGTTCATGAATAGCCAACATTTTATTGACAAAGGTGTGACACAAACACACCTTAACAGACCACTCTCTCATACAGCGTTTTGTCATTTTAATAATCAGTCTGCACCTTTACAGTGGGGTAACAGACAGGCAATGAACTTGAAGCCCCTTGGCCCAAACACACACACACACACACACACGCACACACACACACACTCACATGCACAGACACGCACAATAAGCCATTGGTGAGGAATTCCTTTGTGAATCTGAGCCTCTGATTCAGCCCTGGCATTGTGCAGGCACCTCAAATCTGTCACGCACTCTAAGTGTGCCGCCCCAAACACGATCCGGCACACTGGAGAGCCGCCAGTGACACCGCGTCCTGTCTGCGGCTCGTGCCTCTCAAAGCCAGCGTGAGCCCAGACGGCCCTTATCCCCTTTCCATCTAACATCAGGCACGATAAGGTATCGCCATTAAGGCAGAGGATGCAGTCAACATGGCGAGTCATGGAAATATGTGTATGAATCCGGCACATCTTCCAAGCATGTGTAATTACTGAGCATATTGTATTACCTACTTTTAAAAAATGTCATTTATCTGTTATATACACATATATATTTATTTTTTTCTACGCAGAACTATTCGTGCCTTAATTGTCCAAGACCTGACATGTTTATAACTTGGTATCCATTTCCATGAAAGATACTCAGGTTTAAATTTAATGAATTTAACAATTAGTAACTGACGCTAACGACTCTGTGGGGAGAAGCGCACTGTCACTGATACAGATGTTGGTACGCGAGGGCTTATTTTATGATCGGTATATTTTTCACTAATGGCCTTCCTGCCTGAATCCCTTTCCTGCTGCAAGAAACAGGGACTTTTGACTTTGTTTAGTGTTAATTCCCACACAGGGCAGCCCTACCACAAAGAGCTGGGAAACAGAGCTTTGGCACCTCTGACATCACAGCGCATAGCACCCCAATCCCCCCCCCCCCCCCACACACACACACAGACACAATTAACCAGATATAATGTTGCTATGGATAGGTAATTGAAGGTTTAGATGATGTATATTTTATATCAAAGCTTTTTTAAATATCATTTATAATGCAATGCAAATTATGGTTTCCCAGACTCCAGATATGTATCATGACCTCTTTATTAATTACATACGTTTCATCACTGTCAGACGTATACCGCGTGTGTTTAAATAGTGCATCTGAATCAGCATTCTGCTGGTGGCGGCAGAGTAATATCACGGGACCATGTAAGAATAATCCTTTAAAAGAAGAAAAAGCGGCTAATCTTAAATTTCTGTAATTTACTGTTAATAAATGGTCATTGAATGGTGAGGGAGAGCATTTTCTATTTCTTCATAATTTTATAATGCTGATATCCAGTAGCCTTAGTTATCATGGGCTATAAAACCATAATTTTACCCATTAACATTTGACTCAATAAATCCATATATTTCTCATAGAATAATATACATTTTTAAAAGATTTTTCCCTCGTGTCTCATTCAAAAAGTGCATTCTGACTATTAATCATCCTGATTGTTGCTTTCTCATCAGTAGGCTGCGAATACTGCATACTGCTGTATCCTGGATTTTCCTTGAGGGTTCTTATAATATTGTATTTCGGTGGATTATGTTTGACTATAAGCAATTAATAAGGAGCTGAACATATAAATCAGTTTTTAATGTAGTTTTTGAACGTGCAGGAAAATACTTCACTCTCTGTTGTCGTGGTTGACCTGCGTACAACTTTTCTTTCATACTTATGTATAATTCTGAACTGTTAATCTCTCCCTGAATCAGATGAGGAGAGAGTTTAAGACATTGCCACAAAAAATACATTTTTTTCCATGCAATAAACGTGCTCCTCTCGCATTCCAGCGAGTGGATGGTTTGAAGGCAGCCTTATCTGCCTCTGACTTTGGGAGCACATTTGTCACTGGTGAATAAGTATCACCTTCTTCCTGCTTTCTGGAGGAAACTGAGAAGGATATTCCATCACTCTCTCCGTTCCTGAAAGCGAGAAGAATGGATTACGGAATGGCGTCTCCTGTAACCTGTGAAGTTACTCGACAACAAACAGAAAAGGGAATTTGTTGCATTCTTCCTGACCGCTGTGTTGCTGTGGGGAAGAGGTAGATTGTGTTACTGAAGCTGAGCAGAGGAATGTTCTTAAATAGCTGTCCTAAGAGGAATACCTGTATCTACACAACACTGTAATTGGTGCTCCTTGACAAATGAGGTGATAAACAATCATTGTTCCATAATAGATCTTTTTGTTCACTAGGTTTAAGAACAATATATCACCATTCACGCAATTTTTCCCCTTCCGCGTTAAAGGAGGCACTTTCTGAGATGAGCTGGTCAGAGGTATGGCCCATTCAATCAGCTGATGATTTTTTTACATAGTGTATTTTTCAGTAATTCTCAACCACTTAAATTTGAAAAGTTCCACATTGTGGCCAAGCAACCTTTCAGGATTGCAAAATAATCAGCCAAAAATGTTTTGACAAGTAGGAATTTGTAGCTGAAGGTTAGACAGTTAAAAAATGGCAAAGGAGAACTTACAAGCATTTAAATATTTCAATCATTCGCTCCATGGGTGTTAACATACATGGCCAAGGTCATACTGTAGCCCCAAAAAGCCTAAAACATGTCCTCTTAACTTATGTGTCGTGCATTTGTGAGGGCACACTTGCCTTTGATATAAATGATCTTACAGCAATCGTCGCTGCCCTCTGTGAGCGAGAGGTAGGAAACGTGTAATTATGGTAATGGACGTTTTACGTAGTCTTCATCTGGGACAAAGACTCTTTGAGTGCTCGCCCTGGAATGCGGCCATCAGGCAGCAACAAAAGCCCGTTGAAGTTAGCCCAAATAATTCCTTCAGCAGAGGAAAAGGGGGGGGGGTGACTTAGCCTTAGCTGAAGGACAGGCGGAGCCATCGTGCCTGGAGTCCTCAGGTCTCCGCACAGATATTAGGATAGTGAATTCCCGGCGTGCTTTAAGGTCGCCGGCAGGTGAAGCCGCTCCCGGTTAGCGACGGTTATTGGCTACAGGTAAAGAGGGGGAGATCTTATCGTCTTCGCTCTCCCACCTGCCTGAGGGCTCCTGTAATTAGGAATTAGAGAATTTAATAGCCAGAACACTGCGGGCCCATTAGACCGCACTCAGATAATTGGAGCTTTCATTAAACGGGTTTGAGTCGTGTGCTGTCTTGTCAGAGGTATTATGTGGCAGGGCGGGCGGAGGGTGGGGAGGGGGGGGGGTTGGTAGGCCTGGCTATTTTAGCCTCATGCGCAGATAAGAAAGATCCCTTCAGGTAAAAGATTACCGGTGCACTGGAAATCATTAGTTGTTGTCTGACATGTTAGACAGAGAGAAAATGGGTTTTTACACCCAGTGTTTACTTTGTAATAGTCGTACCAAAACCTGGCCTTTAGTTCTGTGTTTAAAATGCACAAGCAGTATTCCTACCTTGTGCGTTAGTTCAAACAAAAAGGACAAGATAAAAGTTATGAAATATATGTATTTTAAAACATTTTGATAAATTTTTAAAATTGATTTCCTAATTTTTATTCCTAAACCCTTTCTGAGCTGATTAGCATACCTTCCTCCCATTTTGTGTGAGAATAATTACGAAATAGGCGCTTGGTGTTTAATTACAGTTCTCCCAAAGAAGTTGACTTTGATTCAATTACTCTGCTTTAATGTCAATCACCGCGAAACCGGTTTGCCCAAACGTGATTATTTCGAACGAAGAAGGTGTCCCTATAGTAAACTTTCATTACCTTCATAATGGCTTGGGAAATTAGCCTTGAGAGCAATGATGTCATTTGCTGTTAACATTTGTGGAACAACAAGCAATAAAACATTATGCAGGATGCAATTAAAGCCACTTTAACATGGTGGCAGTGGGTGATAAAGCAGTAGCCTCAGGCTGCTGGAGTTAACCTTGACTGGGGTCAGTTTCCCATGCTTCTCCTCACACCCGCCATACAGTTGGTCCCGCAGAATGAGGCGTCCGTCTATGTACCTTATAAGAAAGGGGTGGGGGGGGGGTCCTGTCTGGGGAGTGCGTGCCGCCCC
>JAODLD010000045.1:11499139-11537605 GCA_026781065.1 Mormyrops boulengeri | reverse complement strand
GCCGGCTCCGCGTCCACGGGGGCGACCCCGCAAGCGGCGTCGGGGGCCGGGGGGGGGGCCGCCGGGGGGGGGGGGGGTGGCCCCCCCGGGGGGGGGGGGGGGCCCGGGCGGGGGGTGGGCGGGCCCCCCGGCCGGGGGGGGTGGGGGGATGGCCGTGTGCACTGACACCACGCACTCGGTGAGTTATAACACGGGCATAATGCGTTAGGCCCGTCATGAGAGTTTTATTTACATGCAGACTCTTTCAGAGACTCTACAGACAGATCCCATTTATTCTGGTATTTTTTATGTATAAAATGAATCAGCATTCATTTTCAGGAGGGTATTTATGAGTAAAACTGATGTACCTTAATCTCTATTTAATTGAGATTAATTGTATTGTCACCCCAGGCCTACTGGTAATATTTCAGACATTTATTTAAAATGATTTATTATCCAGTATCTTTTTAATATCTAAAACACCCTATTTCAGAGTATTAAATGGATTCTCTTGCCATTGTCATGTATTCTGTGGCTGGATAAGCCTTCTGTGTCTCTAAGATATGCACGCGTGATAAAGTTATAATTGCACTGGGTTATTCATCCGATAAAAAGTGTGGATTTCCTGTTTGAATTCATCTGTAATCTCTTATTATTCTGATCATAGACCTCCCATTTTAGATAAGGAACAAATAATATATTTTTATTTTATTATACTTGTTTTGAGATGTTCTACTTTTCATAATTACCTTAATCAACTTCATTTTTTATTTTTTTTTATCAAGTAATAGCGTACATTATATAGAAATAAGACCTTTACACACAGATTAATTCAACCAGTGGATTAGGTTTCTATTACATTGTGGGGACAAAATGTTATTTTGATATTGTGGGGCCCATTTTTCAGGTCCCCACAAAGATCTGTGACTGCAATCAAAAAAGTCAAAATGTCTCGTATTGTATTTCGTTACTTATGGTCAAGGTTACGGCAGGGTAGGAGTTAGGGTCAAATCTACAAATCATGAACTAATCATCATGAACAAATATAGTTGCTACCTGAGATAAATGCATCACGATTCAGAATTAACATACTGTATAGTAAAAAGTATAGTAACTGCTTGGGATAAAAGTTGCATCATGATTCATTAATGATGAAAAAATATGAGATCAGTATTTAAATTGTGATATTCATGACTTGCTTCAGTAGTTCCTTTAGCAAGGTTGCCACCTTCCACACTTCTGGCGTGACACTCACGCTTTCTGACTCTCATGCTCACGCAAGAAGTCTTATGGGAAATGTATATCATTCCATTATAAACCGAAAATCTGCTACATCAAAAGCGTTGGAGTAGTTTGCAAACCCTACAGACTATTTACAAGGTAATAAAACTGTTACATATATGTAAATGTGTGTGCAGACTGGTCTCCACTTGAAAATCTCACGCCAGTCAGCTGACCAAAGGTGGTAACCTTGCTTCAGTAGCTCATAAAGATTTACAAAATTAACAGATAGAGTAACAAATACAATAACTGCTCGAGATAAAATAAGCGTTACGATTCATTCATGATGAATTAACATGAGATCAGTATATAACTAACACTTAGTTTGTGGTTAATTAACACATAAATAATGATATAATTCTGTACTTGTGTCCCATCAAGTGTTACTATATATATACAGTATACAAATAACTTGAATGAGTAGAATGTGAGACAGTTTCAAACTGTCTCTTATTGTACTGATTTGTACTGATCCTTCAAGTTCCACTTTGCTTCAATAACAGCAGCATGTTTCTTAGGTAAAGAATTTCCTTACTGCTTGTTAAGCTCATATGCAATAAAACCAGTTTTGAGGCCAATGGGTCCATTGTTCACAAAGGGGGTGTCCATCTTTACCTTTAAACTTTAGTCCCGCCTATGTGATCTCTGTGGGCACACTGACTTTTTGATCAACACAAAATAATAGCCAAAATAATAATAATAATGAATTTAACCTACATTTTAGCTCAGCATTCGGGATCTACTGAGACACAGTGGCCAACAGTGATTTTGGACAGAAGTGTATCTCCGAACTAGTGTTGTAGATTGAATACAAGTCTGCCATTTTGACTTATATTCTGCTGATATATTGTATAGAATTTCTTCAGTCTCGCTTTTTCCTTCTTCATGGTGCATTGTGTCCTGTGTACAGGTCAGCCATTGTGTTTATTCACTCTCACACAATAGGGAATTATGCTGGTCACCAGCACTACATATCAATGCCAGGTTTGGTTACTCTGAAGTCACCTTTGGTAAGTGCATGGATTTAAGATTAAGCATTATTCATTGTGTGATCGCTTACAAAGGTCCAGCTTGATACAGTCACCACGACTCTCCACCTGAAAGCTAAAAGAATGTAACATATACAGTAGGGATTGCATGATGCATGTACTTAAAATGCATGAATGAATTCTTTAATGCCTTCTACATACATACTTGAGTACATATTGAAGGGGAGCACAGGAAAACCCAAATGATGTGAAGATATTTCTGCTTAATGAATGAAGAAATCGGGCTCTAGTGCTGGGGTTGTGTGTCTTTCAGGTACAAATCAGTTATATATTTATGAGGTTCTAGAGTCGTACTTACAGAACAGTGTTGCGGAAGGTCATCACTACAGCGTTTGCAGATGAATTCTCTGAAGTGCTCAGAAACCCTGAAATAACGGTACTGTTATTATCATTAATGAGCATGTGTGTGGATTGCTGTGCAAATAAATATAGGTACTAAACTGCTATGTTCAATTTTAATGACTTTTTAGTGAAATGTTTTATTATAAAGGGTTTTTAAAGGGTTTTGTGTGAAAGCCTTGCAGCAAGCCTATAATCCAGTCATTAAAATGTAATTGAATGTAAGCTATATCATATATAGCAAGTATATCATATATATAGAGAGAAATAGTACACTTGAATGTTCATTTTTGGGGTGAACCTCTTCGGCTTGTTTTTAATTATAACGAATTTTACAAGGAAAAGGCTAGATTTTAGCAAATCATTTAGTTCATTATTATCCACTGAGATGTCTTGTTATGTCCTGTAAATTTGATAACACACATAAACATCAATTTTGCTGCCACTTGGACTGAACGCACTGTGTAATAATTCTACAAGCCCTGGAAGTACCAAACCTCGCATAATTCTATTTTACCAATTTAAATTAATGATCGTATTAAAAATCAATATCCTCACAGCAATCCTTGCCAGTCATTAAAATTCATTACAATACATGACTAATTAAAAAGGACATTAAACCGGATGGTATTTTAATATCTTCCTCCCATGCCTCTGCACGAAGCTGGGGAGCATAGATGTCTCGCGGTAATTAAGCGCACGGTTCCGGCTACGTTTCCGAGGTGACGTCCGGCGTATCGCGTGACTGCGACTGCAGCAGCATTAGCGTTGCACGCGAATCGCACCTCAATCAATCGATAGCGACGTTATGGTTTGCCCGTCATGCCACTGGCTCCGTCGCGTGCGCCGGCGCCGCCTGCCATTTCCGTCGACTCTCTGTGGTTATTGTGCCTGGATGGGTGGAGATGAGCTCCGCCAGAGATGTACAAGCGCGTGGCCACGGTGACCAAAGTGATGCAAGCCCATATAATTACATTTTGAAAGGGGTAATTTGTCCGCATTTTTGGCATTTCTATTTTGCGTGTGTTACTCTTCAGAGCTTGCATTGTTTCTTCAAGCAACTACGGGTGACTAAGTGGCCACATTTTGTAGCTTAGCTGACACATCTATCAAAGGCAACTTATAATTTTATTTCATTTGCAAAGCTGGATGTATTGAGTGGGCACATTTCAGGTCAACTACCGGACCCAAGGACACAACAGCAGCACCTATCCCAAGGATTGGAATATGCGAGGCTCATCTTCCTAACCACTACAAGACCTGATGTCCTATTGTGGTTTGGAGGTCGGGTGAAACTTCCAAACTAGAGACTTCCTGGATTTTACTTTAAGGCCTTATTTGAGCTGCGTTTCAGACCGGGGGTGTTTCACAAAGCAGGATATCTTCATTAGCCGTATAACTTAAGCCAGGGGTAAGGATTGTGGAATACCCCCCTAGATGCCTGCTGGGCCCCAATCTGTGGGCAGGGATGCCCCTAAAGATTTTGGGCCCCATGACAACATATTATGTTGAGCTCCCACCCCGGACCAATCCTATCATGTTTCAAAGTTTTTAGGGCACTTGTCACTCAGGGGTCTTTGGAATCACCCTCCCCCCACCACCACCTTTTGGGCACCCCTGTCTGTAGAATGCACCCCAAGGCACAAAATCAGGCCCACGACCATCGGATGTGCATCAAGTAAACACAAAAACTAAGGAGCTTCTTCTCCTTCCTGGCACGGCGGAGGGTAGGAATTTTCCCCCTGTTCGCCATTGATAAAGAGCCTTGGATTAGGCAGAGGCAGCAATTTCAGGTCCAGAAAGTAAAAATCCAGACCAGGATTTTGCTTCAACCAACCAGCTGAGCGTAAAGAGTCACAGTCAAATAGTGCTCAAGTGGTTGGTTGAAACAAAATCCTGGTCTGGATTTTTATTTTCTGGACCTGAAATTACCACCTCTGGGATTAGGCAGCAGAGCTGAACCCACCTTGCTGTTGAGGGCACTCTCTCTGCCTCCCTGTTTGGCTTGGCATTCGCCAGATCCATGCTGCACCCTGTGCCTGTGATTCATGAAGCTGTCCACTCAGATTAAGGCACCTTGGTTCAGGTAGAGGAGAGCTACAGGGGTGGGGTGTGCCCACGCCCCCTGCTTTCTGTCACTGGAGGCAGCCAATGAGAAGGCTGTTCTTGCTGGGCAGTCGACAGGATTGACTCCGTCTGATTGGTCCCTTATGATATTCTGAGCCCCATTAAACACCTCAGGTTTTAGTGAAGTGGAAAAGCAGGGTCAGAGCTGGTTAAAGGCAGTTATTTCTAGGTTATACTGTTTTGCCTGCACAACTCCCACAGATATGCAAAATTTAAATAGTTGAGTTTTGAAATTGACTGTAACTCACACTTTTATTTTTCCTGCCCTGCTACTGCTATGTATCGAGATTTATCTTTGTGGCATTTTTGCCAAAACAGAAATAGTGAGAACATGATTTCGATTGCAGTGATGCTTGTCAGGCTAACAGTGTTTTCAGCATGTCTGTGACTGACCAGCTGGCATCACTGAGAAGTGGATAGAGTCGTGTCAGGGTGTTAATCAGAGGTTTGTACTCTGCATTCACTCTGCGGGACTCACGTTAGGCACTGTAATGACAGTACCCGTAACACGCTGCCAGTTTGTTGGCATGGACCAGTGCCAGTGGTGACCAGAAGAAGCAGTGTGGGCTATAGGGCGAGCCCCCCCCCCAACACACACCCCTCCGCTTCCCCAGGACAGAGAGCAGGAGTCCCCTAGCCAGGGAGAGAGACAGTCCTTCAGCCCCAGTCGGGTTCACTCTCCATCAGGGAGACAGATCGGGCCTGACACCATCACCAGGAACCGGAGCTCGGGCTGGGGAGAGCGGCAGGGAGGGGGATCATTTGCCCCCAGTTTTTCTGCGCCGGTCGAGCTATTTTCCATATCGCAACGAGGTATAATTAATGTGATTACCATATGCGCAAATGCAGCTGACAGCTCTAGATTAAGGAACGATGTAATACTTATAAAAATGCACAATGCTTGGGAGAATTTGGTGAGTAATTTATGAAGCAAGATTGAAAGACTGTTTCCATCCCTCGTAGAACCAATGGAGCGGAGCAGATTAATGAAAATACTCCGATTGTTTAAAATCTCTGCATGCCTACAGCAACTCCTCTGAGTAACGCTCAGGGTTAACGAGAAAACAGCATTACAGAAGGCCCCTGTTGGGCTATTTCTTATAATATAAACGATTATATAATATAACTATAATAATAATCAACTTTGAGTAATTTTCATCATGTCAGAAAGGCACATTACATGACGTCAAGGAAATGCATCAAAAAAAAAAACTCATGTAGTATTTTATTAAAATGATCTTTTAAAACAAATGTAATACACTAGCTTAAGTATTTTGACATTTGAAATACATTGCATAGGAGTACATGTTTGTAAAGTTGAAAAACAAATAATGTACAATATAAAATTTTATAAGCATATTTTGCATTGTTACAAGTAATGAACAGAAATGGACCAGTCAAGTTTAAACAGAAAAAAATCTTGTCTTCAGAAATATCTTTATAAAAGTAATCCAACCACCTTGTGTTGCACCATCCTGTGCTTTTGCACTTCTTTAAGTGATTGTGAATCCCTCCTTTTATCATCACTTTTCGTCTATTTGTCGCACGTGGTCTTGAGGGAACTTCATTTGACTTGTATCACAGAAGCTGGCAAGGACATTTAATACTTTCTTTTTGCATAAAATGATAACTTTGAGGTCTTAACGTAAAGATCTAACGGCAGCTTGAACAGTCCCCACAATCCAGAAGAGCTCTTTTCAGAGAAGTTCTCCTTGCCTCTCTCGAGCTTCGGCACTCGTGCTCCCGCTCACGGCCCCCAGAGACCCTGGCTTCCCTCCCGTTGCTGTTTTCTTCTCACCGTCTTTGTTTGGTTTGAGAACGAAAGCGCAGATCGTGGCTTGGCAGCAGTAAGAAAGCCCTTTCATCCAAAGCAGCCTTTTCCAAGCTGGTGTGAACTGTTTGGATTTCAGGATCTTTCTCTGTAAGAAGCAGGCCTGCCGCTATTTGGATAAACCCTTTAAATTAGGTCTGAGAGCCCTGAGATTTGTTTTTTCATTTATTCCTTATTTTTATCCAAAATACACAGCATGACTTTTTTTTTTTCTTTTTGTCGATGGAAATTTTTAGCAACAGAAGAAAGATGGGGGGAAGATGAATCATGTGCTTGTCTGTTTTTCGCTGTGCAGAAATTGGGTGGGCAAAACGCTTCTGGGTTTCCGGAGACGCCGCTAGTTGTTGAACCCGGACCAATTATCGACTGAATTTGATGCAGGTGACTTTGCAGTGTAAAGACCTAAAAGAAAGTACAGACTATTATGGCGGTCCATCATCTGGCTTGGGTGACTTTTGCCGTCGTCATTGGCCAGAGACGTAACCATGAACAAATATTGAAATAAATACAAACTGTTCTGCTATAACACATGCTTATGAAATGCAAATGTTCTCATACAGGAAAGTGGAGAATAATATGACAAAAAAGTGAAATCACTTTGACCTACATGCAGTTTTTGCAACAGCAAGTGAACAGGAGTTTCCATATATGATTGTTAAATGGGCGAAAGATGTCTGTGTAATGATAATCTCGCACTGGTTTATACACAGTTTCATCCCAGGCATGGTTACATTATGGGTAACACACCTGAGCGAAACTCCAAGGAGGAATGCATTTCATACTAAGTTAGCATAGGTAGCATTATTTCGCAAGTGTGAATTTTACCAAATCTACTCTATTCCCATAAATAAGACTCAATGAGGTTTTCCAGAAAGTCGACTGTTTTCCAGAAATATGCTGGTTAAATATTACAATGATGAGTGTAACTGTAAACAGTTTTGAGTGGCCCAAAGGCATTGTTTTCCTTAAGTCTTGGAAGTTTTATTGTGTCATTTTTCCATAATGTGAGGTGTTTGTCCTGAGCCCTGTTCTTTACGGTGTGATGTAGGAGACGTTTGGTCTGAGCCCTGTTCTTTACGGTGTGATGTAGGAGACGTTCGTCCTGAGCCCTGTTCTTTACGGTGTGATGTAGGAGACGTTCGTCCTGAGCCCTGTTCTTTACGGTGTGATGTAGGAGATGTTCGTTCTGAGCACTGTTCTTTACGGTGTGATGTAGGAGATGTTCGTCCTGAGCCCTGTTCTTTACGGTGTGATGTAGGAGACGTTCGTTCTGAGCACTGTTCTTTACGGTGTGATGTAGGAGATGTTCGTCCTGAGCCCTGTTCTTTATGGTGTGATGTAGGAGACGTTCGTCCTGAGCCCTGTTCTTTACGGTGTGATGTAGGGGGTGTTCGTCCTGAGCCCTGTTCTTTACGGTGTGATGTAGGAGATGTTAAATATTAAATAAATTTTAAAATAAAAAATATAACATCATAACAATCATAATGAGCTAAACCCTGTCTAAATCTTGTGTTCTCTACTACTATAGTCACAGATCTGTAAGGATGAACACCCCTATAGCCATAATTATTAGCCTGGTCTGAATTTCCTGGAAAAGGCACGTTTTATGCCACAGGGAGACTTATAAGCAGAGGCTGCTTCTGCCTTGCTGTGGTCATACTGGACCATTTGGATGATGTCATCTGAATGAGTTAGCCCATTGGATATCTTTCTAGCAACATCTCCATGGTACAACAGAGGTGACAGTCTTGGTCTTATCAACTACTCTCTCTCCAGTGTTGGTGTGTTTTATTATATTAGGAAAGCAAAATGTTCCCAAACTGTCAATTATGACTAACTGCAACCAGCATTATCTACGTATAACCAACTCATAGTCACAATCAGTATAATGAATTTAGGTACCACTTATACTTTATGTGTTTATTCATTTCCTTGTGTGTATGAAACCAAAAATTATGTACCGAATGGTATATGATGAAAATGTGTACTGTAAAAGCCCTAGTTTACACTGTGATCCAAGAGACGTTGATCTTGAGTCCTCTTGATTACAGTATAATGTAACAGATGACTCTCATCTCTTGAGTTTGTTGGCTGCGATGGACCAATGTGGGAGTTATTCATACGACCTGGGACACAGGATACTGGTTTAAGTGCAGGGATTTCTGAGCAGTAATAAGGTCTGAAGGAATCTGATGTAATCTCTATGCTGTAGAGGTACTAATAATACTAGATGGGAACAGCATGAAGGGTGGTTGAGCTTCTATGTGCATCTTGTTCTGTGTTGATTCAGAACAGATAGGATTAAACCTGTCAAGTTATTGCCAGCAGAGGAAGGATCTATCCTATTTCAACCAGCCTGGAGCTCTCCTTCGAGTTACGTCTAATACGAAGTAGATTGCAATTGCTTGCTGAATGCTTTTCACTCCATTTATAAATCAAAGAACTAAATCAATTTTTAAAGGCGTATAGAGAGCCTATGGTTATGTATGTGATGATTCATTATGCTAAAACGTATTACAATACAATTAAAATAAAATTAAGCAAATGTTGCTGGCTGAAATTCAGCTTTATTGATGCTAACAATTTACTAATGTAAATTGGAATTTTACATATGAGACAATTACTTCTTTGCTCAATGGAAAGGATACCCCCCCACACAAACTTCCCCTCCACCACACCTGACTTTCTTGGATACTGTGGCCGCTGTATCGCCATGGCGACTGTGTTGCCATGCCAGGACTCCATTTGGGTGCTGGAGGAATGACAGATTTTTATTGGCCCTGATTTACAGAATTAGTTAACCTTTATATGAATGTTGCTGTAGGCCCTCTATAAGGCCCGTGACCGTTTAGGTTAAATCAACCAGCAGCTAATAAGCCCGACTTTAGTCGTGGTTTTTAGGTTTTATTTATGCCAATTTATCCATCTGATTACTTTTTTGGAATGGAGCAGAAATGCCACATGTAACATTGCTTTATTTGTGTGTGTTAAAAGTGTTAAGAATCTCGTAATTCACAAATAAAGTGTTTTATATCTGTAATTAAAATAACTTTCCCCAGTGACTTTTTGTCTGTTTATTACTTGTGAAACAAGTGATTGAGTCTGGTTTTTGCTCCTGCATTGAATCTGAATATTAGATTTGATGTGATATTATGTTACTCTTTAAACCGCCATGTGGAGGGAGCCACTTACATTTCCTGTTACAGCTTCATCATACATTTTCAAGAAACCCTTTGGGGGAGGGGGGGCTGTTTAATACAGTCTTTCCTTCATCATTCTATACATCATAACCTGTGGATATTTATATTTGAGGTGTTTACAGTCTGGAGTGGGGGGCTGTGATGGTTATGGAAATCAGGTGGGAGTTTTGAACGTAGAACAGGAGATCAGTGTCCCTTCTGTAATTGCCAGTGACAGTCTTTATTGTCCTCGAGTCCCCATGTGTGCCTGCAATTCAATTTACATGCGGTTTCTGAGTGGGTCGCGACGCACTGGGAGAAAGGGGATCTCGTGTTAGCGCTTAGCATCTGCCAGTCCAGTGGTCATTTTGACTCATGCGCCTACAGGGCGTAATTGTCTCAATGAAGTGCTCTGGCTATGACGTGCTCGTTAGCAAGCAAGCGCGTTTGCTGGCTCTGATGAGGCTCCGAGCAGAAAGCCATTTAGGCCGGGCCGGGAGGCCGGATCTGTGTGGATAAACGTCCCGGGTCACCGCCGGGTAGTGCGGCGATGGGCGGCGGAGGCCTCTGTGTCTGTGACAGCTCTCGAGGAGTCGCCTTAGATTAGCGTCCGCTTCCCGCAAACGTAAATCAGAACCGTGCAATTAGAAGGACGGGTTTTAATTGATGCCGCTTCCCAGGCTGCCTCTCTGGATGCGCCGGCTTTGAAATGATGCCGACCCGAGTGGAGGGGGGTAATTAGCTACACACCTTCGAGGGGAGGGCCAGGGAGGGGTTTCTGTTATCCGGGGGGTACGATGTGTTCCGATTAATTAAGACATTTCACTTCATTTTTCATACGACAAAATGAATCCCTTGAAAATGTGGGATCCCTGGGGGTGGGGGAAAGGCAGGGAGGGGGGCACGGGTTTAAATCGCTTACGGACTCTTCTCTACAGAATCTATTAAAGCCATGCTTTCATCCCGCCGGGTCCCGCTCGTATTTTATAAATATATATATTTTTCTTTATGTGCGCTGCGTATGCTGCATTAATGTTTCAATTTTCTAGTCTATTAAGATTACTTCAGAAAGAAGTAGATAGCAGAGCGGGGCATGCGTGTAATCACACAGCGATACAATGACACGCCTAGGGGCAGGCAGCGGCATAATGACCACGCCATGCCCACGCTGGCAAATTAACCGGTTATTCATCTCAAAATGGAGGATCGCCGCTAGTTACGGACACCGCTGTCAGTCGATTGTGAAATATCAAATATAAGGGACGAAAGGAAGGTATTTTGGGTAAGAAGGTACTTTCTAGAATGTCTCAGAATATTGTCAAACGTTTAAAGAACATTAATCCTATCAATTGTCTTGTCTCTTCAAATGACCAGTACTATAGACAACAGTAGTGCCAAGAAGATATGGTCAGCCCGAAGAATACCCCAGAGAGCCAGTTTAAGGTCCAACTCAGAGGCACAGTCTTAAATATTCTCTGGCTGCCCTGTCTCGCTGATACAGTAGTTCCTCTCCGGTCCGGGTGTGGACCTGTGTTGCCCCCTCAGCCGGACGGAGATGTCCGACACGCCTTTCACTCAGGTCGGTTAGGCTGCTCCTAGGCAGACTGTCACTGCCCTGCTCCCAAGGGCTTACAGGATGCATGTTACCCTGGCCACAGCGCATGTATGGCCCCCTGACGGTGGCAAAAAGGCTAACAAGGACCGAAGAGTGAATGACAGAGAGCGCAGTTGTGATCACATGACTCCCATTGTTATTTTCATGCCAGTTACTTTCAGTTTTGTTGAAGACCCTTGGGTGACTTTTCATATACAGTCGTAAAGATATTGACAAATTTGAAACAAATATTTCAGTTTTAAATTCTTTTAGTTAATTATCTGTATACAGAACACCATCACTTGTTATATGTAAACCCATTCTTTTCGTTGGTAAAGACAAACACGGCATCCATATTGGAATGTTATGTAATGCGCGGTGGAATGCACAGCCATGATTTCTGATGGCATGGCGTTTAAATTCGCTCCCGTCGAGCTGCAGGCTTGCCCGTCTGAAGCCCCCTCCCCCACACCTGCTGCACTGCCCCGAGGGTAGGCCTCGTGCACCTCCCCAGTGACCCCATCCCTCTCTCGTAGCACCACATATCACATGCTGCCGTGTCGCCAAGAGCTAGCAGCACATGTCTCACCGCTAAGTACCGTCAAGCAGTGGGACCCTGAGCTGTCTGTAGGGGGCGCCCGTGGGTCAGCCAGTTGGGACGCCACCATTCAGCAGTGGGGTGACACTACTCAATGCCAGCTTGTCATACTGTGCAGGTTGTTCAGACTCATTCCATCGCTGGAGGATTCGAGCTTCTCTAACTGAGGTTTTCTTCCCAGCTACGTGCCATGAAGATTATAAGTAGAGAACCATTCAGTGTTGGTATGCGAACAGAAGTATTACAGACGGGACACTGAATGCTTTTAATAAAATTCAATTTCAATAGCGATCGCTGTCTAATTAATACATATATCTTGAAATATTCAGACCCACTTAAGAAGTGTTCAAATCGAGCATGTTTGATTATTTCTTAATAACATCAATACATTACAAGACAGAGATGGCTATGGTAATGCAAGTCTTAATAAGAATGTCCATGTAGTAACAAACCCATTATCTGTTGGCCTAAGATCAGCCCTGTCCTTTTGAAAATACTGCCTGGAATGTTATAAAGTTATAAATATGAGTGTGATTTACCCAGTCAGGTTTGGTTTTGTTAAAACCAGTATGGTACAAGCTATACTGGTTGATGTAAGATCAATACACACCACAAGGCAGTACTCGTTTCAGTTGTATGAGAACAGAAGCAGACAGTTCTAGGAAAGCGAATGAAAGCGCAGACAACTTGGCATTGTATAGAATTTCCAATATTTTACTCATTACAATAATAATTAAGCCCAAAGTCTACTGTAATTTTAACCGTAACCAATATTCCATTTAGTCTGGGACTCACTTGCTCTACTCTGTTACCGTGTAAACTATCCCCAGCTACCCCTTCAATTTCCATGGTAACCCCTCCCAATAATCCAGTGTATGTGTGTGTATTCACTGTGTCTAGATTGATAGAGATAGGGGGAGGCAGGAAGGAGCTATCGAGTATGCGGAAACCGGGAGCCCAGCTTAGACAGGAGGGTGAGGAGAGCAATGGACATTTTCGAAACAAACCAGGGACACGACGACACAGAAGCAGGAGCAGGGGAAGCCAGAGGAGGCGGCTTGGCCCAAACTGCGAGCCGCCATCCTTTCCACTGGGCTTTCTCCACTCACTGTTGTTTGGAGACCTTGAGGCAATTTTCTTATTTTTTATAAACTTTTATTCCAGAATTACATTTTACACATACATTTTAGTTTTGAAGAAATACAGTCCTGCAGGGAGAACAGAAAGAAATGTGTAAATAACAGAATGATCAGTTCCCCCATCTCGCACTGTAAATCGTGCCCTAATTTATTAAGGAGATTTGAGCTTTACTGGCAATAAAACAAATGGCACGTGGAAGTTAATGTTTATGTCCCACTTACTTCTGGCTACTGGCTTTGGCTGTCGTTAATCTCTTGCAGAGAGGCTCGTCTGCACAGTTTTGCATTCTGCGGCCTGTTCATTTTTCATCATGTCGTCTGTGTTTTTTTTTCTTTTCTTTCCCTTTCCTTTTTTTTAACCAAAGTGCAACTGTGCAATCAGCATAAAATGGAAAGTAGGGATATTGTCTGAATGGGTTTCTTGCAAGCTCTGCGGCTGGATCATTCCTAGTATTACCATCCGCAAGTAAATAAATGCTAGAGATTTAAGCCACTGATTTCAATAATTAGTGTTTAGTGTGGTAGTACAGTGCTTCCAGATGTAATCTGAGGAAATACATTTTTGCGATTTGCAAAGCGGACGTGAGAGCAGGACGAAACTTTCTTTGTGGGACACTGGTAATTAAAGATGGCATCCTTCATTTCTCGGTTTGAGATCTTGGTCGGATTTTTTAATAGTCATGGCAGGTGTGGGTTGACTTTACATTTATAAATTGCAATTCCAGCAAAATCTGTTGAGCTTTTAGATTTGGCTTACCGGGCGCTCATTATGACTGTCAGTGTGAATTTTACAACGTTGTCAGGCCATTTTAATTATGGTAGCTATCTGTTTTGTTGCATTGTTAAATAAATATAAAAAACACAATAGGAGTACAAATAGTGGGATCTATAAAATGTTAAATCAAGAGCCTAAAGCATGTGAGCTTGACAATACTGTATTTCATTGGGTAGATGACGCCAGCAAATTACGACGTGCAGTGTAGCAAAATGGTGCCCAGATAAGCAGACTAAAATCACCAGAATCTCACGTTGCTGAGCATGTTACAGTATGGTGCAAACCGCTCAATCATTGCTAATGCTATTAAGGACCTAAAAAGAGCTATATTATAAATAAGACTGTAATTTGAAAAGGGGCAGATTGTGTGTGTTATTGGATTTGAGATGTAGAATAAATTAACTCATTAATTAACAAGATATTTTTTCCTTATATGCTTTTTAATTTGTGAGGACTTCCTGGCCATTTTGCTTGTTTAAGGTTATTGTTCTTCCGTTAAAATTTTATTTGACATAATTAATTACAGATATTTGTGTGTGACAAGCATTTTGCTTATCTAGTTATTAGTTGATTTTTAAAATTAACGATTCACTCAAAGCATTTTCTTTGCCGCTTTTTTTGACATCAAACCCGATACTTTGTAAACGTTAACTAACATAATAAAATAGACTGTAAGGCAATGTTAACAATCCGTCTTAAATCTTACCTTTTGAATAACCTTTAGAGTAATTTCAGAGATGGATGATGATTAATTATGGGGCCAAATACAGACTAAACGAGCTGAAACGACAGTCGTAGTGTTTATTTTGTACTTTACGGAAGACATGGAGAAAGCATAAGCCTAAATAAGTGATGAAATTTTGTGCAAAAGTGAATTAAATGTAGTGGATTGAATAACGAACATTTTGTAGCATTTTCAATAAGACAATTCACACAGGCCCTTGCACAGGATTGCATAACACGGTGCCGGTAATTAATCCTATGAAATTCCAATAAACTCGGACCCCAGTGCCGGTTAGCGGAAACCTACTACCTGCTGACAATGGGTGCTACTTTCAGGAAGGACCGGGAACTGCTGGTCGTGCTTGGTTCCTGTTCCACTAGCCGCCTCCTTTCCCACCTCGTCCCCAAATGCCTAAGGAGATGCTTTTTTGTGGTTGTTTTGTTTTGGATATTATCCGTTTTTAGCTGGCTGTCCTTTGCAGGTTATCCCCTTGCTTACAGCACACTGCGCCCGACATAACCTTGTAACGTCAAAGTGCCCCAGGTCTATAATGTGCCATAGTCTTCTTAGCTAAACGGTTGCCTCGTAAGCCAGAGCAGGAGAAGGACTTCCTCGTCAGAGGGATGTGCATTCCCAATGTGACAGGCTGACATGTCAATGGAAGTCATCAGGAAGACAAAATGTGCATCACTCGTTTTGAATTGCTCTCCACCGCAGTGCCCGTAACGTATAACGAGACACGGCTCGGTTGGAGTATTTTTTTGACGGTGCTGTTGTCGTCATCATTGTTAATCCTGTCATTGTTGATGTTGGTATTCATGCTGTTGTCGATGGTGTTGTTGTTAATGCTGTTGTTGATGCTGTCATTGTGGATGCTGTTGTTGTTGATGCTGCTGCTGTTGTTGCCACAGTCATTATTGATGTAGTAGTTGTTGTCGATGCTGTTGTTGTTGTTTTCATTGTTTACACTCATTGATGCTGTTGTTGTTGTCGACGACGCTGTCGTTGTTAATGTAGTTGTTGTTGATGCTCTTCTTGTTCTTGCTCGCTGTTTCTTCCAGGTATAGGTCCAGGTGTAGGTGGTTAATGGGTTCTTGGATGGTTTTTATTTGGTTACGTGCCGATTGTGGCATGAAAATTGCAGTGTGTGGCGCTCGTGAAACGGAGGAAGGTGGTGCCAGCTGGGACTGGCGATCTAACAGGCCTGATGATGCCTTTTCAGCATCATTCAATCAGACAACACGCCCTTCGGCGGACCGGCGAGTCCTCCCGGTTCTCTCGAATTAGGGAGATTAGCAATAAGCGCATAACGCCGGATGATGGAATTTGTCATCATTTGCATTGTCCTGGAAAGGCTGGGCCTGACCGAGCGATGTGTCGAGGGGCAGCAGTGTGTCCCGCAGGCAGGTCGCAGATGAGGCTTGGCAGAAGGCATTTCTGCGATATGTGCATCAGTCGAAAAAACCTCACAACCAGTTTGTCCGCAAAATCTAAGTTGGGGGAAGTTGGAGCCGGTGGGTGTTTCCCCAAACGAAAATATTTTTTTATTGTCCTCGCAATGAAGAGCCTCGCTAATTTTTCATCCCATCCCTCTCACTATATTGCAAAGTCTGCAAAAAGGCACTAGCTGCAGTTTTTCTCTTCTTTACCTACAAACACAAATGTATCTGCCCATAATTTCAGCATCTTTGACGTGATAAGGATGTCGTTACTGCATGCAAACGATCTGGGCGTTTTTGAAGCCCGTCAGACGAGGTGCTTGTTTTAGAGTCTTGCTGGATGTAACACTGATCTTGAAATGTGGCGGAGGACTGACGCTGACCTTGATTCGGCTCGCAAGGGCCGCGAAAGGAATCGTCGGCGCAGAATTGATAAAAACGAACGTGACAGTGTTGCTTATGCGTACTGGCATCTCTCCCAGTGTGCATGTTGAGTTTGGACAGGCTGAGGATATGCTACTCACACCACCCTATCAAAAAGAAAGCCTTCACTGTCGTGAGGTGGCTGGTATTGTTCCACCCACCAAACCACAACCACGTTGCCCACCTCTGACACTCAAAGATATTGATTTGACAACAGACGTATGGAAAAAGTGCATCAGCTTCTTTTCCGATTTCCTTTAAGGGTTCCCATATGCAGATAAATGGTCAAAAGGCGTCCAAAGATGTGTTCCTAATTGGTTTCTCTTTGTGCTTTGAACATGGAGCCTGTGCATCTTTCCATGATGCTGATCCTGGCTGACAGCTAGGTACACACGGGTTAAGCTAAAAGTGGAGCGCCAACAAGAATATAAAAATAAACCAAAATATAAAACAAGGAATAGAACACAACCGCCGCATCCTCCGTAAAAGAAGCTTCCTATGATAGCCATTCTACGTCGCTAGACGTGTTAAATACAAGAAAAGAGTTTAGCTTCCTTGCCATTCTTTTGAACCTTTGATTTGGAAGGAGGAAATAAATTTTAAAAATAGGTGTTAGTGCCCAGAATCTCCCAAGGGTGTCAAACAACATGAGTTTAGCTTTTATCATTATCTATTCTGGGATATGATCAGCTTTGAGGAAGCTAATATAGAGCAGAAGAATCAAGGCTTGCAGCATATATACCTGACAAACTGTCATCGGCGGTAATAGGATTTAACTGTTTTTTTTCCTCATATCTTGCATCAAATCCAAACAAAACGTGTAACAAACAAGAAAAACTCCCCAGAAGACAACCTGTGCTGTATTTCCTCACTGCCAAACTTTGCGTGTTTCGCCGACACACCGTGTGACCGTGCCTCCGCACGTGCTCAGAACGCTTCGCCGCAGTCTTTGAAAATGACAATCTAGGAAATGTGAGGGCATTAACAGTTTAGGAGCGGCCTAGAGAAAACATGGGAGTCTCCAGCCAGCAGCATCCTCCTCCTGGTGATGCAATACCGCCACCTGCCTTCCATACGCTGTATTGAAATGGACACTTACCTTGCATTGCGTAGGAATTGCTGTGCAGAGCGGCCCAATAATTATATATATGGCCCTATATATGCAAAGCCATATAAATAAATTAAAAGTAAATTTTAGGTGTCAAGAGCTTGCAAAGCGTGCTAATGGCCTCTGTTTCATTTCATTGTTGGTTGTTTTCATTGGATATTATAGACTTGGGACATTTATGGAATGACAGTGTATTGATGAACAGTCAATTTACTTTCCTGGTCCAAGGACACACAGTATGATATATGCTCTGGACGTAATGCTATTCAAAGGGCACTCTCTTCCCTCATGTATTAAAACATGAACGTAAGTAGCCTGAAATCCTGCGCCTCCACGGTTCGGAAACATACGTTTCCGATGTTATCGCGGTGCCTTAAGTACAACGGACGGCTGATTAATTCTCCCGCCATTTGCATATGTGTTGATCTCACCAGTCCTTGGGACTCTCAAAAGTTGAGACACTTTGTTAATGGTAGGGAGAAATTATGGCGCTTATGTCATGAAATAAAAATTAATAACCCATGGTGGTACAAACAGCACTTTGATTAACGGTGAGATGGTAGCCTGCACTGGAATGTTCTATGACAGTCCATATATCAACACAGTAAGTAGGTGCAAAGTGGATATATTTTAGAACAAGACCCGTGGAATCGATTCACCCAGCCGGTCGTTTTTAAACGCGCGTTCTGCCTCTGTGTTTTCACCGGGTTTTTAAAAACCTTTATATTTCTCAAAGTTGGTCTTAAGCTCTGAACCGAGGCATTTTAAAAAAAATTTATTCCTCACAATGACTTTCCGGAAGCTAATCGTTTCACTCTGACAGCCGACGGCTCTAAGCTGATCAAAGGTACTTAGAGGTTCGGGCGAGTAAGATTTAAAACAACAGGAAGGAGTAAGCCTATTTCGTCCATTCGTCATGCGAGCGGTGTATATTTTAGCATGATTTAGGACGCCAGGCAGCAATATGAAATGTACCATCTCCTTCACCTTTGGACCCCGGAGGCCGTTAAGATTACCACCCATCGGGAGATCCACGAAAAAGACTCAGCCGGCCGAATATTAAATATGTGAAAATAAAAATGTAAAAAAGTTCCAAATGGAGGTGACGGTGTTGTCATTTCAAGCTGATGTTAGCTGAGTGTCCCTTAATGAACGAATCGTGTGCTACCCAGTCACGTGACACGCTCACGGGCGATCTGTCTGTCAGCTGATCAGCCTGACTGGCGGTAAATTGCTTCAGGTGAATTTGTCCTTCTGGTAAATCCTTCTTAGTTTAAATATTAATGTCTCTCCCTTACCCTTCCTAACTTTGTTGTCGAGCTTTCATTTTGCTCCTAGTCAGAATACAATTAAGCCTGTATTTCCCTCCGCACTTTTCCTAGGAGAAAAGTAATCGCTCTGTAACTGGCAATGGTGCCTTTGTTAAATGTTCCACTCATTATATTCGGAGTTATTTCACCTCGTTATTTGCCACAATTTGTCAGCTTTTCTCGGCATGTCGGATGGTCACTGTACACTCTCTAATAGTGCTGTTTGTGTCACATATACATATATATGTGAGTATATGTCTGCGTGTTTGTTGTACTATCCAGCCTGTTGCAGCCTGCCCTTTGTCCCATAATTCCCGTCTTCCTCTTCTCATTGCCCTTTTACTTCTAAACTAATTAATTCTTACACAGTAATGTTATCCTCCCCTCCACAGTGCCTTACCCCGGATTGAGTGACAGCCCCTAATGAAGGGCACACACATTTCCAGTGACATTCTCACCATGTTGCAGCCATTTTATAAACTTGACTAATATTCTGTATTTTTGCCAATCCCGTACCATATACGCCCAGTCTTGGGGCATTTGACTCTCAGCGCCGCTCTTGTTGTGCTGTATGAAATCCTCAAATGGAATCAACACCCCCCCCCCACTGAAATGGCACCTTTTTCAGATATTTGATGGGGTTAAACAGGAATTGTCAAGTGATTTAACTCAATGTGAACAAAAAGACCGTAACTCACTGATAATATACATGGTGTTACCACCAGCTTTCTATAATGAAGTGGTACATGGTGCTATTTTGTATTGATTTCTAGGAGGAAAGAATGTTCATGGATTTTACATTGAAAAGCCATTTACCTTTCATTTGTATTATTTCCTTTAAAAAACAACATTCTCTCAGCAGAGAGAATGTTGCAGAATGGGGATTTAATTCTACCTACTGAATATTTTCCCACAAACAATAAAGTTTATGAAAAGCACACAGCCCCTCAGGTCGGACAGTGAAACGACGCAGCAGAAATGTACCTGGTCGCTAAGGGAACAGGGGCGCAGCCATAGTGGGAGAAGACGCTCACTCAGTGTGGAGAGCGCTTTCAGCGCAGGCCAACCATCTGTGTGAAATAAGCTGCAAAATGATGAAATTAGTAGAGAGGTGACCTTTGCTGGTATTTGAATTCCGCCGCACATTCCGTACAGAGACAGCTGATATTTTACGCCGTGGGTATCGGTCTTCCGGCTTTATTTATCTGATGTAATTTAACGAAAGTCCCTGCACACCCAGACCTGTCTGCGCCACTTCTTACGCATCTTCCTGGGAAGGAGAGAAGATGGAAGAAGGAGACAAAGGAAGGAGAGCGACATAAGGGTGAGAGGGACTAAGAGGAGGAGGATCAGGGTGAAGAACATGGCTTGACGGATGAGCCTTTGGGGAAGATCATCTTCCGTGTGTGTGAGGCTAAGGCCCAGGTTAGCGGAGGGAGACGCAAAACAGCGGATTAGCTTATTCAAAGCGGGGCTTCAGCCAGAGCCCACCTTCTGTATTCCAGCTAGGAGGCTGCTTCCTATCCATGGTAATCAGATAAAGCCCTTGTTTAGTGAAATGTATCAATTGATTTGGGGCTGAGTGCTGCCCGCCGAGGTCATAGATCAGCTGTGCTCCTCCCTGGCCCGCAATTAGCGCCTTGTCATTCTCAGCCTGTTTGGACTGACCCTGGGACACCAGCCGGCTTTTGATTCGCTCTCCCGGGGGGGGTCAGGGGTCAGCAGACCCTTTGTGTGCGCCGACCTTTCGAATGCGGCTGATCATCCCAGACGTTTGATCGCATAAATGAGAGAGAGCCTTGTTTAACATTATCGGGTTAAAGAACAAGCCCTAATAAGCATTTAGCATCTCTTAGCTTACTCTTACCGTGCTAATTAAATGCACACACACTTTTGCGTGCACACGCACACACACACACACTGCTGCTGTTACATAGATATCGTGCGACTGATATTTACAGTATCATTTTACCATAAGTCCTGTATTATATGTTCCTTTTGGATGTAACAGTAGAATATTCCCTGCTGAAATCAATTTGCAGAATATGGGAAATTGGATATAAAGAGCCTTTTTAATTAAAATTAAATGGTATTTATGTTCAAAATAAAAATCTCAGGACCCTAATAGAATTCAGTTAAGAACTGTTTTCTTCTATTCAGTTGAAACAGCAGTAACTAGGCAAACAGCATATCAGCGAAACAAGCTTTGGTGTTGCATTGTGGGTATCTTGAGGAGAAGGCAGGCTCCTGTCAGGTTACTGGGGCCACTCCGGCACTGACATCCAGCGCGCTGCTCCTCCTCGTGTGCATTCATGGGGAGGCTCACCGGCACCCGCCTGTCGTGTTTGTCGTGCAGGACACGAGTCAGTGACAGTGATGTAAACGCCGAGTGAAATTTAAACAAGCGGCGATTTATTATCATTTTGGCCAATGGGCCTTTAATTGTTGGGTTTACTGTTGTGATGGATTCACCAAACCTGAGCGTTAAAGCATAATCTTTTTCTTCTGTTGATACACTCCTATGGTGGGTCACATGTCCAAAACAAGCAGGGAGGGAAAAAATAGTTAAGGCAAAGAAAACGCTATATTGGACGAGGTATTTTATATACTACAGATACGGCATCAGTGTTTACTCCTCAATTATATTTTTTTTGCTAAAATGATACAGTAAAATGTTCAAATAAAACGCAACCACACCTCCATCCAACTGGTTTCACCACAGATTTTCAGTTTGGTGAATTTTTTTTCAGGAACTGAGGATGCCTGGTCCTGTTGACCCCCCATGCAGCTCAGACGGGGCCTCTGCTCTCTCTGGCTTTTTATGGGGGTGTTAGCGAGATGCACACCTGTCATGTCAGGCCTGTTGCTTGGCGCTCCGCCGGTCAGCCCCGATTCCATGTCATTTTCCACCATGAAGAAAATGGAAATTGATTCTGCAGAATGAAAGTCTTACGGCCGCGTGGGTTTTGATGGATGCTTTATGGCCAGTGCTGGAAAATGATTTTAACCCTTTGGATAATTTGAAAGCCATTAACAGTGTTTTAGGAGACAGAAAGCGGCTGCTTCAGCAGAGGTCACCTAACGCATGGACCAACGAGTCGCTATCCCATTCTCCATTTTCTGTTTTTACTACAAAAATACAAAGATTAGTTTTTTTACTGCTCAGACTAAATTGTCCTTTTATCTAGATTGCAATAAACGTAAACACCACGAGTGTGTTTCGGCCTCAACAGAAAATGTTCCCATGATGAAAACGCGACCAAACCCTAAACCCAACACTGTCACTGGCTGATTTTACAGTGTGGGGCCAGGAGGAATTCAGGGCGTGTGACCATGGGGTCACAACTTGCACTGTGACGCCCTGAAAACATTACAGTTTTGAATGTGAATAAAGTGAAGTTGGGTATAAACATGAATTTAAAAATATGAGTATACAGTTATTAAGCTGCTTTTGCATTATCCTGTCTTAATGATGTTGTAGTGTATCACAACATGCCCATTTAAAGTGCCTTGGGGCGAATCTTGTGAAAGGCGCTGCATAAAAATAAAAAAAATTTAAATGTGTGTGTGGGTATGTGTGTGTGTTCACACACATACAGTTTCCGTGTGAGGTGTGCTCTGCACGAAGTCTTCTCCCAGTAACATTTTTGATAGTCTTATTCCTGGGTTAAAAGCTTTCAGGGGGTCTTTCCTACCCTCGGGGTCGCAATGGGGCAGGAGGTCGAACCCCGAGGCCTCCCTGGTACCCACGGGGCAGTTTGGTCGCGGACGGACGTCTACGGTGGTGCCGCCGGCCCTTCTGTGCTCTCCGGGGCCCGCCCAGGGACTGGCTGTCTCCTTGCGTTTATCTGACCGCCGTCCTCGCTAGGAAGCCTGACAAGCGCGTGGGGGTGGGGGGGGCAGCTTTGTTGTCATACCGTACGGCGTGTTCTGAGTGTTTCTGCAGCCTTTTATCTTTAACGCTAAATGATTAATGATACCCGGCTTAACTGTGAGGATATGCACCTTTCTGCCAGCTCCCCTGTAACACAGTGCACACCGCCTCAACATGCTATTCATATTTTATGTATATAACTCTCCTTTTGTGTGTTCATTGTTTCATATGAATAAATTATATTTGTAATGAAAATGTACTGTGTAGAAATAAGTTATATACATAAGTAGTGATTTAAGAAAAAGATATTGTTATATGTAATAATTATATATACTGTATATATATATAATTTTTTTATTACGTACTGTCTTTATATGTAAATATTCTACTCGTATGCATGAACCGAAATTTATGCAGAAAAAGAATTTCATTATACTCTCTTACTGCTTTTTTCTGTAATATGTTGAAATATGACATATAGCATGTGTGAGCTCCCTGCTGTGTTCCACACGCTGGTGGGCAGTCACATGACTGCACCCAGGTGCCCCCGCGTGGCCTCCCCCGCTCCATCAGGCCAGCCCATCCCCTCACCTCCGCCCTAATTGGCCCGTTTTCTCAAGCCGACGCCTGCCAGTCACAGCCCGGTTTGCCGGTTAATTTGAAGCCACTTGGGATTGGCTGTGGCGGCTAAAGGCCGTAGGCCCAGGGCTGTGCCGCCGCGGGGAGGGGGGTTCCACACACCCCGCTGCCACTTCCTGTGTGTTACTGCATCAGCATTTCCCCGAGGTTAGTGCGTGTTCTTCATAATGGGTAAATGAGACAAAAGCAGGTATACAAATAATTATACCTTAAATATATTAAAAGTATAGGTGACAATACATTGTTTGATTATGTCATTTTTAATTTTAATGTGGACAATGCCATACATCTTAAAGTTTCATTGTACCATTTTGTTTAAGATAAGTGAATACCACCCCCCATGTTACTGGTTTCTGCTTTACTGTAGCTTTCTGTCCTTTACACAGTCCTGACGAATGTCCTAGCCCACCCCCCCCACCCATAGCTGGCTGAGAACTGTATCACCTGATAGTCAGGAGAGTGACTCTCAAACACCTCTCCATCTTGGGAGCAGACGGAAGGACTCTGCAGGACTCCATGGGTGGGACGAGCGATCTTTCCACTGGCGGGGAAGCAGCGGACACATGCAGAGATGTCACCCTGAACGGGTCTGATTATAACCCAGGAATAATGATGTGGGTTTAATATTATGATGCCATTTGAATGATTATCACTGTTTACTTGATTAAGATCACGTTCTAACTGCGGTACATGAGCAGAATCTCATCAGTGCACTGAGCACAAAATCCCAACCAGGAAACCCCATTTAGATCAATTCGGCAGGATAATTGTGTCTTTAAAAGCATTATTCAAATTCTAACATCAGCCCACTTTTGCCTGGCTCTCAGTGGGGGTATCTGGGGGCGTCTGCCTCTTCCTTTTGTTTGAGTGTCTGTGTGTTTATGCATGTATAGTCTGAACCTTGTGTATGACTCCATCACTGTGTTTATGTTATGCTGTCTGTATACTGTAGCAGTGTGTGTGTCTGTATGCGTGCTTGTGTGCTTTCAAGGGGGATACCTAGTAGGTAGCAATTTGCAAGGGATTTGAGGACATCAATAACTTGTGCATAGTCTTATGCAGCACGGTCGAGGGGTTAAGTGCTGCCCGGGCCTCCCCTACGAGCCCCCCGCCTCCAGGCTTCTCCAGTGGGATCACCCAGGAAAGGCTCTGAATTCACCCCCCGTAGTATATTTATGTCCCCAAGGGCCATTTACGGGCGCTTAATATCATGAGGAAAGAGGGAGCTGTTACACAAGCGACACATTTACACCACGCACCTTTTCGCCGTTATTGGCCCAACATCTTTGTTTACTTGATGTGATATTTCCCCAGTAAGCCGGGAGTGCGCATTGAGGAATATGTAATAATGCTGTGAATCTATTCATCCTGAATCGCGTGTGAGGTTTCCGGCTGGCATTAATATTGTTTCCAAAGGAACTGACTAGGGGGCACTAAGGTGACAGATCACTGGAGGTCCTCTCATGATATGTCCAGCACGGTGCATGCAGAACAGCGCGCGCGCCTTTCTGCTGAAGCCGTCGGAGATGTTCTAGCTGTTCCTCCTCAGGCTATGGCTGGATGACCCTGCTAAGCACACACACAGCACTTGTGTGGGGGGGGCTCAGAATGCCACATGGAGACTGCAGCTTCTGGCTCGTCCCTTATGTTAACTGGAGAGAGAGCCTCACAGGTACTGTCAGAGCCAGGGTCTGTCTGTTAAAGAGTACCCCATGGGTCCCCATCGCCAAGGGGAACAGATGCACAGAAACACTCAGCTCCTGTCAGCCACCCTTGTTGGTATTTTTGAGATAACGTTTGCCAAAGCAATTATATTTAATACCTATTCGTTGATTTTTGCATTAAAGCTTAAAAACATTGAAGGGGAGCCCAGAATCTATCTCAAGCCTATGTAAGGTTATTTTATTTAAAAGCATTAAATGCCAGATTTGTTGTAGTGATGTATACAAGTTTGGTTTTTATTAATTTCAGATTCTAAGCTATGGTTACGGTCCATTTCGCATCGTTGTTATTTATTTTTAAGAATCATGAATTATGAATTAAAAATCACAATTGGGAAAACGGCTATTTTGAGTAGTATGGGCTATATTGCCCCCATGTGGGGGAAAAGGGGAACTTCTAAGTCTGGCGAACACACCCTGCACTGTAAAAGGATGTTGTTCAGGCACCTTCATCTGTCTTTAAATATTATGTTCAGCGCAGTAATGAGGTCTCATACAAAATACTTCCAAAAATGATCAATCTTAACCCAAAGTGATGCTTTTTAAACAATATTACTTCACCGAAAAATGGATTTAAGAAGTCTTAAATAATTTATTACATGTAATGTTCGATGTAATGTAATGTTTAATGTTAATTTTATACCATTTAATCTGCATATCAATTTTTCGCTTAAAAATTAAGCGTATATACGATTTTGGAATTTATACTAAATATATATAATGGCTGGGTAGGAACCAAAAGTTTACTTTCTGTTTCTGTCCGTTCACTATAAAGGAGGGACCAATGGTCCGCTTTGTTAGGCGAACTCGGTAGTTAGAAAGCTAGCTAAACGGCTAGTAATATGGGTTATTTCAGTAAACAGTTTAATTATTTAATGGAACGTGTTTCTTATAATATTGCGGATGTAATTTATCATAGCTACGGAATGGAAATTGACTCGTATGTCTCTCTTTGGTGAGTTGTTTCGATGTACACAAAGGCAGCATAAGTGTACATGATTTATCTTGCAGAATAAGTTGTTTGTTTTGCTTTACGTTAAATCGCAAATTTTCTTGATTTAGATTTAAAATGTCAAGCTTTTCCTAAAAACAGTCTAACGAACTGGAATTGTAGGTCAAGAAATGAACGTCGTTTCTTGGAAACATAAGTGTCGTTTTGTTAGTGGACGATGTCAAATTACTTCGTGCAATTGCCTTACCTGAACTGTTTTGTTTTCTAGGACTCATATATGTGAGTTGGGTCAGTCCAAGAACTGCCAGGGGAAAAACCTAAAATGACTGCAACCAAGAAACAAGAGGAAATGATACTTTTACCATAAACTTGTTTTTCTGGCCGTCTGAAATGAAAGGAATGGTTTTTAAAAAAGGGTTTCTGTTATGTGGAGGGTGTTGACCAGTTTTGTGCTGTCTTCTTGAACATGATACATCAGTGCCCCATCTGTTTGAAGCGATTTCAGTTTGCTTCTAAGCTTCAGAGGCATCACCTGACCCACACGGGTCACAGGCCTTTTACCTGCCCAATATGTGGGAAGGCCTTCCGACAGACTGCACACCTCAAGACACACCAGGAGATCCACGCGAAACAGGGACCCCTCACACATGACATGCAGCTGACCAATGAGGGCACGTCCACTACTTTGCTGTCTCAAGGAACACGAGAGGGCTCTGCGCTGTTAGCAGGCTCTACTCTGCAATCACATGTGCAGAAACGTTCAACAGAGGATGCAGAGCCAGTGACGGCAGTCACAGTCAAGCAGTCAGAAGTATGCTGGATCCCTGCTGTGGACTGGAAGCCATCTGACTGGACACCACAGAACCATGTCCTTCAAGAGCAGCAGTGTAACTCCACTGACCTGACTGACTGCAAAGCTCACCAGTGTGACATCTGCCTGAAGTGGTTTGCCTCTGTTCTCCAGCTTCACAAGCACAGCTTCATCCACAGACGACAGAAATCTCCCGAGGCTGTAAAACGAAAAGCAAAACTCTGGTCGGATGCCGGAGATTTGCCTTTAGACTCGATGGACTCAGGTTCAACCTCCGAGAGGGAATTCCCACTGAACTGTCCCAAAAGTAAAATGAAGCACCAGTGCCCCGAGTGTCCAAAGTCCTTCAGTTCCCCCTCCAAGCTGAGGAGACACTGTCTCATCCACACTGGTCAGAGGCCCTTCGCCTGTTTGGAATGTGGTGGCACCTTCAGGCAACTTGCACATCTGAAGACCCATCAACAAACTCATAGGAAAGCATGGAGAAGCAGTAACCACTCAGGTGAACAAATGGGTGAGTGTTCACAGAACCCTGAAGCCCTGGCTGATGGACTCGGCCAGCCTGAAGTCACTGACAGTAAGTCCACCTTTAATATGTCAGCACAACCTGAAGAGCAGAACCAAATCAATTCTGATATTCTGTGCAGTAATGAATGCGCTTTGACGGTACCACAAACACAGGCGTTGTTGCTGAAGAACCAGGGGAGTGAAGAGAACCATGCGACCCTAACGCTTACCACTGACATAAAAACAGAAGCGGCCCAGGGACCTGCGAAAGTGGATGTTAAAGAATCTAAATGCTCTTTGACTGACTTAACAACAGGACCCATCCAGGGCAGGAAATATAGCTTAAATTTTTCTCAGTATGATGATCTGAGGAAGCATAAGAATGAACACAGAAACGTAGATGAGCCTCAGGGTGAGAATGAAGGTGAGAATGCAGAAAATTTACTGCTGGCATCTAATGAGTCACTTGTAGAAGAGGAAATGCTTAACGGCCCAGACCATAACCAGACGGTGACCTCATCTGATGACGTGGCAGCTCTAGCCATGCAGCTCGAGCTGAACATCATGGTGAAGTCAGAAAACCTGGATATCCATCCCGACGTTCCGATGGCGGACCCCGAAGGACCCGTGGTGGCCAAGCAGCATGGACCAAGGGCTTGTGCGGAAAAAGTGAAGAAGAGCCACCAGTGCGCCATGTGCCTAAGGCGCTTCCCTGCTCCATCCAAACTACGGAGGCACATTCTGGTTCACACAGGACAGAGGCCTTTCAGTTGTCACGTGTGCGGTAAGAGGTTCAGACAGTTGACTCACGTAAAACTTCATGTTCGTACCCATACCTCTCCTCGACGTGTCCAGTTAAAAAAGGTCAGCACTAACTGCGGCTTGGTTTCCTTTTCGCAAGGCAAAGGTGATCGTGCAGCTTCTTTCACCACACCAACCCAGAATGCCACTTTGGAAAAACATGTATCAGCAAAGCTTAGATCAGAGAGTCATCTCGAGATGAACGTTGCTGAAAAAGTACCTTTAGAAAGTGATTTTGTCAGGGATGGAGTTTTGCAATCTATTGTAGATAAAAGCCATAGAAGGCATCAGTGTTTGCTTTGTTTGAAATTCTTTCCAAGCCCCTACAAACTGAAGAGGCATATCCTAATACACACAGGTCAGAAGCCTTTCCAGTGCATCTGCTGTGGCAAGACTTTCAGGCAAGCAGTGCACTTAAAGGTACACCAGCAGACCCACTGCAGGTTGAGGCTGTTTAAAGGTGCCCTTCAGCAGAAGTTTTTGAACTTGATCAGGTCTGCCACCAGAGGGCGCAGTCATGGCAGACATGTCATCTCCCAAGAAAAGGACCCCTTGGCGATTAATTCTGAGGTTTTGCCATCACATGCAGAGCTGACGCAGGCCCCTAGACAGTCTGGGGAACCAGTCATGGATAATGGGACTAGTGCTGGAAAAAAGATCAATGAAGAGAAGTTTAAGAGTTCATTTGTAAGCCTCAAGAGCACGCATGGTAAAACAAGGGCATATGAATGCCCCTTCTGCTTGAAGTGTTTCAGTGCACCATCGAAGCTTGCAAGACATAATCTCATTCACACAGGCCAGAGGCCGTTCCAGTGCCCAATTTGTCATCGAGCCTTCAGGCAGTCATCCCATTTAAAAGCTCACCATAGCGTTCATGTCCGGAGGAGGCCCGTCCACCAGAGGCAGGCTATCCGCTGGGGGGGGGACAGAGTAAATGAGACTCTAGGGAATAATGCTGTGGAGGAAACAAGCATCACTGATTGTGAAATTCCAGATCTCCTAAATCCTAGCTTGGGAACCCAGGCTGAGGAGGTGACCACAGAGGAGAAGCTGCATGAACCCCTGGATTCAGAAGGGAGAAGCGTCCCCAAATGGAGCCACCGTTACTCCTGTGAGAGACGCCTTGACTCACCTTACAAGTTCCAAAGGCCTTACCTCACTCACCAAGGCCACGGGCCCTTCAACTCTCACTGCAGTCGGAAGTTCCGACTTTTAGCACAACTGAGAAGACACCAACGGAGTCACTTCAAGCCACCGAGCCCTGTCCTGCTAGCAGAGTCACGCCGTTCAAGTCAGCCACATGCCCTGCCCTGTTTAGATTACAGTCAACAAGGAGCCCCCACAGATTTCACCCTCCCAGAGTATAGTCTCCCTTATGAAGGTAACCTACAAACCCAATTCTGCAAGCAGTCCTTCACTAAACAAGAGTGTGAGTTAAATGGGGTAGGATTGGCTGTACCTGATCATGGATTAGCAGGTGGGGCAACCGCAAAAGACGCCCCTACAGAAGCATTGCCTCCTGTCACACAGTGTGTTGCTTCTAGGCTTGGACATTCTGTTGATGAACCAGGTGGGGAGTTTTGGGTAGATTCACCAGCTTGCTCAGGCAGCAGCACCTCAGACCATGGGCCGGCTCATGGGCTATTGAGGTTGGATCTCTCCGATGTCTCTATGGTAAAGACTAAGAGAACTAGAGAGTACCAGTGCAGTGTTTGCCAGAAGAACTTCGACTCCCCCTCCAAGCTGTCACGGCACTTCCTTATTCACACAGGCTTGAAGCCTTTCCGGTGCTCTTTCTGCGGTAAGGCTTTTCGGCAACTTTGCCACCTTCGAACTCACCAACAGATCCACAAGGGAACTAGACGCAGCAGTCCTCCAGCAGGGGTTGGGAATGTCCAGGGTCATTTAGTCAGTGGTCTTCCAGATAGCGGCTCTGTTGGTGAAATGACCATACCAGGTTCTGTTGGCCCCCTGGAGGAGAAAGGGGACCATGCATGGTTTCCTTGTCCCACTTCACAGCCCCAAGAACAAGACCACTGCTTTTCTCTTGGTGGCCAAAAGGAAGAGTCTCTGGTCCTCTCTGGACAAGTTTGTGAGGTTGATGGAATAGGTTTGGATGCACATGACTATGAAACAGTTAATGGTGTTATGTTAGATGGTGGTCCTGTAGGGATGGAACCTTCAGTTATGCAATATCCTGCAGAAAAACCCAGAGAGCGTGTTCACCCCATATCAGATAAATGGGGCCAGCAAAATTCCATGTCTGAGCAGTCATTCTTCTCCACCACATACATGGTTCAAGGAAGTGAGATCACATCCATTGACATGGCCTCACTGCAAGGAAAGACAAATCTGATTCAGCATTCTGACCTCAGTGTCCAATCCTATGAACAGGGTTCTGACAACTGCTTAGCTATGGACAGTCAGAACCTTGCAGGGGACCTGAATACGACGTCGGCTGGAATGGCAGTAGAACTCGCCCATACAGTCGATGAAAACTTCAGCCAAAGAAAGACGAGGCACGAGTGTCCTGAGTGTCAGAGATCCTTTTCCTCTCCATCCAAACTGAAAAGGCACTACCTAATTCACGCTGGGGAGAAGCCTTTCAGGTGCACTATCTGCGGGAAGGATTTCAGGCAGGCTGTGCACCTCAAGTTCCACCAGCGGGTTCACACACAGGGCCCAACCCACTCTGGAATCTTCCAACCTGAAACTGCAGGCCCTAAAGCTGGGGGGGAGGATATCTGGCAGCCGTATGCCGCGGAGCCTGGCTCCAGTGCTCTTCCTGGAAGCGCAGCTCAGGAGGACTTGCCGGAGGAAGCCCAGGAGGTGTCAGAAGGAGGCTGGTGTGAGCCCCTCAGCGAAACTTTCAGCTGCGAAAAGTGCGATTTGACCTTCTTCACAGAGACGGAACTCCAGCTCCACGCGTGCGCTCAAAGAAGCGGCACGTCCGCAAGGTCCCCCAGCGAAACTTTCAGCTGCGAAAAGTGTGACTCCACCTTCTTCACAGAGACGGAACTCCAGCTCCACGAGTGCGCTCACCGAAGCGGCACGTCCGCGAGGTCCTCCCGCTCCTACCAGTGTGCTGTGTGCTTCAAGAACTTCGAGGCACCGTCCAAACTCAAGAGACACTATGTCATCCACACAGGCCAGAGGCCCTTCCAATGTTCCCTCTGTGGGAAGACCTTCACCCAGTCTGGCCATTTAAAAACGCATCAGCTCGTTCATAAATAAGTATATAAATATCATGATGCCACATTTGAATGCACTTCAGAGTGATTATCATCAATCATTCAATCCATTGTGTTTCAGTGAAACATTTCGTTCTTATTGCAATGGAAGAACTAAAAATGCACATTGTTACATGAAAATATCTATGTAAAAAAATGTAATATTTATTTTTAAAAACCCACATAATTTATACCACAGAATTGTGCTGTAATAATAATACTATGATGCTCACATTATTCTTTACCACCAAAATATTCTTTTAAAGCATTAAACAGTTGTTGTAATTTTGCCCTGTTAAACAGTTAGTTGGAGAGTTCTGGCACCCAGGGACAAATGTCTTATTTCATTCAAGTAGTTGCCCTGAACTGACATGTTAAAATACTGCTGACAAGGTATCAATTAATTCATTTAAAATGGACGTGCTTTTATTCTGTGTGCAAGTGTTCATTTATTTATTGCATTTGTGCAGTAAGATAAATATAATTTTAATACTTTTGTTTCCACCTGTGTCATAAATCACTGTCTCAAAATTTGGTGCCAGGAGAAATCATTGGCAGGGATTGTTCATTTAGTTGCACTTTTTGGGGGAAGTGTGTATGTTATGAAGACCTTTGCCAGTGGATGGGTGTCTGTCTGAGTTGTTGGGGAAAAAAAGTAAACTCTTTGTGACTTTTTATTGTTGTCGCCGGGGCAGCGCCTTTTTAAATTTGCCTCTGTTCTCGGTGGGTTGCGTAGACACGCTCGTTTACAGCTGCGTCTAAATCCCAGCATGCTGTTCATCTGTGAATATGCACCATTACAGATCTGCAGCCAATGAGAAGATCTCAAAGTGTGGATTATCGTGTAGAGGATTCTTTTATTTTCCAGGGTATGTAGCAGATGGTGATAAAGTATTTTAAGAAAAGTCATATTGCAGATTATATTACACAAATTTAAAATGCATTTGTTGTCTGTTTCTTTGTCAAGCATCAACTGGATGTGTGTGTAAAGGGCAACCACTCAGAGTGACTGCAGACAGAGGATGGGTGACAGCAGCATGTGTTAAGCAGCGTTGGGCCGCAGAATGAATGTGCCACAGACTTGTAGATAGAGACCTCTGTACCTTTTTGGCTCAGCTGCACATCAGCTGGTTTGTCCTGTTTGCTTCTTTGTCACCAAGTCAGAGATGGGGGGGGGGGTTCTGTGGCAGGAGAAATTCTGTCCCTCATTTTTTTTATTTGAATCTAAACTAAAAAAAATAACATCATCGTGCACTTGTGCTTTTCTCATTGACCACTAGGTGTCAGTGGTGTCCATGAAAAAGAGCCAGTTTTTAATGTGAGTTATTTTCTGGCTTATAAGGTTAACCCATTAAGTGTATGACCTTTGTGGGAATTGCCTGCCTTTTGTGTGTCGGGGGGGTGGGGGATGTCTAAAGTACATGCACAAATGGAAGCTTTCGTGCAAAGACTTCCTTTGGCCTTTTAACTGTTAAGAGAGAATTTATTAAAGGCTCAGATTCCACATATCTCGCATCCATTTTCATTATCCACTTATCTGATTAGGTTTGTGGTAATCTGGAGTCTATTGTAGCATTAGGCTGGGTACATCCTAGTCCATCAAAAAGCATTTACAGACATTCACTTGCACAGTATGGGCATTTCAGAGAGATATTTTCTGTTAGCAGAACAGCCGAGGGAATGAGGGCTGTCTGACTGGCTGTCTGTCTGCCTGCCTGCCTGTCTGCCTGCTTGCCTGTCTGACTGGCTATCTGTCTGTCTGGCTGTCTGCCTGCCTGCCTGCCTGCCTGGCTGGCTGTCTGCCTGTCTGTCATCAATTAATACACACTACATGGATGAGAATATTGGGACACACCTCTTCATCACTGAATTTCAGGTGTTTCATTCGGACCCATTGCCACAGTATAAAATGAAGCATCTAGTGATGCAGTCAGGATTGCAAACATTCATGAAAGAATGTCATACTGAAGAGGTCAGTGAATTTAATCATGGTACTGTCATAGGATGCCACCTTTGCAATAAATCTGTTCATGAAATTTCTTCCCTGCTAGATATTCCACTGTTAGCTGTAAGTGGTATTACTGCAAAGTGGTAGCATTTAGGAAGCACAGAAACTCAACCACAAAGTTACAGACCACGTAAAGTAACAGCGGGGTCGCCGAGTGCTGTGGCGCATAGTGTGTAAAAGTCGACAACACTCTGTTGACTGAGTTCCAAACTTCCTCTTGCATTAACCACACCAAAAACTGTGCACTGGGAGCTTCCATGGCCGAGCAGCTGCATACAAGCTTCACATCACCAAGCACAATGTCAAAAGTCTGATGGAGTGGTGTAAAGCATGCCACCACTGGACTCTGGAGCAGGGGAAACGTGTTCTGTGCTGTGACGAATCATGCTTCACTGTCTGGCGGTCTAATGGACGAGTCTGGGTTTTGCCAGAGTACATTACCTGCCTGACTACATTATGCCAACTGTAAAGGTACCGTACAGACAGAATGGTATGGGGTTGTTTTTCAGGGGTTAGGCTATGCCCCTTAGTTCCAGTGAAGGTAACTCTTAATTCTAAAGCACACCAAGACATTTTGGGCAATTCTATGCTTCCAGCTTTGTGGGAACAGTCTGTGGAAGGCCCTTTTCTGTTCTGGCATGACTATGCCCTAGTGCACAAAGCAATGTTCATAACGACATGGTTGGATGAGCTTGGTGTGGAAGACCTTGGCTGGCCCACACAGAGCACTGACCTCAATCTGATCAAACACCTTTGGGATGAATCAGAAGGAGATTGCGAGCCAGGCCTTCACAACCCACATCAGTGCCTGACCTCACAAATGCTCTTCGGAATAAATGGGCAAAAATCCCAGACACACTCCAAAATCTTGTGGATAGACTTACCATAAGTGTGGCAGCTGATATAGCTGCAAAGGAGGGACCAACTCCATATTGATGCCTATTGATTTAGAATGGGATATCTAAAAGTTCCTGTAGGTCTAATGGCCAGGTGTCCCAATACTTTTGTCCTTATAGTGTAAATAGCAAATTTTAGAGTGATCTTCTCTGTTTGAATTCCTCAGTTCACTCTCACTCTGCGCTCATTCAAAACATATAAATCCAGATTATCCAGTGAAGTTGAATTTGTATATTGTCTGGTATCCTTTTGTGCAATGCCCTTCGGCCTGTGAAAATAACATTCTCAGTGGATTTACAACACAAAAATGCATCCCTTACTTGAGATCAGGGGACCAGTTCTCTTCCTGTATTTTTCATCCACTGGAATATTTTAGCAACAATTTTCATGAATATATTATGCTTTGTGAGTTTTTTAAAAATAGGATATTGGGCCACATGATTGAGGCTGGAAGGATTTGGCCAAACGGGGTGTAATATATGTAGATGAGGTCTGGTTTTGGTTTTTCTGAGGGGGCGTCATCATCTGCACTTTGTTGATCCCAAACAGTGCTTTAGCAACAATGGAATTATCTGCTTTCTTCCCCCAATTTCCAGTTTAAAATATGTATTTTATATTGCTCACTTGTTAAAGGTATGATCGTTCCAGAATGCTAATCAGGGTGTCAGTGGGGTGACATTGATGTTGTGACCGAGATTTAAAGGGTTTCTTCGTCTGCTTGGCCATGCTCTGCTGCTAAATTATTCATTTGGCTTTTGGAGATGTGCATCCCTGGCGTGCCTCGCACGGGCGTCGAGGTGGAGGTTAGTAGTTGCTCCCGTCTTGCCTGAGTATGTGTTGCCATTGTGTCCTTGCTGCTTGCACAGTCTCTGGTCTTTGCCAGAAGTGCAAATTTAGGTCTTGTCCAGGCCTCATTACTTTCACGCATGTTCAGCAAGCAAGGCGCAGAAGGTCCCGACTGCAGAGGAGCAAACAGACAGACCCCGAAGATTCCTGGGGTGCTGAAGCGTGGTGCGCATCGCGATGTCGCCAGTCACGGGTGACTTTGTGGGGGTTGCGGCAGTAGGGAACACACCAGTGACTTTGTGTTTCCTTTTCTTCTCGGGGACGATGACTTTTCTCTCGGCAAAGACCTCGTCCCCTAGGTGCTGGGTTTAATTAACTGATTTTGCAAAAATGAAAAAAGGCATTTATGCCTCTATGTACAGGAACGGAGCTGCAGCACCGACGGGTTGGTGTAACCGACCTGGGACCTCCCTTTGCTGGAGGATTTTAATGTGTTTGCTGTGTTTCAGCCAGGCTATATTTAGTCTGCTCTGTTGACAGCCTGCATTATTATTTAATGTGCTAATTCAGAACAATGGTAAGTAACATTTGTCTCCTCAGGGAGAAGGCAGTCAGAAATGGCACTTTCAAGTTCAAAGTGTATTTTTAGGAGAGGTGGGGCGTGGCCTCACATGGGGAAGAGTGCTATGATAAGAGTGTGGGATTTAAAATTTTTTTTTGCTTGAGTCATTCAGACACTCCCGTTGTACTTTGATGCGCTGCGTCACAAACACGCATAATGGTTCTTCTTAGCTGCAGATGGTGGTTCTGAGCAGGTTTGCAGACATTGTAGATCTTGTAGTCCTAGGAAGCTAACAGCTTGGTAAAAATATATGTCTTGTGTGTATTTTATCTAGTAACTGTATTGCGATCCTGACACATTCCACCAGGTGGCACCCTGATCTTTTGCCTGGATTTACAGGGTAGCAAATGGGGAAAAGAAAACAGTATTTGAGATATATTTTTAGTGTTTTTATTTTTTGACTTTTGAGAAATATGTATGAATTTATGTATGTATCAATCTGAATTATTTTTGGCAATGTGTTATAGAAATTTAACTTATCGTTAAGTGTCTACAAATTATTAAACAACTATTAAATAAGTCACATGACAATTCCAAATTAGAATCATATCAGATGCAGAACTGCGTTTTATGATGATTCCCTGCAAGAAACGCACCTGTGTCTCTGTTATTTGTATATTGTGTCTGTGTGTGTATATTGTCTACTGTGCGTAAGGTTCTTTGCCACAAACACAAATGTGTCTGTATTATATGTATATTGTGTGTATTTTGAGTTTGTATTGTGCCTGTATTGTATGGGTATTTATATTGTGTCTGTATTGTTTCTGTGTATATATAGTGTCTGTATTGTGTGTGTGTGTTGTAGCTGTATTGCCTGTGTATATATATTGTGTCTGTATTGCGTCTGTATCATGCCTCAGACTTAATGTCACTGATGCAGTAACATTATTAGCGTAGCTCTTGCTTTTATTTCACCCCCTGCTTTCAGTGCTGGCTGACAGGGTCCCAGCTGGCTGTGGGGTGACCTGCTGCATTCATTGGCAGCGCTCCTTTTTCGGTTATAGCAGGGAAGCCCCTGGGAACAGCCGGGCCGGGGCGCAGACTTCAGACGCGAGCCACGGGCCACGGGGCCGCCAAGCCGTCAGGCTGCACGTGTGTGCGTGCGTCAGCGAGCCTGATGGGACGCCCCCGGTGTGACCCGCAGGCCGGAGGAGGGGCCGTCGGCAGGGTGACACCCGCAGCAGGGGGCTGGCCAAGCTCAGGATTCTGGAAATCTAAATGAAAATCTCCCAAAATTAAATATCTGTAATCTTCATGGGCAGAGGCTTTAAATTCCAATTACAGTAATGAGTGGGGGCTGGATCACCACAGGCCCCCAGCCAAACATGCCCCCCACCCCCCACCGAAGAGCGCCTCATACGTAATCATATCCCGCCTCTGGGTTTCGCCTTTGCTGTCTTTGTCGTTATTTATTTATATATATATATATATTTTTTTTTTTGGGGAGATAAAAAATGAAATAGTAAATATTAAAAAGAGAATTACAAAGTTTCTGTATCTGGGGCAGGCTGTGATTTGTCTGTCTGCTAGAGGATGGACGTGGTCGAGGCGCCTGACGTGCCTGAGGTCAGAACCTCCCAATGCCTGCAGATGTGTACAATGGCAGTGCAGTCCAACAAGCTGGCAGTAGGGGGTCCCGCAGTGCAGTACCTCCATCTGAAGCTGTCTGCCCGCTCCTTGGCTTCATATCTAAAGTTCTTTTTGTTCTAAGGGGACTGTCTGAGACCATGGGTATACTCTCCTTACAGTACTCCTGGCATAACCGGCTAGAGCACATAGACAAGCCTTTGAGAGGTGGAGTTTGTGAAGCAAACCAGGTGAAAGGGGTGGGGCCACTGGGTGTCAGTGAAATAGGCCATGCCCAGAAGAAGGCGTGGCTACCTAACTGCAGTCTTGCCCTATTCATCATTCATGATTGTTTCAGTTATATTTTTATATGAATGGAGACTGGTTTTCCAGTGTTTATTTAGGATGACTTTGACTTTATCTCTAAGCCTTTTGACCCTGGTGAGCTTCAGGGGGCAGAATAAGGCATAAATACCGGGATCCACAGCAGATACAGTTAAACGTCGCGCCCTCAACTGACGACTTCACCGCAATCAGTCCAAACGGATGTGGGCCGGGTCCCCGCTGGGTTTGTGCAGCGTCCCGCGCTCCCACCGCTCCCCCCCCCCCCCCCCCCCCCCGCGGCTTTGTTTATCCCTGCCTTTGTGTAAATGTCCTTAAGGGGGTGCTTTGCTTTGACCTACTAACGTAATGAACATTTTGTCTCTGCTTCAGTTTGCGGTCCACCGGGGAGGACGGCCTTTGGGCCTTTGAGCAGAGGCCCCACTGACAGCAGCACGTTTTCCGCTAGAAGATACGGCGAGAACACAGAGCACTCTGGGGGCCAGGAGCTGTGCTTCAATAGGATCCTGTGCCGTCACGCAGGCTGCGCTCCTTACGGTCTCTGTGTCTGGCCGGCCACGTCCCCTGTGCCCAATCCTTGACCCTGGCTTGTGGGTGTCGCCTAGAGACAAAGCTCTCCCAACGCCCCCATGTGACCAACACCTCCGCTGCCCTGTCAGGATGGAACAGAAGCCATCTATTTGCACAAAAAGGTATTAATAGAAGCCTCAGCATGTCCTGATGCGGGAGACGGGATCCCTCGGCCTGTCCATGGCTGCTCTGCTGCAGGTAACTCTATAGCTGGCAGCTTACCTGCAGCATAACTGTTACCTGAG
>JAODLD010000045.1:11471778-11484134 GCA_026781065.1 Mormyrops boulengeri | reverse complement strand
GGTCGTGGGGCGCGCCGTGCGCCCTCCCCCCCCCCCCCGGGTGGTGCCGCCCGGCTTTCTCGGGCCGCCGTGGGGGGGGCGGCGGGGGGGGGGGGGGGGGGGAGCGGACATGTGCGCCCTTCCAAGTCCGCTAGCGTCGGCACCAGGATCCTGTCTCTGCCTCCATACCCCAGGCGTATGTGCATCATGAATAAGTCAGGAGGACGGAAAACTCCGGCAACACACTGCCATCTGGTGAAATGGCTCTCTGCTTTGTAACCGGGGGGGAACGAAGTGGCAGGTATAACAGCCCGCGTGCCCCTCCCCTTGCTGCCAGGTCATCCCACTTCAGGGGGGCACTGTGTCTGGGGGGGGCGACCCCAGATAAGCACACTCAGGCCGAGTCTCCCAACCGCGAACCACGGACGGTCTCACACTGGGGGCAATGGAGGGACACCAGTCCTACTAGCCGCACGCCTTTGGGTTGGGGGCGGGAACCAGAACCCATGAGCCACTGAGCAACATGCTGTCTGTCCTCTCCATACACTGTGATGAGGCAGTGAGAGATGTCCCTCTTGGACCCATAGAGTCTCTTTTCATTCTGTTTTGACTGTCTGCCCCATTGGTGTGACACGCAGGTCAGCTCTGAAGCCATTACAGCTTCTCTGTTTCTCCATCATTCGCTTATTTCAGGCTATATTCTTCATAGATACATACTGGACCTGCACCATGGTTTGTATTTGCTTACACTTTCTCTTCTTTATAATTGGTTGCTTTTTGGTACCCCCTTGCACCCATGCCCAGGGGTGAGCCGGTGTCCTCCCTGACTGCCTCTTCTCCAGGCCACTGATTCTTCGCTCCTTGGTGCAGAAAGCGTGTAAATCCATCTCCGCGGCGCCTCATCTGGCGGTCTGCTGTAATCCGGCACGGCCCTCCGCGCAATAGTCACGTCGCTTTGTTTACATGGAGACTCAAGTGCCACGATCCGGCCCATTGTGGTGAATTTTCCAGCATCCCCAGTAGCCGCTCCGTGACATTCTTTCACCACACATTGAAAAAACCAAATGAAAATAGCGTTAAAGAAACTCCCAGCCCGACACTGGACGCTGACTGTGGGCCCGACCCCTGTGGAGTCGTGATCTTTTGTGCAGCGTCTCCAGGAAGTGGTAATGAGCTGTAACACTCTTAATTGGCCTATATAACAGAGTCCTGAGGGTTGGCTTATAGGATTGACGCCTAATAAACAGCTTGTCTTTGGGATAATGGCCTGTTGAGATTTATCTAAAACAACAACGGCTTTGTCTCTGCAAATTCACATGATCCCCGCATCATTGGTACTAGGGGCGCCATTGCTTACATACCGGGTCTTGCCCCTTGGTCGAGGTTGACAGCCCCACTGTCAGATGCACTATAGCAGGCGGGCATCCTGGGGGACAAGCAGCGTCGACGAGCCAGTGTGAACGGGATTACCCGGAAAGTAATGAACCGTGCGCGACATTAAAGCACCCTTGCCTCCCGGATATGTGTGGGGTTTCATTTTGCCTCATTTCCCTCCGACGCTCACGCATTAGGCCAATCTGTGCTTGTCGTAGACGGTTTTCAAGGCTCAGTTTAAGAGCGGTCTAAATCCCTAAGTCTTATCCCCGCCAGCCAATGTGCTTCGCTGTGATAACAGCCAAAACAAGCCTGGAGCTGGCGGTCTTACGGCAGAAAAACGCACAACTTCCACATGAACTAAATCTGCCTTAGCAAATGCACCAGCTTGGCCGTCTGGACTGCAGCGGCAGCAACGCAGGATACTGCACACGATGACACATGACAGGCTCCGAAGTAAGCAGAATGGCTACGTCTCATTGGTCATCGTTTTTAATAGTGCCTCTTATTGGTCAGCAGAATGTTAGGATCATCGTCTCAGTCATGCCATAGTAGTGACAAGCGCTTTTTTAATGAGGGCAAACATTAATGTAGTTACAGTAACTGCTTTGTCATAGCCATATACTGTATGTGTTATGCAGCTGAGATTAAACGGCATTTACATAACGATTAGGAAAGTGTTTACGCACCATAAACGTTGATTTTTCGCGGAGAGTCAGGCTTAAGTTCTCAGAAGGACTCTTTGTGATGGCTAAATACATTGCCATTGAGTCACAGAAAAGACCCGTCTAATTGCTGTGCTACTAGGCACACGGAGTATCTTGTATGGTCTTAATAAAGCTGAATACTTTCCTGACACAGTTCGAGTCAAGGAAACAATGTCAGGCCTCCCCTGGGACTTGAGTGAGTTAACTATGCTACTGGGAGGAAGACGGGTTTATTGTTTGGGTCTAAAATATGAAATTGCTTTGCATTATCCTGATACTGTGCATTGGTCTTTCAATAACAGCACAAACACACAGCCTATGCCGGGAATCGTAATGCGGGGCCATTTGATGTCCCAATTCCGTGCACGTGTCTGGAAAACCTGCAAAAACGACACTGCCATTGTTTACAAGGGTGGCTTTTGTCTGAGGAGCTCGTCCAGCACTCATCACTTGATATTTGTGTTGAGTACATTATATTAATAGGACATATGACCACCATTTGCCTATGTAGAGGGCAAGTCCAGGCTTTAATAAAAATGCTATTAAGCCATTGGTTAGTATAAGGTTAGGATAACCTAAACTTTGGGAAGGGGAGGAGCTGTGTCTCGTTTTTCCCGTGTGCTTGTTGTCGTTCTTCAGCATCCCATCTTCTTTCGCGACCTCCTCCTACTCCACTCACTCCTCTGCAGACCTGTCCTGGCATCGCCTTCGCATGGAGAGTCACCGGGGGCTAATCCAGGCCACCACCCCCTCCCCACCAAAGATCCTGACTCCTGGATGAAGCAGATCCGGCCCTTGGGATTCATGCACAGCTACCACCTGCCACTTTCCTGTACGCAGTGCGTAAGCGTCGTGCTCTCAGTCACAGTATCAGCATGCACCGGAGAGTAAACAGGCACGAGGGCTCACAAGGCTCTGTCAACAGCCAATGAATTTATCAGCAAGACTCAGCTTATTCTGCAATTTATCATTTTCACAGTGTAATATATTTAGTGTATAAATAACTAATGGCAGTGTGCTGGTGTGTGCAGGGACAGACTCTGACAGATAGAGAGGGTTTCTGTGAAGTCACCTCCTCCGTCGCCTGCTCAGTGGCCTTTCCTGGAGGGACAGGAAGTGACACACTGACACAGTGTCTCTTTTCCCAGCCCATAATGAATCCTTAAGACCTTTACAAAAAGCAAGTACTGTTCAAAAGAAACACACATTCATGTGTGTGTGTGTGTGTGTGTTTGTGTTTGTGTACCTGTGTGTGTGTGTGTGTGTGTGTGTGTGTGTGTGTGTGTGTGTGTGTGTGTGTGTGTGTACCTGTGTGTGTGGGATGCCACTCCAATGTGTGCATGATCAAATTTTAATACCACATTTTGAATAAGGCAGATGCCGAAGGTGTCAAGATTTTCCAAAAGGAGCTTAACATTTTACTTTCGAATTCATTCATTAAACATTCATTTGTGGGTTTGTAAACAAAACACATTCTTCCTGGCACTGAGGCCTCTTCTCACAATGCAAAACTTTTCCTGGGCTTGACATGCCCTAGGAAGTTCCGGTATCCTGTTTTTGGGATGTGTGGCTGCATACTGTATGTGGTTGGAGGTTAAGACCAGCGTAACACTCGTTCATGAGACATGTGACAATTCCATCTCAGAAGAGAGACTTGGTCTGTAGGTAGATTAGGAACATCTCTATCAGTCACCTCAGCCCTGGTCCATCTCAAAGATGCTGTTGTTTTCCACTCTTTTGCAGACGTACGGCACGTCATTGTTCACGCTCCACTCACCGTCCTCTGCTGTGACGATACTCAGAGACGTCTCTCGCCTGCACAATGCTACATGCTCGGCCATTAAGTCTAATGAATGTTCCCAGCAGTCATTAGTGCTGCCGGCTGCACCTTGGAGTCGTGGGTGTTTACCGTCGTGGCAAGTGAGAAGCCCCTTATGCAGGAGCGGGTCTGCTGGGCTTCATGCCTGGGGGGTGGGAACCTCCCTGAGCCTCAGGCCCCTCTGTCCATAAATAATCCCATTATGATGGTCCTGTCTGTGTCTGGGGTACCTTCCACTGGCCTGACTGGACAGCCAAACACGTGAAGGGAGTGTGCTAGGCTGAGCGTGCACACACACACACACACTCACACTATTTATTTATATTTATAATTTATATTCATATCTTGGGGATCATCCATTCATTTCTATGGGCATAACCCTAATCTCAACAATGACACCATTAACCCCTAGCCAGGCTTAACCTTAACCATAAGTAACTAAACGTAATGCAGGACATTTTTAGTTTTATGACTGCATTCACAAAGTTTTTATAAAATTTAGGTTATTCTTGTGGGGACAGAAAAAATATGTCCCCATAATGTATTGCATACTTGACCACACATAGTCAGGTGATTATGTCTCCACAAGTTTGATGGATTTTCAGATGGTGACTCCGTCATCCATTTGTGTCCATTGTGGAAGCCTGAATTTTATTCACTGGTTCAACAATAAACTGCATATAATTACAAGTTTTCGATAAGTGTGTCATTTTTCACTAACGAAAAATATTTCATGGTTTAATAATATTACACTTGGACAAACATATTACCCTCGTTCCATAATTTTTATATTCACACTATAATTTGAATAATTTAGGCTGTATTTTGTATTCTGGGTTACCCTCGGTCTGTATGGGTCAGTCACCTTGTTTATTGCAGACGTCTCCTGAGTCTCTATCAGTAATGCAGGCTGGACAGGTGCAGGCTCCTAATAGATGAGCTTCTCTGCCACTCGGCTGGATTAAACAGATTAAACATTTACCAGTGACCTGTTGGACTGGTGCTCTCTGCTCCTCTGTGTACTCCTCCATGCTCTCCTGCGTACACCACTCCCTGCACTCCTCCGCCACCGGGCTGCTGGTGCCCCCACCGCTGGCCTAGTTCCTCCTCAGAGCTGGAATCAGCCTCCCACCTCCCTCACTGCCATTAGTCACCGGCTCAATCTCCCGTGGGAGTATCAGAGATTTCTGGCGCGGGGGGCTAAATTGGGCATAGATTTTGACTGGGATCCCATTAGCCGCTACAGACTCAATTGCTTTCCTGTATCTTTAAGTTGTCCAGCGTGACCCCGGCTCTGGTATATTGATCTGTTTCATTGTTCTGTAGATTTCTATCTAGTTTGTTGCTGAATCAGTCATTCTGTAGCTGCAGGAAGCTCCTGGAACGTCTTTATTCTGCAATTGAGCTGTGCACCCGGGCCCCTGCTTAAACTTTAACTTGTTTTCAATCGCATTTCTCTCCCCGGCGTCGCATTGGAAATGCTAAAGGCACTATAGCAGCTTTATTACTATATGCTATATGCGCAGCAGTGCATCCGAGTGGAACTGCAGCATATTGGGGTCACCAACCAGGATGCTTCTGGTTAACATCCAAGGCCAGTGATGCAACTGTTGGTTTCGTCATCGTCTGAAATGCAGGGATCGTTTCATAGAGCGGGTCCTCCCCTGTCCCTCTGGGTACCGCGGCTTCAGCTGCTGGGTTTGTCACTTTGCTGAGGTGTGAATGATACCCCCCCTCCCCGCCCCCCACACACACACACACACACACACACTAAGGGTCAACTTGCAAGATTCTCCATATTGTGTGAGTGACTCTCCTTCCTCTGGTGTCCCTATATTCTGTCTGGGTGGTCCAGAGAGGTGGGGAGGTGAGAGGGCTCATCTGCCCCACCCTGCCGTCTGTGTCCTCCGGCCCCGACCACCTGATAGGCCCTTTCCCCACCTCATCTCGCCTCCTCCGGAGGAGCTCCACAGTGTAATCGGGGTGGGCTAATGGCGTGCAGGGAGCCTGCTGGTCGTCTTTCCGCTGAAACGTTTTTCGGGGAAAAACACAAGCTGGAAATAAGGACCACATAGAGGTTCCTTTCTGATGAATCCTTATTCATTTATTAAAATCATTACTACATACACCAAGACTCATTTCCTATGACCTGCTCCATCTTGTATCAGATGTCTGTCCAGACACAGCTGACTTTAGGAGGCTAAAAGTGTCTGTATCATTCTTTTTATTTCACGGTCAGGAGGCAAAAAAATGTACCTGCAACACAATTTATCCTGCTGTGTCATTGCGAAGCTGATCGTCTTCCGCTTGGAAAACATGGCATAGAAATATCTCTTGGTGGAAGTAACAGCAAACTATAAGAATGAAATATAAATGATTGTGATTTTACACAATCGAGTTTTCTTCATTCAAATTTGACAAAGGACTATCAATCAGTAAGGCAGACCGAACTCATAAATGATCGTCATTGAGCTGTCTCCCTCCTGAATCTCCTTATTTTTAAAAAAAAAAAACATGTTTAAGAGCTGAGATTGATCTCTGCAGCAGTTAGGCGAGTAGCTGGCCCATAGCTGGACAGGTGGGACCGATGGTGTCTCCCGCCATATGGCCGTCACATGCAGTGATCCAGTTAGAGTCCATCTCAGGAGAACATCCTCTCTTCTCCAGCCCAAAACGCACAAAGAAAACGGTGAAAGATGCAAACCCACGCCATGTTTTTAGCCTTCCCTATAAAGCCTCATTTGACTTCTCATGTTTCTCTGCTAAATCAGCACTACCTTCTGTGGCCGGTCGCGTCTCAGAAGGGCTTAATAGCCATCCATCATGCGCCACATAAAATACTCCACATCGGAGGACTGGGAAGTACCTAAGCGGGATTTTCCCAAAGCGGATCGCCAAGCGTACACTGTTGCTGGGACAGCCACTCGTTCGAAGATTAAGCTATTTATGTATGACTTCATAAATATTACATTTTTTGATTTCCAAGCTCTGCTTAACCTCATTTTCCAGACTCTTTATTGATTGACAAGAGGTGGTTTTAAATACTGGGTCCTGATCTTCCCAGAATACTTTAAGATGTGCTTTGGTCCCAAATCATCAAGTGCAATATTTTTATTTGTAACTTCAATGAGTTCTAGTTTGTTTTCTTTAAACTAGACCCAAATCTGTACCCAGATGTCCTAGGGGCAAGCACGATGTGCCAATATTGCCCCCCACCCTTCCCCCCACAGTAGTGATGTAATGAGGACGAGTGATGTGTATAAATATTTCATTTGGCCGTGATGCTGGGGATGGAAAGAGGCAGGCCCCCATCCTGGGCTTCGGCGCGGGAGACTAAGAGAGAGGATATCCAATTAATCGCACACTGATATTTAATTTCACTCTCATACACTCTGCGGCCGTTCTGCTCCCATATACGTCACCCAGGGTTCACTTTTGTCACCCTATGATACCGGACGCCGCAGACCTGGTGACCTTGCGTGATCATTTCCTTTTTTCGGTAGCTGCGCGCCCTGCGATACGTACAAAACACTAACATCTGATTGGACACGTGTGGGTGCATGATCCGTGCCAGGAAAAAGAGGTGAGGCACCCATCGCCGCCCCCGGCATTATGGGAGCAGATGGTTCCTAATATGGCCAGCAGGTGACGCCGGGGTGGGCGTTTGCGATCCATAGGGAGGCCCGAAAGGGGTTAAAGAGGCTTCACGGGGCGTCAGCTGTTAAAACAGGGAGCCACGGACACGGGTGAGACTGGCCAGTATGGTGTAAGGCGCTGCCCCCCCTCCTCCTTCCCGTCAGAAGGTATGACCTATTTATTTCACTGGTCTGCCGCATCCTTCTGTTAAGGTTTACCACCCACTTCACGTCTTTAATCCACCCCCCATGCCTGTCATTAGTCGTTCCTGCAAATGGCGGGGGGGGGGGGGCTGTTTAAGCAGTATAACCACGACCGTTCCCTTACCCATCCAATCTGCGTAACCACATTATTAACGATGCTGACCAATACTCTCTGTGAGACATGCATATCTCCCATCTGCGGGTTTCAGAAAGCCATATGGGCCATATGGGTCAAAGGTCAGCCCGCATCCATCAGCTGCTTGTTTTTCTTGGCTATCTTGGAAGAATCTTTCAAAGGGAAACATCTCAGGGCCTGATCGAGTGGGAACAGGTGGCCCTGAGCACGTGCCACAGCTTGGGCATGGTTTTAAGAAGCTGATTCTTTTATTAATCCTCAGTACATTCAGTTTTGGCCAGTGATATTTCATCCATATTCTGTGCCGACAAAAGGGAAGACTGATCTCACAATTCAAAACACGCAAATGTTTCTATGGGAAAAAAGATTATGAAAATATCTATTTGACACAGATGCGCACTAGGTGAGGTAAAATGACAAACATAACAGCATTTTTAGGTGCTGTAATCAGGGCTTATTCCATAGCAAACCCTAAAAACAGTAGACAGAAGCTGACGCAAGACTTCAGTCTTTATTTATGGTGAAATCACATGTTGCCAGGGCAGCTGCCTTTCAGGTACTCGGAGCTGCAGAGCGGAGCCAACAGACAAACACAGTATGGACATTACAAAAACGCAGTAATACACCCATCAGCTCCTGCTTTCCCTTCTGTTTTCAGATATCTTGCTACCTGCATTAAATTCACACACCAAACTGGCACGTTCACAGCAGAGCGCCTGTTAGGCCCCCATTGTCATTTTGGGGCTTTGATCCCACAGGGATAAAGGCTCTATATAAAAAGCTCTCCTTCCCGGCTCAGCACCGTGGTCTCAGTCATGTTTGCTGTCGTCATCCTGAAAGGCCAAAGTATCAGATGTCATAACTAGAAGTGCGCCAGCGAATCGGCGTGTATCCTCACCACACTGGTCCTGGTGAGAGTAAGGCAACTAACTCATTTAAATGAAACAAAAATGTAATATTCCTTCCACTATTTTATGTCCTGCATGATATTACACACTGTCCAGTATATACTTCTTACATAATATTGCATGCATGCATTCTTTGAGCAAATATATCGTGATTAAGTAATGAGAAAATAACTGATATATGTAGACTGGAAGGTGCCAAAAACTAAAAATAAAAATTAAATTTAAAAAATTATAATAATAACGGCTGGCAACAATAGGATATAGATTAATCAAGTAGCAAATCTGGGCTGTTAATTAAATTAGCTTTCACTGGATTCCCGGTACTATAACCCTTTATTTCCAATGAACTGCAGTTTTTGTTCTTCAAAATGTGTAAATATATTGATGTTTTAAATGCATTGATCCAAAAGTTTGTTTTAATAGCGCGCAAGTATAAGTGGTTTCTCTAAGCCTGCAATACCCAATTACCTAAGTAAAATCCAGCTTTCGAGAGCTAATTCCCATTTTGAAACCATAAATGTCCATTACTTGCAATACATATTTTAATTCTATTATGCCAGTATCACCCGAAAGAAAACAGTTTGACATTAGTCAACAAATAATATGATGCAATAAAATCATTTTTAAACTGCATTAAAATAATTATTAACATTTCGGAGCTTCGGTTGAGTACATAATACAGACAGAAGCATCACGCAGAATACCATACCGAGCAATCCGCCCGTGCCAAAGTTCAAATCTATTTCTGGACTGGGTCTCAAAAGAATTGGATTGCTCATTATTACATGAGAGGATAACTCTAATGCTGCTTAACGAAAGAGGTAAAAAATGTTAAGAGTCAGAGGTGTCAGCAAAGGAATCCTCCTCCGTATTTTCTACTGGACGTATTGCCTGCTGATTTCGAAGTCAGATGGAACCAGGGAGCCGTGCCAAATGGTGCTATAAATCAGGTCCGAGTGAGTACACAACTATTACATCGATTTAGATCTAATTGTTTGTTTATTTGTATGTAGCCCTGTTCTTAACATGTTGAACTCCTGCCCTTCCATACATGGACTGCGGTCCTTGAAGCCTGCGGCTGGTCTTCCTTCCATTAATGGGCTCGCAGCTCCCGATGGCGTGGAGGGTGACCAAATAAGGAGACTGCGCTCCGCGGCCCGTAGTGCCGCTACTAGCGCTATAAATTGGCGCTCGCCCTGAGCACCACACCGCCGTTTACTCTAGATCCGGATCTAGGTGCTGATCTGGTGAGTACGGAAGTACAGCTGGCGTAGTAACCCACCGCTAAGAAAACTAATCCGGGTTTTATTTATCATTATTTAATTTTTTTGAAGCACTCATCCTTTCATCGTTTTCAAGATACACAACTGGATATTTTCCATCTATCAGTCTTTCATGAAGAACTGCAATAATCCCACCGAAGAACTTTAAAAAAAACGTTTAAATGAATTTAAATGATTGTTTTAAAGTGTTGCTTTGCGTTGTATTAAACGTTCTAGATGAACTGGAATATGTTTTATGTTTTTTCGAGACACCGAGTAGAAATTACGTGCCATCGAAACGATTTTCCTGGCGAAATGCTTAGAAACGGTTTTACAACGTGAATAACAAAAACAAACAGTTTTGCGAATAGCTAAAGTAGAATTCTGTTTTTTTTTTTGTCTTCTCGTTTATTTTCTGCAGTATCTGCTGATTGTCAGACTTACGCTTGTGTTTGGCTATTTCACTAGGTCCTCATAAGGCATCATGTGTGACGACGAGGAGACCACTGCTCTGGTGTGCGACAACGGCTCTGGCCTGGTAAAAGCCGGCTTTGCGGGAGATGATGCGCCCAGAGCCGTGTTCCCATCCATCGTTGGTCGCCCGCGTCACCAGGTGCGGTGTACATCCTTTACGTACAGGTTCATTGCATCTAATATGTGTCATAAATACAGTGTAAATAACAGTCATTTCAACATAGAACCGGTTCAAATGTAAAATGTGAGGTTACCTAGCCATTATTATAATAAGCAACAGTTCAGTTTATCAGCTTTATGGAATTCTTCTTGATTCACCTTCTTCTCTCTCAGGGTGTCATGGTTGGCATGGGTCAGAAAGATTCCTACGTAGGGGACGAGGCTCAGAGCAAGAGGGGTATCCTGACGCTGAAGTACCCCATCGAGCACGGCATCATTACCAACTGGGACGACATGGAGAAGATCTGGCACCACACCTTCTACAACGAGCTCCGCGTGGCACCTGAGGAGCACCCTACGCTTTTGACAGAGGCCCCACTCAACCCCAAAGCCAACCGTGAGAAGATGACCCAGATCATGTTTGAGACCTTCAACGTCCCCGCCATGTATGTTGCCATCCAGGCTGTGCTGTCCTTGTACGCATCTGGCCGTACCACAGGTGAGATGATGCACGTGACTGCTGCACATTCATCTCGTCGCAGCCTACATGGGAAATTCCACTTGTGTTGTCATGGGAACAGGAATGATGGTTAAGGAATTAGAGTGTGAACAGAAATTTATTTTTTCTGCTTCTGAAAAGAAAAGCCCTTGTACCCCTGAGCAAAGTACCTGACCCAAATCACTTTAGAGGCATCCAGCTGGGATCATGGAAGTAATGTAGGTCTCTGTGGACATGGGCATATCTTAGCCAGAATATTCTTTTCACAAGACTTGTTCTCTCATCTACTCATTCTTTTAGGCATTGTTCTGGACTCCGGTGATGGCGTGACACACAACGTGCCCATCTACGAGGGCTACGCCCTGCCCCACGCCATCATGCGCCTGGACCTGGCTGGTCGTGACCTGACAGACTACCTCATGAAGATCCTCACAGAGCGTGGCTACTCTTTCGTCACCACTGGTACTTATGATTCTCGCGCCATCATGCAGAATCTTTCCATTTGTCTCTATACACATGGAGAAAACTATAGATGCCTTTAAAGGAATGCATCTTACTATTGTATTCATCCAAATTAATCAATTAAAAAAGTTAACGACAGTGCAGTGTCAGGCTAAGCGCTAAGTTCCAGAAGTCTACCTCAACAGCTGAGCGCGAGATTGTACGAGACATCAAGGAGAAACTCTGCTACGTGGCTCTGGACTTCGAGAACGAGATGGCCACCGCCGCCTCCTCCTCCTCCCTGGAGAAGAGCTATGAGCTTCCCGATGGCCAGGTCATCACCATCGGCAACGAGCGCTTCCGCTGCCCCGAGACCCTGTTCCAGCCATCTTTTATTGGTAGGTATGATACTTGGCTGGCTCAAATAAGGGTTCGCCAGAAGTACATATTTTTATGATTATATAATTCATTGAACTAATCAGGACAAAGGACATGATCTGTATGGCATGGAAATATTTTATCATTCACATACCAGACTAGCAAATGGCCTTCTCCATGAACGATATACAGCAGAAGTAGCTTGGACGTCACCCTTATTTAAATTTATGCAGCTGCTGAGTGGAATTTGGTGACATGGGCTTTAGCACCTGTCAGGGCCCCCCCCCCCCCCGGGGGGCGCGCGGGGGACGGGGAAAAAGGATTGGGGGGTAGAGAGAGCAGCACGCGGGCCCAAGTGAGCGGTGTGGGTAAGTATATCAG
>JAODLD010000045.1:11458786-11471768 GCA_026781065.1 Mormyrops boulengeri | reverse complement strand
ACCCCCCCCCCCCCAAGTGTGGCCCTCTGATATCCTAAAAGGGTTGATGTCTCCTTCATTTCTCCAGTCCCTGCACATTCTGATTGATGTCCTTCGTTTCCTGTCACAGGCATGGAATCTGCCGGTATACATGAAACCACCTACAACAGCATCATGAAGTGTGACATCGACATCCGTAAGGATCTGTACGCAAACAACGTGCTGTCTGGCGGCACCACCATGTACCCTGGCATTGCTGACCGCATGCAGAAGGAGATTACTGCCCTGGCTCCCAGCACCATGAAAATCAAGGTGATCCTCATTCCCATTGCCTGTCTTTCTAATGCATTGATAAGCAGGCAATGAAGGAACCGTAAAGACAGCCTAGTGGCCATAGCGTGTCATTGTCATTTATGGCCGTTTTTTACTTTGAATTCTCTCTTGTCCTATACAGATTATTGCCCCCCCAGAGCGGAAGTACTCTGTGTGGATTGGAGGCTCCATCCTGGCCTCGCTGTCCACCTTCCAGCAGATGTGGATCAGCAAGCAGGAGTATGACGAAGCCGGTCCTTCTATTGTCCACAGGAAGTGCTTCTAAGTGGCGCCGGTGTCACCATGCTCTGTGAGGTCCATCACCTCGACAACAAACCCACTTAGGGACGCCAGAGATGACAAAGATCCATGTACAGTTTGTTTACACACAGATGAAATTTATATGTAGATGTGTTTTTGGTTTATAAATAAACAAGCCACAGGACATGAGAAGTACTGTGTCTTTTATCAATATTCATCATCAATGAAGAGCCAAAAATGTACTAAATATGACAGAACTGTCATTTATTGACATACTAATCTGAGAGTATGGATTCTGAGTATTGTATAGGAGCCCATTCATTCTGGAAATGCATATGATGTTTTGTTTTAATATTTCATTGAAATAAAATTATTGGAGATAATTACTAATAATTCAGTTCATCTGATATGCAATGATTTTGGGTGGCAGCAGGTGGCATAATGGTTAAAGATACCTGAAATGAATGGGTCACATCACCAGATGGACATACCGTTCTACCCTTGAGTGAAGTACTTAATTTTTTTCCAGTAAACTGTCCATCTGTATAAATCGGTACAATTCAAGGGTTCCTGAATAAACTCATGAATGAAACACAAAAATATTTAGTGTTGTCATAATTTTAGGCGTTAAACAGTTCGATTTAAAAGTTTGTTGTTAATTACATTCATGTAAATTTGACATTGCAAATCAACTGTTGGTAAATGCATTGAAAATTGTTTGGAATACGAATTAAAATTAGCACAAGAGAATCCAATTTAATGTTAAACACAGCTAACAATACTTGATAAGTATATTACTCAATAATTATAATCACTCATGATACCAAATAATTCTTGCACACGGTGTGAGTCGCAGATTAAATGCTTTCATGGTAAAAAAACAGTTGCATACCGAATTAAAGCGTACTTTTTCAAATTCAAAGTGTACGATTTAAAATGTAATTAAAGCCCGTGTAAATCTATATTAAAGTTATATAAACACATGCCAACAGAAACATATTTGTATATATAATACGATTTGTTTTGTAGTTTACATATGGCTACCGAATGAAAGAAATTTTGATTAATGCAATACCGCTTATCCTACTGTGTTTTCTCAAAATTTTACAGGTTAAGGTAACTTTAGAATGACTCAGTCCTCGTCAGGTACCAGAACACTAAATAACATCTATACGAACAGCAAATGCTGCACCCTATTACACACTGCACCCTCAGACAGCATTGCATTTATTCTGTATTTAAGTAAATCTTGAAATACTGAAATCATATCAGCTGACACTGCTTTATACTGTAATGTACAAAAAAAACTCCAAGAGAAAGCATTTAATATGAGCGAAAACTTAGATTTCTTTATTTATTCACTCATTCATGCACGATTTCATTCATTCACTCTATTGATTTGCACATTAGTCAGCCTACGTGTTACGTGCATGCATCACCATAAACGACGCGCTATACAGTAAGAAAAAAACATAAAGTTTCAATAATCTAATAATACAGCTAACTAAGAACCTTTAAATGAATTGCTTCACCATTCGAATTTGTTACATCAGGTGAAAAAAATCATACATTTCTAACCAACAAATAGTTTGGATGCAAAATGTTTTCGGTGAGAACGCAACGAAATTATTATAATCAGATTAACTTACCTCAACGTCCTGTGTTCATTACATTAATTCAACCAAGTTTTTTATGCATGAGCTCGGTCGATTACATTGGTCTGTCTATTTAACTGTGTCTAAATTTAAATGCTCGAAAATAACCGTATAAAGCGATTATGGTTCGGTATTATACTTTCGCTTATTGAACTTGATCTAAGGTATTATCGGTGCGTGCCAGATAAACAAAGGCGTACTACCAAGCAAGGGACCGGCAGCAAAGGCATCTGTCCAGGAGTCACATAATCGCTGTTAGAGTTATCTTTGTGACAAATCGAGCTGCACTGCCATAAATAGAATAACCACCGGCGAAAGCAAAACCAAGTACAAATTTTAAAAGGTCAGTCAAAACATCCAACTGTGTGAAGAATAAAGCATAATTTCGCGCCTTGATGGCCAGGACACTCGGTGTGCGATCGCGGTCCTCGCTTCCCACCGCCACCGTTACTCTCATCTCTCACTGCTGACTTTAATCTGGAAATCGCACATTACTATGCCCGGTCCAACCCTTTTTTATGAGTTGCAAATTCGAGGCAATCCCAGATACTTTGGTCTTATCAGCAATAATTTTATTAAGGATTAATCTGGCGCTCGTTGTACTTTCACAGAATAATGAAAAGGAGAAATCTTTGCATTTTTTTGGCCGCTCTCCACCAACCTGTCTGCGTTGTGACGCAGAAGGACAATACTTAAAGCGGGATTAGCTCTAGCAAGACATTAAGTCCAGCCTCCTGTATTGAGACGTGGTACACGCACCCCCCCGCCCTCCATCCTATTCCGGAGATCGGAAATAGGAGGGCTTTGCATGCATACAGCAACCAGTCAGCACTTCGGGCTCAAGCATACGGGCGTGTTGTTGGATCATCGGGTGAAGCGATACCAAAGACTACGGGCTGCAACGGTGGCAGCTCCGGCGTGTGATCGGGCACCCCGGCCAGATAAAATCACAACCTCTGGAGACTAAAAAAAGTGAAGACGATCCATATTCCATACGCATTCGCGCACTCTGCTGTGAGCTCTTGCATCCGGATGAACAGACATGGGGGAATGGACCATCCTGGAGAGGCTTCTGGAGGCGGCTGTCCAGCAGCACTCCACTATGATAGGAAGGTAAGGAGAAAAATGGCCAAAAGTAGCCAAAATTAAAAGTTACGCGTATTAAAATTTTGCGCATAGACTAACATCGAACTCTTCCAATATGACAATATATCCAGTTGAAGTGTTACCCAATATTATGTTTATGGTATTGGTGACATTCAAATAAATATAAAAAATAGATGTGTTTGTGAGCATCTTTTAATAAGATGGTCGTCGCAATTAAGCTGTGACATTAGATTACGAATTTAAAATGGTGATTTTGTGTTTCAGCACTGGACAGCTCCCAAAGAAGCGTTAGGTTATGAATCAAACGTTGACAACGTCTGTAAACCCCTTTCCTCTAAGCGCAGTCGCTCATTTAAATCACATAAAGCAAAATATAATTATTCTTTGCATTTCCCCCTTTGTTTTTCTTTTCTTTTAGGATCCTATTAACAGTGGTGGTGATCTTCCGGATTCTGATTGTAGCGATAGTTGGAGAGACAGTCTATGATGACGAGCAAACCATGTTCGTTTGTAATACATTGCAACCGGGCTGTAATCAGGCTTGCTACGATCAGGCATTCCCGATCTCTCATATCAGATACTGGGTGTTTCAGATTATAATGGTGTGCACCCCGAGTCTCTGCTTTATTACCTACTCGGTGCATCAGTCTGCAAAACAAAAGGAGCGGAGGTACTCGACCGTGTTCCTGTCGCTGGATAAGGATCAAGATCCGATAAAGCGAGACGACAGCAAGAAGATCAAAAACACCATTGTGAACGGAGTACTTCAAAACACGGAGAACTCGACTAAGGAAGCGGAGCCCGACTGTTTGGAAGTGAAGGAGATCCCCTGCTCGGCCCTGAGAACTACTAAGTCAAAAATGAGACGGCAAGAAGGTATTTCAAGATTTTACATTATCCAAGTGGTTTTCAGAAACGCGCTGGAGATTGGGTTTTTAGTAGGTCAATATTTCCTCTACGGATTTAATGTCCCCGCAGTTTACGAGTGTGATCGATACCCTTGCATAAAAGATGTAGAGTGCTATGTCTCCAGACCGACGGAGAAGACCGTGTTTCTGGTCTTCATGTTTGCGGTCAGTGGGATTTGCGTGGTGCTCAATTTAGCAGAACTAAACCATTTGGGATGGAGGAAGATCAAAACGGCCGTGAGAGGGGTTCAGGCCCGGAGGAAGTCCATTTACGAAATCAGGAATAAAGACCTGCCCCGAATGAGTATGCCCAATTTTGGCCGTACTCAATCCAGTGACTCCGCTTATGTGTAGTCTTCGGAGTGGACCATACAATGCATATAAAAAGATTATTATTAAACCGTGAAAATTCCGCTTGTCACTGACATTTGTGAGTTAGGCGGGGTGGATTGATTTTTATTTGTCTTTTATAGACAACAACTATTAATGTGGATTGTGTGTATGTTTATCTTACTTATCAGAAAGCACTAATGCGACTTTTTAGTAAGGTTTATATTTTGTAAAAAAAAAACAAAAAACAAACAGTAATAATAAATAAATAAATAAATAAATAAATAACAGTGCTAGACGAAAAGCATATCCTGGACGTGTTCACACAGCTATGCGTTTGTACACTACATCTACAGTTTCAAAAGTGTGAAAGTAATTTGCACTAATGAACACCCGAAGCCAAACGTATCCGGTATGTGCTGTTGGGTGTTTTTTACGTTTTCCACCGATTTTAGACACCTCACACCATAGCGATGAAACACACTAACTGGCTATGTTTGGAAGACAGAGGATACTTCAGATTTATATATATATATATATATATATATATATGTAATATGAATATATCAATCAAATATGACTACAAATTAAATATATATATATAATACATTAGCATTCAATTGTATGTTTTTACTTGCCTGTACTCACACCACTGACCTTAACGTAAGTAATCATTTCATTGCTTTAAAGTTGCATTGCAAAGCAGTGTCGCGTGGGTTTTCAGCGATCGCTAACGTCTGTGACTTCCTTAATTTATTACACACCAAAGCAGCCACTGCTTTCATTTGTGAAAAGTGTTTTATCGGTTTCGTGTAATCAAGTGCCATACATGTATATAGATATATACTTATAAATATATACGCATATTATAATCGTCATCATGCTATATTACATGTTTGGATTATGAAAAATGCAGCCGCCCTTCCTTTCCAGTTTGAATCCTTGTCATTTAAAAGAATCGAATTAATCTTTATATTTTTATTTAGCAGATGTTTGAAAATAACACAGGACTATACTTTTATGCAGAAGAAGGAGATACACATGTTCTTGACCGTCACGGAGCTAAATTAATTATAGCACAAGTCTAATTTGTATTTAACGAAAAAGGGCAATGTCTACCTGCTCTGGTGCTACTGTTTCTTCACATAATGGTTTAAACTGTCACTGTAAGTCGAACCCAAAAGAAAAAACAAAATAAAAATATGGAATGAACGCGAGTTTTGTGTGAAGTGTAATGTTTGCCGGGCGAAGAAACTGACTCAAGTAAATATAATATCTTTGACAATTGCGGAATCGCCTCAGGGAATGTTAATGATATGTCGCACTGACGTAGGTATACCTCTCTATATATGCTTGAACATATGAGGCTTAACGCCTCAGTCAGAAGAATATGTTTGTTAATGAAGGATTTTATATTTTGGGAGAAAAGCAAGTTTTTAAAGTTACATCCAGTTTCTAAAATAGCTCATACTGTGATCATTGTATTCTGCCTCGCTGCCAAAAAATGCCTGCACAAAGTTATTTACACAAATGAATGGTGCAGAAAGGTTCTGACAAGGTCAAAAGCATCCAGATGCATTGTGGGAAGCTGACCCGAAGGTTTGCACAAGAGGCCCTCGAGCTCACGGGCTCGTTCATCTGCTTAAGGAAGATGCGGAGCGGTAGGTCATCCGCTTTTCATGAAGGTCGCGGCGAAAGTGCTGAATCCGGAGCCCCGGCCCCAGAGAGTGGCTTCATGCTGACCATCCGCGATCGGTTTTGGGTGGGAGGTGCAAGGGGCTTGGGGGGAGGGGGGCCTGGTGTAAAGAGGCGTGGTTGGGGATGGGGCTGCTTGCTTGCTTGCGGCAACCAAGATGACTCTGCAACTCCAAGAAAGAACTGAAAGAGCAGCTGGCTGTGATGCGTCAACCCGAAATCCAGTGGGAGCCCAAAGTTTCTCCCAAGCAGACATGAAAATAGGGATAAACCTGACAGGGACACCTTCTCTCCTGGGATGGCTCTCTCTTTCTCACCCTCTGGCTTTATTCTCTCCCTCTATCTGTGTGTCTGTCTCAAATTAAAATTTAAACCTGAAAATCCACTTTCTGTATCTTCTCAAAGCTTACGAGATGTAGATGCATCAGAAACTCGATTAGCCAATGACAACATAGTACACAAAGACTTAATTCTATGTGCTAGTAATTATAGTTTCTGTGTTTTTCCTATCTTTATTTTTAAAAAGAGCAGTTTGGGCAAGATCATAACTAGTCACAGCATCCCCTGCTTTCCTCAGTGAATTCTGCTTTAAGTGTGACCCGGCCCCGGTTATTCCCAAGGGGAACACACGTCGTTCCTATATCTGCTAGATTAGTGCAGTTTGCAGAAAGTTGTTCAGTTTTGGAGGACTATCCAGTCAGCTTTGCTGCAGTTTGAAGCAGCTCCGTCTGAGCTTCTAGAAAAGTCAGACTACAGTCAGAGTCAGTGACAACATTCCTGTTTCGCGATGAAAGGTATCCAATCACATCAGGATAATGAATCTTAACTGAGACATGCTTATATTAGTCGTTTTTTTGGGGGGGGGATCCTCACTTGGTGTGCTCTTACAGGAGTCTAGAACCTCATCAGCAAGCCCCTGGTGCTAGATCCACCCACAGAGAAGGCGACCGTAAGATGCTGGGCTCTGAAGCCGGGGCTGGTCCCGTCACGCTTGACTGTGGAGTCCAGAGTATCACCGCCAGTCGCAGCCCTGCCCTTTAGCACAGTAATACTTGTCCATCGGCAGCTCTGCCGAGAGCTGCGTTCCCAGGCGACTGCGCCCCAAACTTCCATCTGATCCTGATTCATGTCATATGCACTTTGCCTTGTTTCCTGTCAGCTCACATCTGCATCCACAAGGCCATTCTCGTTAATTAAAAGCAGTACCGATTGCTTTCGATATACTCACACCTTTAACGTATGTGTCTTTAGACACAGGACTTGAATACCTGATGGGAACGGGCCGTGAATTAATGTAAAAATGCAGTGATGATGCATGTTCTTGCCATATCCTGTCACAGAAGCCGTGTGTGCTGATTGTGATGTGTTCTCCATTCATGTTCATCATGGAAAGGCAGATAAGTTTCATGGGCTGTCATTCGCTGCTGAGACTAAAGGAATTTGAGCTGACGAAATTAGCTTAAAGGTTCCTGTCCTTTACATAAAATGAGACACAGCAGAGTGGTTGAGGATGTAACCTATGACCCCAGTGGAACTTTTCCTGCATGGGTGCGGCAGTAATGTATCCAGCTGTGTAAATATATACCTATTGCAGGTGAATTCAGATAAATGGAGCACCAACTGATGGTGAATATCTTCATATTCAAGAACACCAGCCTCCTCTACATTAGTATCAGGTAACAGGATCACAGTTCAGCTGGTGTTCAGCCGTGAAGGTTGGAAGAAACTCAGACCAGGACTATCTATTCAAAACTGTCCATCAAAGCTCCGAGTGGATGAATCTTGCAGTAGATGCCATCACTCCGTCTTTGTCATCATTGATTATTTTCTGATCCATAATAATTTAGCAAATCTTTGTTGTTTTATTTTATGCAGAGACAGTCTTGATGACATCCCACATTGTATGGGAAGATAAATTATGAGTAAAAAGCATGACTGTGCGAAACATAGCTTGGTACCAGTCAGGTACTTGAGGTTTCCCTACATTCCATCTAAGAATGACCTCACATCTTTTATTCAGACCTGCAAATATGTTACAGAAAAGAGGTGGTCTTAGCTCCTGGAGACATCCAACACGGCTTCACGTCTAATTCGACAGCATCACACAGCACAACACGAAAGGCGGGGGTAAATAATTCATCCTCACGCAGCCCATGCCGCATTTTGCTAGCGTACGATGACAGGGAGTGGCGATAAATGCCAAGATCGAGATCGGGAGTCATGGGGTGCCTGTCCGGCCCGCTCATGGGCAGCCACTCTGAGTGTCGCCGTGAGGCTGCCCATGGCTCAGCAAAGGTTAGAATCCATTACCCATGAACTCCCCACTGTGTCAGACTCTCTGGACACCGAGGCAGAGGTCACACCTGGAGACATACAGCGACCAGAGTGGGCAGTCATGCAGTCCTGCAAGGGACCCGAGGGGGATAATCACTGCAGAGAGGATCCAACAGGACACCTCTACCTGATCTCTGGTTCAGCGTCCAGGACAAAGAGAGCTTGTTCACCATGGCAACAGCAGGTATGACATGTTCCTGTCCACACATTCATCCAGTCAACTTTCTGCACCTTAGAGATCGGCCTTGAATTATCCCATGTGCAACGTGACTCTCGAAGGCCAGGCTTTTCCCCTGGAACACATGGAAAGAACAGGCGCCTCTTCTATGGCATACACTCAGCCGGCTGGAAACATCTCACATCAGAGCAGCCTTTCCAATTTGGACAAACAGACATGAAAATGACTCAGAGGCAAACAGCATGTGTGCCAGTGCAAGCTGATTAAAAATTAAAGCTGGGATTAATTCCTACCCACTGGTTTGTGCTTAGGTGCAGGTCTAGGAATATGGATGATTTTTGTATTGAGATGCACTCTTTTTATGCAGGGCATTTCCAACGCGTTTGCGGCAAAGCCGGGACTGAAACACCCAAGCTCACAGATGATTGTGTGCAATGCTGTAGTGTTTTATATATAAGTTTCCTTTCATCGCATTACTACAGAGAATCAAGGCACTGAATCATTGTTATATTCAGAAAATAAACCACTGAGGCAATTTTCCTAAGAGCCGAGAGATCTCAGTATAGCTATCCACATTAGAGACTTCACAGCAAACAAACTGAGTGCCATTTTCTGAAACACGCCTTTTTTTTTTTTTAAACAAAGAATTGAAAAAGAATCTGACATATTTTCTAAAATACTGTGTCTCCTTTTGTCCTGAAAATCATATATCTGTTTCTAGGCTATTTCCGGTGCTTGAAGCTTGGCCCTGAGGGAGTGGGGAGGGGGGTGGGGGGCTGATGTGCTGATGCATTTGCAAAACACACACAATAACCTACAGAGGATGGAGTCTGGTTAGCATCGCACACATGGTGCCCTTTAGCAAGTAATGAGATGACCAGCGTCATCCATTGTGTGCACCCTGCCAGAAAGAGGCCTCATTAGCGGCGCACACAAAATGCGCTAACCGACAAAATTGGCCTGGTTAGCTTAGCATCATACACATAGTGCCCTTTAACAAGGAATGATACAGGTTAGCATCACACGTGCAGTGCATTATGCAGCCAAATGAGCTTGGCTAGCATTCCAGATATAGCACGCTATAACGAGGACGGGGCACGGCGCAGTCACCACATGCTCCGGTAAGGTAGGGAACACGACAGCTAACGAGTGCGGTGAGTCAGCCATACGGTGAAATCCGCTGAGGATTAAACCAGGCCGGCATCAATCACGCAGCGGTCCACGCCCGGGGGCGCAGGCGGAATTGCAGCCATTTGCATAAATGTGTTTCCGCGGCAGTGCGTGGACAATGCCGGAGCCGCAGAAGTCCCCAGCAGAGGGGCATGCAGTAATGATGCAGAAGGGACTGGACCCCCTTTTGGTGTTCACACACTTATGCTGCTCTCCAGGCTCAGCTGACAGGAGTCCGACCCACTAAATCCAACCCTGTACTGGGCCAACGCAGCCACGACTTGAGGCTGGGTGAGGAAAAGCTAAATACTGTGACACATTACGTGAGCCTCAAACCAACACCCCCGCCTTCGCCATGAGAGCAGGTGAGGTGAGGTTTTCTCCAGCCTAAGGGATTTCTCCCCACGCTTTGATCTACCACCAGTAGGAGACAATGATGCTGGTGTGATCACGTCCACATAGTGAGGAGCCCCCCCTGCCCCAGACCGGTGCTAAAAACTGAAAGGATCTGCCCCCAGTGCAGATCTCACCCTGGCTTCTGGTCAGCATGCCAGATCTACACTACTGGCGAGCTGATGCGTTTCCACGGTTACGCCCGATAGCCCACAGTGCCCCGTTAGCATCAAGGACCACGCCCCCCCCAGCTCGATGGTGACAGAGGGAACCCGTCCGTCTGCACCGGGGAGGGCGGGGCCAGCGCTCAGCCACTCCTCCTGCTACGAGGGTGTGTGTGTGTGTGAGTGTGTGCCTGATGCTTCCTGGCAGGTCTGGGCAGCGAGCGCCAGAGACAGCTGGTGTGAAAACAGGAGGGACATTTCAGGGGAAAAAAAGAAATTTCACCTTCTGGTGGCCTTGATTGGTCTAAAAATAGTTTATTCTTTTTGATTCCCCAGGTTAAATTCTAAGATGCAACAAAAAAAAAAACTACAGGTATGGCTCACTAATTTAGATTTTATTTTTAAAGGTGCATATGACAGCAAATGCTTAAAACTGTATTTAATATAACTGCTGGATCACGAGTTGTCTCTCTTTGTCACTGACTGGTGGAATTTGGAGCGTGTCTGAGTTTACTTTACCGGACCAGCGGTTACTCAACACACACACATTCATGGTGCTTCGTGATCACCGCTAAAAGGTCAAACAGGAGGCACAAAGCAGACGGCAGGAGTCTCTTTATGTTAAACCGTCATCATGCATCTGATTCTTTGCATTTTAAGTACATCTATAAGCAGACCTACTCAGCCACATAACCGCACATGTGGGCACGTCCTGTGTGTAGAGAAGACCAAACACTATGGCCTAATACTCCAGGGTTTATACTCAGCACAGGTCATCCCAAGTCGTTATTTAAGCCAACCTTAAATTGATGAATACTGTAAATATATTATGCATGCTAATGCAGCAATTAGACTATGTGTAATGAAAGTGAAGCGAAGGGCTTTCTGAGGCGCAGGTCTTGGAGCAGGTCATCTAAAACGTGCCTGTTCGAAAAGGACACTTACGAATAATTAAGAACCGCAGCAGAACTTAAGATATAATGTATGGCTGCCTGGCGGGGGCTCGGGGTGATGCGGCGCCCATCCGTCATGGCGGGCAGGGCGCCCGCTGGACCCGGTACAGACAGTGAGGCTCGACAGCCAAGATGAGATTGAGCTGCGAGGTCGGGCACGCTGTGGATGACCCGGCAGCGGAGGAGAACGGATAGGCAGCAGTGAGGGCGTCTCCGTGACGATGCCGCCACCGCACTCCCCTGGCAGCCAGACAAGGGGCCGCGGACCGTGGTGCATAAACGGTTCCAGACCATTTGCTGGTCAATGAAATGAGCGGGCAGTCCTCCGCAATCAGCCACAAAGCACTCCTCGTCTGATCTGATTAGTCACCTCGCAGTTCAGCCTGATAAGTGACTCTATCAGACGAAGGAGGTTCCTGGAGGGGGTGGCATTCAGAGCTACCCCGCCCCCTAGCTACTTGCGCACCTTTAAACACACACACACAGAAAAATCTCAGGGAGGAGGGGCATCCCTCTATATCATGTCATCTAAGTTCTTTATCACCAAATTCTCTGTAAGAAGCCTGCAGAGAAAAGCTGCATCCTTTCTTCATTACCGATTAACAGAGTATAAACTGCTTCCGAAACCCCCGTCTTATTTATGGTTCTGTCAAAGCCTCCAACTTCTGCCATGAGAGACACCCTGCCCCACGACAGCGTCTGGGAGAGCGGGCATCTGCATGTAAAGCCGTCATGCCCAGGCTGAACCGAAGGCGCTAATTAGACTGAGGTACCCCACAGAGCGCAGCTCGGCCCGGCTCAGCCTGCCAGGAGCGACTCCCTGCTCTCAGACCCTTGGTATTTCAGCTCACTGCAGAGGAGCCAAATATGCTTCAGAGTGCTGCAACCTCCTGCAGTCGCGCACCCACAGGCACGCCCCCTAGGCCCCGCCCACCCCAGCACCAGAAACCTATAGGAGCTAGTCTTTAAGGTCACGTGATCAGATGGGCGGACACTCAGATAGATGGAGGGGATCAGTGGGGTGGTGGTTTTGGTGTGTGGGCTCCAGAAGCTCAAGCTCCACCCCAGCACACAGGCCTGTAGAGAGGGGACTTTATTAGACCCAGAGCAGCACTTGATCTTCCTCAGCCATCAGGGCCAGCAGCCTGTGCGTCTGTCAGGGCGCCTAATCCTTCCGGCCCGCACCCACAGAATAATTGATCCCTTGACCTTGTTGAGAAAGGGGTCAATCAGAGTCAGCAATCAGGATTACAGAGGACGCCATCACGGTGGCTCCACGTCACATGGGGGGGGGGCGCCTTTCATGGAACTGCAGGAAGGACCAGCTGTCCCGTTTGGATGCAGTTCTCTTGGCAAGGTGAAGAAGGTAAGACAAGTACACCCCCCCACCTCCCCAGGTGCCAGCTGAGGCAGATAAGCGACTTCCCACATTAGGTCAGTAGCAGGATTCACAACCAACACCCATTGTTTGGGTGCCGGGTGGGGGGGGGGGGGGGGGGGGGGGGGGGGGGGGGGGGGGGGGGGGGGGGGGGGGGGGGGGGGG
>JAODLD010000045.1:11443863-11454225 GCA_026781065.1 Mormyrops boulengeri | reverse complement strand
CAGCCTCTGGCCTGCTTTTCCTTGTGATTAGCAGTAGATTACCAGGCCGACTCATGTGCTGAGGAGATTAATGGGCTCCTTAGCATTATGCCGATGACACTGGGAAAGAACGCTGCCAGATGTATCGTCTGCGGGCCTGTATGCGTCGTGTCCATGGCATCCCACCATATTAACAGGCACCTGCCGATCACAGAATGGGGGGATTTGAATGTTAGCTCACATTGTCTTGCTGGCTGCAGGGGCACGAGTGACCCGTCATGCTGTCTTCCCAACCTTCAGCCCTGAGCTCACCTTAAATGCAGGAACCTGAATGCATCTCGATGGACGCATCCACTTCTCCTGCTTCCCCCGGGGTCCACTCCTCCTATTTCCTCAGGAAATCATTTAAAGGGGCCTAAAAGGATCACAAAGGTAAGCCTGAGGGCCCCCTCTGATATTCAGGCATTTAAGAAAAAGCTCTATTGGCCAATGGGCTCCATCGAGCAAAATCCCTGCGAATAATGCATGAAGATTCAGATACGCAGGTCACCAATGCTGAGCACAGTGTGTGTGCGGGATAGCTGGAGCCTCTTGGAGGCCAGAGACATCTGTGCAGGGGTTAAGGAAAGGGTGACCCTACATTCCACATGCACACATTCAGAATACAGACACATTCACACTCACTCACTCAGAAGGCACACACACTCTGTTCTGGCTGCAGCAGCAGTCAGTGGGACCCCAGGGCCTGTAAAAATGGCCCCTCCCTCTCTCCCCCCCTCCCTCCCTCCCTTGCTTCCTTCCACCGTCAGGACGCACTCACTCCCCGGCGTGCCCTGTTCAGCCTGGCTCCAGGCCCCTGATCAGATTACCGCCACCGCCCGTCCTTCTCTGAAATATCCCATTTCCAGCGGGGGCACCGAGACTGCAGGAATGACACGTCCCGCAAATGTGTTTATGGCCTCTGAGGGCGGACGCCTGCCAGTCCCCCTGCTATGCAGCAATACGCTCATGCATAATTTACACTGTCTCCCAACACACTCATTATTTAAGCAAGTCTTCGCATATGAGTGGCTACGATCACTCAGGTGCGAATGTTACCACTGTGACTGTCATTCAGAAGCAGTTTATGCATTTAACCCAAGAGGAATACTTCAAATTCAAAATAATACCAGCCTCTGTACCCAAAATAAATAAATGAATACCTCATAAATACCCACTGCTGTTAAGAATAACGACTGAAAAGGTACACTTCAAAAACAAAGGATGGAACATGAGCTATTTTTGTATGCTATAAGCAGATAAATGGATATGCTATTTTGCCTCGAATTTTGTTTACCAAATTATTGTGAAAGCTGGCTGAAAATATATCATCAGACGCTGTGGGCCTTTGTGGTTCAGTTCTGATGGCATTAGCTAGCTGTTCCATCACATTCCTGAACCAGGCAAAAAGACTCATTTTAAACTCATTTGAGACAGAGAAGGATTGTAAAGGTGTCTGTATCTCCTCACTGGTGTCAGTGCTGTCTGAAATATGCTGCTACTGACAGGAAGGGTACCGCCCTGGCATCAGTACAGACAGCTGCTTTACCAGTGTAATCCTCAAGGAAGATTACGATCAACGCAACCCTGCACTAATTCCAGCTGATCGCCATCCCCCACTGCCCACAGCGAGCTCGTCAACGGAGACACCCCTTCCTCAGTTTCCATAGAAACAGTCAACACAAGCTACATCTTCATACACTGGTGATACAGTCAGGCTCAGCCTGAATGGAGGGGACACAGATTTGGGTTAAGGGTCCCATCCCTCTGCTCAGCTGTATTTCCCTTCCAGTTTAGGACAGTTTTGTCCCCGTGATGCGGATATTAGTGACACATTGGATGCTCTCTGAATCCACTGTTTAATGGTATGTAAAGTAAAACCCAACTGTCTTTTAACTGAAACTCATCCTAAAACTCAGTACTACACAATAGCTACTAGATCAGGATCTTAGTAGACAATTTGCACACTTAAGACTTAAACACCAAAATGGCCGTGTTGAAAGAAGTTTCCTAAGCTGCTGTTCATTTTTAGTTTTCGAGCCAGACAAATCGCTCTCAGAATTGGGCCGGTTGATTTATCATAGTCTTATTTTGCAGTACTTTGATTTTTAGTCAATAAACCGAACAGTTACTCACCAGCAGATGTGATGTTTGTGCTGAGTTAGGAGGAACCTCAAATAAAATCATTATGAGGTCATGCACCCAGAGAGGGGGCCCTATACTCACAGCCAACTTTGTCAGGAGTCACCCCGGCATAAGTCCACACCTCAGACTCTTTGGAAGGAGGTCTACCTAAGCCTAGATGAAGCTGACTGCGTCAGGCTGAAGGCCTTATCATGAACCCGAGGAGTGTTCTGCCTTCAAAGGAAACCGCAACGTGGTGCGTATCAGAGTATCAGAGCCGAGTGACACCGGCTGCTTCTCCTGGCAGATAAAGGAAGACTCTGACAACAGCCCCCTGGCTGGTGGGTTGCTTTCACTATTCCATTTTTCTCCTAGCTGGGAGAAGGCACTGTCACTGCATATCAGGCAATCTGTACACGACCGCTTCCAATTCTGAGATACCGTCACCTTATTGCTGCGGGCTACTTAACTTGCTCTCACTCTGTCACGCCCGGGCACCGCTTACAAGATACGAGGTACAGGAATCCAGGTAAATAGGTAAATGAAAAATTAAGGGCAGAGCGCCAGCGTAATGGGTGTGTTCCATGTACTTTCACGTACGCTCCCTGTGAATGGAAATGGCACCCTCCTTGGCACTGCTCAGAGATTAGCAGGACGGTCACGGCTGATGGGCGCTTTGTCTCCATCAGTGCAGACTCTCCTGGAGAGTATGAGCCAGCTTGGGGGGGGGGGGCGCAATTTGTCAACCCACATCCTTAGCTGGAATGAGCCGTCCAGCCAAGGGCGGCTGATGCCAGCTCTCACATGATGGAACGGCATCTCCATTCGCCTAGATGCATAGAGGAGCCTAAAGTGATCCTGAGTCTAGTGTAGTCTTGTACTAGAGACTATACAACTTAAAGAGTTTACTAAGCAATGTTGTATTTATTAAACATCCAAATACACATAACATATCACAGTTTTACATCAAAGACAGAAATTCACATAGATATATGGTCATGTAGAAAAATAGTCGCTTAGCATGAATGAAAGTCAAACTAGTGAGACTAAAACTCTGTTCCAGTCTGTTCCTTTTCTGTCCAGCTGGGACAAAGATCAAACACATCAGATCAGTTTTCTTCTCCTAGTGAGATATTTGATCATCACTGAATGATTTTCAGCTCAATGAGGTTTTAAACACAACTGGGAGTTTTGGGTTTCAAGATGGGCCAAAACTTTTCTGGGATGGTTTCTCATGTTTAGAACAGTGAAACTGGGTCCCATGACAGCAATCCAGCACATGTGTGCCTCACCTGAATATGGGGTCAACAAACAGACATACTTCTGTATTTTGGCAAAAATTACCAGAATTTCCTTTAAGGGGAATTTGATGTCTCTGCAGAGACGCCTTGCATTAAAATCATGGAGGGTTTGGACTAAAGTCTCAGAAGCAGTCTTACAGTGATAGGATTACCAGCGAGGCAGTTTGGAGTATCCAAAATCGGGGGATAAAAATGGATTATGGTACTGAAGGCACATCAGGTGAGAGGCTTCCTATAATACATGCCCCCCTCCCCAGAAAAGGATCAGATTATTTTCTATTTAACAGTAAACAACTTACATTTCAAATGTAATGGATACCGATGCTATTTTAACAGACCACAGATTCTGACCATCAAACGAGAGGAGGAAGCGAGGACATACAGGTACAGCAAGAATCGCGGACGCAAAACCGGATATTCTTATGACACTTTACATGTTTTATTTTTAAACTGGGAGCACTTGACTGTATGGGAGAATGTGTTTGGTGGAATAATGTGACTTATTCAAAATGTAAACATCTCAGGCTGAGCCCCCATGCTGAGGGAACACAGTGCAATAATATTCAGCATCTCAAGCTACGTCTGAGTCCACCATCTAACTTAGCTACTTAGGTAAGCAGCTCACAGCACAACCTGGCTCACTGCTGCCACTGGGGATATTTCTGGTGTTTCCTAGTCAGCACTAATTTAAATCAGTCGATATCTTAGCAGATTTTGGGGATATCGCCCTGATTCCATTAATTGCTCCGTGGAGCTATTGGATTTTGACAGAGAACCCTGACGGTTTTGTCATACCACGTTCATACAATATCCGTGAAAGTCACACGTTTCATTTAAAGATTAAAGGAAAGTTCCTTTTCTAATAAAAAATCAGCAGCCAGTCCAGCAATATAGCTGTAAGACTGGCGTGCAGGTTACCATTCCCAGAATGCCTTGCCCGAATGTGATTGTCTGCACCCACACTGGAGAGCATCTTGACGCTGCTGTCTCCCAGGACCAAGATGCATTTCTCCAAAGCTAGCCTGGTCAGGGCAGGTTCTGGGGGAGCAGGGGGAAGGGGCCAGAGGGGCTGACAGATCACACCCAGACACCACGATAACATCTCTCCACACTGCCCGCTGGCTGATTACACTGGCGATCAATCTGGCGGGAGGTATTTATGGCCCCGAGCCAATAAGGGCCGGCTTTGGGTTGAGCTCTGGGGGAGGGGTCACGGCGGCCCTGAGTTATCGCCGGCAGGGTACTTGCCCCACGATTTATGCTTGGGTGCAGGGGATCCTTAAGTACGACCGCCTGATGAGAATGTATAATCAATAAGCTAATACCCACCACAGCGGCTTGCTGGGTGCGATTTATGGGCATGCTCTAATCGGTGTCCCAGCCAGGCCCGGAGTCTAGCCTCGAACCCACGCCAACCATTTAAGAGGCAGGACATGGCAGGTCTGACAGCCACGCTCAGTCTCAAGCATGCAGACCCATTAAGTTTAATTTTAAAAAGACTTTTACCAGATAAAACCACAGACCATAAGTGGGGCTCAGTAATAACACAGCACCACACGATAAATAAAATGCAAACCGATGTGTCAAAAACATGCCAAGCATGTAAACCAAAGGCTTGTTCTTGTCTTATTAAATTCATAGCAAACCATCCTATTTTACAGTTTATCCATTGTAATAGCAGCACGATTTATGAAAGCTAAATATTTGACCTAAGGGTATAACAGAACGACCTTCCACTGATTCTCTGTACAAACAGCAAGTGAGAATCAGATCCTCTGTCGACACCTTTCTGGTGAATTCCCCCACCGACTGCCCCGCTCTGCGGAGAATGTAAGAGGGCCTGCATCACTGCGCCCCCCCTCCTTGTCCTTCCCTCCTCCACGGTACAGCGAAGACTGATTAAATCAACCAATTTCTCACAGGAGACAGATGTTCGAGTCCCACGACTAAATCAGCCCGTCGTAAAAAAAATTCAGGAGAAGGCACGGCGATCCATCATGGGTAACCGCCACACACATCGTGGGCCCGAGAAGCGGCTGGCTCCTCAGGCGTGTCGGACAGCTCCATCTCCCCATTTATGGCCTCTGTGGGCTGCCTCAAGGGGAGGCGACCCGGTTTTGGAGCGCTGCCCCCCCTCTCTCATCTTGGCAGCACCCAGGGGGGTGGAGTTCAGGTACAGTTATATTATTCGGGCTCAGGGCAGGACAACCGAACAAGGACCAGATCCAGATCCAGATAAGACCAGACACTGAGATTCACACCAGATAAGAACAAACACTGAGACTCACACCAGATAAGGCCAGACACTGATACTCAAACCAGGTAAGACCAGATACTGAGATTCATATCAGATAAGACCAGATACTGAAACTCAATCCAGATTACACCAGACTCTGAGACTTGATACAGATAAGACCAGAGACTGAGACCAAAAGCAGATAAGACCAGACACTGAGACTCACATCAGATAAGAACAGAGACTGAGACTCACATCAGAAATGACCTCACACTGTGACTTACACCAGATCAGGATTGACACTGAACACCAAAAATTCATAGACTACATTCATGAATTATCACCTCATTCTGACATAAAATGTTCACACACGCGTATTCAACACTTCGGCACACACACATACTGCATATTACTGGACACAGACCCATACTGAACACACACTTAGGTAAGGTACACACATTTACTGAACACATGCTTTTGTGAGGCACCTACACATACTGAACACATACTTAGGTAAGGTACACACACAGTGAACACACACTAGGTGAAGAACACCCATGTAATGAAAACATGCATAAGTTAGCTACACACATACTAAAAACACACTCAGACGAGCTACACACATACTGAACACAGCACGCAGGCGGGCGGCACGATTCTATCCTGAGCATGATCTATATCTAATGGCTGAACATGGCAGGTATTTTAATGTCAGCACAGGAGCGATACACGGGACTTGGGAAGGGCGACAGCCGGACACACATCAGGCATCAAGGTCCGGTTGCGTTCCCCTCGGCTGAAGGGCTAACCGGCTACTGGTGACTGAACACGCTCTGCAACTGCCTTTATCCCCCCCCCCACAAGGAACTGGCAGAGTATTCTGAATGATATCTGCGCAGTGAAACTCGATGCTACTCACGGGTAGGAGGTCATCCATGCTTGCTGATGCTCTCACACTTAATCAATATCCCCATGGCGCCTGTCCCACTTTCAGGGTGTCGACGTACTTACTACTCACTACACTGCACACACGGCCAGATATGGGAGGGCAATTGCACAAACTCCACAGAAATGTAATAATTCCACCAATAGAATTTAATCTTTTAAGTTTTATAAATGGGACATAAATCACCTAATAAAGTATGATAGTAAAACACATAATAAAAATGAATCGGTACAATTCCTGACAGTAAATTACCCATAATGCTGTTGGTAAGGCTGTGCTGTAATTATGGGGTACGTGGCAAGGCGTAACTCAGGAGTTTTTATCAGCGGTTCCTCTCAGGCATGTGAGGATTGCTGATGCCCTCGTTTAAAGCCAGGCCTGGTCATCCAGGCTGACAGATGCCCCCCCGCCCACGCCACATGCCCCGCCACACCCCCATCATACTGCTGACACCAGGGCTCAGGGACCTGGGACTGACAGGTCTAACGTGACGTATCCGTCTTGACATCCCAGAGCAAGGAGGGATGCGAGAAAACAAAAGTGCTGACTCCGGGCAAGAGGTCACCATCCAGCGGGCCGTGGGGACGGGGGGCAGCGAGCTGGGAGAGGATCTGGCCGGGAGTGTGAGGACAAGGGCTCCCACAGGGGGGTGCCATGCGGCAGCAGGGATGCGCCACTCAAATGGAGACTGGTGTGGCCCTCCTGCTCTGTCATCCTTGTTTCCTGTCTGGGGGGTGTGTTATAAGTACATGTTAAGCCTGTTAGCTTTTCGGCAACTAAAAAAGTAAAAATCAACAATGCAAAATGATAATTTTCTCTTCCCAGCTTGGATTTATGGCAGGCGGATCCCTTAATGAAATATAAACCGTGTTAATTTCTGCTGACACATCGGCACCGAGCAGCGCGACCTGCAGCAGCAGCGGCCTTATTTCGGGCGGCGGGAAGGAGGCACAGAGGCGGCTGGTCGGCCCACACCGCACGCACCTCGGGAGCAGCTGGGAACGACCCAAGACGGAACTCTCGCCCTTCCTCGACTTTGGCGGACTGCCGCTCACCGGCGTCAACACGCTCCCCCATCTGGACCGGCAGCCATTTTGGAAGGCTGCCTTCAGACACACAGATGCTTTGTTAGCAGACGGACAATGTCAGATGAGGGGAACGGCAGAAGAAGAGAGGCACAGCAGAGAATGACTAACGTCTCACCCCGCTAGCCTGCCAGTCAGGCTCCTCCGATTCATAACAGGTGGCGTTCGTGTGTGTTTTTCTTTCATAGCGCATGTGAAATTGTGTAAAAAGGAGACATCTCCGTACTGAGAGACCCCCCCCCCCCCCGACAGGATTCCTCCACACAAAGACAGAGAAACAGGTGCCGGAAAGGCAGAGAGAGCTTTCGGCTGAGAATCACAAAATGGGAAATGAATCCCACTCCCACGGGGGCGGGGGGAGGCTAAAGTGGGGCCAAAGTTCAAGGACGATGCCGACATGTGCGTATAAGCCGAATCGGACTCCCCCGCCCAATTCTCTTACAGTGTGTAAAACGATAGCCAGGGAAAGGATGGAAATGGGCAGTGGGTCAGCACTCATCGGTTTCCCGGGCGACACCCCCCTCGCTGTCACCTGACTCCTCTCCACAGCATCCATGTTGTCGTCCTCCCCCCCCCCATTTTCAAATCCTGCTCAGCCAGCTGATGCTTGTGCTTTTCCCATCATTATATTCCTCTGCATTTCTGAGCTTGTGGGGGCGTTTGGGGTCTGCATTATTTACCACAATAAGCACATTATTCTGGCTTGAACTTTAATCATCTCTTGGCAGAAATATGTGGATTATGGGATTTGCGGCAGCTTCCACTTTCACGTTGTTTCAAGGTGAAGCTGCGGGGTGGGCTGGGGGCGGCAGTCAGCTGACCCACGGGGGCCGGAGCTCGCGGTGGCCCTGACGCACCGGGTCACGTCGGGGCTGCACCGACGGGCCTTCAGGCAGCAGGGGGAGCTGCAGGGACTGACGCTTACAGCCAGAAAGACATGGGTTCAAGTCCCCGGAAGAAAACCTGCTTTGGCAGAGCATTTTTGAACTGGGTAACATACATAGCAGAGCATTTTAAAAAGTAAGGTGGGGAAGAGTATTACTACGACACCTGCTGTAAGCTCTGCTTTACCTACAAAGGTAAAAACTCTTACCCTTGACCGAAGAGGTGGAGGTGATTAGGACTGCGGGTACTGAGCATGGTCTCTGCGGGACCCGTGTGCCACCTCTCTCGCTCCCAAAGGCCCGCCCATCACCCCGCCCATCTCCCTGCCCCCAATCTGCCTCCGGTCCAGGTGCCCCTATGGGGCTTCAGTACGCCTCCAGGCCGGACAGTGCTATTTCAGGAACACCGCCCAGCTGAATCGATGCACCGCAGCCCCCTGGCTCCTCTGCAGAATGGGAGGGGCTGGGGGGAGGGGGGGGTTATGCGTCAAGTGCAGAGCAAAGGCTACTAAAGTCTGGAGGTGCTGTGCTTCTGAAGACAGCAGGCTGTTATGAAGAGCGGAGCAGCAGCTGCCATGGAGGCCCCTGAACTTCAGGGGGGACATTAAGGTGTCTGTCTCACTTTAACTGATGCTCCTCCAAAGCATGAGCTGCACGACCGCATCTCAGGCTGTTTGTCAAGTTAAAACTGCCATGAAGGTTGTACTAAGCGAGCGGAGCACAACTCGCCCAGCCCCCCGCCTCCCCCCCACCCCCCCCCAAAGCTGCTCACATAACCTACCACATTTAATGAGCTTTTCCATTTGAGCAGCATGGAGAGCAGCTCAGAAGAGCAGCTAAACATTTAACCCTGAGACCTGTACCTCACTAAACCTGAGCCCCTCCTCTCTATACCTCACTAAACCTCAGCCCCTCCCCTCTGTACCTCATTAAACTTCAGTCCCTCCCCTCTGAACCTCACTAAACTTCAGCTCCTCCGCTCTGTACCTCGCTAAACCTCAGCCCCTACCATCTGCACCTCACTAAACCTCAGCCCCTCCCGTCTGAACCTCACTAAACTTCAGCTCCTCCGCTCTGCACCTCACTAAACCTCAGCCCCTCCCCTCTGTCCCTCACTAAACCTCAGCCCCTCCCCTCTGTACTTCACTAAACCTCAGCTCCTCCCCTCTGTCCTCACTAAACCTCAGCCCCTCCTCTCTGTACCTCACTAAACCTTACCTCCTCCGCTCTGTACCTCATTAAACCTCAGCTCCTCCCCTCTGTACCTCACTGAACCTCAGCCCCTCCCCTCTGTCCCTAATTAAACCTGAGCTCCTCCCCTCTGTACCTCACTAAACCTCAGCTCTTCCCCTTTGTCCCTCACTAAACCTCAGCCCCTCCCCTCTGTCCTCACTAAATCTCAGCCCCTTCCCTCTGTCCCTCACTAAACCTCAACCCCTCCCCTCTGTCCTCACTAAATCTCAGGCCCTTCCCTCTGTACCTCACTAAACCTCAACCCCTCCCCTCTGTCCTCACTAAACCTCAGCCCCTCTCCTCTGTACCTCACTAAACCTCAGCCCCTCCTCTCTGTACCTCACTAAACCTTACGTCCTCCGCTCTGTACCTCACTAAACCTCAGCTCCTCCCCTCTGTACTTCATTGAACCTCAGCCCCTCCCCTCTGTCCCTCATTAAACCTTAGCTCCTCCCCTGTGTACCTCACTGAACCTCAGCCCCTCCCCTCTGTCCCTAATTAAACCTGAGCTCCTCCCCTCTGTACCTCACTAAAC
>JAODLD010000045.1:11407202-11418823 GCA_026781065.1 Mormyrops boulengeri | reverse complement strand
CCCCCCCCCCCCCCCCCCCCCCCCCCCCCCCCCCCCCCCCCCCCCCCCCCCCCCCCCCCCCCCCCCCCCCGCTTCTTATGATTTGTAAACACTTTTATATGAACATGCATCATAGTGCAAAACTCAGTTTAGCTTTTAAACTATTACAGCAGCTTCAGAAGGTAGTCCTGGGGGGGGGTATTTTATATACCGTGGGAAAATGGAATGTCTGAAAGTCTGAGTTCACATTCTGAAGTCTTAGAGGACAGAGGCTGCCTACAATCCATTACAATTTTACATGCAACTCGCAGTGCTTCTGGGCATTTAGAGAAGCCGCCAGAATGAAATATACTACCATGTCATAACAATGACGGCCTTCAGGGGGCGCTGTCGAAAACAAAAACAGGGGCTGGTGGGTAAAAGGTTTTAGCGTAGGCTAGCAGGTGGGCAGCAGGTGACAGGGAAGTATGTGGTACGAACTGCATGCTAAATGGCCCACGGAGAGGTAGCCGGCTAGCGCAGCTTCAGATCCCATGTTCACTCAATGTCCAGGTGTGCAGGTAGAACTCATTAGTGATAATGGCATACAAGAAATAAGATGTTTAAAATATTAATACAGTTAGAAAGGTGTCCCAGAGGATCAGCACTTCTCCCATCCAGGCAGATCCCTTGGGGTTCTGGCTATTTAACTCTTGTGCTTCATGGCAAGCTGTAGGAGAAAAGAAAACAGGTCACTCATGGGACATTGCATGTGTCATTCACAGGTCACTCAGAGGACACTCACAGGACATTGCATGTGTCATTCACAGGTCACTCAGAGGACACTCACAGGACATTGCATGTGACATTCACAGGTCACTCAGAGGACACTCACAGGACATTGCATGTGACATTCACAGGTCACTCAGAGGACACTCACAGGACATTGCATGTGACATTCACAGGTCACTTAGAGGACACTCACAGGACATTGCATGTGACATTCACAGGTCACTCAGACGACACCGTGTGTCATTCACAGGCCACTAACACCAGGAAGTTATTTAGAGGATGTACATGTCATTCACGGGTTAGTAGGTCATTCACAGATCTTTACCTCATTTAAGCAGGCAGCCAAAATATTACGAAAGTCAACGCAGGCACATTTATGATGGAATTTAAGGTGGGGAAAAAAAACATTTCAACTAACACACCATTTGACATTGCAAATTCATTTTTACCGACAGTAATTAAAGTAGTACTACAGCATTCACTCAGACACCAATATAAACAAATCCATGATTCACAGAAATGTGTTTTGACTGTGCGAGGACACACACACATAGGGGGTGTAAATCCCCCTAACACATAACTGGACTCAAGCCCTCACCACAATGCCCACTATCAACAATTAAGTCTGATCCGGTAAATGGTGCCAAACAATCCTAGAAAATTAGTCATCCATTCTGAAATCCCCAAGCCTTCTACACCACTATTCTGCAACACCAGGGGGCAGCAAAACACAAAAATCCTGCACGAGCCAAGTCTGTGACTGGATTTACTGACACCTGCTATAAATGAGGATCGGGAATCAGGAGTATATCAGGAACCGTACAGTGATCCACTCCCACTCTGAATGGCTGATAAGGTTTTTACACATTAATTTTACTGCGAACAGTGGTTAAACTACTCACTTCAAACCTACAGGTTTTAACAACTTCTTAAATAATTCATGTTACAATTAGGAAATACAGTTTCTGTACTTCACTAATATTTTATTTCATCTGTATAAATTTTGTGACTAAGTACAAGGACACTGCGCCGGAAGGAAGCTATACATCAAATTCTCGCAAAAAATTGATTTATCCAGCAAAAAAAAAAAAATTAAAAATCAACATGAAGTCATCAGCATGAAGTTATTAAACAAGGACATCAAACCTTAGGTGGCTCTTAGACGACAAAAGCTTAAGAGTGCAGTAATTGTGCTATTTATAACACAGTAAGGCAGTCTTGTACAGAAAGTAGCTTTCAATAAGGTGTTTAAAAATGCTACCAGAAATTAGAGTAATTAAGCATCTAGTTGAATTAGCAGTTTAATACCTTGTATAAGATGGCAGAGTGATGAGCTGTCAGAAGGTCAACGTCCCAGTGAGCCGGAAAGCTATCCCTCATTTTCACCTCGTGGGGAATTCATATGTGGCTGGCAAATGGCCAGTGTATGTGAAGGACATTCAATCAAAGCACTGTTGCCGTGATTCATTCATTCATTCATGTGTTTATCAGACGAGGCCCAACACAGGAAGCTTCTGACAGCAGGACCACCATCAGCCAGAAACTCAGAGCTGCGTGCCCACAGCAACACTGAGCTCGGCAGAAACAAGAGGACACTGCACACATGGCCCCTTTTTGCAGATGTCATAAAGCATTTAGTGTTGCCAGAGTGCACTCAGAGAAGCAGGTAGGTTTGTTGACAAACTCACAGGACAGTGACTGGCGCCCCCTCGAGGCTGCAAAGCCAATAGCCCCCTGCCCCCCCAAACACACCAGGTGCAGCACCAGGCAAATGAATAATGCAGATCCTACCCAGGCCGCGCCTGCAGGGCTGAATCCCGCAGGGCAAACTGATGCGGTTACTTCTGCACACACTCAACTGATACACAAAGGGATGCGTGACAGGGGACACAGAACCACAGCTACACCGTGGGTCAGAGCACATCTGCAGACCGAGGCAACCACAAAGGGAACGCCGGCTACCCACTTAAGCGTTTACCAGCAAATCTGCTCTAACAGTTACACCCCTGCCTTCCTCCCACACATCATGGGTTGAAAAGGGAGCATCCTCATCACATATAAACCCGTAATTATCCCTCATGCTCCCCCCCGTACTCCCCGGCTGCTGCAGTACCACAATCCGGTAGGGCTGGGACAATTATTCGATGTAAATCGACAATGTCGATTATAAAAATGCATCGATATGAAATTTTATTGTCGACGCATAGTATAAAACTACATAAATGTTTTGTAATGTTTTTGTAAGTGATAAGCTAAATGTATTGTAAGGGAAAGTGCTTTATCCCCTCGGGAGCATGTTAACGCTGTCCTTTTAAGAATCGGGCAATAAAACAGTCTGCTAATAACTGAACTTCACTGTCCACCCGATGATCTCTTCGCCACTCGAGAGCTACAATATTTTATTTATTGGACCTGCGGCATGGTTATCATTTACAATACAAAAGTTATTCCGCTAATAAGCTAGCTACTTGTTTCACTGCTGGCACCGTTAAAACTATATCAATTATAGACCGAATTCCAATATAGTTTTGTCTAATATCATGTAGCACTTCTCTCAAATATTAATGGGACATCTCCTACTACCCTGCAAAAAGGAAATTTGCTGCTGCTGTAATGTTTAAGAAATCTTTCAATAAATTGAAATTTAAGATGTGTGTGTGGGGTGGGGGAGGGGTGAATTGTTGTATTAAATGACTAACTTGAAAATAACTGCTTATCAATAAATTTATCATCAGATCAATCAGAAAATCGGTTGTTAGATTAGTCGAATAATCGGAAAAATAATCGCTAGTTTAATCATTTGAGACAGCACTACAATCCGGCCCTGAGCAGGGGCTCACCTTGTGTGCCGTGTCTGCGAATTGCTGCGCGCTGTTCATGAGCTCGCCGGTCTTCTCCTCAGCCCGGCTCAGCCGCTCTCCACGCTCGTTCAGGGCCTGGCTGGCCTTCTGTACCGCACTGGTCACGCTGCCGGCGGCCGAGTGGAGGATGCTGTTACCTGTGGATAACACAAGGGCAGTAGCAGTGAGCGGCAATGGATGTTAGAGGTCACATTTCAAATTGAGCGACTCCAGTATTGTGAGTTTCTGGAAGAGGAAATCATGATTTATGCATTATAATCATTTTGCACTTGAAAATGCTGAAATCACATGCTTTAAATTTTTTACACTAGCACTGAATATAGAGAAATAAATAAAAATGGATAATAAAACTAAAATCCAAAAGACAAAACTCACCATAAAGGCAACAGAGGGGCTTGTATAATAATATGATCAAATTTTAAAAACATGAAGAGCAGAGGCAAGCAAAACAACCTTTTCAAAACAAGATTGCTGATTGAAGCAAGACCCACCAATGAAGAGGTAGGGCATTCAGGACCCCTGATGTGCGAACACGCCACGTGTGGAGCAGTCCCTCAAAACAGTCGGCCGGCTCTGTGCTCTCCTCCGCCAGGGCCAAACAATTCAGCAGAATGCCGGGTTTGTCAGACAGAATGCACACACAGGGGCATCACTGTCACCCAGATAAATGTGGCAGGAAATGCATAAGAGGCAGATAAGCCTCTGGCACAAACACAGAGTGGAGAGGAGCATCAGACACACCACACACACACCTGGGTTGCTCCGTCGGGGTGCATCCAGGCCGTATTTGCACATATGTATATACACATCGATAAGTACTCAGACATACAGATACACAGATGACATGTACATCATCTGGGCAAGGTATGGCCATCCATTCCCACAGCCTCACTCCATCCTACCTCCTGCCAGCCCCACCCTGTCACACCCCACTGTCCACTTTGTGTCACTAGGGACAATAGCACCATTCCGGTTGTGGGCAGCGGAGACGGGACCCAGCTCTTCACTGGAGGGGGGTGTCTGATCAACGACAAAACAACACACAAAAGGCTAGAGCGGGCGCAGGGCCACCCACAGGAACAAAGCCGGTTTCTCACTGCACATCTGGCAGGGACACCGATGCGGGCACCAGCCTGTCTAAGGATTCCCAAATATTCCAACCAGAAACAGCATGTATACAATGACATTTCCAAAAATGCATCTTAAGCCGTTTTTCCAGCACTAATTACTTCCTGTGCTAGAAACCATCAAGCGTCACAGTGGTGACTGGCCCGGGATGCCGGGCTTGCTTCAGCGAGAAAGGAGCCCTTTCTGGAGGGCTATGGAAAATACCCCTGCAGCCACATCCACATGCATCTCTGCTCCCCGCTCCAAACAGGCTTTTCCCACAAGCCCACATTCCACCAGTCAAGCTGGTTTCCAGATAGGTTTTTGTGCGATTCAATGGCAGGAAACCATTTCGGCAAGTAGGTCAGAAGGTTCACGTTAAGTAAAGTCATACAGAGGGACAGGGACGCCAAGGCCACCGGGTCACGGTCTGGCCCTCCACGGACCAGCCAGCCGACTAGATTAAGTTCCCGCAGAGCTGCTCTGATTGGCCGACTGCAGAACAAAGCGTCGACGGTGGAGCCGGGCCCCGGAGTGACGGACGGCCTGAAACGGCACTCAGGCTCCAGAGGCACACCGGGGCCACGCATGAGCAATTACCATAATAATCAGGCATTCAGATAGAAGTGAAGCCCTTTTGTAAAGGTTTTAAGGTACAGGAATGAAACAAACGGAAAGGGGACAACCCATTATGCTTCTGTCAGGCTTTTAGAATGGCTTAATAATACACTCAGAAGGCTGGCTGAGGACAAGGAACTTGCTTAACATGCTTAACACTCTGAAGGAGCGTCCTAGAACAATCTCGCCACTAAAAGTATGTATTTTACTTTCAGTAACTCAATATTCAACCTCATAAGAATGTTAATGCCCTCCGAAGAATAAAAGCCGACGCTTTTGTTACCTCTGCAATTAGCCATTTTGCACACTCTTATCTGAAAAACTGACATCAAGTTTCGCGTCATCATCGTGGCTGTGCTGAACACGGCGGCCCATTCAGACAGAGCTTCCGGCGGCGCACTGGCATACACTGGCTCACACTGGTTCCTCAGCCAATCGAACGAGGATTGAGCAGACGTGTACACCTGGTGGGCGACTGCTCGGTGAGGACACGCCTTGGGATCTGGGAGAGCAGTGGGACGGCAAGAGACCAGCTCAAATGTCACGCTGCCCAGCAAGACGCTGCCAAGAAGCGTCCTAAGGAATCGTGACCTTTTCCACAGAACAAAGCTTCATTTTCCAAGCCGGACGCAGGAATCGGCATTCTGATCGAGGCTTGGACATCGTCTGAGACCGGCACTACATTTGTCATGTAAATGTAGGTATTCATGTCTGTCCCAAAAAGACCTTTGTCCTCATGTCTATATGGCATTTCGTGGGCCTGCATGGTTTCCCCCCTTGCCCAGTTCAGTATTCTTTATTGGAAATTCACTAATCTTAAGGGTGATAATGACATTTAAGCACCAAATCTCTTTCCCCTTCCCACTTGACCTCAGAACCTGGTGAGCCTGAGCAGTCATAAGTTGAAGAACTTTTACACTGAGTAACACAGAACATTCCAGGGGAAAAAAAAAAGTGTCCCACTCTGGCTTAGCAGCAGCCGTGGTGCTAACTGCCAGTCAACTTTAATGTCTCCATTTCCTGCAACATCACTCTGTCAGACGTAGCAGATCCTCTGTTCTCTTATAGGCTATAAACATCATGGAGTGATGCGCAAATAGTGCCCTTTGTCAAGCACCCTTCAACTGAACAGGCTTTGTTTTATTGAACAGAGTCCCTTAAATGGCAGATTGAGACACTTGCTTTAACTCACCCACAGCAGAAGCTAAATCTGAGGTCATTAACCGTAGCCCTGACCCTGATGCGGCACCTTTCTCATAACAGACCTACCTGCGGTACCACTGGAAGCTTCAGAAAAAGCAAAACTTTTACTTTACAGAAGATATTAAGGCATTAAACTAATGTTTCTCAAACCAATCCTCGGGGACTCTATGCCAGCTCCCTGCCAATCAATAACACAGAGATTCGCGGGGAGCTGGAAGGCAGCAAAAACATGGGGGTCCCAGAGGACCAGGTTGAGAAACTCTATAGGGTTGGTGTGTGGATCAGCAGACTAAGACTCTCTGCCTGTGATCAGAAGGTCGCCGGTTTGAATCCTGGGACCAGCAGAGTGATGCTGGTGTTAAGCTCCTAATCAAGGCCTTTAACCCCCAGCTCCAGGGGCCTGCATGCTGGCTGACCCTGCGCTGTGACCCCCCTCCCCCCCAGCTTGCTCTCACCTGCACATGCACCAGCGTGTCCCAGGAAGAGCAAGAGGGGAAGGTGAAAAGAGAATATCCCCATAGGGATTAATAAAGTATCACTATTGTGGACCACAGTTATTTATGAGCGGCCGTATAACACGCTAGGTCGCCCACTAGCAGGCAGAGCCCAAACAGGCTGATGGCGGCGTGTTCAAGCAAGCTATACAAATAAGGAAGGGAAGTTTACATGAGGTTTGACTAGTTATACATCATCCCCAAGTCAAACAGAGATATGAATACCACGGCTATGAGACAATCCCCATTTTATCACAGCAATTGCCTAAGCAAACAATTAACACTCCCAGTTATGACATCACTTCCTACTCTAGTCAATGGCATTATGGTCGGCGTGAAATCACTAAAATATGCATCTGAGGTTAAAGCTTTTGCAGTGACAGGCAACATTCAAATACTAATTTAAGACCTGAAATTCCTAAGGCTACACAATCGATGGCTGGTAGATTACACTCAAGCCTATTATAAATACCAGATGTGCATGTAACATGTGTTAAACAGCTGTGTTTAAGAAAATAAGATGAGTCACCCAGTATTCATAACATGTTTTTTAATGGTGTGAGCTCTCCCTACACAGACATTCCCCCCCATTCATCACTCTACAAGCCCTAACAGTGAGAAACAGATACGAGCAGTTTGTAACTCGGACATTAATTTCCGGAATCCAAGGTAACATGATTTGTTATTCGGTGCCACTTTGCAGCTTATCAACTTAACCATTTTAGCAGTTCCAGCAGTCATTAGCAGTATACTCATCCAGGTCACAGAAGGTCCCGGAAGGCTCCTGGTGCTTACCTTTTTTTGGAGGCCGTTTCTGGCTTGATACCTTGGTATTCCTCATTCCGTGCAAAAACATCTTGCAACGCAACATGACTGAATTTACTGAGCATGCTTCTGGGGCAAAGAACGACAAAAACAAACAAGGTCTGAGTTCCGGGTGGGATGCCACGATATATATCCCTGAGGCATTACGTATGGGGGGTTACGGGGGCCAGAAGCGTGTCAAATAGCGCAGGTCAGGCAACGTGTGGGTGCGACATCTTTAAATGGTTTTAAATGGCATTATTTTTTAAACGCATGCTTGGCAATAAGGAAGAGGGGAAAAAGTAGTGCCTTCTTATATTACGTCTTCAGATGCAGTTAGGAAAGTTAGCGGATGGAATTTCTGAATGGAAAGAAGTAGCACGTTTAAGGGCGATTTCACCTTTACAATGGCAGCGCAGAAACGTCTGAGGCGTCACACAGCATTTTGGAAAGATCGTATCACTACGGTCACCACGGTGACAATGGAACCGAAAGGAGTAGGATTTACAAATTCTCCTTGTTTATATGGCATTGAATAGACACTGCCGTCTGCCAGCTGCTCTCCTCTCCATTTTAGGGGTCAAAAATGCCAGGCTGTCATTTACAGCTTCTCTCAGCAACAATATCACAATCCAGAGCCCTGTGACACATCACTGTACAGTGCACGTCTGCATATCAGATCGTTAGTATAGCTAATCTGAAGTGACTTACACACATTCCAAGATCTCTGGGTGTGCTATTATCAAAAACAGACTCGGTGCTGGGATTTAAACATGACCACAGTCCCACTACAGTAATCAATGGACCGTGACCCATAACACCAATAAAATGGAGTCTTAATACCACTCAAGGAAGAGCAAGTTCCATGTGCAGCAATGAAAATCATCAGTTCGATTTATATTCTCCATACAGACAAACTGTATGGCTGATTTTTCATGATAACATTAGCACTGCCCAGATACCTATATTAAAAGGGTCAATAAAATCAGCAGTACTAAAAACAGCCTATTACCATCATCATTACCCAGCAGTTATTAAACAGCCATGACTACAGACAGAATACAAATCCAAGTTGGAGATCAGAAAGAGGCAGTTATGAGGAAGCAGAGCTCTACAAATCTGGGCATATTTATGTACCAAGCAAAGCAACATCCATCTTTCAGGTCAGAGGTGTGTGTGTGTGTGTGTGTGTGTGTCTGTATGTGTGTCTGTGTGGAGCCCATTCCAGGCAGCAGTGATTAACCCCAGGTTAGATGCCACCACAGTCCATCGCAAAGCAGATACATGCACAGACTCCCGCAAACAGCAAAACATGCTTTGTTTAAAAAAAAAAAACAACAAAAGGAAAATAAAATTTTAAGGTCCACATATACAGCTTATCTCTCTGCTCCCAATGTTGCGTGATTACAGCAACACTGGCAGAATTTACCGAACAAAACCAAAGTAGCGCCACACACATGCCTTAAGCCAGAACAGAGGAACCTTATCATTACTGCATATCAGAGATTAGCCTAGTCACCAAGGTACCAAATACACCACCAGCCAACAAGGCATACTGTACATACAGCTTCCGGCAACCCAGGGAAGAACTCAGCCGTATATTAAACGACATATTTCTACAGTCTAAGACAGAATCTCAGGAACACTTAAACACTCAGCTGAGAAATCAGGGCTCTGGTTGATACCAAACCCATTTACATTTACAAGCACACAGAGAGGCCATGTGACGTAGCGGAGCGCTGAGGAAGCACCCCACACAGTTATTGTCCCACACCCGAGCAGCCACATCATCATTGTTTTGCACTGGTGTGAGACTTAAACTGGGAGGGGCAGGAAGATTGAGGAACTGCTAGGATCCCTCCCCCAGTCACAGCTATTTGCCACTAAGATTTTCTGAATGGCCTAATACACAAGATCCCACAGTCTTCAATATGCACCAATAACAGCTTAAATAAGAGTCAATAGCCAGACTACAGCATGCTCGATCTTCCGCGGAAGCAGCAAATATAGTCATTGACCTCAGGCCACAATTCATCGAGGAGGAACGTTCACAGCCTGTCAGCTGTGGTCAGGAACTTCAGCCTAATGGATCAATCCCTGATTAAAAATGACTCAAAGGCACTCAAGCTTAAATAAATGGCAGCTTAAATAAGCAAAGCAAATAGACACTTGCGTTCAGTGCATGAAATGTGGTCGCGATTAAGGCATCGGTTCCATTTAATGACGTCCCATCGGCAAGAATCACCCCTCCCAGATTTGTTTGCCCATGAGTGCGCTAATCCTCAGCTAAAGGCATTAGTACTCCAAGGACTGGTCTTTCAAATTCCAGGAATCCATCTTTTGAATGGTGCCAACTGCTTTACTATCTGAAGGCAGCCCCTTCCAAGAAACATCAACATGTAACAGCACTGTATTGTTGACATTTACATAGGCCAGTGCTCTAAAGGCGCAACCTCATCATGCTTGGCCCTGGGCCCTGAAGACGACCAGACAGACGTAGGAAAGGCTTTTGGAATTATATGACTTATGCTTCAAACCAATTTGTGAAGAGCAAACTACACCACAAAAACAAGCACTTCACGTACTTTTTTTAGTTGTCAATGAGCGTACGTCAACAACAGTAGTGAAGTGAAACTGACCCACAAATTGATTAAGCATTGAAATTATGTTATGGCATGATCTGGCCTTGTACATGCCCTTGATCTGGTCGGACTGGTTCACTGTCAGATCCAGTATCCAGATAAGACGGAACACGGATCTAACTTACCTTCAGGTGACCCACAAAACAGCCACAGTCACCCCAATTATTCCCCTTGAGTTCACTGAAAAAGCAGCCCCGGATTCTGCAGAATGAAAGCTGCTAGCATTTCGGCTGGGAGACATCAGGGCCAAAACGGCAGCATGCTCAGGGTGGGGGTAGCATTAGTGCCTTATTGTCATACCTCCGAGCAACTTGGACTGGCAGTTGACAAACTCTGGCTTGCGCTCCCCGCTGTGCCGCTGGCAGGTATGATGCAAGACCTGGACAAACGTGCACTTCTCCCCCGCGGAGCCCGCCACCCACTGGTCGGAGGCGTTGTCAAACACCAAGTCAAACTCTGGACAGTCCTGGGGAACAGGGGGTGCAGAGGATAGCCACGCATCAGGAGCCCAAAAAAAACAACACAGCACTCGGTGGGATGTTATGACACGTCTGGTAGGCATCACCTATGGATTTAATTTGGAAACCACAGGAGCTCAGTGATACAGAGCCTATTGAGTGTTGCAAATAAAAACCAAGGGGAAAAAAACATTAAAAATAAATAGCGGATAAATCTAGTAGTGCAGACAGTTTCCACAGAAGAAAAACATGTTGGAAGCCAAGGTCATAAATGTGTTTAATAACCCTACACCACCATTACTACATCAAAAGCCTAATGGGATTATTGCGATGCTCTAAGAAAACATTTTGGATTTCATTTTTCAGTGTCACTCCGTTCCGTCCAAAATGCCAATACATGCTCTTCTGACCCGAAAAGACCTACTTTGAGATTTACCCGTAACCCTCATCACTCTCCAGTCCAAAGCACTCACTCGATTCGGGTCGATGCCATTGACCTGACGAAGCTGGTCCATGCTCCATTGAGACCTCCTAGCGAAAGAGGAGGAGCCTTCAAACTGCTTCACCTTGGTGATGGACAGCTGTGGGGGCTTCTTGTTTGTAACTGGGGAGGAGAGAGAACGGGGGGGGGGGGGGGGGGCAGGTAAAAAGTCATGTTTTTATAAGAATCAAAAAAAGCTGGCA
>JAODLD010000045.1:11393155-11407192 GCA_026781065.1 Mormyrops boulengeri | reverse complement strand
CCCCCGCGGGCGGGGGGCGGGGGCGGGGCGGGCGGCCGGGGGCCCCCCCCCCCCCCCCCCCCCCCCCCCCCCCCCGCCCGGCCCCCCCCCCGACAAGGTAAAAAGTCATGATTTTATAAGAATCAAAAAAAGCTGGCATATGACAGACAGCTAATTACAGCCAGAGACGCGTTACATCAGTACGACACTTGGATAAGAGCTGCAGGCAGCAGAAGATTATTATTTTTTTACTATGACAATATATCACATTCCTCAGTACCAGGCTGAAAGTTGACAATTCGGGCGGTAATTCAAATGAGATCAAATACAGGACCTGTGCGAGTGTGAAAATGGATAAGGGTTTGTCCGGGAGAAGGATACTCTGATCCTATAATAACTTTTGAGAGCACATTCTTGAAGGTAAAAATGAGAATTGACAGGAAAAGCCAGCTTCCTCTACTCTCAGAGTCGCATCAGGAAACAGGAGGTTCGACAACAGATGACTTCACCCTTGGCAACGGTAACTCATGATCTTCCTTGGGGCAGCATTCAGCCTGAACACTGGAGATCACCTATGCTACTCATTCAAAAAAGTTAAAATTACACTGAACTGGGCCTGGCAGTACAAAGGGATTCCTACAGAGCATATTAACACTTGGCAGATCATCCAAGCCCACGTAATTAACCAGATTCATTTTAGCCTGTGTGCTATAATTTAGCTTCGAGGTATTGATTTCCAGCATCTCCTGGATGCTCATACTTTAACAGAGATACTTCATAGGTGACAGGACCTGCATTGTTTGACTTGAGTAATGTATCTGTGGCTTAATAGGCCTTTCAGTGATCCAACTGAGCCTGGAGCTACTACAGATAAGTCCTACAGACTCGCTTTAGCGCACGACTGCTTCACTTTGCTTTGCACAGCAGTCTGTGTAAGGCTTGTGTGATGGTGGTTGTGTCATCAACATCTGATCAGCAGACATTCAGGGGGTAATGTTAACCATTAACCACCAATTTTGCAGTTGAGAACCTGGTGCAACCTTGGACTCATCACAGTATCCACCTCAACCACTTGTAAAGATTAACGCGCTGTACACAGTCGCTGTTTTTCTAACCTTAATGCGTAAAGTGAACCAAGGGATACACCTTCAGATTAGTTAATGATCGATGCGAGTTTTTCCCGTATCTTATTTCCATTTAGAAAGGGTCCCCCCATTCCTGCTCCTGCTTCTAATCCACAATTTCCCATGAATCCTTTGTGTTATTAAACCAGAAGTCTGAACTGTAGGAGAAATCTACTCCAAACGGCGTAAAAGGAGGGCGGCTTTGATATCTGCTGCTCTGGAAAACATCAGCAGGCGTCACCGATAATCACCCGAGCATTCAGCCCGGGAATAAGCGTGCAGTGTGGCTACTTCCATCATTTTGCTGCTTTCCCCCCCCCCAAGCCAAACCTCTACTTCCCCACCCCTCCATCTGTACAGAGTCATCCCCAACACAACAGGACTCTCTCTCTCCCTGTATTCTCACACATAGAGGCCTGAGTAGGTCACTCCGTGCTCCCACCAGCTGAGGAACTTGGCCATGTGATTTCAGGAGAGAGGTAACTTTTGTGGACCCCAATAAATGTTACATTATGTTACCAGTTTGTTATCAAACTGGCTGACAACCTCGGGGCACAAGGGAAATGATCTGCTGGGTTTGCAGGGATAGACTGTGAAATCCTGTAACAGACCGTGCATCTGAGGGACAGAGAAAACCTCCTCCCAGTCTACACTTTGTGCATTTCATACAAAAGAACATACAGTATGCATGCATGCACACACACACACACACACACATACATACAAACTAGAATCCACTGGGACTCGCATATACAGAAAAAGCAACATATTGTCCACCTTCTATTGCAAAGTGTTTGGGGACTAAAATTACGATAAAACTCTTTGCTCTTTACACATTCACATAATTCTAGGAGAAGCACTGTCTTTCATTAGGACACCAGCCCGTTTCACCCTCTCAGTTTCTCCAAAACATCCGAAAGCCCCTACAGAGCCCCCGAGTGTGCGGCGTGAACGCCTTCCTCTCCTCTAGCTGCTGCCTCCCGGCACGCACGCCGCTCCCCTCCACCCGCCACTGATGTCAGCGCCTCTTCTCTGCTGATAAGGAACAGCACACGTTCCAGGGTGAATTTCTTCACAGCCAGATCATCCAAAAACCTCCTGCAACTGAAGTCTGCCTTATCCTTACCGTTAAGGTCATAATCATTAACCCCCCATCCAAAATTGAACAAAACTTATTTTTTTTCTTAAGAAAAATGGCTAGTACTTAAAGTGCTTATAAGAATTTCCTCCAAAAAGGACAAAGGCAATTTCCGAGAAGCTTGATGGAACTATTTTATTGGTGCACTTAATTGAAACAAGGAAAACACAAAAAAGCAGGGCCAAAACTGGCCGTCTGACATTTAATATCCAATAGGGTGACCCTTCTGACTCACAACTGATAGCAAGTTCTTACTGTAGTTTCTCACAAGGTTTGCACATATTCTGAAGGATCCAAGACCATCCCTTCATGGCAAACTGCTCAAGCTCACGCAAATTAGTCTGTTTTTGAGAGTGGACCTTAACTTTGAGCTTTCATCAAAGATTCCCAATAGGATTGTGTTCTGGGCTTTGAGACAGCCACTCCAGGACCTTGATTGTGGTGTTCCTCAAAAAGTTCTGGACTACCTATCTTGCTGAAAGACCCAGCGACGACCCACAGCCAGACTAGCAGCAGATTTCTTCAAATTGTCCTTTAAGATGTCAATGTAATCATCTTTCTTCATTATGCCATGTACAAGGACAGGAAACCTTGTTCAGGAAGCAGCAAAACACAGCATTATGCTCCCACCACCATGATTAACTTTGGCAACTGTGTTTTTAGGTCTCTCCCTTCCTATGCCAAACAAGGTGCATCCACGTGCCCAAACAGCTTCAGTTTTGTCTCACCAGACCAAAAGGACAGACTTCCAAAGTTCATACCCCGTATTTAAAATGGTCCTACACAAAGTTCAATCTTTGATATGTTGCGTGTGAGCAATGGAGTTTTCCTTGGCCGATGACCTCAAAGCTTCTCATGATGAAGAGCGCTCACAACAGTTCTTTGAGACTTCAAGTCCAGAGGAAGCCAGTTCGTTGACAAAAGCCTCTGCAGTGATCCGGGGGTTCTTGTTGGCATCTCTGATTATTTTCCTCACCAAAGTCTTTGAAATATTGCGCTTGCAACCACGCCTGAAAGAATGGGTCACTTTGTATTTTGCGATGATGTAACATACAGCTGTTCTGGACACAGTGAAACGCTCGCAATTGGCCGTATAGCCGTCCCCCTTAAGATGAGCATCCACTATCTTTTCTGAGGTCTGTACTTATTTCTTTGGTTTTTGGCATGATGAAATTACAAAGAATGTAAGCATGATTCCTCTCAATCTTGCCTTTAAGTACCACTAGCCCTGCTCATTTCAGTCCATTTGTTAGAGTGTGGTGCCAATTGATCGAGCCAATCACGTCATACGGGCTTCAGGTGCGGTTCGACACCAGAACATTTAACTTTACTACAAGGCTTCCTGACCAGTTCACATGGGGCTAATCATTTTGACCACCCCAATTTTTCATTAAAGTCATAATATAGCAATATGGAAGCTGTTTGTTAAATTAAAAATGTACCAATTGGAGATCTTTACATTGATGAATGTTTTGTTGTGTAAAGTTTGCAAAATGATGTTAAAACGGGACATAAATGTCCCATTTCTCATAGGGGCCTAATAATTATGACCTTAACTATACTGCCCTCCGTGATAAGACTTTGTACAGTTGGATATATACTTATTTAGCACCACAGATATGTGCATTTAGGGATTTTGCACATGAACATGCAATGGTTAGTTTGAGAATTTATGACATGCACATAGTACATTTACTGGTACTGAGACCACGCACTCAGATACTTCATAAAGATTCGTAAAGTCTATTTACTGCTTAAAAAAATGATTATAGCTTTTGTAGGCCACACGCAGGTGGTATAACAACCTGCATGACCCAAGATAGTAGGGGCTCTGATTGCGCCATATAAGGGAGGAGACACTTGAATTACGTCAGCATATACAGGCGTAAGCGGAGGCTGATAGGGCCCTAACAAAAACACAAAATGCTTGGCTACCACCGGCTTCTGATTGGAGATCCTTATCCAATGAATCTTTGTCACAAAGAAGGAAATTAGCTTTTTGCGTGTGTAGTGACAGAACAGCAATCCCACAGGGCGTTCACATAAGCAGATGTGTGATGGTCTGAAGAAGCTGGCCCGGACTCCACAGAGTTTACATGACAACACGTAGCATGGCAACAAAATTCTCAAACAAATCTCCAAAACATGTAATTATTCTAATTAAAACCAAACCTAGCAAGAGCCGTACTATTTCGATCTTCATAGCCTGTATTGCCACCCGGTGCCCAAAAAACTGAAGACACTCCAGCTTGTTAAAGTTGGGGGTACAAAACCAGGAAAAACTACAAATCAAGGCCGGCAGCCTCCATCTTTAGCGATGAGGAGATAACTGTAGTGTGTCTGCTTTTTTCCTGATCTTCAGGTTGACCAGAATTCTATCAAAACGGCTGATGCTCTACATCAGGAGAGCTTCTTCCCCGATTAAGTCTCTCTATTATACACCACTAGTGTAACTCAGGATTGTTCTGGTAAATTCTTCCGTATGCAGGATGAATGGGACTGAAACCAGAGATAGCAAAGTCCTCAAGCCTTGACAGAAGCAAGGTTGCCAAATTGGGCCTAAAGAGAGATTGGAAGAGCCCAATTTGCGAATCCCGGCATATGGCGAATATATGATGCGAGTGAGTCATCAGCTCGCAGAAACAAACAGCCCCGACTGACAGGCGTGTCACCATCCGCTATGCGGGCCAGGCACCGGGTCACGCCCAAGGCTGCGAGCAGAGCCTCCCCACTCGACAGGGGTGTGGGGAAAACATGGTAAATCTAAAATGTGCCACTTTGAATGTTCGCCTCGCTTGATCAACAAAGTCTGCCGCCTCCGTTGCTGCCAAATCTGTGTCTCCTCCCGCTATCTTCAAGAACTCCCATCGGTGTAAAGACTCATGGTGACAGGATCAAATAGAAAAATGAAGAATCCGGCTTATTGTCTCCCATGTTGTCAGAGTTAGTTGGACCGGTACTGCTCTTGCAAGCCAGTTATTATGGCTGTAGGACGCTGATGTTATTCACGGGGTATTTTCTACAGAGGATGACTCATCGACACATAAAACAGCCCCCCAGAAAAAAAATAAAATACCCCACAATGACTTGTGACACCTGGCGAGCTAAGCGGTCCTTTTGAACAGAAACCCACCCATGTGATTTATCCACATGCTGTCTCAAAGCAGAATGCGCAGTGCACTTCAAACCCACTGCATGGCAACTGGCTGCTAAATAAGCAGTGGGGTCTTGACACTGACGATGCCTACAGACTTCAGCTGGCAGAAATATAGGATGGTTTATCATTGGAGTCATTAGCATTTTGCTTGTTCGCCAATACTACCTTGAATGGTACGCTCTACCATCTCCTATAGAAACAGAGCCATTGGGATGGCCAATGCAGGGATATAAATGGTTTGGAGGGGGGGCAGACCCAGTGAGACCCCGCAGCAGGAGAATGGGACCTCAGGAGATGAATAATGAGCGCCTTCAGCAAAAAAGTAGACAGCCTGTGTCTCCCAGTATGAGCACCACCTTTCATCATGACGGTGACAGGATAGTAGGCAGCAGTGGGCAGTTCAGATTCCTAAAGTACAAATCTAGACCAAGATTTTGTTTCAACCAACCAGTTGAGTATAAAGAGTCGCATTCAGAGAGTACTCAACTGGTTGGTCAACACAAAATCTTGGTCTGGATTTGTACTTTGTGGATCTGAACTTTACACCACTGTAGTAGTGGTGTAACAGTGGGCAATGTCACCTCAAATCAAATTACAGGTGGGGTGGAGAGGTTGGGGGGGGTGCAATGAATTGATGTTAAAATTCAGTTCCATTTAAACTGAAAGCCATTACCTTAAATGCGCATCACAGGAGCACTCAGACTGAACAATGCAGAAATTCTAGCTCAGATGAAAAATATCATTTAATGGGCCTGTCAAATTTCAATTGTCGCAAACATCTTTTTTAAAGTGTGACTGACAAACTCCTTCACTGGTTTAAAAAAAAATAATAATAATCATAAAACCATTTCAGGAGTAGCAAAAAAATAGTGTTCCAGACACACCACAGAGTTCCCTGTAAAAGTACAAAAGTGCAGTTTGCAAGAAGAATTAATTATAGCAGATTAAAATTTTAAAAATAACAGCCCCCAGGCATAACACCGTTTGAAAAGCGTGATGCGGGTCTAACATGTGGCGAGTTACACACCGCTGCCCCCGCAGGGGAAAACAAGGAGGTGTCACAAGGCCTTCAACAAGCCAGATTACTTTATAAAATATTTATTTAGCACTGAGCTACCTACAGTTATTAATTTCTTTGAGAGTAGAAAGTAAATGGGAACAAGTCTATTATGGCGAAGTTAGAGGTTGGCAGGTGAGACTGAAACAGACGTGACCAGCCACCAGGTGTGTGACACATCACCACGAAGGGCGGAAAGCCACGAGCTTATAGCAAGCCCCGAGAAAGGGCGGCATGGGGCCAGACCGGCCTGAAAACTAGCCGGTGCCAGGGGTCAGTGAGGTGCAAAACATACCAAGATAATGGGGCAGATTTTATAATGGGCACAGAACTCAACTCACAACTTTGTGGGGAGAAGAAACACACACGCTTCAGAAATAGGGCTGCAACACACTCCACTCAGTTTGCCGACATCCAGAAAGCACTTAGGTCCGGAACGGAGGGGGAAATAAAACCTCCTCCTGTCGGTCTGGAACATTACAACACCCCCGAGGCCACGTCACTGGGGTTTCTGAGTCAGGCATCCCTAAAAAACAAGCTCCCCCACACTGACGCAGAACTGGGATTCACAGACACAGGGAGACTCGACAGCATCGGGGGCCAAAACCACAGCAACCCCCCCCACCACACCACCACCACCACGACCGCCACCTCCGCACAGAGATAGACACCAGCATGCGAACTGGACAACATTGGGGAAAACAGACGCACAAGAAACGTCGGAGAGGACACAGCGCGAGCACGCTCCCATTCAGCATATTCCCCATGATGGCGGCTCTGGCCGCAGATCAAAGCCACGCTGTGACAGACGGGGGGGCCCCAGAGCGGTTCGCTGAAGAGCATTGCTTCTGACAGCAGGGCGGCAGTGCAAATTATTAAAGGGGTGAGCCGCAGGGCAGGATGAGTCCTCAGCACTCCAGCACCACTGCCACCCCACTTCCAGGATTCGCCTCGATTTCATCCGAGCCATTTATGAAGCGGGTTCCACACACACTCAGTCTCGACGGAAATTCAGAACCTGACACGAGTTTTACTACAGGCCGACTGAGCCGTTAACAAGCCAACCGGAACAAGAAACCGACTGCCAAAAATTAACGAAAATGAACTGTGAGCATCCCGAAGGTCAGGCAGCAAATACGCAAAAAGCCTGCAGAACGGAAGACTTCTCGCCAGTCCTGGGAAGGGCTACCATATAGGGCAACGCCAAGAGGCGCAGGACAGAGCAGAATTATGCCGTTCGCCTGTTATTTAAATTTAGTCAACGCATTTCATGCACGCAGAGCAATTTATCTTCTATTTGCTACCCCTTATTTTCAAAGACTGCACTTAAGCACAGTGTTTAACAGGTAATTAAACCGCAGAATGATAATGTTAACCTGCCACATGGAGCATGCATCCAAAATAAATAAAAAATGCGGCAGTAGCAGCGCGCTAAAGCTCCCACAGCCATCCAAATGCCGATAGCAGGAGATCCTACAGCGAAACGTAAAAAAGGACGATTCCCTCCACAGTAGCAGTGGCAGACGTGATTATTTCAGCCCGTTACAGCTAAGGGTCCTGCTGTTGTTAAGGACTAGTTATTGAATGCTGTTCAAGGCACAAAGATACAGGTGGTACCCACCAAAAAGACAGAGAGCAGCTACCCTGGACAAAATCCAAGCTGCCATCATATGCTTTCAAAAATCGGCCAAGAAAAAAATAAGTGGTCCTTAAGTTAGTCATTTTTCTTATTGCACGGTGTATCAAAGTCATCTCTTTTCAGAGAGGTTACCCAAAGTAAAAATCCAAAATGGTGGAAAAGGAGGCTCTAAAATATGGGCTTTACAGAAACAGTCCCAAAATGATAAGGGAAAGCAGACTTTTCTGATAAAACATCGGGCTGGCGAGGCACCTGCTGAAAAAAAAAATAAATAAAAAATAAATAAATAAAAAAATCGACCAGCTCGTGGCGATACTGCTACAATTTCACAGGGCGTGCGTGTTTGAACCAGGAGACGCGAGAACAACGAGGGCATCCCAGATCACAAAGCAGGCTCAAAAACAAGCTTTTCTGACAGAGTCAAGATCTCTGTAAAGGTGCGCCGTGAATCCAGGACGGATACACCCTGTCAAGGGTGTCGAGGAAATGATGACAAGCCCCATTGCCGAGGACCACGGACTTCAGACGCCTCGAACACCCAGGGGGACTCACGAGAGCCCCGATGATTCAGGCATGTGGAAAGTTTCCCTGCTGCCGTTGCTGAAACTAACCAGGACGGGGCAAGATGAAAGCACTAGGTTCTTCTCACTAGTCATGTGTAAAAAAACCATCAACTGAGAACATTGAGGAAGCATTTCAGAAAAATACCTGAACAGACCTCACAAGTACGCTGCAGGAATGTCCACTTGGCTCTAAGACAGGACCATGTGACCATATGACCATGTGACATGAGTGAGTTCTGTGCCCCCAAGTCACAACTCTGTGGGAAAACAAAACCACACACCACACCATGTGACCAAATGGCCATGTGACATGGGGGATGTGGATGGTTAAAATAGTTCAAGCAGCATTTTGTAGAGGTTTCCTTCACTGCTCCTCACAGATCAGCGCTTTTAGTCTCGCAAGTTCCATCCATCCAACTTCTGTAACCACTTGGTCCAAAGCCTATGGACGCAAGGCAGGAAACAACCCAGGATAGGGTGTCAGCCCATCAGGATACATACACACACACACACACCTAGGGCAGTTTGATAATTCCCGCTTCCCCACACAGTCTAAAAAGATGCTGAGGTTAATTGAAGTGGCCAGTGCAAACCCCACAACATGAAAATGCAAATTCCACACACACAGAACCCTGGCGGAGACTCCGACGCAGGTCCCACAGCTGTGAGGCAACAGTGCTAACCACTGCACCACCGTGCCGGCCCAACCACAGACGTTCATCCATCTAAACTACTAATTCAAGCCATCATCCCAGACATGTGAGTTTAATACATGAACCAACATCTATTTCTGCAGTGAAAGGTTTGTTAAATTGCTTCAGACATGATGAGCATTTTAAATGAAGGCACAGCTGAAAAAAACAGCCGCCTGCTTTTCCAAACCAATTTACCAGATGGCAAATGGGATTATTTTACTGCTGCCTCCTATGAATACTTTCTTCTGTGCTTCTGGGACACAGACTTTATTTGGAACGTTTTACTGCCTACAACAGTTCAAACAATTTACTACAATTTACAGCAACTCTTCTTATGGGATCAGAGAGACCAGCCCAATTACAAAAGACCATTGTATCACCCCAGATTTGGACAAGGCCATTCTCTGTTATACTGAGGTGGGAAGCAGTGACCGTTTTTGCTATTAATTTCAACTTAATGCATAATTACAGTGTCACTCTGACAATATTAATAGGAATGAGCAAGTAAAATTTTTAAATTGGCCCAGGTTAGGTTTAAAAGGTCAGAATGTTCCATTTTTATACAAAATAATGACAAGTAATTATTCTTTAATAGTTTGAGATATATGACTGTTGGAGTAGCCCCTGACCCGATGAGTGGGGACCTCATTTTCATTTCACAGCGGATGATTGTGGGATTTCACTACAAATCTCCTGAAAAACAGGGAGTTTCAGTATTTTGGAGGTTTAGGGAGTTTTTGTGTTGGCTTCACTGTGGTATATGAAATGAGTAACAACGCATGTGATGGCAAAAATACAGAAAAAAGTTCTTTACTTTTGTGAAAGAAGACATTTCTGGACAGAAATGAAAGCTGAATCTGAAGCGATTTGGGGTAGTTTTTACAGTTTCCCCAATTACTGCGCTTACCTACTGGTACCACATTCTGAATAAAACTGCCACCAGCTCCCGGTCAAGAACCAGCAGTCAGTTTGTGTCCACCAGAGCATCGCTTCAGAGTTTTTTTTTTTTTCTTTTTTTTTGCAAAGTTACACATTTTTGTGTAGAAATAAGCCGGAAGAGACCCGGAGAGTGAGGATGCAGAGCATTTGGTGTCGCGGGATGTCAGACCAGCCCGGACACACTTAACTGGCATCACCCTCACCAACGAGGCTACACTGCAACAGGAAATGACATCACCTGGCCTTCCCACCACAGACACCCGGCTCACTTGTCATTCATGTTATTTGAAGCCCCCCCCCGGCATTTTCGCTCCCCCTACAGCTCACCGCTAATCCGACATAACCTTTATGCATGTACAACAGCTGCCAATTTGTGGCCCTTCTGAGCACATCCGGGCAACAGAGCGTGTCATTGTTCCCTAGCGCTGGGCAGAATGTGGGTACGGCACGGAGTCTGGGTGAGGGGAGGCTACGTGCCAGGAACCGGGGGCCCGGGGCACCGAGCGTGGCCCCGCCCCCTCGGCGTACGAGGCACGGGGCCGCACCGCTTCCGGCCTCAAACAGAGAAATGCCTGTCTGACTGCCTTCCAAGACTACCTTTCATGTTCTCATCGGCCCGTGAGAGGGGCCATTGTTTTCCAAGCTTTGTTAAAGGGCCCCATTGTATTTGGGCAGCCAAATAAAAAGCAACATACAATATTTGGGGGGGGGCTTATCACGTGATCAACAGCCTGGAAAATGAATGGTTAAGTGTTTAATAAGGATTTTGAATTGTGAAAAGATGGTTTTCACACCTAAATATTTTCATAACTATTTCATAGCCTTCTCTGTATATCTGGAGGCTTCATGGGTCAGACTATCACACGGCAAGCTGACAGTTTTTTTCTTTTTCTGAATGACCTTCATGTTGACGCTGGACTGTTTGCTCAAGGCTCTCCCTCCCTACTACCCCTAAAAGGATAACAGCATACGTGTTGTAGGCAGCCCAGGAGGCCACGCCCAGCAGCGTTTCCATGGAAGCAGTCCCAGTGACCAGCCAGTCTGCTCTCAGCCAAGACCCCTCCCTCGCCTGCCCACCGACAGGACGAGGCAAAGGCTCCAGCGTGCATGCTTGGCTGACCATCTGCATTTCGTTCGCCAAAAACAGAGGTAAGACACTTGTTTGAAGGACCCGAGAGGCGTCTGTGTGTCCTCTGATACCAAGGACAGAGAAGGCAGGCCATCTGCAGGCAGACGGCAGCTTCAGTGTGCGTCAGTGGTCACATGATCATCTTGTATTTAAACAAAGATCAGAAAGTTCACCGGCACGCCGCAGACTCTGGTTTAACTGAGCACCCTAAAGCAGTGTATCCCAATCCAGTCCACAGGGACCCACAGACAGTCCATGTTTCTGCTCCCTTCCAGGGAGTTGGGAGGGAGCAAAAACATGGACCGACTATGGGTCCCCGAGGACCGGATCGAGAAATACTGCCGTAATGTGAAGTCAAGGCTTTGAAATAACTCGGCAGGTGATTCATTTTTTTTCCCCCTTGTTCCCTTTTCAGAAAGTATGCTGCAAATACGGTCGAGACAAGCTGCTTTTCAAACTCTTCCAACTAGACACTTGAAATACACCAGAGAAAGCAGGCTGAGGTAACTTACTGCCAGAATAACTACACTGAAAAGAGACAGAGAAGCAGCACAAAAACCAGCAACCGACCGAGTCTGTGAAGGCTGGAGACGCCGCCACCAGCTGTAGAATGACAAGGGCCTGTAGGATCTCAACACTGCATTGGCTTTGCCTGAAAACAAGTCTCTAATTAAAACTAGCTGGCAATTACAGACCCACAGCCCTGGAACCCCTTTGCTACAGAAATTCTAATTCAAAAATCCTAGCAGGCTCGTGTCCAGAGCTCTCCAAACCATCAGCAGTTAAACTTATTCACATTCGCACAATTCATTAATTCAGCTGAGCTCTCAAGTTCCTGGCACGGCAACTGGTAGGACCAAAAACGAGGAGCCCAGACTTAACAACAAACCTGCGTCTAACATTCCTGCTCACTCATTGCCAGAAATGTAATCCTGACACGTCAGGCACCCTGCGGGCGCCATTTAAAAGTGCATTTTCTAAAACATCCAGGTTGCACAGTCCCTTGTAGGACAGACTCTGCAGTCCAATACAAAAAAGGACATCAGATTCAGAAAATCTGCCGTTCTGATGCAAACCGACAAACCCAGGATAGTTAGTTATGTTGACTTACATGCTTAAAATGAGCTTTATATCAAAAGTCTTAAAAAGCCTCTGGCTTCACTTTACTAAAAACCTCCTTTTAAATAATCAGTAAAATTGTATATTGGATAAAGGATTTTTGCATATTAGACATACAGGTGGATCTTCACACATAGGTAAAAAAATTTTATATATATGTGTGTGTCTGTGTGTGTGTGTGTGTGTGTGTGTGTGTGTGTGTGAATGCTTTTCAACCCATTCGGCCGGCCATATTTTCATTATATGGGAAGAGCTGAGGTTTGAGGTCCGAAGGTGGTATCATATACTTATTATTTATCTGCCTGTTCATTCCAAAGTAAGGCAAAATGAAGCAGGTGAAGATCCAGAGGGAGGAAGAAGACGATTGGCTGAAAAGGGAAGCTGAACAGCCACTGACATTCAGAGTAGCGGCAGGCATGCGGGGGAGCCAAGCCAATTAGCAAAGACTCACTATATTCCCCATAAATCCAACGGCACAACTTAGCTGTCCTGCCTGGTGGGGAGAGCTTTACTTGGCCGGCTTACAGTCTTAAGGAGAGGCCATTTTTCCCGCTAACTCATCAGCAGTTCTGTCCCGGGGATACTTTAGAAAAAAAGATTTTCTTTGTACTTTGTATCTTGCCGGCAGTATCAGGTTTCCCATAAAGTGCATCAGCAAGCCAGTCAGAAGACTGTGGTCAGCAGCAGGGAGATAAGAGCACATGACGGTTACGGGTCACTAGAGGGTTATTGGCCCCGGCTGGCAGGTGTTGGCACCAGACCGGTCAGCAGCTGGAGGAGGCAGAAGAGCCTTTGTCGTCTGTTTGCTGACACACCTAATTTCATCTGGGTGCAATGACAGCTTGGAAGGCCTCCAGTCAGCAAGCCATAGCTTCCAAGTAACACAAGATGGGCCACAGTGGACCACGCTTGTTTTTGTCCAAACCTTTGTTCCAAAATTAAGCTACTCTGGTTACATGGTTCCCATAAGGCACGAGGAGGCCAGCCCAAAGTCCCTTTACATGTCAACTTTACAAGCGACTATTTACATACCGTTTGGCAAAGTACCCACATCATATTTAGAAATACAGAAAGCCAACGTCAAGAACTACTGGAGCTTTTCATGCCACAGCGATGCGAAATCTCCATTCTTCGAACCTCTGCAATTAAACCTTAGTCTCAGATATTCGAAACAGATCCTAAAACTGTCTCCGTGTTCCCAGCCACACTACCCTAAAAGAGCAAAGCCATAAAGCTCCTCGCATGCACCTACACTCCCTCCCCACGCCGGCGCACAAAGCCCCCGACCTCCCAGCACTACCCAGGAGCCCGAGCAAGAACAGGGAGCCCGTATTATCTTCTCTGGATTTCCCCTCCTGCTCTCCAAGTCATTCATCAAATGGCTATTAGACCACAGCTGATCTTCTGCTCTACATTAACGATGCGCTTCTGGGGGGGGGGGGGCCCCCCCCGCCGCCCCCCGCGGCCCGCGCGGCGCGGCGGGGGGCGGCGGGGGGGC
>JAODLD010000045.1:11366401-11385076 GCA_026781065.1 Mormyrops boulengeri | reverse complement strand
CAAGTATAAATTAACACTCCCCGAGCTCTTCCTTTTGCTTTGGGGGGCCCCCCGCCCCGCGCACCCCCCCCCCCCCCCCCCCCCATCAGCCCTCGCCATCCAACTCTGAGGCACGTTTCTCTTCCAGGACTCTATCTTGATTGAAGACAGACAAAGCGATTATTTTAAAATAAACAAAACAGAAAATGGAGTTCTTTCGGTGATTAATTATAACTGATATCGTGATTGGTCCTGTGAGCTTTCCTGGCTTGACGAGAAATGAGTCGTACAGACAGACTTTCCCAGGAGCTCATTTCCATTGCAAAAATGCAACGTCACCATACAGAGCCACGGAGCAAAACCACGAGCAGAGGCATGGCAGGGAACGGTCCAGAAGCACCTCACGACTTCAGCTCACCCAATGAAATCTCAGCCTCTCCTTCATGCGAAACGTTCTTTCACACTTTGAGGCTTATCCTGTCAGTTACGAGCGAGTTTGGTTAATAACAGCCGTGCGGGCGTGCGTACCAAATGGCGTTAAGCTCTCTGTTGAACCCATTTTAATTTAGGTAAGAATAACTCAACGTGAGGCTTATACCCCTTCTGTCGCCAGTGCAGGGCTAGTCGAGGACACAAGCATCTACTAGCTGAGAAGCACCGGGGTCACCTTGCTGATGTAGCGGCAGGCGACACGTTCAGACTGGCGAGCTGTGATTGGAGGCAGCACTGCCACACGGCACAAGGAAAACAAAGGAGAAATGCGAGCCGGGCGCTGGCAGCGAGTCCCGATACTCTGAGCCAAAGCTTAGCAGCTTTGTTTCAGTAAATGACTGTATAAAACGGAGTGTGACACACACTGTCAACAGAGGCAAAAAGCAGCCTATGCTGGAGAAGGCTCGCACCACGGCCATCTACAAGACTTCAGAACGAGACCAGAGGATGTTGTTCTGACGGGCTGACACAAGATGTCAAAAAGTATTACGAAAATACATTATATATTACAATTATTTATAAATATCATTTCACAACCCGAGGGCAGAAGAAAACCCAGAGATTCAGGAAATAAGGAAAAAAATGTTGTTTGTTATTTTTAGCAATACTTGCTAGGTTTTGTTTCGTATTTTTTGTTTCAGTGATTTTTTTTAAGGATTCATTCTCACCCGGTAACCATGAGTCTCTGATCAGCAGGGGGGGGGGGCACTGACCTGACAGGCAGATGTAGGTCATGTACTCGCCCTGTCCTCCAGTGGCCAGGAAGGGGATCTTCTTCTTGGTCCTCCTCCTGACCTGCACGGCCGCCAGCATCCTCTCATCCCGCGGGGTGAAGACCTCCTTGCCGATGGCAGACTTGGCGCTCATGGTGTCTCTGGCCACAGGGCTGGTTGGCTCTCGCTGGGATGGAGAGTAAAGAAAAACAGAGCGTTCAGATGGACCCGGTTCAGGATCCGCTTAATCGGCCCTGTGGGCACGGCTATGAGTCACATTACATTAGGATCCCCATCTGTGTTGGGCCTAAGAAGGCGTAGAGAATCCGTCTCCTACATACGTCACGCCAAACAGCTCAGACTGACACATAACCACAAGACCTGAATAAATCACAACCTACCCGCACCAACTACAGTATAAACAGGGTTTTACTTAGGTACAAGTGCTTAGCTCATGGGAGTTTTACTTACACATAAATGTTCTGAGGGCAGAAGAAAAAATTATTGGTTCTGAGAGATAACCAGATTAGCGGAGGTGGGACCAACCAATCAGATGTCTTGGTCCCACCACATCTAGATGCTTGGATCCACCTCCTCTACAATCTGTTATATCTCTGAACCAATCATTTCTCCTTCTGCCCTCAGAACATTTATGCTCATGGGAGTTTTACTTGCACAAGTGGTTACTTCCAATATCCCAAAACAAAAACCTGGCGCAGTGCCTCAGAACTGAACTGGGTACTTCTTTAAGCCTTTAAAAATGTTATAACTGTTAGAAGTCAGAGCTCAGAAGGACAGACAGGACAGTGACCTCCATAAAGCTGCAGACTTGCTACTGCAGAATCTGTGTTCAAGTCGGGCCAATTCAAGCCAGTCACTCTAGAGCCTATCAACATACACTGTGCAGCTCCCCATACAGTCATCCTTTTACCCAAAGCACTGCTACAGGTAGCACTGAAGAATAAAACACTTTCAGGAGACACAAGTGAGGCCTTCCTACACACTACTCTCCAGATTCCACAGCCCCGTGGTACCTTTGATCAGAAACCTCCAACCTTCCAGAATCTGATATCTGATGGAGCAGAGAAACTTAAAATTTAGAACAGAAAATAACTGATTACCCAACAAAATCCAACCAAAAAATAATTACAATAACAGTTGAAGTTATAGCTCAGAAAAATGTAGGGATTAGCTCTAACTACAGGCTTGTGTTCTCATTTTGGACCTTCATGAGTCTCAATGGATCACAATGCTATGGGCCTTCAACATTTGACCCGAGCGCTGGTGAACCGTGCACATTCCAGACCCTAATCAAACCAGGAAGACAGCCCGTATGCCTTTGAAGGAACACGACCGCCGTCTAAGGGTCTCTGCAGTCCCTCCACACTGCCCCACCTCCTGCAGTCTATGCTAAACTCCCCATCAGCCTGCTGGGATTAGGCATTCATCTGCGCTCAGGGGCTTGGCGAGACGCCTCACATTCCTGGAGGACCCAGCCCGGGCCACACACTGGCTGCCTGGACCACTCTGCAAAAAGAGCTCCTAGCTCACCAGAGTCTGTGTCTTGCCTTTTGGGGCGGTTTGTCAACAATGATCACAGATCGCGAAGTTCTAGAATTCTAATTTTCCTCCTCCCCATTAATGCCTAATATGCAGTAATTATGTTTGGTTTCAATTTTGACTAACATTTTCCGTCATTATTCCGCTCCAGTCCCCCATACCAAATATCATATCATCATGTTTATTATTAATGCAGCCTTCAGCCTTCAGATTGTTTAATTGCTTGTTGGTTTGGGGGAAGAGAAAAGTACTTGGAGGCCACACAAATATCTGCAGGTTTAATGCAGACGGAGGCATGCAGGCTCACTTCTTTGGTCATTTGCTTTCTCAAGTGTATATCTTCTACGAAACAGAGTTTTTGGTTGATTTACTTAAGAGTGATGTTTTTTTCCTTCTTCGGGAAGCAAGAACCAGCTTTCAACAAATCACAGGACGAAAGAAAATCTGTATAGAGCTTCTACCAGTGAACAAATCCATATCACTATCAGTGACGGCACACCGTACCAGTCATACAGAACTGCAGAAGTGCCGATTTTACATGGTAATGCAACAAGAGATACACCATAACAGCAACTGAGCCGGGGGGGCTTTGAATGGGTGGGTCGAAATACAGGCTTCTCCCCCACATTTCATCCTACTAGAAGCAGTGGGACAGGGCTGATAACAGGCCAGGGCCTCAATCATAAAGCTATTAAGGACACATGGTTCTCTTGGCAAGTAAACACCATGTCCTCCGTCCAGGAGGATGGTCCATGAGTCATTCATCACAGGCCAGGGACATCAGCAGAACTGGCCAGTCCTTGACTGCCCTGCTGAGTGGCCTGAGATTGTCTGACTGAATGAACACCACCATCTTAAAAAGGCATCAAGTCGATGTTCCTTCATGTAGGACACCTCCCACCTGGTGCTATTCAGGATACATGAGCAAGGCAAACCAAGGACAAAAATACACTCACTCCCAGCTTCAGATGACATGCTTCCACAAAAGCTAGTAGCTTCAGCTATTATGGTCAATTTCTGCCAAAAGTGAACTTGATATCAGGCAGGCAAACCGTAGCTTCTAAATGGAGCATTTTACGTTCGGAAGAGCCGTCTACCAAAGTGGCATGCAACCTCAAGTTACCCGACTAATCACCGACACACCTTTCCCCAAAGAGGGTTTTCACCGAGTATAATAACACCATCTACCAGCAGGAAGACATCGCCTCCTATTTAACCATGTAGCTGCTGTCATGAATGACTATGAGGAAACATCTACAAAAGGGCAGTTTAGCAAAAATCAAGGTAGAGTGAAGCTAAAGAAGGATTTCATGTCATTAAAGTTCACGGCGTGAAAGAACATAATTTATAGTCTATAAGAAAACATAAAAGCTGTGAAATATCGACTGCCGTACTCCATTCTCCATTACACAGCGTCACAGGGGAGCCGATACCTCATAGCCACAGAAGCATGTGGGTTTAAAGCCCATATATACAACCACGTCAAACTGGAAGCTCCTCCGGGGCATTTCGGCCTCCAAGCAACAACCCCAAGTTCTAATGAGAAACACACAGAATTCTAACCCCCCCCCCAAAAAAAAGAAAATACCAGGCTCTATCCAACTTAATTTACCCCCCAGCTCGCAGCCTGGCCCCTATTCCAGACATATCAAAACATGTCAATATATTTGCCAAACATGCAGACTGTTCCACTTTAATTCTTGGAGTAATCTCATTATCAACAGGAGCACAAACCTGGAAAGGTTATCAGACCCAAACAGGCCCACAAACTGTACTGACAAAATATTAAACCATTCCAGCCCCAGGGGACCAAATGCAAATAAAACTACCCTTACAGTTCACTTCATTACCTCTTAAACACGCTAGACCATAATACCCCATACACTGGACATTACGGTTCAGTATTGGCCAAAAACTGTATCTGTGCAAGGACACAAGCAGCCTGTAGACTTGAGGGGAGAATAAAACCTATTTCATTTTTACAGGGTCATATAGATAGTCAGGCATCTTTATAGGACAGGGTTTTGATCACCATCATACTGATATACTGTATCTTAGGGTTCTGTGGACATGGCTCTTTCACAGGCTTTTTTACAGATTTACTCAGACTTTTTTTTTTTTTTTTTTTTTAACACAAGGCACCTGAACTTCATGCACACCTAAGCCCAATGCACACGCCATGCGATCATTTCACAATCACCACAACAGGAATCCAGGGGCACCTACCCAAAAAAATGCAGTAAGACAGAGAAATACCAGTGCATTTCAACTGTGACTCATCAGCAAGTATGAATTCTTGGAAAATGACAAATCTTGTCACAGCACAGCAACAAGGCACCGTTGGAAAGCCAGCCAGTCTCAGCCTTCGCTGCCATCTACCCTGACCATCAAACATGCCAATTCACACAGCTCTTGTTTCCAAATTAGACTTAAGAGCCTAAAAGTACCCTGAGGAACATCCCCTCAGACCAACACACATTCAAAGAACTGGATTTTAGTAACTCAAAACAGAACACATAAATGGCCCAATACAAAATGTCCCTTCCCTACAAGATAATACTTTGTGGGGGGGAAAAGCAGCACTGCCCAGAAACTGGCGGACAAGTATGACAGCCTACAGGGAAGCACATGCTAATGTCACAATCTGTACAGTGGAAATGGGAAGCCACACACCCAAACATCCAGGAGACCAGTGCACACGCCCTCCACTGCAAGTTTTCAGAGCACTAACCTTTCAGCTTATGGAATAGCCGGAATGAAACTGTAGGCAAGGTGAAACAAGTTAAAAGGTCACAGAGACTCGCAATAAAAAAACTCAAGGGTTTTTATGTACAACATGAGGTAATGCGGCGTGTGTGGTTTTCGTCAAGTCTTATAAAAACCTCTTAAATTCTGGTGTATACTACGACTTTTGAGGTGTTGCAGTACATGCCAGCCGTTGTCAGAAATCCCTTTAAGCATTATACACACCCACATAACTTAAGCGCGCAAATGCGAAGTGTATTTCGGAGACAATTTCACAGATTTTTCGCTTATGCAGTTACGTCATCGGTTTTCAAAATCCGCCAATAACAGGTGGGCGTAATATACAGTTTATGATCATTACCCCTATTATTGATTCTCGTATCATTTGTTCCGCAGAAACACGACTCACCTACTACGATCGGTATGAAATAGTAGATTATTATGGAAACGGCCTTTTGCGCCGCTGTTTAAAGCCAAAATTAAGCGTTGTGCCAGCCAGAGCCACAGCATTAAACCAAACAAAAAGTGACATACACACCGAAGTTAAACACTAACAATCTTGCCACTCAGTAAAGCAGCGCATGTCGACGGACCGTCTGCACAAATACTACATTTATAAACTTGCCAACCTAAACACTGCTACATTTTCCTACTCTCTACATACAAACACACTGTGCAATGCGTACAGAAGCTGGCGTGTGCAAGTCTTAGAATGAGTGCAGTGGAAAAACTAGTTTCACCAAACAGTCTTCCCTACCATGAGCCGAACCGGGAGCAATCAATCAACAGGAAACAAAAATGAAAGACGCGTGAAAGAATAATTACTTTGAACTGACTGTCAGATACTCCAATGCTGAATCGTGGGACCTTGAGGTGTTACTCTGTTGATATGGTCGGACAGTCTGCGCAGACCATGCAGCAGTCTGCACAACGGCAAACATTACATTTAATCTCCCTTTAACGCGAATAACCAAGTTAAAGAGCACGTTTAACTATTAATTATTACGAGCACGATTAATTCCGCGGGTAAAACAAACGGAGGATCTGTGGGGCTAAAAATAAAGCGATCGTGGTGCGGATGGCAATCCATGGTGGCATCTTTGCCAGGCTCAATAAGCCTCCAGCTGAAAAACACAATCGAGCTTACTGTCCGAAGGCTGGCGCAGACCTGCCGGGCAATTATTTCCCCGCAACCGAAATCCGCACAGGGACCTTACGGGAACACGTCCGATCGGAGCATCAGACCGGTAACAACTTGCATAGAAGTGTGGAGGCGTTAAAGGACGAGGATCTTACCGCTTGACACTCTCCCGGCTGGACTGGTGCGCTTCCACGTGGAAAAGGGTCTCGATCTCGACGGCTGTACTGGCTCCGTGAAGCCCACCAACGCGTGTGCGCCGAAGTGATCGTGTCATCTGCCGCGGATCATTTCGCTTTTGCATGCAAGGTGCTCTTCCCACCCCCCCTCCGCTTCCGCCTGTATTTTTAACAGTAGCTCCACGCAAACTTCCCCACTCCCGTGTCGCTGGAGAGGACTCTGTACTAAAAGTCTAGCGGGTGACGTGCGTTAAGGGCCACTTACGCCTCTCCGTTCTCATTGGTCTCCCGTCGGTCTCCCTGTCCAGCCGGCAAAGATCTCAATCAAACAATAGTTTGAGTATTATTGGAGTCTACTTGAGCCCATTATCATTGCCAGATATAAAAGGGTATTTAAAACGGAAGCAAAAACCTACATTCGCGAAGCTGTTGATAGAAACTTAAGTGTACTAATCTTTTCTTAAGTTTAAATCTGTGAGTATTTCTCGCAACACTTCAAATGTAATCATGCGCGTCTGAATATAGCCGCAGATTTGTTTTCCCAAATGTAACTGGAAAACCCACGGAGTTGCATGTGAAAATGTAAGCTGTCATTTATATGTATGCCCAGAAGTCTCGTTGGGCTATCTAAATTACTGTCATTATTTAAGTTAATTTCCCAACACCTTTTAAATGGTTGGCTACATTTCGTAGGTATACCTAGCCTGCTACGAGGTCGATTTCTTAAAAACCAGAATTAAATCCGAAGTTGCGCTTAATACACAACCACTGTGACGTTTTCGTCTTTGCTTTATCCTGCACACCAGACGACTGCCATTTTAATTGACACATGGGTATTAGTAGATGTTCACTCCCTGACAGCACGACAGAAATTTTAAACTGATGCAGAAAGTGTCTATTTGGTCACATCTGCCACTGCGGCATCCAGAAATATAAGCGTCGTTAGGTGAGGACACGCAGTCTATGGGATATGGGGGGGCACACATAGAGCTGGGACTAATGCGTCACACAGGTAACTTCAGGATCTGCGTTTATTAACCCACCTATATATACAATTACACCACCTAAATGAAATCAATTATAAGAGTATCTGAAAATCGCGTTACGTTTCGACATCGATGTACTATTATTGTCGCCCAGACAGCTTCATCGGTTTTTCTTTTTGTCCAGAAATTTGACAACATATATGTTCAGTTATTATACTCTCTGCCTGGTTATAAATTCTGCAACTACTGAGGAGTTGGCAAAAACGCTTCAGAACTTGTCAGCCTTTAAACCTGTACTCCAGGGTGCTTTTAGAAGTTCACAAACGGAGGGAGGCAGTGTTTAGCTGATTTCTTTGTGAAACGAAAAGAGTTCATTTTCCTGCTGGGCGCCCCTTTGAACACTTAAACCGGGCTCCTCGGGTCTCTCCGGAGCCTCCGTCGTCCAGAACACGCCCCTCGCCTTGCAGGTTTATGTGCTGTAATACGATAGATAAGAGAGGGGGGGGAAATCCTGATCTACTGCGACACTTCTTCCTCTGTGCTCTGCGTGGGTTAAATAATATTTGAAACATTTTGGTCACAACATGATTTAACAACATGGACTTTCATTCTTGTGTATTTTTGTAAACCTTCAGTTTGTAGATGGTGTAAATTGTTGACTATAGAGATAAATCTTCGGCAAGTAGACTTCAATAGCAGGCTAATCTTTCTCGGAGCGTAACAGTCCAATGAAACAAACGGCAAGTCTTGCAAATCCTAGGGTTTCAGAAAGCAGAGAAGTATTTGAACGTGAAACAAATACATTTCAGTAAGAAAACAAGTCTAACCTTCAGTTTTGACAAAACTACTTCAATAGAATCGCATGTACATTTCATAACGATTATTCTCCGACTTTAAAAAGGCGGATTGGATTTCATCCCTAGAGGAACCCAAACCGGTTTCTCATTTGTTCCGGAGTGCAGTAAAGTACCTATCATGCACATTTCTATGAACTTTACTGACCCTAAATCTGTTGTGAAGGTAGGTTTTATTGTCGCGATACATCCTTCAATCTGGCTGACACCAACGTGTCCAAAGTGGATTTCCAGTCCCACAACTGTGCCGTCTATCCAGCGCGATGACAGGGAGCGTTCACTGTCAGTATCGTTTCCGCGACTGAAGACAATTTAATTTACCTCTCATCCTGATGCGCGTGGCCCAAGGACACCAATGATTAAAAAACCATTAAGACTAGACTCTAAATAATAAATGTCTGGATCAAATATGTATTGACCAATTTTACGGCTCATTTCAAATGTGCATATGAATAACCTCGGGAGAACGGATTGATTTGAACCGTGAGACTGTAGACCTGAGGATATGTAGGAAAGGCCATAAACCGGGTAATTTACATGCATTTAGGGGAAAGCAATGTATGGTGCTTTTTATTCATAGTGTGAATAAAGTCTAATTTTATTAACTATTAATAAAGTAGGCCTATATTACTGTGTAGACATAACTGCAGAAAACACTGCATGAAACCTTAAAGACGGTTCAAATTTAACTGCTGGAAAACTAAACGACAGTTAAATATATAAACGAATGCCGATTTATGATATGAACTGGTCTGCGTATAATCAAAACAGCATTGCATAAGTGGTATAACGACAGGAACATCTGTTGTTATTTACGGTATGCACTGAATTGAAGGATGTACCGTCATGAAAAGTTTCTTAGGAATTATTTACACGACTGAATTTTATGCGTTGTCACAGTCAGTCATAATTGCATAACCACTTAGCAGCCAACAGTCGTCAGATTTATTTGGATAGTTTAAAAATGTGATTTAATGCACAGCGGGATTAATCTTAAGGCACTTAATTTCCGGCAGACTGGAGGGGGAGCGAAGCCATTTTTTTGTAAAAATTCCGCTGTTTTAGTACAATAGGGATTCTTGTATCCAATTTCATAATAATACTATGGTTATTACCGTAGTTATTTGCAACATAGATAAGCTTTCTTGTTTCGTCTCAGAACCCCCCCCCCCCCCACACACACACACACACACACACGCACACGCGCGCACACACACGCACAACTGCAAGAAGTAGAAGTGATGGCATGGGTGGAATTTTATCACCTGTGAGGCTGTACGATATTTAGCAAAGAATATCTGTGCCTTTTTGCAGACCCTGTTCAGATATGAAGGCTTCCCATTACACACACGGACACACATACATACAGAGAGAGAGAGAGAAAGATACACATACATACATACACACACAGAAAGAGAAACAGATGTCCTCTGGCACAAACCTTTGTTATTCTGCTATCAGATAAGCTTCAGGTCTAGCTAATGTAGCAGATCAATAGCAAAGTCTCCCAAAGGATCCAATTCCATTTTCAGGTTTAATTCAACTGGAGCCACAGGAGGGAGTGGAATCTCTGGATTCCATCTTATATCTCGACTGGAAACAAAGAAATAAATAAAGAAAAAAAGAAGGAAAGAACATGTAATGTTGCAAGAAAAAATGAGTTCACTCTTATAAACAATGTCTTGCCTGACTTCACCCACAGGGAAATTACAACACCTGTTTCCTTGGGGAGGGGTCCACTCACCACCATTTTCACCCCAATTTTGAGTCTTTTTGGATTCCCTGTCAGACTCGTGGTTGAGAAACTTGGGAGTGACACACTAAGCAGTCAGAAGTCCTCCCTGAAGATGCAGGACTGGCGCAAGGTCACAACGTACAAGTGGTTCCTTACTGCTCTATGTGAACTTTCTGAATATTTTTGTTCTATGTAACATTACAGAAGAGGCCGCAGTTTTTGGCATAAACTCCCCCAATGACAAAAAAAAAACAGGATTTTGTTGATTTTCTAAGAACTACGTACTTTGTTAAAAGTTTTAATTGATTGATTGATTAACATGATTATCTCCTATTATTCCAGAATGAATATCCAGTCGCTAATTTTAAGATTAAGATTAAAGTTGACTTTATTGATCCTAGGGGGAAATTCTGCCGCATGGAGCAGCGAGAACATGGTGCAAAGATGAACATATGAAATACCAAACAGACAAGGTACAAAGACGGTAAACATGGTGCAAACAAAGCAAAGCTAGTGCAAACGGGATTAAAAACTACACTGTACACAAATAAAATATCCTAAAAGACAGAATTTCTGGTTACACTAGAAATATATTTAGGATGAGTAATAAGTGATGTGCATTTAGAACCGAAAGCGCCAGACTTTTAGTGTGACAGCAGAGGATTTTATGATTTTATCGCTGTGGGTGGGGAGGAGCATTTTGGAAGGAGACGTTGTGGTGTCTCATGGCAGAAGTCAGGGTCGCTCTTTGCTTCTGGTATTCTGGAGTAAAATGCCCCAGAATATGGCCAAGAAACCATGGTTACTGAGGAAGGCAGCTTTTTCTTTGGGTGTGAGTGTAGGGAAATGGGGAAAGGCAACATAAGGGTGACGTGAATCCCGGCAGGCAATGGCTGGGGACTCGGACCTCTCCGTGCTGCGGTGTTTGCGCACTTGTGTCCACCATCCCACCTGTGTCTCATTAATTATGCAGAAATTAATTCTCAATTTATTCAGTCGTTCTTCAATATGAATTAATGAAGCTTACAGTCCTGATAATAATACTGGTTCCTGGGCATATAGCTACACTAATTATTACTGAATTGCCTAGAAATCCATAATATCTGTTTTAGAATTCAGCAGAGGGCTGATCTGAATATTCCCTGAGGCCAGTGCTGGCTCATTACTGTGATGGGGTGGGGGGGGGGGGGTCATTTCAAGAGGCACACGGCTTTTCAGGTCTGGCACCAGAGGGGGAGTCACTACAGGAGAAAATGAGAGTTATTGTACAAGCAATAAGTTTGGTCCAAACATGGGTTGAGGTGTAATTTATATATTTACTTGAATGGTGGGGAGGGACTCTTTACATACTAACTAAACCCATAGCGATTACATAGCCAAAGCTATTGGATGCAGCTCTGCGTTTTACTGAAGTTGTCCAGGAGATTGACCGTTGCAGGGAAACCAGTGTAAGTAACCATTTAAACCAGTCTTTGCTGTTAATCTGCAGGCCTTGGCAAAGTGCAGGTGATTAGATAGATAGATGGATAGATGGATGGATGGATGGACACATGGATGGATGGATGTCAGTCACAGATGCTGGATGTGATATCTGTATATAAGTGACTCACAGCTTGAATAACCATAGATCTGTTTTTGTCATCATTCCCCGATCTTCATCTCTGTGTGGGATTCTGGGAGTTTTGGCGATTTTGTGCTGCCTTCACAGAGCTGACATTTAAGATGCCGGTTGGAGAGAGAGCTGAAGACACGAGGTACCCGGGAGAAAGTGCAGCGGGAGAAAATGGGAAACGAGACGCGGGAAAGGACTCTGCTGCAGAGGCTTTAATTAACAGGCAGCGCTGGCGTCCCTCCAGGTGTAGCAGCACAATGGACGGGCCGTGTCCAGCCCACCATGAAGGGGCAGAGATGATCAGACGGGGGAAACAAAACTCAGCGGGATGAAAGCATGGCCCATATCCCTCCAGGATGAGTCTCATTATTCATGCGAGAGATTTAGCCTGCTAGTCACTGATCTAAAAAATATAATTTGAAAAATGACAGTAAGTGGCCACCCACTCCATCTGGCCTGGTTTCAGCACGTTTCCGGAGTGGTGCTCCAGCAGACGCCATCGGTACCTCTGCTCACACTGACGGATGAAGTGATGGGGACTCAGCACCCTGAAGGAAGCTCTTCTTCCAGGCATGGAAGTTTGTTTTTGCTGGAAAAAGATCAGAACTTAGTTTTAGCTCCGTTGGAGAACGTATGGACGGAAGTCTGGTGCAGCTTGAAGATAATCTGTGAGCTGGACCCAAGACAAATTCCTGGCTTGCTCGATAGTTTGAGACTGAGCACTCTGACCTCAGTCTGTATTACTTTCCCATTAATTTACCATCAACTGGGAGAAGTTTCAAGACTGAGACCAAGATCTCCTGCACCCCCTAATAAATGTGATTAAGGCTAGAAATGGTTTGGGAGGGGGAACAAGCCAACGGAATTCACCATGCTGCTATGCTCACTAACACGCACACTCAATCAGTTAGCTTTAATGCTGCGAGATGCTAGTGACCCAGATGGCTTTTCGCAGAATGGCTTCCAATACCACTTCTGTACCTGGACTGTAAAGGTAGCTCCACATCGCCCTCTGCAGGATGAAACTGGTATAACCCATATCTGAAATACAGACCCCTGCTTCAAAAATAACCCACTAATCAGGACACTCCCCTCAGTTTATGTACTGTCCCGTTGTGTAAGATTGCTCTGCCCTAAATTCCTGAGATGGGAGAACACAGAATCCTCTGTCGGTATGAAAACAAAATCAATAAAAAACAATACACCGCATACATTTCTGACATTCCGTGCCTTTTGAGAATAATTAAAATAAAAGCAGTATTTTCAGTATCTTATAAATATAACAAATATAACTTATAATATGTCCTTTGTAAATTCTTACACGGGTCACGGAATATTTGCAGCTGTATTGATCTTAACAGAAAGTACTTTTTTATTACACATTGATGTGCAAAATGGCTAAAAAAAGGTAACGAAGCTCCACAGTGCTGAAAGACAGCATTCTTAACGTGGCGTCGCCTTACCGACGCCACACTGCATCACATCCCCAAGACAGACACAGCACACTGACATGGCGACGCCTGTCAGCTGAGCTCTTCCTGTCACATGACCTGCTCAGTGCCCTGCCAGAACCGCGGTCCCTCAGGCCAGGTCAACAGCAGCATCTCCTTCTCCCTGAAACATTCAGCTCTAACGTGACCATAGCTGCAAGCCACGACTTTAACGACCTTCAATTTATATAGTGGCTTGCAAGTTTTACATGGTAAATATAAAAATACTGCATGATATACTATTTGCATTTGCACATGGTTTAGATCGGTTACACTGAAGCTAAAAATAACATAACTACAACATTTTTATTTATGTTTCGGGATAACTTGATAAAAAAAAATTATACTTTTCAAACCATTTATGCTTAAGGTAGTATTTATACATAATTGCACCAAAATGACTACATTATCAAACACGAAGTTTTTTTTATTGTTTTGTTTTTTATTTTTTTTAAATTTGCTCTACTGTTTTTGTGTTCTTGTTTGGGCAACAGGAAGAAATACAAATTTTTAGAACCAAGATTTTATTTGTATTTTATTTGTTCATTTGTAGTATGATTTCACTGCGTAAGAAAAATTGAATGGATTGGAAATATCTGTAAAGAGCAATTGTAGTCTTTCTTTGCTCTGGGGAGTGAATATCTGCAACAGTAAAACCACACAGCCAGGTCCTGTTTTTTCGTAAAGTCATCATCACAGATGCAGAAACTGGACCATCAGAAGATGGGGTCAGTTACCAAGTTTCCACAAGAAAGCACAAGAATTTCCCTGTAGGAGCTTCCGTGCCAAGAATGGCTTTTCCAGCTCGGGTGGAAACAAGTTCTGGTCTTTGTGAGCTACCACTAAAGACCCCGACTACCATCGCCCAGGCTTTCCACTTGTATTCATCACATCGTCAATTATCCTGCAGTGTTTAAATGAAGCATATTTGACAGCTATGCATTTTGCTAATTCGGAAAAAATTATTATTTAAAATGCAATACAAATTCAATCGTTTTAAATGCCACTTTGCATTTTAATTCCCATGAAACACCCTACATTTTCAACAGTGATTCAGCAGTAGTTTAGAAACCTTTAGCAAACAATCTCTGCAAATAAGATCTCATTGCCAGATATTCAGTTTAAAGTCTACACATCGAGTGAAGCATTTTATAATTAAGTTACCCGTTTAAGAACCAACCAACGAATTAAAAAAATGTAATCCAATCAACGAAACCTATAAAGCTGAATGTGAAACTGAGAGGTGGACCAGTTGAGGGAAGATAAGGAGGTAATTGGCTTTCTGATGATTACAGGGTCATGTTTAAGGGTCTTTTCCGAAGCCGCACATCAGCTGCCAAACATACAGCACGGCAAACAAGCAGAGCACAGAGATACTCATCTGAAATGCATGCAGAATTCATGGAGACTTAGCGAAGCTTCTCAGCCACATGCTAAAGCACTCAGCGGCGCGCCGCCCGGGGGGGGGGGCGGGGCGGGGCGGCGCGGGGGGGGGGGGGCGGCGCGGGGGAGGCGGCAGCCGACACGGAGGGGTGAGCGAGGCGTATGGGAGGAAACGGCCAAGCGTGGGGACATCAGAGACCGCAGGAGAATGTGGTCAGGTGGGAGTGTCAGAGACCCCCCGAGGGAGGTTATCGGCAGAGCCAACTGCCGGGGTGGGGGTGGGGGGGGGGTCAGAGTGACTCTCCTAGATCCTCCCATCCTTGCTCCCCAGAAGCTCGCACTGCAGCCAGGGACACTTGTCTGTTGGCATCACCTCTTGCAGCACACAGGCCTTGTTCCGTTATGCACCATTACCGAGATGAAGATGCCTCCATGGGATGTGAAGGTCCTCGGTGTCCTGGAAAAGCTTCTCGCGGCTGTCGCAGCCAGAAGCCGCTCTTCGTCACCAAGGACTTCCTGCTCAGGCCTCACCTTCTCCATGACTTCATTTGTACATGGAGGAAAATTTAACGCTAACGTCATTGCTGGACCTCCCCTCTGGTTTTAGTTTCCATCTAAGATCCGGCACAATGGAAACAGGGAGGTTAACGCAAAGCTCATCCTGACAGCAGAATGCATCTGAAATCGCAGTTTTCTTTGCCTGTTGTGATCATGGTGGAATAATGAAGAGCCATAGGCTGTTAAACCTCTCTGATTCACTTTGACTCAAGTGCCATCTGGTGGCCACCCCCAGTACTACACTGAGTCGGGTGAGCACGTTGACCTCCCGTTTCTGTAACTAACCAGCTATCCTGTAGTCTTTAGCTGTAAAACACAAGAAAGGAGTGGACTTTCTGCATGCGCGTGATGGAGCACATTACCTGTTGGGTGCTTGTGTGCAGCTTTTGTCGCTGCCCTTCAAAATCAGTGAATCGGCGATGAGCGAAGTGACGCTCTCCATCGGCTAGGTGGCGTAACACCGCCCTCCCACCCCCACCCCGTGCCCTTCTATGATATGCAGAGCCTCCAGCCAGACGGCTGAGCACCTGTCCCAGAAGCCGAGTCCCGATGGGGCCGATGTCTGCATTCCGAGAGTGGCCCCTTATCCAGGGTCCTGGGGCGCCTGTTAGAGCATGAGCAGGAGGCAGCTGAAGGTGATTCACGCTGGCAGACAGCCCAGCTCCTGCGGACGCCGCGTGAGCCAGCAAGCACTGCCTCTGTATTCATCTGCGGAGCTGCGTTCCGGGATTTTGTGGTTGGGTAGCATTGTCCCCCCTCCACTCTCCCCCATTCCACGACCTCCCCCCATAATCATCACGCCCCCCCACAGACACCCCCATCAGATCCTGAGATTTCCCTGGGGCATTGAGACATGATATAGAAGGGAAGCAGGACCCTCCCTGTCTCAGAACAGAAGCCCGCCTCCAAGCAGTGGGACAGGCATCCCGGAATGGTGGGTAATCCACGAGTGGACTAGGGAGCGTGTCCCGTGATGAGGGCTTAAAGGCAGCTAGGGAGGGGGGGAGTAGGCGGGAGGATTACATGGCACAGTTGTTGGGAAAATGCCTGTGCAATTTGTGCTCACTTTGCCCATACAGCCGCTAAGCACCCTGAAGTGCCTCACCCTTACAGTGTCTGGTATTTCAGTACCGAGACAATCTGAATTAACACACTACCTGTTCCTGCATCGTGAGCCTGTGGAATTGCTCCTTACAGTTTTATTAAAGTGGTTAAGGGATGGACAGGCTCAGTTCAGCATTGCATGATGGGGAAATGGCCTAGAATGTTCCAGTGAAGTCAAAAAGGAGTAGTCCAGTTGTGGATGGTGCCTTAGCTTGGCGCCTTGTCCAAGCAGTTCATGGTAAAAAGCATTGTGGGTAAATTACTGGGCACATTTCCCCTCAATCACCCCCCCCCTTAAACAAGAGCCAATCAGAGGGTGCATACAGAGAAGCAGTGAATTGCATTTCCCATGCAGGGAAAATAATACTTTTTCATAATCAGATGAATTTTGCAGACGGGGTTGTTAGTTTTTCATTTACTAAATTGTGTTTCAAGGGTAAAACAGTATCGACATATTTTAGATTGTAAATATGTATCTGCAGGTAAACCACAGACCTCTGAGTTTTCATATATAGATGTATTCCCTCAGCTTTCCAGAGAAATATTCACACATTTATTCTTTGCCCTTTGCCATTAGTAATGAAACAAGTGTTACTATGGTAACTGGAGTATTTCAGGTACTTTTTTTGGCACCCGAGCCAAAAGGATGCAGTGAAAGTTTAAGTGGAACAGAAACAGGAACTTTTGTACCAAAGAGAAATGAAGGTCTTGCTGGTACAGAGGATGCTTGACGCGCCAAAATGGAGATTAACCCACATGTGTCCATCTGCCGCTCAAAGCCAGATCTCCACGCGCCACACCTCTTACCAGACTGGAGGATTGAAGTCGGGAAAATGAATCGATGGCTTGTGGGGCCTCCAGGGGCCAACAGCACCGGGGTCCGGTCCCCCTCATGATTGACAACAGCAGCGCATGGTGAATCCGGGGGGGCAGGTGTCACACCCCCATCTTATCTCAGAGCCCTGGGGGGGGGGTCCCTGATTAGTCTTGCATTCTTGATGTTTAGGAACCCTAACTTTTCCCATCTGCTATCTGTGTCCCTCACAGCAAAGCAATTGGAGAGAAGAAGCACCATTTGTTGATGGAAAAGGGACCCCAGGAACAAATGGCTGAATAATAGGTAGGTGCTATATCTCGTGGGTGCAGTATAGTGGCGCCCCCTGTTGGCCGACGTTGTTGCTTCAGGCTCCCGTTTCAGCAGCACAAGCATGTGAGATGCCCTTAGGTCCAGTTTGATGGAGCTGGGTCAGCGCTAAGGATGCCATGCAGCGTCGCTTTGTTTGCCAGGGCTGGATGTCAGGAAAGCAAAGTCGCGATGAAAGGAGGTTTTTCTCTCTCAGTTCTCCTGACGAGACGAGCCTTCATCACCGAATGACCGCTGCCCCCCCCCCCATGAGTGAGCGCTTTGTTGTTGAGAACACTGTCAAACTTTCCTATTAGCCGCACCTCTCCCCCACCCCTACCGAATTCACGCCGTCGGTTTCAGATGTTATAGTCCTGTCTTTGGGTTCAGCTATGAGTCTGAGTAAGAGAAGCTCTACATCTCACCCTGTAGACCGGTGTCTTCACAAAGATCGTGGTGACGAATGGCAGACTATTGTCCCTGAGGGGATGTACTCTAAGTTGTCCTTGTGGCTGTTCAGAGGAATCCGGCCTTGTCATCCTGTTCGGTCTGATGCTATTCAGGCACTCAATGCTGAGTGTTTGTCTGAGGCACAGAAGCATCTACTGTAGAGAAAGGAGGAGCTCCTCTCACAGATTGTGGGAGGAGAACATGCTGTGATCACCACCAGAGTCCGGCAAGGTGCACTCACGCCAATCCCGCATGCCAGCAACCATCGGCACCGCATCTGCTGAACCGGTGACCTCTCATTTGTTACACCAGCGTGCACCACGCTGGGGGGGTCGCTCAGCTACGACCCCCTCCCCAGCAGATCCGAGTCCCTTGACACTGATCTCATCGTACTCCCAGCCAGTGTCGGGACGATCGATACTGGGTAAATGTCACATTACACCTGCCCCCCCCCCCCCCGCCCGGGGGGCCCCGGGGGCGCGGGGGGGCGGGGGCCCGAGTGGGGCAAAACAATAAAGTTGATGCCTTCGCTGTTTGGAGGCCTGTAGGGTGAGAAGCTTGCATCAATAGCAGA
>JAODLD010000045.1:11346368-11366301 GCA_026781065.1 Mormyrops boulengeri | reverse complement strand
CATACAGCACGGCAAACAAGCAGAGCACAGAGATACTCATCTGAAATGCATGCAGAATTCATGGAGACTTAGCGAAGATTCTCAGCCACATGATAAAGCACTCCGCAGCCCCCCCCCCCCACACACACACACCTCACTCCACCACCTGGAAGGGTCTCACCACCATCAAACCCAGGACACAGATTAAGGTACGGAGTAAATCTCAGGCAGTCGTGCCAAGGATTCTGTAGACTAACCTAGCAAAGGCTTTCCATAATTTATCCGCAGATTTTAAGCAGCTATAACTGCTGGCAGGTTATGAGTGTGATGACAAAGAGACTCAACCTGTTGGGTAACGTCATTAAAGAGCTACATCAGATGCATCTGGGCTCCGTAAACCTCTTTGTGAAGGAGCCGCCGGCACCGCACGTAACCCATCCCTGCCGGTCCCCAGCCTCATCTCGGTGACCACAGTGGTACAGGGTTTCTCTGGAAAGCAGGTAAAGCACAGATTATACGGAGAGGCTGCTCATGGGGGGGGACGGGGGCAGGAGGCCAGTGATCTTTTCAGGAATAGCTAACTTTACGCGCGCTGCAAATCTCCCCTGCAAAAACCGGTGGCTACCTGCTACTTCCATCTGACAGGCACGGCACCTACAGCACACCAGGACCTAAATGCCGCCCTCTACAGGCGTACCAGTGTGTTTTCACCCAACTTCAGGGGAAAACCATCTCTTTTATATGTGGACACGTCCAGCTCTTCCACTGACATTCCGCAATGCATAATGTCCCTCACATTTTTCCATGAGATTGTAGATTAACAGCTAAGGTTTCTGCTATTTTAATGGCATAATGAAAGTATAATTAACAGAGAACTGGAATAAAAATGTGTTTGCGCTTGATAAAGTAAATCCACAGGCAAAAGCCTAAGCAGGTGTGTGAATCATCCCAGTACATCAAATGCAACAAGCGAAGGTCACGGTGGCGTTGGCAGGCTGGAGGGGAGCGGAGGCGCCCGAGGGAGAATCTGTGAGCATGGGAAGCCGGCCGAAGGAACCGACTGCGGAGCCGGGGGAAGGATCCAGACCTTTACACACACGGGCCACCGTCCAGGAAAAACACAGACAGGTGCGAAGATTCCCGCAGCTAAAAAGCCATAGCATTGGCTGTGTGTTATATTCATGCAGGCACTGTAGTAACACGGTTATGCTCCTGGTTATGTATGATAATGCAAATGAACGATCCAGATGCAGAAATAGGGGGGGCAGCCGAAATTTCAGGTGGGTATAGAAGTAGACAGATGCACAGGACAGATAGTATAGAGCTGACAACACTGTCTGATTGTCCTCATCGTGAAGGATCTGAGAGTGGGTGTGCAGAGCCGGGCATGCCCCCCGTGCGTATGACCAGGGAGGCTTCACCCAGGGAGGGGGGATTAAGATCTTAGACTTTTGAGAGACCTGGGAAGGTGGAGTAAAGATTTAAGAATAAAAGCCTGTTAAAGAACTCCAGCATTCTTAGTCGCTATTCCTGTCACTGTCATCTCAAGGTGCCATTGGCCCTCTGCTTTGTATTAGCTGTTGTTTTGTTTTCTGCCATAAAGATAATTCTGTTGTTTTCCTTATTTTTTTCACTCTCAGCGTCTCAGAATGAATTACCAACTGGCATCACTTAGCTATGAAAAAAAGACATTTTGTTTTCAATTTCTTCTGAGCTTCTGAAAGTGGTCCTGCGAAAAGATTCAGTGTTTAGGGTTGCTGGGTACAGCGGCAATCATTCCGCCATTCCCTGAGCGCATTTAGCTTTTGTTTGCTTGGTGCATTTCACGCTCTTAGGAAATTCTGTCCAGTACTGTGCAAATGACCCAAACGATCGTCCCCAAGTGCATACAGCTGACACAGGGGTGCCTAGAGTCCTTGGAGACGATCTGCAGAATCGGGTTTTATAGCAATGTTGAACAGCCAGGTAGAAACAAAAATAAAACATATACACTTTCCAGGGAGCTGGCTAAATTGATAGCTTCATTTAAACATAAATCAGAGTGCCTAGTCACAATTTATCTCAGGTCACAAAATTATGTCCCACTCAGAACCAACGGCTCGGAGGAGCCCAGCGGGGCAGCTTGCTGATGGAAATACTGTGTTGCATTAAACTGCCCTGTGAGTCAGACAAATTAAATCGGTATAAGAAGGCAGGAAAGCAGGTGATCCATTGCTCTGCAGGAAACAGGAGTCTGCGTGGTATTTTATGGTATTTTATAGTATTTTATGCATCACACATAAAACACCACACGGTGAAAATATTCTGTACATTAAACTATATAAAAATGGCAATGAGCACAGAATACTGCAGAGTATAACTCTAAGTAATCCTTATTCCTTCAGCAATCTAGAGTGGCAGATAAACAACCTCCACATTGTACTGCGTAATTATTCCTAAAAGTTTCCCTTCAGGCTGAATATTTTACTGCATATACGGTACACAATTTGATACACATAAACCTTTTGAATCATTTAATCTTGCGTATGGGGTAATCGGCAGTTTATTTTTACTACATTGCTATAAATCCAGACTTTGCCATGATATCTTCAGGTCGGTCAGTGAAATGGATCCTTGGATGGTGAAAACAATTAAACAGTGATGGAGTCATTAAAGGCAAGGATTAGTGGCTGGATTTATTCTATGACACAAAATCACAAGAAGCCACATACCTGCGGACAGGGCTGCACCTCTGGCAACTTACCTGACATGCCCACAAGAGCGACAGGAAGGAATGATTGGCTGACATGCCCACAAAAGCGACAGGAAGGCACTGATTGGTGACATGCCCACAAGAGTGACAGGAAGGACTGATTGGCTGACATGCCCACAAGAGCGACAGGAAGGAATGATTGGCTGACATGCCCACAAAAGCGACAGGAAGGCACTGATTGGTGACATGCCCACAAGAGTGACAGGAAGGACTGATTGGCTGACATGCCCACAAGAGTGACAGGAAGGACTGATTGGCTGCTATTTACATTTATAGATTCTGTGAGTCTATGAATATACTGACGTGAAGTTTAAATCCTTTAAGGATGAGCAGGGACAAGATTTTACAGTGACAGCTGTATCCTCAGAGTAAGAAACCGGCATTCTGAGACCCAGCACCAGAATGACAGGCTGCACACATCAGATCATTTTAAATGTTCTTTTTAAGGCACACACCAGTACATATACAGCTGAAGAGAGTGGAACCCTCCTCCCCCAACCCCTCAGCCTTGTTCGTGCTTCATCTCATAGTACTCAGGCAGGGACACGGTCCACCGGGGGCAATCGATACAGTAAACAGGGGTAGAAAAATTACTGCGGAGATTCTGGCACAGAGCACCAAGTGCATCATGGGAAGACACCTTACGCTGGTGTTTATTCCGGGCTGGTGGGACCCTGATCAGTTTTTCTATCCCAGCTCGGGAAATCTTCAGCTTTTGATCAATATTATTGTCAGGACTATTAGAAAATTATGGAGATAAGCTCCTGGCACAAATGGTCCATTTTTAGCAGCCTTGGTACCATCTTATTATCGAAGGTACATCTTCAAGGCCACAAATGGACAGAGTGTGATGAGCAAAGCAGGACCCCCAACATGTGGCCGGCCTCCACGCGAGTCACATTCCTCTTAGCCTGCCACACATCGCTGCCGACAGCACATGGCTGAGCATAACCGCACAACGTGACATATGGAATAAATTTTCCAGGTATTTTAAAGAGGATGATAAAAAGTGGACTTCAAATAGCAGGAGATATAGTAGAAGTCTCAAGTTCATGACTTTGCTCTGGGCCTAAAGACTCAAGGTCTAATCCGAGATGGACACATGACTCAGAGTGTGACATGACCTTACAAACATCTTTCATGTTCTGGTCTTCCTCAGGAGGTGAGGAATGTAACCTTCGTAAATGGGCGGGACTGGTCACCTACTTAAGAGTACATAAGAACATAAGAAATTTACAAACGAGAGGAGCTCGTTTGGAGAGACACCGAATGTTTTGTAATAGAGCACACTGCAGATGTTGTTTGAAACAAGCCTATCTAATCCTAACCTCCTATTCAGTATGAAGGGGTTGGAGGCGGGATTTGTCCGGGGTGGGGCTGGAGTGATGGTCTCCTTCCAGTATTTATACTACAGAGGTCACAGATGAAGCTGCAGACTGGAAACATCTGTGAAGGATATAAACTTGGACTGGAGAGATGGAAACAGATGAATCGCAAACTGGATAAAACCAGACTTGGAAGTAGAAATTCCCACTGGACAGGAATGACTGGACACCCAAAAATGTTAAACGTTTAGTTTAATTAACGAATAAACAAAAATAAAATAAGGAAATTAAACTGATTAAATCTGCCGAGAGCAAGAAATGATAAAAAAAAAAAAATCAGCACATTGACTCGTAAAAGGGCTCCTTGGAGATTCCATCACCTCTCTGCTCTGCCAACCTCAGGAGTGGCTCATCAACACCACGTTCCCAGGAGTGATGTTACCAGACGGCATTATTTTGTCAGACAGAATGGTGTTCCTTCACATGGGGACAGTGCATTCGTATCTATAGACGGCCGTGAAAAACCGTAAGAGGGAGCAGTTCCCTGGGTAGGCTAGATTAAATCAACAGCCTGGAAGGCATGTAGAGAGAACAAGGAGAACTGAAACCCAAGAACTTAACCCACTTCCCACTGGTTAATTTACTGAGTTAAACCTACAGGAAACAGCACTGAAAGTCAATCCAACCCACCCTGGGATTCAAAGTCCCCTGCAAGGTAAAAACTGCACAGAAGGATAGGAGAGCCGACAAATCAAAATAGACACGTATAACCTCTGTAGAGGGATTTAACTGGTAACCAGTCAATCAGAGCTACACAATGGAGTTTGTCTCTCGGTCAAAGCAGAGACTTGTATGAGGGGGAGAGGTAAACTTGCTCTTTTGTGGACAGGTTTACAGCACAAGGGTGCGAGAGAAGAGGACACGGGGGCTTGTTTCAGTCCTAATCCATGTGGAAATAGCACACGCATAGAAACACGACTCTATGGCTCAGTCATTCTTTCTACAATAAATGTACAGGAAATGAGACACAAAAGGGCAAACCGGAATTCCTCTGCTGGGCAATTTGCTCATATAACTACAAAACAAGGCAAAATATTCTCTCTTCTTCATAAACGTCTTTCCAAGCAAATGAAACGGCAGATTTCTCAGGTGGTAAAAGGTCCTTTATTTCACTCATTTCACTCACCCCAAACAAAGCTGTCACACACTACAATCTGCTAAAGATAGTCCCAGCCAAGCGGAGGCTCGTTTACACCCTGCTGTGTGTGTGTTTCTGGGGAGAAGAAACCGACACACCCCCCTAGCATGCTTAGCCCAGCTTGAGAGTGAATGAGCGCCCCCCGTAGGCCAAGAAATGGAGGAGGGGATGTAGGCAGCACATCTGGTTTGCATCAAACTGGCTCTGCTGTGCTTCTGCTGCGTCCACTGGCAGCTTCATTAACTTTTACAGGCTTTTAATCAGCTGCAATGCATTTGGGTGAAAAGGCCTTTTCCGCTCCGGCAGAACCGCGGGAGCTGAGAAATCACCCGAGTCTGTCATCCTGATGACTTCACTTCGAGTCGAACTGATCCGGTTTCAGCGGGATAGCTATAAGTACCAGGCGGATGATTCTCAAACAAAAATGAAGGATTTTGGCATCCTCAAAAGCGTCTGCTGCACATCTGGCACAAGGGCAGCCTGAGATCCAAGCAAAAAATCAGGGTAAATACCAAACGCCACCGTTTAATATACAGAAAGCTGTCCAGCACTGGTAGCAAATATGGCAGAAAACTGCATTTCCCAGTGTCCTTTGCTTTTGCAGCATAGATATGGTACAGCTGACATTGAAAAGTGCTTGAGAATTCCTCACGATTACTGGGTAACTGTCAAATGCCAGTGCACATTTCAAAGATAAGATTAGACACTGGTACACTTTGTACTGACAGATAATGTTCCTCTGGGTATTCCAGTGACTCTAAATTGCCCATAGCATGTGAGGGTGTGCCCTGTGATGGACTGGCATCCCATCCAAGGCATCCCCAGCCTTGTGCCCCTTGCCTCCTGTGACAGTCTCCAGGCTGACTGAATATGCAGTTATGGAAGATGGACAGATGGTAATGTAGACTTTTTCGTGGAAAAGATTACAAGTAGACTGAAAAATGGAAAGGGGAAGGTTTGAGGTGGAACATCAGGAATAAACAGCAAAATGATAGTTTAGGTGAATGTTGCCAATATGCTTTAATCTATTCTGGAAGACCACTTATTCAGCTAATCCTGTTATTGGTAGCCCCGCCCCACTCCACAAAGCACAGGCCACAGTCCTAAACATGCAGTGTGTCGCGAGGCCCCAGCAGAGGGCCTCATGCCATACTGCGAGATGATTAGGAGTCCCAGCACAAAGAGAATTTCTGCTCACAGGAAAGTCTGTGGTCAGAAAAACACCTAATCTAACTGATTAGACCATTTCAGGATCGGTTGCATGCAGCCAACGTGTTTGTATGGAAAGTTACTAAAATGCTGTTTAATGGAAACCCAGAGACAGCAGTAAATGAGGCAAAGCCTAGTTTCAAACGGCTCCTGCAATACAAGCAACGCTGGGAAAGATATATCTTGTGATATCCTCAGGGCATTGAACTTATAGTGCTCATGCTAAGCGAGCTATTACTATTAAATTGTGACCAAATGGTTTCCATGATTAACAGGCATTCAGTGAGTTTCCTCTCCACTGTGCCTGACTGACACATCTCCATCCAATTTCCCTAATTGGACCATTTTTACACGTTATGGCAAATTATTAATTTGTTGCCACATTATCTATAGGGTACAAAACTGACAATTATCAATGGGAATAAACAATCAGGATGCTAATTGATTTAGCGGTAATTTCTCTAGAAGAATCATTAAACGCATTGTGTGGAAGAAGGCTCCCTTGACAAAGGACACCTAATTATCATTTTGAGGATCGCAGTACGATTCTGGGCTTGGAGCAGTACCCTTCCGGCTACTGCAAGAATGGAAAACCAAAATAAATGAATAAATAAATGATCTCACACCCAAGCTTTACTTTAATGGATAAAATGGTTTATTAAAGTAGAGCACCACAGCACATGTCAGACAAGTTAACAGATTTTTTGGTTAACAGAAAACAAAACAAATGTGTACGTTAACGGTCGAAACACTAAATCTAAAGGAGATTTACTCTAACATCACTCAGATGGGAAAGAAGCTCTATGGGAAACTCGAGGAGTGACTAATGGCATTATAATCCAGTTAACCCTTCATGTTTAATAATGGCGCCTGTGCCCTTCCATGCATAGCTCTAAGGTTCTCCCCCAGATTCATGAGCCTACGCATCATTTGGTCAGCTAGGATTCCATATACAGTAAATACGACGTATCGCCCACATCCAAGATTGACAAATGTATACAAAAAAAGAGACATGTAGTCGAAACAAACAGTGTGACACCCTGAAAAAGGAAAACCCAATAATAAGGTTTTATGGCACTTCTGAGCGAGCTAAATCCCATTTGTGCAATGTACTAAAGAAGCTAAATTGCCAATACAACTCACATAGTGTTAGAACTGAGAAATGTCAATGCTAGTAAATGAACACAGTAGTGTCAGAATGCAGTAACCCAAGGCTGGCTGCTTGACAGGGTTTTCCAGAAGGGAGTCGTACAGAGTCTGCCCTCTAGTGGCCATTCAGGAAAAAACTACTTAGAGCATGCCAATTACTTTGCCTGTCCCACCCTGGGAACCACCTCATTCAGATTATCTCACCCACACTACCTTAAGTATATGCTCTGGTGAATGTTCTAGGTAACAAAGAACCAAAAGATTTGAAATATAGGGACAACTGTTTAAACCTGTATATAAGCAATTTATTAAAGTTACAATCCTAAGAGAACCCCACCCCCCTCAAAAGACACAGAAGCAGCCCTCAGTAAAGGAGTGCTTCGAGTCAATAAGCCTGTCAGACACTCACGGCCCCAACAGTGTGAGTGAGGCTCCCCCCCCCCAGCCGAGACATGGGCCATCGGTGAACAAGATGGCCGCAGAACAGGTTTCAAAACATTCCCTAAGGCATCTGTGCATGTTTGCTGGAAGCTAGGAGTTAAAGCTTATCATGGCATTGAGGGCTTTGCACTCTGCTGCAGCTAAAACACAAGGACATTTGAAACTATTTGGTGGAGAACGCATGAGGTAAAGCAGACCGATGATTGACAAAAAGCAACTATCTAGAACAGGACGGAAATGATAAGAGGAAATCACAGCACAGCTCTGCTCATCTCCGTCAGTCAACCGCCGCAGTGTTGGGGAAGAAACTCACAAAGTAATCCCTTACAGCAGAGGTGGAGAGTTCAGGTCCAGGAAGTACAAATCCAGACCAAGGTTTTGTTTCAACCAACCAGTTGAGTACTCTGTGAATGTGACCCTTTATAATCAACTGGTTGGTTGAAACAAAACCTTGGTCTGGATTTGTACTTTCTGGTCTGTAATGGATTACTTTTGTGAGTATCTTCCCCAGCACTGTCAGCCGTACACATATTCGAAGGGAAGAGTCCATTAAGACTTCCAAATGAACCAGCTAGATGAGTCCTCAGCACAAAGTCACGCATCGATCCATAGGATGTGGCACTGGTCTAATGTGGTGCACTGTATGCCATTGTCACTGGATGTTAAAACAGCTATTCACACAAACATTGGCTGCGGCTACAAAGTTCGGAGCGAACAGTGACACCTGCTGGAAACAAAGAATATAACATTCCAGCGGTCGTCACCTCCATAATGTCTAATGTGCTGCAATAAATATTAGTTTCTGCAAAATTTCAAAAATATATATACACATTTTTTATCCCAATTCAATACATAGTAAGTATTATTATTAATTTTGCTTCAGCAAGAAATGGTTTAATGGATCTTTGTAAACTAGCCAGGTCTCTTGCAGTTTACGGATTCAGGCCCCTCCCACTTCGACTATTAACTCGCATATGCAGCCGTCCCTCTCTGTAATATAAGGCGACCAATAAAATATTGGGAAAATGGTTTGGCCACATGCTGGAATGGCATATTGCAAAGGTAACAACAGTGACTATGGTAAATACACAGAACTAACAATGCGATGTAGATGAAAACCTGCTAGAGATATGAATGGGGAAAATTGTAAACATTTACTCAGGATCCAGTAAACAAAAAATAAAAGAACTGTGCAAAAGTAATTTTTAAAAAGGATAAATTTAGAAAATCCTAATCGAATGAAAAAACGGCAATAGTTGTCTTAACTCGGTAAAGCTATTTTTAAAAAATTATACCAAAGAAAAATGATGCAGAACTGCCATTAGTGGGAAATAAAAACAATGTAACATAAGATATTTTCCTCTCCATGGCATAGATATTTGCCTTACTGTTTCACTGTACTCAGCAATCATACTGCACCGCATACCAGTCAGTAAAAAATGATTATGGGCAACAGGGATCGAACAGGAAGTCAGAACTCGGGGTCGTACCTGACGAGGCCGGGGCCTGGAGACCCGCGCGTGACCGCAGATCCGTGGGAGGAGGGCTGCGCGTGACAGACAGACACCTCTCCACAACCTAGACACCCCGGGATGGTCCCGGCAGTCAGCACGAGTCGAGACTGTGGGGTCTGCTCGATGGCACAGGATAATCCTTCACTGCAAGCGTGTATCAGTACTCACACCATACACTCTTGTTTGTGCAATTCCAGAGAGTACAAGGACGTGTGTGTGCGCATGCGTGCGCGTGTGTATGTGCGTGTGTTCATGTGTGTTTGGAGGGGCATGGCGGCTACACTGCATGCTACATGTCACACGGACACGGGGCTCTGTGCGCTGATCTCAGCCAGGTCCTCTTGCTGGTACATGAATGTCAACAGGAACAGGGCCACGTCATGCGAGCACCAATAGCCCGTGTGCGACGTCACTGCCGACCAATAGCGGCTCTCCACGAGGCCCTCACGCAGCTCGAAGTCAATGCGGCGCTCCAGCTCCACTGTGGAATGGAGACAGAGCTCTGACATGGGGAGAAAATACCTAGGAACTCCATTTAGGACACTGCATCAGTATCTGTCACTGGAGAGAAACCCTCCAGACTACCACAAATACAAGCCCTCCTACTGCACCGCCACAGGCTAACAGACGCAGGGAATGGTAAGACAGTGCACAGCCATACTCACATGACGTGTCCATGACGGTAGAGGTGGAGATAGAGGGCGACATAGAGCCAGATCCCTCTGCAGGCTGGCCTTCGCCTTCGGCAGCCATGCCCTCAGCACCAGACGCTTGGCTGGAAGAGCGCGAGAAGCGCGAGAAGAGGATGCCGCCAATGCCCTTGCCGATGCTGGCCGCGCCTGTGGGGGAATGCCAGGGCGTTAGAGCCCGGGGCCGACCTCAGGCCATCACCAGTGTCGCCTGCAGAAGGCAGTTCACTTGCAGACAGGCGGAAAATAAAAGTCCCCTCACATGTGCCGGGCACTGAAACAACTCATACACAACAAGACAGTTTTACACAGGAAATCGCAGTGCTGATCGTGGTTCAACACTCTGTGAGCTCAGGCATGGCATCCTAGCCAGCGACGTGAAGGTTTTCAGGGAAGCGTGTGGCTCTGCGGGTTAGGACTCCCAAGCTCGGAAGGTCGCTAGTTCAAATCCCATGACTGGCAGAGCGATTTCACTATTGTGCCCTTGTTCCAAGGACACTGGCTGACTCTGCTCTCTGAAGTTCATATGAATGTCACCAATCACCTGCTAAGTAAATACATGTATAGCTTCTCACTAGCGACTAGCTGATTATAGATATCAGTCAGACGCAGCAGACATCTCAGTACTATAGCATGTCTGGCAGCTGGAAAGTGATCTGTACTTTGATCAGACATACAGAAATAGGCACAGCTCCTGTATTTGCTGATCTCAGGGCGGCTGTGGACTAGAATGTTATCAGTAGGTCAAGGTGAGTGGGATACCAGAGGCAGGAAGAGCTTTCATTGATCCCCGGAATATGGAGGTCCAAATTACTGATCTGGGATCCGTGTACTCAAGTAGACTAGCATTCTCTGATAACAAAAGGCTGTTTTTAAAGGTGGTCACCATCGCTGTAATCACACTTATATACTAAATCATGTCACTAGCGCTTCAGGGTCATTATAACCAAAAGGTCCCTCAGTCAGCCTTTGAGCGTAATAATTCAGACTTTTTCCAACATCTCCATTTACACATTACCGTCTTTTCATCTACACGCAAAGTAACTCAATTTCCAGGGACTGGGCCAGGAATGGAACGCCAGTGTCAGCGAGCCCGACAGCTCGTACCCAGGATGCTGGCCTTGCCCAGGTTGGTGATAGACTCCCCGTAGTGCCGGCGGGTCATCACGGGAGACGTGCTGGGACTGGGATTGCTCTCCGTGTCTGACGTGGCCTCCTTCGCTGGGTTTATGAAGGTTGGCCGGATCTGGTCGTACGGTGTGGGGCTGGTGGTGTTGCACCTTCAATTTAAAGGGCTTGTCAGCACCCACACCATGATCTACATCAAGCACTATATTAAAACACCCTAAAATGGACAATCACCTTCTTTTAAGGAGACTTTCCAAACATTCCCACTTATGGTATTACATATTCCACAGCCAACTGCATAAGTCAAGTAAACGCTGGCGTCTGAGACTGTACTACCATCTTGGAAACATCATCGCCGTTTATTCACAGTCGAACCCATAAAAAGGAGCACAGAGTGCAATCAACAGCCCTCCCCCATGGAAACTGCCTACTCTTATGCCAGCTACAGTGCCAGACAATTAGCAAACATTAAGTGTCGGAGGTAAATGAGAAATTCCAACATAGGTCTAACCGTATGAGGAATGCACCAGGCAAATTATCCAGCTTCTCATACAGAACGTAAAAGCAGTTTTAAAGAACCTGCTCACTGGAGGCACAGGGTTTGTGTCTCAGCTCCTCAATGAGGCTGGTCATGTGACCATGGTCGTGTGGGACACCTGTGTTGACACAGACGGCTGGCCGGGTACTTGCCAGTGTATTTGGACAGGTGCAATGTTGCTGTAATGCTTCAGGATGAGGGGCTCCAGTCTGTAGGCCTAAAAGACAGAGGAAGCAGAGTCAGTGCTGGGTGATCGCTCGGCAGGCAGGCAGGCACGGACAGGTGGATGGACTGACTGACAGACGGGTGGACGGACGGATGGAATATGACAAGCTCACCACTGGGTCCGTGGGGTGGAAGATGTTGAACAGGCGCTGGCAGATGGATTTGGGCAGGATGTGATCCTGCGTGCCGTTGTTTCCTGGCCGGATGCCTCTCAGTGCCAGGAACACGGCTAGGGGAGAACCCATGCAGAAGAAGTTCTCCACCTAAATCCCCAGACAGACAGCCATGAGCCAGGCCAAATAAAGAAAGAGAAAGCACAGGAGTATCCCAAAAGGGGGAGGAGGCAAAAAGTGCTGCACAATCAAAATAACAAACCCAGGTACTGTATAAACAACAGACACAAAACAGCTCCTATACGGAGTTAACGCCAAAGAATTAAAGTGTGTTTTAGGACAGGCTTCAAAAGTAGATAATGCCGGGGTCAGACAAATATGCAGAGGCAGCTCATTCCACAGTTTTGAAGTTATAATCGCAAACGCATGATCTGATCTGCAGATCTAAGTGCCCTTGATGGGACATGAAGTCCTAAAAGATCAGCGAGATAAGTTGGGGTGAGGCCATTTAGTGATTTATATACAGACATTTTTGAAGAAAGTTCTGGGCAATGTCAGTTTTTGACTAACGCAGTTAGACCAACTCACCTTGAATTTCAAGGCTGGGGAAGCTAGGGTGGTAGAGGGGTGCAGACTATCAAGCTGATCTTCTAATTCTCGTAACCTTCGGGGAGGAAAGAAACTGATGAAAATGGGGGCAGTTTGCAGTCAAAGGAGACCATGGGGAGAAATGAAGTTACTGGACTTAGCAGGGCAATAGTAAATGTACATTTACGCTGGAGGGCCCTGTGTACTGAATACAGGATGAAGAGGTAGAATGTTGAGAGGGGACAACAGTTCTAGAATGCCAAGGGGGCTGCATGGGGCACATCACCAGCATTCGGGAAATTCCAGTGCCCGTATTCTTTGCATTCTAAAATCTCCAGCGTGACACGGGGTTCCGTACCGCAGACGTGTCAGGTACAGCTGCTCCAGAAGGTCGCGCTCCTCGAAGCCGGCCTTGCTGGCGTCCGTCTCCACGGCTTCCAGCGCCTCCTGCAGGTAGAAGCGCATGGGGTCCCACCCCGTCATGATGTCAAAGGTGATGACGCAGCCCAAGGAGTGGGACACGATGGAGACCTTCCCCTTCTCTTCAAACTCTGGGTTCCGTGAGCAGAAGAGTGTATAAAGTCTGTTCAGCTCCTGGGTCAGACCCTTGGTGATCTACAGGTGGGGGGTGAAATGGTGAATAACTAGGATGAGCATGTGCTGATCACATACATACACATGACATGTCTCTAAATTACATCACTTTAAGCATGTATGGGTTTACAGTAAACAGGGGGCAGCATATAATCAGCTGTGGACTGTAAACACTGTCAGTAGGTCAAGGTGAGTCAGCAGGTGGCTCAGGAGTTAAGGACAAACTTTTAACCCAAACGCCGCTGCTTCAAGACTGCAAAAAGGTACTGAATCATCTCCAAAACTCAGCTGAGTTAATAGATTAGACAATTGTTAGCTAACCAAAACTGAAAAACAAATAACGCAGTGAATATGGTCCTTGTGTGTAAAGAACATGTATCGACATCACAAAAAGCTCCACAAAAGGTCTTTGTGCGTCCCGTGTGATGCTCCAGCAGTAAGGAACATTTCAGCGCATGTAAACAGCCGGCATAGTCGGTGAAGAAGGGTTGAGGTTTGGGCTTCATATCGCCAGCCTTGAGGAGCACATGTTTAAATAACACAGGGCACACACACTACAGCCTGCTATTTTAGCCCTTTGTGCGGAGCCAGCTCACGACAGCGACTGCTCCACTTGCCTCCGCAGGCCGAAACAAGTCAGGTGCTCAGAGCTATCGCTTGGGGGTAGTAACATGAACGCCACACAAAGCTAGCGGCTCCTATAGCTCAACAAGTATCACGCTGTGCTAACACAGAGGTCATGGGTTCAAATCCAAAGGAGCCGACATAAATTATAACCCTTTCCTCTACTTGTCCTTACTTTGGATAAAAGAATATGATGAATGGGAATATGTAACAAATGTAAACCCCTCAGGATGTGGGCCAGACTAGTGCACAGAACTGCGGCCTGCATGCTGAATGGTGATCCCAAGCGGCCCTTTAGAGAAACTACTTCAAGATGCAGGAAAGCTTCCGGTAACAGAATACATACTGTGGTTATGGGGAAGATGCATAAATCAGCTCAAACTCAACACTGATACTCCCCTTTCTTTCTTCCCAGAATACCCGTTTTCACCCATCTATCTTTTGCTCCACTTTGCCATAAACATTCACATGATCTGACTGTGAGAAACTCCCGTTGTGTGACAGGCTGCAAGCATTTCCTAACCTGTTTTTAGGATTAAATCCAAAAAGAGCCAACTCTGACACATACTATATTAAAATCCATCCGCTTTTTTGTTCCTGAAAGTGGCCCCTGGGGGAAGCTTCTGCGATTGGGAATCAGCTTTAATCCGACACCCTAACAGATTAGTCTGGAATAATCAAGGCAGATTGATCTCTTGTTGATTTCCCGCCTCCATGTGCAATGTGACAGCAGTGCGTATGACTGATAGGCTGCTGCTCACCCAATGAGGATGGATTCCTCTTGATTGACATGCACAGCTTTTGCCTGGGATTAGGAATCACATTAAAAGTGACAGCAGCAGATATGAAAGATCATGTGGTGCTCACCTCGTCTCTGTACAGAGGGCTGGTGTAATACATGATGTCCATGGCACTGCTGTTCAGCATGTCCCTCAGCCCACGCACCTTGTCCGGAGTTATGGAGTCCACGGTGTCTGCAAAGGTGACAAGCGGCCCTTATGCATGTCTGTTTACACCACACAAATGAAAACTGCGGGCAGAGGCCAGACCGTCCTGCACTGTCCTGATCACATCAGAGGCCATGTGAACATTGTCTGTGCGGTAAACACACACTCTACCGGCTCCACTGAGCTGCATACATACCTCCATCCAAGGACAGCTTGGACCTCCACTCCACAGGAAGGAACTCCACGTGCTCAGAGGACCGCTCAGAAAAGTGCTTTTCCTCCATCTTCCTGGCTGCATCCCTCATCCTGAGTGCAGACGTGACCGCACACACACACACACACACACACACTTTGATGATTAATCATACACCAATAGAGTCCACCCTGCAGATCACATTGCATTCCAGCTTACACACATTACCAAAATTGTTCGCCCGTTCATTACCATCTGACAAAATATGTGAATTTACTTAATCCATGTAACCCATGGGTGGGGTCGGTGTATATGCAGGTTTTCGCTGCAACTCCATAATTAGGTCACTAATTAGAGGACTGATTGGCTGAAGAGTCCTCACACCTGGGTTTGAACAGCTGACCTAAAGGTTATCCCAAAGACATGCATACACACCGGCCCTTTGCGGATAAGATTGGCCACCCCTGATCTAACCACTAATCCTGGTCTGGGTCTAGGTGGTAGTGGGAGAGCTCAAGCGGATCCCAGGCAGCACAGAACACAACTCAGGGGGTAAACCCTGCACGGGACGCCAGCCCATTAAAAGGTTATGTGTAACACACACACACACACAGTACATATACGTGTGTGTGTGTGTGTGTGTGTGTGTGTGTGTGTGTGTGTGTGTGTGTGTGTGTGTGTGTGTATCTATATAAAAAATTGTTATTTGTATGCTACTACCTGGGAATATTTATGTGTCCAGAATTTCGAGGACACTGCAAATTCTGATTCACCGCTGAGACTGTACCTATTACTCACGTGACTCACGGCCGTGAACATTCCCATGACAAAGCCGGCCCAGTGTGACAGGAGCCGGGTGGGCAGAGTCAGACAGGCCAACTCACATGCCGGTGTTTTTAATGATGCGTAACTGGTCCATCTTCTGGCCGATGCCGTGAACGACGAAGACAAGGTGCGTGGTTTGGGGCGGCCTGTCCTCCAAGGTCGACTCTTCCACATAGCCCCGGTGGAGGCGTGTCCCACTGCTGGACACTGTGGGTGCAGAGACCAATGTGTGAGGCGAGGGGCTCCCAGAGGACATGACTGATGCTCATTAGCACAGTCATGTCCCCACAGTCACAGGAGGGTAGCATAACATAGGGAGACAGGACAAAATTGCAAGGGACAGCGATCATAGGGCACACTATCTCGGCGACACACATGTAACAGTAGTAGAGGTAGGAAAGAATGGGGCAAACGAGGGGAAGGAGCCAGAGGGGCTGGCCTAAATGAGAGGTGGGGCACTCCAAACAGGGGGCGGGGCACTGCAAGCAAGGAAATCAAGCGAGCCTAGGTGAGAGAGACAGACAGATGGGTAAACAGACCTTTGGAGAAGCCCAGCTTCTGCGTGACGGTGCGAGCGATCTTGGAAGTTGTGGCGTCACTGTACAAGTAGACCTCATCCACGCTGTGCCAGTCCACGTGGGAGCGGCTCAGCTTGAGGCTGTGGATTGCTGCACATGGGGGGTGGAGGGGATGCGTTAGGGGACGACTGACCCTGACCCATAAACACACGGCATCGGTAAGACTGAAAAGCCTGCTGGTGTCACGCTGAGCCATACCCTTCCTTTCAAATGCAGAATAATCTCTGCAGGGTTTTATTATTCACCAACCCGTTTTTAACACAGATCAGAGTGTCACATGAGGCAGAACCTCGAAGGAGCCCATCGCTCCAAGGCAAGCGAGAGTGATGATCTAACATACAGCACAGTCTCCCTGATATCCATTAACTTCTCCCCAAATACGCAGAGGAGTCTAATGGCTGCGGCCTCATCTCTATGATAGAATGAGGACACACTAATCCTTGTGAAGTTAGACCCCAGCCCAAAGCTTACTGCTGTAGAGAGGGTTGCTCTGAAAGGCCTACCATTAATTAACGGGGGGGGGGGGGGTACAGTGGGCAGCGTAGGGAATAAAAATACCTTAGGCTGGCTAATGGCCAGCAGGAACGCCGCAGCACTATTACAGCACATTAAATCTAGTACAAAATGAGAGATACTGTCATAAGTGTGATTTCAGTATTGCCGCATGGAAGAAAAACATTTCAAGATATGGTGGATATAATACTGAGAAACCTATTTTAATTTTTAGAGAATTAAAGCAATACAAATAAGCAATGTTTCATGTTCAAATTATGGCGTAATATTGACCAGCTATCAAGGAAACCTGTTCCACTCTGGATGAGGATTTAAGAAAAACCTACTTTACTGACCGAACGTAGTAAAAAAAAAAAAAATGTAAAAAATTTCGCCATATATATCTCAATAGATCACAGGACAGGATTTTGGGGTCCAGATAAGACACAAAGCTTTTAATCTGTTGGTTTAATAGTCCATCAGTCTCCACAAGCTCCGACTAACTGCACAAATCAGGCTGCTGCCCGAGATTATGATACGGTTGACTTGGTGGGAGAGGAAACTGGGAGAAGAGGCAGTCGGGAAAGCGGGAGCTAAACGAGAGGCTGGGAAATATACAGCACAAGTGTCATGATTTTTCATCCCTGTCTGAAAATTACTGTACTTATTGTCATCCAGGAACAATTACTGGCATGCTCAGCTTTGGAATAATGCATCCAGGGAGCATTAATAGTTGATAAATACTGTCAACAGACAGCCTTAGAGTTTTGGCGCCACTTTGTTTGACACGGAGACAGCAGGCTTCCCAACGAGGGAAGCCAGGTTGAATAGCAGAGCCGAGAGCTGACATTTGTAACCGTGTGTCAGTCACAAATGGTGATTCTCATTCATCACGCCTCGCTCTATGGACCACAAAACACCAGAAAGCCAACGCGTTGTGGTCTCTCTCCTTTATGATGGATGTGGCCCTCACCAGGGATCGAAATTCATTCAAGTTTATTTTCGCCATTGAGCAAACCGGTTCGTTCTCTCATTATAGAGTGATGCGAGATAAAGGAGAGATTTTACTCTGTGCTCTAAGGCAGTGTTTCCTAATCCAGTCTTCGGGGAACCCCGGACAGTCCACGTTTTTGCTCCCTCCCAGCTCCCAGCCAATCAGGAACAGCGAATACCTGGTACAGGTGCGCTGTTTGCAGAGAGGAAGCAAAAGCGTGGACTGTCCGGGATTCCCCGAGGACTGGGTTGGGAAACACTGCTCTAAAGAACGGATCACTTACACGGGCACAGAGTTGGGGGGAAGGGGCAGGGGATGACAGGGGCTGGAGAGCCAGGCCCACGTGGCCGCCCTCTGTGCATGCAGGTCTCGTCAAACTGCATCATCAGAGGCTAAAGCGGGCCAGATTAGCATGACAAATCAAGAGCTTAAGTACTTGGCAAGAGCTGAAGGAACATGGAGGCCACCAGGACGGGGGGTGTGGGGCACCTGCATGAAACCCTCTGTGTGTGCCGATTCCGATGCCCCCGCACAGCTGAAGCCGGCTAACTACCCCACTACAGTCACATGGGCCTCCACCAACACAGCCGATCCGGGGTGTCTGCAGGGAGGGTGGGAACAGCCAGGCCAGGCGGCTCGACAGAGACATACCACCGAAGAGGGTGGGGTAGAGTAGGAGGGTGGTATCTGTGGCCTGACCAGAGGGGGCAGCATGCATGGGACCAGGGGCAGGAGGGGGGGGGCTACATCTAGCGGGACTGGAATATGAACGTCAGAATACAGTACCTTGGCAGAGCCTTCGGCAGACGCCGGCGGCGCTAGCGATTGGCTGATACCTCCTCCGTTTGAACAGAAAGGGGAGGTAGAAGGGAAGCAGCGAGGAGAAGGCTGGCAGAGACCAGGAGAGAGTGAATGTCATGGTGAACACGCGCCGCGCCCCACCACCGAACACACCACAGGCCGCTGCCATCATGCTGCTTGACAGCACGCACGGAGGATGCCCATCTCAACAGTCAGCGGCCGAAGTTCCCAATCACCGCCACCCCACGACACTCAGCTCCAATGGTCTTCTGATGTCAGCGTGTATCACATTGCGACCCCGCGGTACTGGTCTGGAGGATCACCCACATTGGGCAGGGTTCTCCCTCACACAGCAGCGTGACGGCCAATCACAGTCACATCAGTCTCAGAAGTAAGAGGAACCAACTGAGTGAGCGGGGAGCCCCCACAGAGCCGGGACAGCCGAGTCAGTAGAGGGAGCCACCTCCCCCTCAAAACAGGCGGCGGGAGACACCTCAAAGCAGGCCGCTTGCAGGTAGCCCCCTGCAAACGCACTCAAAGCGTAATTACAAGTGGATGTGGCCTCAATCTAAACGCAAAATGCTAATTACAGAGGAATAAGGTCACTTACATGCTAAAGACAACAATAATTACCAAGAAATAAGGTCGCACTCATGCTAAGTAAAACTCTAATTACAAAGGAATAAGGTCACAAGTGCTGAATGCAACTCTAATTACAAAGATGAGGTGTATCTCACACTGGATACATCTGTAATTACAGAGGCGATGAAGCCTAGCTCACCCCGAGTGCCATCGTAGCTGCAGACGGCTGAGCTCTTCCCTATATTACATTACCAGGTCTGTCAGAAAAATGCTACACACACACACCATGTAATAGGGTAGTGCGTATCAGGTTACACACACGTGCTTCTCTGCTAATGGTTCACTCTGCCCAGTTACATGCATGCCAGGCATGGCACATGTCAATTCGATCTCCCCCAGCGTTTTTCATATGAAGCGGGGGGGGGGGGGGGGGGGGGGGGGGGCTGTTGCCACAG
>JAODLD010000045.1:11310747-11332631 GCA_026781065.1 Mormyrops boulengeri | reverse complement strand
TCATTCTCAGTCCCACCGTGCAGGAGTCGCTTTAGAGAGTCATTCTCAGTCCCACCGTGCAGGAGTCGCTTTAGAGAGTCATTCTCAGTCCCACCGTGCAGGAGTCGCTTTAGAGAATCATTCTCAGTTTCGACCTGCAGGAGTCAATTTATTCAACTCTCTTCTCTGCAAAATGTGCCATAAAGCATCAGTCCCAACATTCAGGAGTTCCTGTACTGGACTGACTGGGTCTCCTCCATGCCTAGCCCTTGACAGACATCCACACCAATCCTTAGGATAAAGCCCTTGTGGTTAGTGACTGCGGGCACTACTCTACAAGCCCCATTTAACCATGGCACCTTTTTAGGGATTTCAAAGAGGCCGACGAGGCACGGAGGCATCAGGCCATGCCCACACTCTCAAAGGTTCACACACCTGCAGCCTTTTTCCCTCCAAAAATACGAAACAGCAAGTTGCTGCTGACATGTTGGCCTTCCTCCGGGGATTTGTTTAAATAACAAAGGGTTTGTCAAAGGTAATCCATTTGTCACAGGCCAGATATGCCGAACAAAAGGCAACACAGAAGAAGAAAGGGCTGACTCCAAACCCAGCAGAAAATCACTCTCACAATTTGGCAGCCCAAGCAGTGAGAAATCAATCTGTGTAGCCGTCATCCTGAAGGGATTATTTATTTACCACGCCTTTCGCTTTTAAGCGGCGCTTCGCTCAGATTAAAGCGCAACAAAGCTCTCGCGCATGTTGGTGTGTTTTGAAACCGCTCCATTGCCAAGCATGAAAACGTAATTTGAAAAATGCCAGAGTTTTGTATGTCTGAAGCCTTAATAGAGCTTTACCCCTAGCAAGGAGCCCGTGCCCCAAACCACAGGGTGGGAAGCCTCAAAGAGAAACAACTGGAATGTCATTAACGTAGACCGGGGCTCCTTTTGGCTGACACGGGATGTGTGGTAGGCTGCTACGGTTACGAAACTCCAGCCTGCATCTGGTTTGCTGGTGTCCCCGTGTTTGGACGCCTTTGAGAGAGCGACATGGATGGAGCGCCATACTAAGGAAGTCCAGCGACACCATCTGGAGTTTGTCTGCAGCAAGCTGCAAACCTCCTGGCATCTCCTCTCAAAGAACAAAAAAAAACACTTAAATTCCCATCAGAAATGAGGATCCAGGGTCTGGTACTCTTTGACTGGAACAGATGAATTATTTGGGATGGGAGAATGCAGCATCTTTCCTGTGCCAGCAACCACGAAATCCATTATGTGGGGACGCACATTCCTCTGGCCTGTCCCGACCCTCTGCCGGAGTTTAGCGGGATCAAGTGGGATCTGGTCCCCATCCCATACATTTCCAGGCTGACCCGAATTGCCGACCACCTTCCCTGTCTGGGAGGTAAGGGAAGGAAATTGTTGCACCCATCACTATGAGAAGGCAGCGGGTCAGAGAGATCGCAATGTAACCAGGAAACAAACGCACAAACAGAGAGCCCCTTCCCCTGCTAAAGCAGAACAGCAATAAACAGAGGATAATCCCTGTTTGTTATCCTCCATGAAAAATGCAGGCCTTTTGGCAGAGCCATTAGCCTCGCATTACGAAACACACGTTCTGCATCCATGTGTACGTGCGCCATCTTGTTCACCGCCTGTTCTGCTCGGCAATGGCGTTACTATGTGTGTGCCGCCCCGCCTCGCGTATTTAAGAGTTTAAGTTAATGGAAGTCAGTGGGCTGCTTCCAGTTTGGTAAGTGAGAGGTGGGATACTGCACTCCAGTAACCTGATGCGGGATCCACAGCGGTTTCTGGTCCTGTCGGTCACTTTCATGTCATCCCCCAATGTTTGCAACTCCAGATACATTTACAGGCAAAACAGGTCACAATTAAGCTAGCTTACTCTCATTTCCTGTGCAAATACTGAGTCCCCACTAGTGTGTTTGCACTGTGGAATATGGGGAGACCGGGAACAACTGTCAAACTTTCATTTTCATAAAATGTAAAAAATTCAAACAAAAGGCACATTTTCTTTTAAAGTAGAGTTGTATTAGTTTGATAAACATCTGTGTTGTTTAGGGGAAACTGAAGCTATGCAGGAAGATAACTGCCACTTTGAAGAACTGACCTCACTCAACTCTCCTCAGTCTCTCCCCTCCCCCCCCCCCCACACACACACATATCTATATGTACCCATATGTATAAATCTCTCTATTTATAGTGGCCCGGCCTTCTGCGTACATTAACAGTACGGGAATGAGCTTCAGTGTGGACATGCAGACCTTACAGCATACTGAGGTTCTAATATTCATTGGCCAATCATGGCCGCCAAGGCTTTGCTTTGGAGTTTTGAAGCCGACATGGCCAGAGGTGGGATGTAACGCTTTCGTGTTTTTGGCTCTTGATTAGATCAGCATGGTCCTTTTTCGGCTGCCCGTCGCGCTGAGACCGCAGAACACAGTTTCTAGTTATATCGACCTGCCCGCAATCATCTATGACTTGATTAGCGCAAATGGAAGAGAAGAATGAGAAAATATTTCACAACCCACCCTGACCGCATCATTACAACTTTTCCTAGACAACCTTTGTGCGCAGATGTGCGGCCAGCTGTTCCCCCCCCAACACGCGCACACACACACACACACACACACACACACAAACGCACACACATGCACACACGCTGGATTCATTTGGCAGAAAATCTTGAGAAGGAAAATAAACAGAGGCTTCCAGTTTGGGGATCGTCGGTCACACGTGCTCAAACGTCCCGCCGTGTCGAAGATGATCGGCTTTTTTTTTTTTGTTCCTTTTATGGCGTTTCCATGGAGACTCCACTGGCCATGCAGCCCGCCCGCACACCCTGCTCCCGGGCCCGGTCGATGCTCCTCACAGGCCGGAGGACGGGACTTGGCAAGAGAACCGGCGACCCCTTGAGGAAGAGGATGTTATGGTTGGCAGCTTCAGCGCAGGACAGTTTCATAACTGCTCTGCAGGTGTGGGTCGGGGGAAACAGCTGCATTCTGGGAAACAACCCCCCCACGTCTCCTCCTGGAAGAATTAATTCCGAGCTGCTCCGGCGCAAGCTGCCTGGGCCTGCTTGCATCTGGCCGGGCTCTCCAAAGAAGATGTCACTTTAATCTCCCTTTGTTGTTGTTTTTTTGTGCTTTTTCCTGCACTCTCATCGCATCTCTTGCAGAATTCATGTGACACATTGCCTGCACGTGTCTTTCCTTTCCTCTTGCCTGTGATTCCTCCATGCACGTACAGGAACCTGATCATTAACCAACAAATGATTTCTCCTCTCCACCGGGCCGGTATTCCAGGTATTTCTCTCCCTGTTCTACAGATGGTTCCGTTTTGGACACATTCGCCAGCGCCTCTGCTCATTCCCGCTGGTCCCGTAAAAAGGCACGGGGTGACATCCTGAGATCCTCCCCGTTTGGGACCCGACTGTGCTAGCCCCCCCCCCCCCACACTTTTGCCATGTTAGCGCACAGCTCCGCAGCCTGCGGCGATCACAGGGGCACTGTTGAACGTAAACAAGCCGGCAATCCCCCGGGGTCACACATCAGGAGGCGAGAAGTTTGGGAATGAAACGACGGAGGCCCAGTGCAGATATATCTGTGGGTGTAACTGTGGGGTTACTGCAGGACAGAGCGCCATGCGTGCAATGAGATATATGTACGTCCTGTGCTTCTCTGAATCAGCTCCAGACTCTCCACAAGCATTTACTGGAGGTCGGGTGGATGCAGTGTCCCTGAACGCATCACTGGGCCGTGGTGCCAGTGTCTTTATAAACCCCCCAGCAGCCTTTCTCAGACATCTCTGCTGGTTCTCGTGAGTGCTACTTCAGAGCGAGGGCTGTCGTTGGTGCTCCTGTAGTTAGGGGGCACTTACACCTGCGCCTTCAACCCGTTTGCCGCCCACCTGTAATTAGCGGGCCGCTACACCTGCAGCTCCTGGGCTGCAGCTGTTGTTTGCGGGCCGCTAATGAATGGGTACGCACACCTGCGTCTCCGGGGCCAGCCTCTGCACACACCTGCAGCCCGGGTGCATCGGCCGTCCGGAAAACCACGTTCCTCTCAGTGCGGCCGCAGGAATCCCTCACTCACGGCTTGCCGTCCGGTCCCCCCCCCCCGCCTCCTTCTCCCGCTTCAGGGGCCCGCAGACAAATTGCCTTGGAAGGGGCAGATGTGAAATTTCTCTCATCTAAAAAGAATCAGGTTTGGAGCGGCGATGGAGCTGGATGACCGCGGCCTGTGCAAACACAGTGAGCCGCCAGCGTCTGACAACAGTCACCGCGGGCTGCCAAAGTGTGAAATAACTGCTGTCAAAATCCAGGTCTGGAGTCATACTCAGAAACATTTGGAGCGTATTGCTGACAGCAAACTACCATAAGAAATATCATCCCAAGGCTATGTTCCCATGCCTCATGCGCACCCATCAGCCTCAGCCAGGCCTGATTATATTTTAATTAACACATCTGCACAGTGTGGCAATATCAGGCCGCCACCACACACTCTCCTCTGCACTGGATGCTTCCGGAAATGACGACGATGTGCTGTTGTAAACCTATTTAGAAACGAGGCTGTTTTTATTCGGGAAAGATTGTTTTCTGCCCCGACATGCAGAGCTTTCTCCGTCGTACTAAGCAGACTTTTCATGCTCCTACAACACTGTCATTTATTTGCTCTCCAATGAGTGCAGCGGGCTTCTGAAAACGCTTCAGCTTGTCTGCAGGAATGTTTCACAGCTGCTCCGAGCAATTCTCATTGACGAAAAAATGGTAATAATGGTAGTAATGAAAAAATAGCTCTCTCTCTCGTACCTCTGTCCCTGTCTCTCTTCCTCCTCATCTCTCTTTCTCTCTCTCTTTCTCTCCCTCGACTGGAATTACTACCAGCCTTTTCCTGTAGGAGTTACAGTGCCGGAAATAATATGCTCCAGACATTTTTACTTCTTAATGACTTGTTGTGCTCGGAGCTTTTCTGGACACAGTTGTGGGTAGCAGCCACCCTAACACACATGGTGGCCAGGCTGGGAGGGCTCCTCACCTGTTTCCCTGCTCCTCCACCCTGCCTCCACCGCCATGTTCCGCCTCCCCCCCCCCACCTCCTGCTCTCCAGCTACCTCTCTCTCCGTACCCCCAGTCCCCCACCCCCCCTCTATGGAAGGACTCTAGTTGCAGGGGGTGTTGAGGCCTCCCATTCTGGTATGCCATACAGAGGTGAGAGCAACAAACCACAAGGCCAAAATGCCCACTTGTTTGGTCTGGATCAGTTTGGTCGGGTTTGGTTTGGTCGGGTTCTGTGTGGTCTGGTTCAGTTTAGTCAGGTTCAATTTGGTCTGGTTCAGTTTGGACAGGTTTGGTTTGGTCGGGTTCGCTTTGGTTGGGTTTGCTCCAGTCTGATTTGATTTGGTCAGGTTCTGTTTGGTCTGGTCTGGTTCAGTTTGGTCGGGTTTGGTTTGGTCTGGTTAGGTTTGGTTTGGTCTGGATTTGTTTGATTGGGTTCAGTTTGGTCTGGTTCAGTTTGGACAGGTTTGATTTACCATGGTTCACTTTGGTCTGCTTTGGTTTGGTTTGGTTCGGTTTGGTCAGGTTTGGCCTGGTCTGGTTCAGTTTGGATTTTTCACTTTAGGCCCAGTTTATCAGATTTGTTAGAATTGCAATAGGGCATAGAACCACACACAAACTGGCTGGACAGGCTCCAGGAAAGCTATCGGCCTCTGAAGCATCGTTTCACCGTGGACCTCTTTTGATGGATCTGTGGAATTCAGTTGCTTGGTTGCCAATGGCAACATCCTTGTGTGTTTGGCCATTTTTTCATGTACAACATAAGGATCTGCTTAATCGGAAGTTTGTGGTATTTTCTTTTACTGTTGTACCCCAACCGAGGTATTTGCTCCAAGATCGTACACACTGCAGAGAGAATTATATGGCCTCCTACGCTCCTCTCACAATAAAAGTCATAATAACAGGTTGTACATTTTTTTCTCACTGTTTCACATGGATGGCAGTCTTGGGCTCATGCTGATAAAGACAGATGAAAGGTAGTGTCAGCGTATGGACTGGGGTCTGGACGCCTGTAACTGCAGAGTTAAGAGGTCAACCCAAACCCCAGGGACGCGAGCATGTTATGAGACTAACACATTCCTTTTCTCCTCCACTCGAGGACTCGACACATCTGTCTGTTCACATACAATAAAAAAACAAAGCTTTTGACTTGTTCACGATCACCACTGGGACCAGAGCCCATGCACACTGCGCAACACGGTGCCAGCACCACTAGAAGCTGGACTCGTTGATCTTGGCAAGGCTTTGACATGCGATCCCGTCGCATATGAGGCCTCTTCATCACGCTTAGTGCCATTCTCCCACTAAGCCCCCACCCCCATGTTTTCACCTGACAGAATTCCATCTCCAGCAGAGGGCGCCGTAGATACTGCACCCTCCAAAAGCCTGTAAATTCAATTAGATTACAATGACCAAACAACTGTCCTCTTGATTTAAGGCAAAATAGCCTTCAGCAGCCGAATGCCAAGTTTAATGGGGTTACTCCTCATTTCTAAATCCAGACCACAGTCCTCAAAACCAGCGAGGGAGTTTTCTCGTCTGGAATGGAGGAATGTCTCTGCGTTTGTCCCTCAGTCCCCCGGCAAACTCTGGCTCCCTTCCCTCCTGCTTCCCAGCCAGTGGAGTTTGGTCCCCCCAGATGGCTCTCGTAAACCGTCAGCAATCTGGAAGCCCTCTGTGGTGGACTCTATTTTTTTCCCCATTTTGATTAAGATTTGTATGGCCCTCCCTCTCTGTATAAATTCCCCAGATTTGTATCATGTTTGGCCCCTCAGCCACAAAAGCACACATCTGTTTGTCGTAGCGGCTAGCGGTCGCTGCTTGGATCGTCCTGTTGGGTGCGGGTCCCCTCCATTCCGGGCGTCCAAGCTGACCCCAGCGTGTTCCCAACAAGCCTCTCCCCCACCTCCCAACCCCCGCCGAAATCAATCCCAGGCTTCCTTTCTTTGCGGGTGAATCCGAGAGGAAAGGAAAGACTCACGGGAACAAACAGCAAACAGGGATGATCTCAGGCCTGAATTCCACCCAGGAAGTGTTGAGTTATTGCAGCCGAATGGCCGCTGCGTCTCTCCCCCCACCCCCAACCCCCGTCCCAGGCACGGCGTGGAGGCTACCGTGCATTCCAGCCGCACTCCTTTCATTTTCTGGAAAGCTCTCCCGCACAGTGGCTCCCGGAGCCTGCTGCCCAGCCCACTGCAAGCCCCGGGTCACCCTGTAAAGGGCGGGGCAGCATGCGGATAAACCCGTCAGCGTACAAACACCCGTAACGAATCTGAGCTTTCATCTGGGCAGAGCCGAGGGCCATGGGGGGAGGGAAGGCGGGGAGCACGACTTAATTTAATTTTCGAAGGCATTCCAGGATTTGAAAGCAACAGAAGACATGATTTCTGATTGATTATGCATTTTTCTAATGTTCGAGCCTGAGACTCCAGAGCACTGAGGTAGGTGAGGGCGTCGGCATGGGTGCTGGCATGAGCCAAACACTCAGAACTGGCCGATGGGAAAAAAGGCTTCAAAAGCCTTTTTCAAAAGGATCACTACACACCAACCGTGACTTCCTGGGTTAACCCACCAAGAGCAAACCAAGCGAGTAACCAACGGAACCAACTAATTAACCAATGGAAAGCTGAGTCACCATTAGGTAGAGCACGCCAACTGTGCCTCATTCCTCCCAACGCTTAATAGACGCCATGTTGTGCCCCATAAAGCCAGAGATGCCACCTACTAGCAGGTGCAGATGGGTAATCCCAGAGAAGTGGGGCCATCGTGCTACGCTGGGCCACCTGAGGCCCGACCACTGGCTCAAGTGACTGGTGAACCAGAGAATCGCTTTGATCTTTATCGTGACTGGTGGGATACCCACAACCACGGTGTTATGGAACAAGAACTACCCTATAAACTAAGCAGGGTAGGCCCCGCTATGGGATGGAAGTCCCGTCGCTTCCATACTCGGCTGTTCACTGTTGACAGCGATGGCACGTGCCACGTTGCTATGCATCTCCAAAGTGATGACAAGCGATCATGACGCCTTGGGGCTGCTAGCGAACGCTGATAAAAGGGCTTCATTCTCGGCTGCGGTTAGGTAGGTCCTTTGCGGCCTGTTTGCTTCCCGCTTCGCTGCATTCATTTTGAAAACGCTACTTTGAACGCACTTAATGCACGGTAATTTTTGCAGGAGAGGACAAATGGGTACAGAAAATGGAAGGATGGTTGGATACATGGCCCACCATCCTACTGCAGAACAATGCATTTGTCCGGTAGACTTTCGAAGACCGATCTGTCCTTGTGAAATGGCTGCCAAACAATGCAGCTGATATAAGCTGTGCTTTGCTATGTGAACAAAGACTGCGATTTACATGTGTAGCGAGAGAGAGACCCCAGTGGTCAACGGATTATAACAAAGTGAAAGAGTTAAACAACTGGATCCACCATCAGCATTTCCTGCCAGACAGTACAATTTATTTATAAGTGCTAGCTGATAAGAAACAGTCCCTTCCTCACAAATAGAGGGCTCTTCACTCTGTGGCATCTGTTCTTCTTTCAAAGACAGAGTTTTTTCCCTGAATGATAAAAGAATGAAGTTGCAGAGCTGTCCATGATCAGTCACTGCCTTTTATCATTAAAGAAAATTAAAAAAACTCAGGACTCTCAGTGCCCTAATGAGCTTTCTTCGTGTTTTGCTGATTTGAACGACGTCTGTTGCTATATAATGTCATTAGAGCTTTAATGCTGAATTGAAAGCGAATGCCAGCACGCAAACTCAAAGGAAACTCCAGTAAGGTTCTGTTCGGGACAAATATAATTTGCCGTGGTGCCCCAGGACAGGCGAGATTATGTTTATCCTCGCAGGGATCACGGCTTCCTTCCTCTCACATCTTTGTTGGATCTGCCAAGCGGTTACCTTCCTGACCATTAGAGGACACTGGGAGGATTGCGGCGGTTGACTGCAGATTTCCCAGAATGTATAGTTCGCCTTGGCACATCTGCTTGCCATGGGTCTTTCTGGGCTACATGGGTTTGGAAAGGGGCCACAAACTCATTAAAGAGAAGGGCAGTCAACCCACGCACTGTCAGAGGGGGGGTCATCTGCATGGAGGGCCACGGGTGCATTCGTGGGAGACTCAAATGGGGCTTATTAGCGAGTGTGAAATGTATCACATGTGGTCAGGCAAGATCCTGACCCCAGTGTTTATGGGGAAACCATCCACTGTCCGGCTACATAAAGCGGGTGAGGGAAAGTTCAGGCCTCAAAAGCAGTGTGAGAAGCAATGTGAACCAAGCATGACACAGCGCCCCCTGTCAGCCCTGGGCGCCAAAAGCCTGATGGCTCCCATCCGCTGCGAACAAGCAATGCACAGAAATCACCGAGTCCCTGCCCCTTAAGGACCGGCATGAAACTGGCAACGGCAAACATAGCACAGCACAGCAAGATGGCAGTCACTCTCATCTACATCCACCCCATCCATCTTCTAACCTCTTAGCCCAGGCAGGGTCACAGGGGGGCCTGGAGCCCAACCAGAACTACAATCCCAGATGGGATGTGAGTCCATCATGGGGCGCAAACCCTATCTCACACCACGGCAATTTAAAGAAACCACTGTGTCTAACTGCATGGAAAAATTCACAACACACAAGCACATGCAAACTGCACAAATAGAGTGAAGGGATTCGAACCTCCAACCCTAGCGTGCTGCTCACAAAGCCAGCCCACATTCATCTCAATTACTTTGTATTTCTCACATAGTTAAATGCATTTTTAAGGTATGGAACTTCCTGCTGTGATTCTATAGTATCTGTCTCATATTCCCAAAAGTGTGGACAAATTTATCAAACGAAAAAGGAGGTAACTCATTAAACAAAAGAATTAAAGTGAAAAGGCCTTCTTACCAGTGTCTTTCCAAAAGGTGCGTGTGTGAGAGCTGGTTTGTGTACAGTAACATTATCTTTAATCCATCACTCTGACCGCCGTTTCCTGTACCAGCAAAAATGTTTCTCTTTACCACATTCAAAAAAATTCCACTGCATATACAGTATAAAATGTTTTACTCTTTTTATTTATGTTTAAAATAAGGATGCACATTTGTAATATGTAGTTATAAATATATATATTTTTGTCAAAATATATGATCATATTGTCAACAAAAAAAAACAACAGAATTTTACATCTAATTATAAATAAGAGCCCGAGTGGAGATACTGCGCCAGCAAGCCTGTGATTGAAGCGTCCTTCACTCAGCGACACCCACAGCCCTCAACCACCATCTCCTGGTAGTTTTTGAGGACCACCTTGTCATGCTCATCCAGGTAGAGCATGGAGATTGCACTCAGTTCCGTGGGCACGCAGCAGGCTTTGGGTACGCTGGAGTTCACCGAGTTCACCAGAGTCTGCACGATGGCATGGTTGGTAGAGTTGAGGTGATCCGCCAGCGGGAACGGGCACTCGCCCTGGCAGTAGAAAGCGTGGTAGCCAGGTGGAGCCACAATCCAGTCGTTCCAACCCACGTCGCTGAAGTCCACATAGAGTGGGTGCCGCCGACAGTGGCGGTTCTTCTTGCGGCCCCGTGGCTTGGCACTGCGCTTGCTCCGGCGTGTCAGCGGGTGGCCCTTACCGTCATGGCCGAAGGTGACTAGCAGGGGGCGCAGCTGAGACCAGTCCTCCTCCGGAGTGATGTGCAGCGAGCGGGAGAGGCGCACGTGCCGGCCTTGCTGGGCCGCCGTGCGGTTCAGGTGCAGCACCTCCACAGCCAGGCCCAGGTTGGGCACGCGCTCGTGGGTCCAGCGCAGCGCGGCTGGGCTCACGTCGAAGCTCTCCCAGCCTGACGTGTCGTGCTGCACCAGCCGCGTGTCCAGCAGCCTCGTGATCAGCTGGCCGCCCCGCACCACCTTCAGCACCTCATACACATTGATGCGGTGCCGCTGCTGGTCGGCATTGTGCAGCTCCGTGCCCGGGATCCGCTGCCGATACACCCGCAGCTCTGCCGATGAGAGCAGCTCCCCCGACGGGATGCTGCTGAGGTTGAAGACGAAGCGCAGGGGCGTGTCGCCGCCACCGACATCTGCCCACTCGTCTGCCACCACCTGTTCCAGGCTCTCTGGGGGGGGGGGGGGCAGAGCAGGGACACGTTAGAGCTGCTGCCTACGGCGACCTTTGGAATCTGACACCTTCTTCTGCATCTCTGGACACAACATGCCTCCTAACTGGGACTCCCCTTACACCAAAGTAACTCTCAGCCTGACCACTTCCTGTCCCACCCACCTCCTGTAACACAGACCACTTCCTGTCCCACCCACATCCTGTAACAGACCACTTCCTGTCCTGCCCACTTCCTGTAACACAGACCCCGCCTTGACCCCATATCTCTGAGTCTCCAGCTGAGATGCCTTCACGCTCTCGGCAAGTCATCGGCTGCTGGCCAGCTCGCCTGACTTCCTAAACCACACAAAAGAGGTGCAGGTGGACCCTTGAATGCAGACTCTTAAGCTGGTCGATTTCCTGTAACCATGCAGATGCGCGTGTCAGTTGGCGTGAGAGTGCCTGCTGAGAGCAGGAGTTACGCAGCATGTCGGGTGGCCGTGCCGAAATTCCTCGCGATACAGTGACGCCAAAACAATGGGCCACGGGGTATCATTAAGCCATGGCTCAAAGGAGGGAGGAACAGATACTCAAAGGCCGGTAACAATGACCCAGCTCACGAGGCAGCAATTAGCCGTGCCTAGTGTGACAAGGACATCGGTGACGGCTACCGGCCACGACCTGACGACGCCAGAGCTGCTGAAGCCTCCCTGGAGCCCCCTGCTGTCTACATGGAGACCGAGATGGGGGGGAACACAACCCCTCCCTCTGACAAGAGCGGCCTCTAAGCCCTCCAGGCCTGATACCGAGGATAAAGCAAGTTGAGATCGGTGACCGAAAACTCCACTCATATGCCCTCACATGTGAAAATGGAGCAGTGTATAAACTACAAAAAATTGTGCATTTTAACGACACTAAACATATAATCCCCAAAATTTTACACCTTGTCGTGTTCTCCTTTCACTCTATGTTAATATTTGTTACATCATCATCTTGCTATTCCAAGTAAACCTGAAAGGGCGGCGCTATCGTCCCCTCCCCTGATACCCCCCACCGCTGCCTTCTGCGACTTGACAGCGCTCATTACACTCGTGATCAGACACGTGTCCTGGATGCTTGTGCCCCAGCTGCCAGAGATGGAGGCTCTGCTAGCTGTCGGTCCGTGCCCGGTCGCTCCACTCGCTGCTGCCGCTGCACAGGAGGGCCATATTTAGCCGGCTGCGCTGAGCTACCATTAAGCATAATTACATGGTAGGGAGGCCTCTGCAGAGATGCGTATAGCAGGCGAGCGGGGCGCCGGGCCTGCAGGACTCTGCGCTCCAGCTGGGTGGAGTCGAGCCGGAGTCGGTAATACAACGGTACGTGTCCCTCCAGCACGACACAGCACCGGGGGGGTCCTCTCATGCTGGCTGGCCGCAGGGCCCTATCCCACCACAGGATTCCACCCCAGAGAAAACTATTTACCGAGTCCTCAATCAGACGAAAATGGGGAATTGTGAAAGGCTCCATCCTGCACTATGTATCCCTCGATATCTTCTTTAAAGATTCTATTATGCTTTAAAGATTATACAATATGGATTCTGACTGTAATTCTTATAATGACTGACGAATGAACTGAAGTTTGGATTAAATATTTGATCACAGCAGGTCCAAACCCGTAAATACACAATGATGACCCCGTCGGCTCCCCCCAGTGCGCGTATGGAGCACTGCAACATGTCTGGGTTTCCCGCCCCAATCCCAGCGACTTCCCCCCTCACCTTGGTGATGGAAGGCCCGCACGGTGTTGGCGCGGCTAGCGGACCTCTCGGGGTACTGGAAAGTGGCGCCGGGCGGGCCAGGCTGCTCAGCCTCACCGGACTGCGCATGGTACAGGTCCACCAGGTACTGCGGCACCACGGCAGAGCGGGAGGGCCGTGGCCGGCGCTGCAGGCCGAACATGCGCAGCAGTGTCGCCTCGAAGTCCCGCAGGGCGGCGTCGTTCTGCTCTGGGAGGTGGCCCTGCAGGCCCAGGACCCGCCGCCGGCCCAGTTCCGGCACCAGGCTGGCGTGCGTGCCCTCCCACAGCAGGGCTTGGCAGAGTAACAGCACCATCAGCATTCGGTTACCAGCGACCATTATGTCTCTGGGTCAGAGGGTACAAGGTGGGGGGGGAGAGGTGAGGTGTAAGGATGAGGGTGGACAGGAGGTGGAGTCTCATCTGAATATCCCCTTAACCCCCCACACATGAATGGCAAAAAACACTTAAAAGAAACAATGGCTCCCCCAGCAAGGATCTTCAATTGGCCATAACTATTGTCTTGTTTTCACAGTCAGCTGGCCTCTGATCAGATACACCCTGTACCTGCACTACAATCAAATCATTCACTCACAGAATAGTAAAAGGACAGAGCATGAGAATGGCTCTCCGATTGGTGAAGAGGCTCAGGCAGACACACGGGCACCAATGAAGCCTCAGGAGAGCAGGCAGGGCTGGGCAAGCGCGCTGTATAAGAGACCAGGATCTGAGACGGACGGCTCCTGTCTACATACCGACAGGAAGTAAAGTTGGGAGAAACAGTCCATGTTTGTGAGACTGTGGCCGTGGACGCGATCCTGGAGGAAACGTCACTCGCCACCCTGGGGCTGCTCGAGGTCGTCAGGGTGAACCCGATCCTAAGACACAGGGGATACTTGTTAAAGCGGACAAAGCCGGGTCTTTGAAAGGCCGGCGCATTGTTAGCGTACAATTCAGGGCTCAGGTATCGTTTCGATCCTTACACCGTTTACACTGTACGCATTTCTTCAGAATACATATCCAAGCAGATTCAGTTCACTGCTGGGGAAAAAAAAAATCACAGTTTACAAACACATATCCTTCTCTCCAATATAATCCGCTGGAATCCTTAACCACTATGCCACCTGCTGCTCCTGGAAAATACTACGCACATGACCATACCTGGTAATTAGAGGCAGAAAAAAATAAAGCATTTTTAGGTCACAGAAACATCTGAAAGGATTGTGCAATGAAGCCTAATGGTATGACTAAAGAACAAGAATCGGAGGCCTGTCATGAATAAAAATCTGTGCAGGGCCACACACAGAGTTATGCGAGGCCAATTAAGCTTCAAGCTCATATCTGGATCCGCTCATCTCTCACCCCAAACAACGGCAGCAGCTGTGGGCCAGAGATTCCCCTAAGGACATCCCATCGAACGGCACTGGCCGCTGTGGGGCGCCGACCCCCAAGGACCAACTGAAAAACCCGGAGAGAAAAACCACCACAATCCACCCCCCCCACTCTCCCTCCATAAAAGCATCCATGAAAAAATGGCACATGGTGACGAGCCGTTGATCAGCCTCCCCCATCTGCATCCGAATGGGGGGTTCGTTTGTCAACAAAGGGCAGTAGAAAGCTCTCCTGCCTGAATACCATCACAAACCGTCGACCAGCAATTCCAGTGCACTTATCTAAACTGTGCTGCCCTCCCCCCAGTCACACCCAGCGGCCGTCCCTGCAGTGGAGACGATGAGAAACTCTGGGCTCTCTGATGTACTGACCCCCCCCCATGGGGTGAAGGTGTTACTGTCAGCAGATCCCCCAAGTGATAGGCTGGTAAATTGTTAAAGTTTAGTCATGTAATGCTTCCATTAGATCACATAATATGTGTGCTTGGAATAATGCCCTTACCACAAATTACCAGCCCTGTCACCATAGTAAACAGTGCCAGATAAGCTACATCACACAAAGGTTCAACAGGAACACCCGAGTAAGGGATTCAAACCCATCACCATGGGGTCCAGTGCATTAATTAAATGTCGATCTGCCTTTCAACTGGTTAAGCCAGCCAGCTCTTATGCTCTTGTCCAACCTCACACCTACAGCATCTGATAAGACTGCAACGTCTTTCAAGATGAGCTTGAACAAGCAGACATGATTAAATTTTCGCACAGCAGAGTGCAGTGAAGGAAATCCGTGTCCACGTGAAACTGTCCCTTTTACGGGAGAATCATACTTTTCATTATTTCCTGAAAAGACTAAATTGTTTTCTTAAGCAAAACTAAGGCACACGTAGCAGATCTAACTGGATCGATTTACATTAATCTTGGTGTAAAATGATAGTCAAATCATTTCCACTAACTGCTGTGTTACATGGCGAAAAAATACGCGGACCAACAAGCGGGCTCTGCGGGATTTATTTGCGCGCTCTCGGCCGAACAGTAAGTCATGACATCTAATCGCTTAAGTTTAAAACCTGTTCTCCTTACGAGGTACTGACATGTTTGTCAGTGTCTGGTTATACTTAGCGGCGAGGTCAACGCTTTTTAAGAAAAATTGGGAACATAAGTTCTTTGCCTTGGTCTCCAGCTGAGAAGCACAAAGTAACCATCTCCGATGCGCCGAAAGCGGCGGACGGCGAGTGCGCCCCACTCCGCCGCGATGGCTGCGAGTCCATTCAAAGATGACACTTTTCATACAGAAACTATAAAAACGGAACGATCGACTGCTTAACTAATGCACACGCACGAAGTTTGGCGAAGGGGCGGCGACGACAACGGATAGATCGGGCAAATATTTATTTATATCTAGGTAAAACGCAATTATTTATTTACAGTTAGGTAATTTGGTGTAAAACAAATAGGAGGTGATTACAGGATTTTTACGTGCTATTCATCAATGACGCATTTGTAAATAAACTGCGGCAGGCCGTCATAAGATGAAAGGAGACCGGATCTCGGTCCAGCAGTTTTATCGGAATAAAGTCAGTAGCCGAACTGCGGACTTTTGTTCATCCGACGAAAAAGCTATATTTGCAAACACCCGCATGAACAATGGACATTTTTACAGCAGATTGCGTGACTAGGCGGTGAGCACATTCGGGACGGGAGCATTTAGAATTGCCCGTTTTCTTTGTTTTGCTGAAAGTCAATAATTCATGTTGTTTAATCAACTCGGGGCCATCGCTTTTCGTGCGAAATACTACGAGAGCGCTTATGGAAAAAGGAAGTTTGCAGCTGGGTTACATTAGTGAATTAGAAGCAAATATGTCAGCACCGAGTAAGGGGTTGTTTACATAGACAATCTGAACGCACCTTTTCTTTAAAAGACAGGTAATCTCACTAATCCCAAAACGGCTGTATGGCGAAACCCAGCCTGATCAATGGGTGCGTGGGGCAGGTGTTTGAGAGATCGCCGGCCAAGGAGGGGGAATATGGGACAAAGTCCAGGTACGTGCATGCCTCCGACAACCATAATCTTCTAATAAACTTTACTTTACTGCAGCGAAGGAAAACACCGCAACTGCGCACCAAATGCCTTACGCACTTAATGTATTGTGATACTCAGCCCTTTCTAAGATCAGATCAGTTACAATAATATAAGTAGCGTTTAAGTTATGTACTCAGTTATGATAGCTATGATAGCTTCTAAACACATTTTAGCAGTTTGACTACTATGGATACTGTGAAATATCTGTTAACCGGCTTCCATTCCAGCAAAAATGATGCATACTTCGCGGAGCAACTGTAAATTTATTCATCGGACTGTTGTAGAAAAAAAAACTCTCAAACAAAACAAGTCGGTGCGTTTAATTTCTTACCATAAGTTGCGGTCCGAATATGGGTTAATTGTCTGATCGAAGTTAGTTATGTCACATAAAAGAGCAAAACTGTAACTCTCCAACAGAAGAAAAAAATCCAGGAAAAAAAAGCAACAAATTATTCAAAAAGCCGAAAATCGTAGGAAGTGACACGAAGATGCCACCGAATGGTATTCCGGAGAGTCACCGTGCTTTCGGTGTGATTCGCGCATGACCGCGAAAGTCCATCCGACGGCCGTCCGGCAGAGGAGTTTGGAGGCGGCTCTCACTGGGACGCCACCAGGCTCCTTTCTCAGAAGCTGCGGAGCGCAGCGTCGCGCACACATGAAAGCCACTAACTGTTCTGGCATCTGAGGCTACATGTAGACTTTGTGTGTCCGCCCAATCCATCCTGCTGCCTCCTCCCCCACTCCCTCTCTCCAGTGTGCACTTTTCCCTTAACTCGCAGACTCAAGAAAAGAACGACGCACGCATAGAAAAAACTCAAACAGTGATCGATTGGCCTTTTAAAGTCTACCATTCTGTACAAATCTGTATTTATTTAGCATAACTTCACCCTAAATTAAACATGTAGTAACACGTTTACAAATTTGCATTATGAAGACAAACACTGCATTTAAACAAAATTCATGTAATTTCGTTTTTATTAACAATTATTCATCTATCAAACATCAACACTTAGTATTATACAAGTTGAAGCTGTTGACCCACTTTAACTGTGTCAATGCAAGGCTTTATGTTCTAAGGCAGGCTGGCTGTACGTAGGAATATGTTTGCAGCTGCAAATCTCTATGTGGACATTTGGTCCCTTTTATAACTAATAAGTGATCTTTACTGGCCCATTATGTCCTTATATCCTTTCACGTTAATGACCTGATAATCATTGCTTAAAGGTTAAAGACCCCGCCTTTGTTCTGGGCTGCTCTGTTTATACTGGTCTATGGAAATGAAATGATTATCTGCTCCACATTCCCTCAGCTGAGAGTTAAAGGGAGCGACAGAGGGAGACTGGAGGTCATGTGACCATTATCCCCAGTCGGCCAGACCCACAACCTATAAGGGAAGCGTCGCTCCTCTTATAATGACCTGTATCAAGGTTTGCCGATGCATACAAGCAAGTGTTATTCTATTAACGGATTTCTGGAAGGTTCCCCGCTCCTGTTGGCTGGGTCACATACGCGCCCTGAGAATGAGCATCAAGTAGAGAGGATTAGGGGGAGACTGAACAGTGGTCTAAACAGGAAATATTTGCCAGGGGCTCAACACAAATGGCCCTGTTATTTCTTCCAGTTTATTTACTTTCATTCCCTTGTTTATTAATTGCACAAAACGGCAGAAACATCCACCATATGGCTTCAGGGGCTGAGAATCTGAACTTTACTGTCAACACAGTAACTTTATCTACTGCTGGCGCTTCACTCACACACACACTCTCTCTCTATCTTTCTCTCTTACACACACACACACACACATACACACAGACCTGTACTCATATATTTGTGGGGACTGTCCGTTCTTTTCTATGGGCAAAACCCTAATCCCAACATGACGACCTTAACCCGACCCAGCCCTAAATTTAACCATAAGTAACCAAACTAAATACAAGTCTATTGGCATTTTTAGTTTTTTCATTGCAGTCACAGACTTTTGTAAAATTGATTAATTTTGTAAAACTGAAAAAAATGTCAAAATAACATTTAGTCCCCATAATGTAATGTATATCTCACACACACACACACACACACACACACACACACACACACACAGTGTGTCTGCATGAGAAGCTGGTTTAACCCATTACCAATGATTGGTCTGCCCCTAAAACTCAACAGATATGCAAAACTAGTGCTTAATCAGTGCCTTGCCTTATGAGGTAGTCCTATTGTGGAAAGTACCAGGAGAACGCTCAGATGTGACCACCTTCTACATCACAAAGCCTTAACTGATCACAGAGTTGGGGCCTCTGCCTATCACTCCCATTCCCTGCAGGTGTTTAGTAACTCCTTCTAAATTGCACTCATTAAGTTCATTAGTCCAATCAGCCCACAGATGCTCCTTCCCACCATTGTTAGCTGTCAGACGGAGACAAAACTCGTCTCTCGAGTGACGCTGGTGTCGACGCTGTAATTAAGGACTTCATAAAGGTGTAGCGTGATGGGGTGGACTCTTGGGGCTGAACTGGAGATCAGGGGGGTATTCCACAAAGCGGGATTTCACAATTAGCTGGATAACTTAAGCCAAACGTGATAACTGTCCAACAGGAGGAAAGGAAAGTGACATTCCTATTGGACAATCCTGACATTTGGCTTATGTTATCTGGCTAATGAAGATATCCTGCTTTGTGGAATACCCCCAGCAGTCAGGACAGAAGAGAAGGTTTTTTTTATAAAACCTCAGGGGCTTCACAGCACCTTCATAAGCTGCATCTATGAAGGTGTGAACATGCTTTTTGAACATGACTTTGAAAGAAGGCCTATTCTCATAAGCTAAGTGTTACTTAGCAACCTTTGGCTCCTCACACAGGTGTTTATGAGCGTTTGCATGTTGCTTATAACGCTGTGACACATTGATTATGTAGATGTTATGAATGCTTACTGCTGAGCCATGCATCCTAAAGGGTTCTGAGCTGCACTCCACACGCCGATTCCCCAATACAAGGACACACATTATGTGCGGCTATCGGCTAAGGAAATAATTCAGCCTTTGAGGCATGCAAGCTGCAGCATGATGGATAGCAGTTTTATTTTTTTCAGTCTCACATTCAAACCACAATGTGAAAGTCAGTGCCTCGCCTTCACAGCTGAAGCGGCCAAACTCTGGCTCCCCAGGGGCCTTCCTCCAGCGGGATAAGCTGCCCTGCGGTTTGCACGTTGCCAAATTTCAGAGGAGATGTGGAGAGATAGCACCCTGCTGGACGGTAATTAAGTTCACGAGATCAAAAGCCATGTTAAAAAGCGTTTACCTCCCCGTGTGTCTCTCCACAGCTCCATGAAGAATGCCAGCATCTGTGTGCCTCTTATTTTGGACTGCCCCAAGTCCCTACATGGTCCCCCCCACAAATCTGTTTCCGGTGGGCTCCTCCTTGACCCCCACACTAATGGTTTTATTCAGATTTATCAACTGAGGCTTACCATGATGGGATTTCCTTTTTCCCAATCGCCGAGGACACCGGACCCACGATCCAGAATGTTCCATGAATTCCAAAAGTTGTTCTTTTACCCATACCTTAAGTTTTCCTTCAAAAACAACCTGCTTCCCTTAAAATGTGTCTGCATACAGTTCCTGTATTGCGAAAGGCATCTAGACACAAACTCAAAGATAAAGTGTGTCCGTGGTCTGACCGCACCTGCTGGTTTTAACTGGACATCTGCAGTGCACCGGTCGCCAGACTGAGCCGCACTGGGTGCCAAGGCTGACTGTGGGCAGTGCCAGTCTACTAGCTCTCTGCTCCACGAGTAAGAGAACAGCCTACAATAAGAGGTATTCATTTCAATGTAAATATATAGATATGTAGTCATGACAAATAACTACCAGCTATAACCACTTAAATCATTGAACTAATTCCAGATGCACTAAATTAGCTTATATGACCGATTTGAATCATCGGTCAGTTGGTTTAGGTAAATAAATTTTCTCTGTTTGTGTGTGTTCGAAGACTTTATTATTTTAGGTTATTGTAAATAGAATTTTCTTATTCGTTTTTATTCTTGGACCTAAATAAATTCTAAGTGCATCTTCTTATAAATAGGTACAAACAGTTCGGGAAGTGTTCTGCACCCCTCCTACGAGCCAGTAAACACTGCCATTGCTCAACCTTCACTAATGTTAGCCAGTGTAGCAGACACGCAACCCCCCCCGCCCCCTGGGGAGAAACGACTGGTTTTAAATGGCGTGGTGAGTCACCGCAGTAAAGTGCCCCTGAAAGCGTTCACCTGTGAGCTCGTCTGCTGTGTGCTGTGATCTGGGGATGTGGCCCCGCCCCTCGGTGTTGCTGTGTACCTTCCTGAAATCGTTCACCTGTGAGCTCGTCTGCTGTGTGCTGTGATCCGGGGATGTGGCCCTGCCCCTCGGTGTTGCTGTGTACCTTCCTGAAAGCGTTCACCTGTGAGCTCACCCTGCTCTGTGCTGTGACATGGGAAATGTGGCCCCACCCCTCGGCATCGCTGTGCACCTTCCAGAAAGCGTTCACCTGTGAGCTCATCCCACTGCACGCTGTGACCCAGGGATGCAACCCTGCCCCTCAGCATCGCTATGCACCTTCTTGAGAGCACGCTGGTCGGCGTGATGCATGACCCACAGCAGACCTGCACCGTCTTAGTCATCCATTAACCGCAGCGTTCCCCCAGGCCGCCTTTTGGCACGAACATCCTTCACCGCAGCCATCCTCGCCCTCTGTAATGTTCTCCTGTGCCCCGCTGTAACCTCCACCCGCTCCGCCTCTCTGATCCCCCTCCCCCACCCCCCATCCCATCCCTCCTCTGGTTTCCATCCACCCCTAGATTCTCAGTCCATTCATTTCAAGCCCACGCATTCATACAGTGGAAATTGGACAAACACCCTAATCCTCCAAATGGAAGCAGCATGTAAACTCGTGAAAGTACAAGCAAACAGTGTGAGTCCCGGGACACTGGTCTGGCCAGGCCGTCTCGCCGCGACCTGGGGCTGACCCGCTGACCCCCACGCGAGATCACAGGCTCCTCCGGTTTCGTCTCCGAAGCCCAAGGTAATGTTAAATAAACAAGCACAGGGGAAACGGTGCAAACCCAGCGTCTAACGACAGGCGGGAAGGAACCCTCTCCATTCTCTGAATCTGTTTTTATTTTTTTTCCCCAAAGCCCAGTGACTAACAGGATTCCCGTACCCATGTTCCACCTGCATGCTAATAACACCAGATAAACATTTTAATTAGGGGAAAATTTAAAGGCAGCTGGTATTAACCCCCCAGATGGATGAGTATTACATCTGTAATACTGTATCAGTGTGGGGATGCTGGGAAATCCTGTTGGGATTTAATGCGATGAGGAAAGGAGATGAAGGGAATGCGGGGCGGCATGTCTGCCGCACATGGGGGTCCTGCAGTGCCGTGGGGGGGGGGGGGGGGGGGGGCCCCCCGGGCCCCGGCCCCGGGGGGCCCGGCGGGGGGGGCGGCCGGGTTTCGTGACCACACATAGCGGTTTAACCGG
>JAODLD010000045.1:11299753-11310647 GCA_026781065.1 Mormyrops boulengeri | reverse complement strand
CCCCCCCCCCCCCCCCCCCCCCCCCCCCCCCCCCCCCCCCCCCCCCCCCCCCCCCCCCCCCCCCCACCCCGTGCCGCGGACCTGGGTGTCCAGTCGTGTTCTCTCTCATTCTTTCATTCCCTCCTAGAGCTGTTTCACGTTCGTCCTTCCGCTCTTGCCTTTACCATCGCGGCCCACGCAAACGCCATCCCAGCGAGCTGCTACCCAGCCCTGCTGACCCCCTCGCTAACCGCCGGGCTGGCGCATAGCGTCTCGCACTACCCAGGGGCGTCAGGATCAAGTGGCGCAAGACGTGTACCCCTCAGTATTTAATTTGGCTTAATTCCTCCCCCAAATAAATAGACCTTTGCATTTAAATTACAAAGTCGTGCCCGGCTCCTCAATGTCAAACTCTCTCCTACTGTGTTGGCACAGTAAAGAGCTCCAGTCAGTCCACAGAAAGGGGAACTGTGGAAATTTGGAGGCAGGTACTGTGGAGTTACGCCGTCGGACCCCGTACCGCTCACTGTAGCTCCCAGCCTGCCCTGGGGCAGGGACAATCTGTTACCATTGTCTTCCCAGTCATCTGCTCGAGGTCGTAGTAAAACTCAGACAGGAGGCGTGCCTGGAAAAGCTGAGGAGGGGGGCGGGAGGAGGACATCAAATGACTGGTGAAAAGTAACTCAACGCGGAACCCAGCTCTGATCTTAAACACTTGCATACTGACTGCAGGAAGCAAGATTCCAATCTAAACACGGCTTTTTCCTAAATCAATTGCAGTTGCCCTCAGACCTTGAAGTAAACATATGGTACCCGACACACTTTGACCCAGAATGAAACCATTACAGTGATCGACAGCATAGACAAGCTTTAAATAACTCAAATAATTCATGTTGAATCCATAAACGCCATACAAAAGGCTTTTTCTAACCCCCCCCCCCCTCTCCAATATGTTCAGGCAGTGGAACAGAGTGAGTTAACTCCACAGAGGAGCAGGCTTTTAGGAAATCAGCACGTGTTTTGTGACACACTCTGGTCCCTTGCCAGCAAAAGACCAGGAAAAGGTAAATAGTTTCAGGACGGTTGGTCTCTTTTTCCCTTCCTCTCGACTTGTTTTCTCTCCATATATTCTTTTTATTACGGCCCCTCAGTCCAAAGCCCCCTTAACATTTCAGCCCATTGAGAAGCTCTTAAGTGTTAACTGTCTCTTTTCAAACATTGACATTTAATACACTATATAAATCACTCGTTGGAACCGTTGTTCTTTCAAGAATGCAATTACATGCTCTCAAATAAAACTTGAAAGGGCCTGCGTGTTTTAAACCCAAGTGTGCGCTTGTAGGACAACAGGAAGGAATTCCGAAGCGGCGGGAATGTGCCATGTCCCTATATAAACCCCGTCTGGGGACGGGGCGCGGGCCGGGGGGACGCAGAGGGGACGCATACATCCACAGCGGCCACATTTTGGGCAAAAGGCTTGGACATGCAAAAAAGACTTGGATGAATAGTCACAATCATCAGTGGCAGGGGGGACCCTTGGTGCAACGGTCAAGAAATGCCCTCTGAAATTGCCATGTTTTTGAGTGACATATGTGCGCATTGATCTGTCTTCTGAACTCTGAACCTCCATCGGTTTTATCTCAGCAGCCCCCACCCCGGCCTAGGAGGGGGATATCAGTTGTGAAAGAGCCTCCCCCAGGAAACACATGTTCTTCCAGCCACCCACAACCTGTGGAGGGCTTCCACGCCGCTCCCCGCGCTCGTTCGCTCGCCCGGCCACCAGCTGCAGTGCTATCTCTCTTCGGTTATGTGCTGATTAATGGCCGACTGAAGTAAACACGCTGATGTATTTTGCGTAAACTGACACAGGATTCGTGAAAATTAGTGTACACTCATTATTTTTGCTCTTACCGTTCATGACAAGTTTGAAGCTCGAACGGAACGGGCGAACAAAGAGCAAATTTAGATATCGCCGCTTTATATTAATCTTTGCTTGTTCAGTTTTACAAGCCTGAACATATTTCTTGTCCCGCTTCAATAAATATTTGTCTGCACTCTACATATACAGACATAGATGTTTTTGTAAGTAATGAATAATTGAAGTGTTAAGCTGAAAATTCCAAACAACGGCTCAAAATGACAAATTTGGAAAACAGGAGAAAAAAGGAAATAGTTGTATAACATATTTGCAGTGGGGTAATGTTTTAGCTATGAAACCCTCAACATACACAGAAAAAAATGACAAAGTAAGCATTTAATCAAAAATGTTCAGGTTACACCAATTTCACCGTACGCTAAAAGCATTTCGACAAGCACACTAATGGGACACTGGGGTACGCTCTTGGTAATCGTGTCCAGTCAGCAGTCATTTTCAGAAGCGCCTCCCCCCCCCACCCGCCAAAACCTGCAGCTTAATGCCACACCATGCCTACAGGGTTAGGCCTAGAAATACTCACACTAGGAAGATATGAGATATTTTTAAGGCTGAACAGAAAGTACCTTTTGTGTGTGAGGGGGCACCTGGGAATTTTAGGTATTATTTTTACCTACTGGGAATGTAGATCCACACCTTCCCTTGCCTGCAATCTATTCATTAGTCCATCCATCTTTCAAACACTTTTCCCGTATGGAGCCTAGAGCTTTAGTGGAAAAGGGACACTTTGGATGGGATGCTTCAGTACGTGTGAAATAATTAGTTGGTGATGCTACCTTTGCTGAAACCTGGCCGCTTGGTAAAGGGCTGACAGAATGGGTGAGGCTGGGCAAAGTGTAAATGCAGGAGGATGGAGGCCCCCATGGCCTCCCCGCATGGCCGGGCTCCCACGGGGGGGGCCCGCTTATCCAAAGCAGAGCCAGTGGCCATGCTGCATCTCTGTCTACAATAAAGACCTCAGGAGGGAGAGAGAGAGGGACAGAGGGAGGGAGAGAGCAGCCCAGATAATTAGCTCCACATTGCAGGACGGAGCCCTCAGGAGCAAGTGGACGTGACACACATTTTCCGCTGTTAATAAAAAATCAATAAAAGGCATCTCTCCTGCGCGTTAAGCCTACTCGCGTTTTATGGTAGGAGCCGGAAGCCTCCTGCCTCCCGGGGTGGTGCTGGGGGTCCAGGTCGGATCCGTGGAGAGTAGCCAGTTAATGGGCAACTTCTGCTCCACCTGGGAATGCGTGTCACTCGCCCCGAGGAAAACAGTCACCGCATCCTTTACGGTCTTCTGATTGGTTGGCGTTGAGTAGCCGATGGTTCGAGATGCGCATTGAAGACAGATGCCCCCTGCTGGCAAGCTAATTAGCATCCGGTGTACACGAGCGTGGGGGTCCTGCTGCAAGAGCCCAGTGCCTAATGGCATCTGCTGTTGCATAGCAGAGATCCTCGGATCAGGGGTTCAAACCTGTGTCTCAACCCACTTCCCATCCCATCACACAGAGGACCCCCCCTTACCTCCCATCTAGGGCCCAGTCAGGCTTCAGTTGGTCAAATAATGGTGCTCCTCTTAACATCCTTCAGGTGTTACTGCAAAACAATCTAACTAATAGCAACAGCTCTTCACCTGGCACAGAAGTCTAATAACCTGATAGCTAGGTCAGCGGTCACGGACTCGAAGAAAACACCATCAGGGGTGGCGCGCAAGCAAGTGCATGCAAGTTCGGAAAGGGCTCGGTTCTCTGGTGGGGTCCAGGGAAATTGGGTCATCTGCGTTGCTTCGCTGTCAGAAGTGATCGCTATGGGATAACCTGGCAACGGGCTCCCTGGGAACCCAGCAACGAAATGGACGCCAAGTGGGGGAGGGACCAACCCTGAATATCACAAACACGTGTACGCGGTGAGAGCACGGTGTTCGCACCCCAGTGTGGTGAAACGCGTGACTCGCCCCTGCAGTGTCTGATACCAGCGTGCTTACTGCTGTCCTGTCGCCAGTTCCCCAGCTTGTTAGCATGCCGTTGGAGGACTGACGCGGTAAATCGATGAGCCGCCAAAAACAGCCCGCAGCCTCACTGTGTTGCTTTTAATTACCAAGATTTAATGCAGGGGGTGGTGGTGGTTTAATTCATTTCCCACCATGGCAATATACTTTATACACAACTGTTAAAGAATTACAGATGAGCTTGTTTTCCACACCCCACCCCCCATTTTTCCCAAGTCGTCCGTCTTCGATCCAACAGGGCGTCACGCCAGAGCTGCAAACCTGCCCCTAACAGAGCTTAAGGAGCAAGCTGAGCTAATGCTAACGGCTAATTGCCAGCTTAGCATTTTATACGAAAAAGGAAATTAGGGAGAATTTTATAGCGGGAAGTTTTATGAGCAAACCGCCGACTGAAGGATGCGGGCACTGCCATGACGTCACCACTCGTCTCTGCCGCTGTGAAGCAGGTAATACCTGCTCTCTTTGTAAGCACGTTCACTAAACCCTTCCAGGCATCCAAATTTACAGCCATAAAGCCGAGATTCGCTGCCTAGGCGACGATGGAAATACACCCTGCGGCCGTTCCCGATTCCGCAGTAGGAGTCCCGCTGAGAATCCAGATAGATTCGGGGAGGGTGTCGATTTGATTGTGGCACCTGGAGACACCCTGCAACAACCGCGCCTGCTGGCATTCACCATCGATGTGAGCATCCTCTGAGTCCTCCTCGCTGTGGTTGAACATGGCTGTTTGAGGATGAGCGACGAATACAGCGAAGACGCAGCGGCAAAAGGTTGCGGGTGCACCTATAAGAATGACCGAGAATGAAATCATGCGGCAATGTATGTGACGACGGAGGCGTTCACCTTTACTGCCAGCTATAGAGACACTCCACAGCTACCCCATGGACCTTGTTCTCTTTTTCTGCATCTTCCCAGTGTGGATTCTGGGAATCCTACCCCAGAAGATCAGCTCCATGTGTACAGAGCCTGCTTTCATCAGTAAGCCTGTCTGGGTCGACACCCTCTCACCCTACCTTCCACACACATACTCCCAAATCAGCTCCTCTCCAACACCGTGCATCTCCCAAAATACCTTCCTGTACCCACTGTGCCTTACGAAAACACACCCAGGCACGTGGACATCTCCTCCAGCTATCCCAGACTGTGGCCCCACTTTCCACCCCCACACGTATCGTGGATGTGATGAAAAAAACATATATATTTGGCTTCCTACCACCACAGTCTAAAAGGAAAACATGAAAGACCCTATTCTGTTTGGCTCAGGCTTGCAGTGGAGGAAACCGTAAAACACATATATATATGTTAGAGGATATGTTTAAGTGATCTTAAATCTAAACATATACTAAGGGGCAAGTGTGTTGAACTGCGCTGTGAGATGCATGTCTTTTTTTATGGATGAGACTACTTTTAAACGGTCTTATAAACATGAGTCGAATTCCTTCTGAGACATTTTGCGTTCCTCGGTGAGCCGCCGGTCGATTTCTGCACATTTCTGGAGAACGAGGAGCGTGTATGAATTAAATAGAGAGACGGGGAGGGAGGTGTCTTGCCAGAGTGATAAAAAAATAAATATTATATCAGGCCGCCGCAAAAATGTCTTTGTTTTGTTTGTGTTTTTTTCTTTTTTTTTCCCAAGAGAAGCTTCATGAAGAATCAGCTCCGAGAGGATCTCTGGACAGGCAGTCGTCCAGATTCCAGCGCAGGCACATAATCATCCCACGGCGCGTGTAATTATGTACGTGATGTCAGCGGGCAGGCGGGGGGCGCAGGCTGGGCTACGCTGCCGGGTGGGCATCAGACGCCTCCTGATCTGCTTGCTGACTATTTCAGGTTTGTAATCAGGCATCCGTTTGCAACCGGCCCCTCCCCCACTAAGAGAGCCCCTTGTTCGGTACGGGGGTGTGTGTGTGCGTGGGGGGGGGGGAGACGTACCCATACGCACGCACCTCGCTCCTGCGTCCGGCTCGGCCCCACCCGCATGAAGCCACATGAAAGGCGGGGCGGTTTCGGGGCGGGCCGGGCAGCGCGTGATGGGTCTGTGAGATAATGTGTACGTACTCCGGAGACTCCCAGACGCGGCCCTGTAACTACGGCCCTGCGGTCGCCTCCCGTTTGCTTTGCCCTGGCCCAAAAGAAATTAATTGCAGGTCCACTTGGAAAACGAGATTATTTCCAGGAGTTCCTGTGTGTAATTTAAATTAATTCGTTGCACAAAAAATCCCTGAGAGCCAATAGCCTGCCATCAGGAGATCCTGGTCACTGGTCTGAAAGCTTGGTGCATCTGTTTTCTCGCGAGGGCTCCCACTGATTGGCTCTCCTGCACCTTGTGGAGTGACATCACCACTTACCTCTTAGTGATATGCAGTGGGTTTCATTGTCTCTATCATCTTTGTTGCACAGGCTGTTGATGTGATGTACTGTACAACCTAACATAAATAGTCTACTGCACTGGTGATTAATTTTATTTAAAAGTGTTGTTCTTTATTTGCAATTTGAAGTTACTTTTCTGTACTTCTGAGCCCTGTTCTTGTATGAATTGTTACATTTACTTTGTACACTCTCTTGCCTAGCAGATTTATGTTTTGTCCATTTATGAAATCCGTCACACTGCACCCAAGTTGGGGCTTTGTGCACATTTCCAGCAGCGGGGCCCCTTCTTGGAATGTAATCTGTCAGCCCTCGGGCGACACTTCCTTAACCGCCATGCCACCTGCTGTACATATGGGGAAGTGTGGTGCATTAAATAGCCACAGCACGCCCACACTCCTTCAGAAGCAGAAGGCCACCTCAGCCTTCACTGGGATTTTCCCAGTGTAATTTGCATGATTCTCTCAGTCACAGTCTTCTAAGTATGGCTCATCTGATTTAATAAAATATGCATCCATCCAGCTGAAGTAATATCCTGATATTTTCTTTAAAATTTTCATTGACCGCTGTTTAGTGTGTCTAACTGGAACAAAATATACTTGTGTGGTTCAGTGAAAACAAACGAACCAAAAAAAGCTTTAATATGAAAAATCTCTGTTTTCTCAACTTTTCATAGTTGGTGTGACCCCCAGAGACACCCCCCCACCCCAAGTGACACCACCCAACCTTCAGCCTGACATGTTGTTCCAAGCCCTCGAATGCTGCGATGGGAGCACGAGGCGCTCTGTGAGTGACCAGGCCGAGACCCCTGTCCTGCCCTGGGGTCACATCTCCGAGGCAGACATGTTTAGATTTTTCCTCCTAAAGAAAACATTGTTCCATCATCCAGTCATTTTCCCCTTTCCCCTGTCTGTCCTCACTCTGTGCCGTCACTTGCTGCCGATGCCCGTCTCCAATGCCTCGACTCTCCTGGGGTCCCTCTCTGTTCTCAGTCCGCTCCACCCTTTCTTTTACAGTGAATCTCTCATTGTAGTCCGACACAATGGCGGGTGGCAGATAGCATATTACCGACTTACTGAATTACAGTAGACGTTTTTTTTTTTTGGGTCCCTTTGGTGGGGCGAAGAGCATGAACAGTATATGGGGGAGATGAGACAAGAACGAGACTTTGATCTCGTTTTGGGAGAGTTGAGGGAAAGGGAACTAACTCGAGACAAAGAAGAACAGCGGGAAACTAACTCTAAATTCTTTAGTACGGGAAAGACAAGGGATCTAACGTTAAACTCTGGTATGGGTAAGACAAGGGAACTAATGTTAAACTCTTTGGTATGGGTTAGACAAGGGAACTAACGTTAAACTGTTTGGTATTGGTAAGACAAGGGAGCTGAAGTTAAATTCTTTGGTATTGGTGAGACAAGGGAACTAACGTTAAACTCTTTGATATTGGTGAGTCAAAGGAACTAACGTAAACTCTTTGGTATGGGTAAAAGAAGGGTACTAAATCTAAGCTGTAAAACTACGTGAGGGGTCATAAGTAATGTAGCAGTACACTATTACTTAATATATTAATTAACCAGAAAATAAGTGTTAATTACATACTCAACCCATGTTCATTCATCATTAGTCATAACGGTTTATGTATTTCATGCAGTTACTATATTTGTACATGATTTGTAGAGACTGAGTTAGTAAGCTAATTTTGCCCCTTCAAGTACAGTGTTACCCTAAACTCTTTGGTATGGGTATGACAAGGGAACTAATGGTGTGTTTGTTCCATGTGAATTGGGAAGTCAGAATTTCTGAGTTCCTGGTTGGAAATTTCAAGTTCTGACTCTGAAAGATGGAGGAACCTCTAAATCCTGAGCTAAGAATTCAAGTGAAAGTTTTATACTGCTGGAGTGAAAGCAATAAGATGGTTACAATGGTCTGTGTTATGATAGTTCAACTTTATGATGGCTAAATGTTTTTCACTTTCAGTACATTATTCAATACATTAAATGAGATATCGAACATTATAAAACAGGCCTCGCCCAACTGCAGGCTAATGTAAGTGTCCTAAGCATGGTTAAGGCAGGCTATAGGTTAGGCTATCATGTTTGTTAGGTTAGGCGTACTGTATTAAAATGCTTTTTCGTCTAACGATATTTTAAACTTAAGATCTGGTAGAACATAACCCCATCATTAACCCTTCAGAGGCTTACTGTTAATTAGCAGGCATATCTAATTTGGGCCTCATTATGTCGCTACGGTGTTTGTATGCACAAAATACCCCGTTATGCATTGTTATCAACTGGTATACTGTTATACAACTGGCTAACACTGAACCTGGCTAGACCTGGCATCGCTAAATGGCTTTCCGATTTGACCTACACTGCGGTTAACTTGGGTGTGACGTGATTCCCAGATCCGACCTCTGAGGTAAATAGAATGCAGCATAACTTAGCGCAGCAAAACAGGAGAGCTAACGTTAATCTCCTTGCTAGTGGTAAGAGAAAGGAACTAACTGCAATCCCTTTGGTTGCAGCAGAAGTTCAGAAGTGACTCTAATCTAAAGCAAACTGATTCCATTGGTAATTAGCTCCCCACCACTGCATACACATTTTTGACTGAAAACAATGCAAAAATATATGAAGATATCGCAGGCTTTTTGTTAACAAAAGTGTACATGCTTCCATTGATTATCAATTACAGCTAGGAATGATAGGGATTACTTGGGAAATAACCATGGTGATTTGTTTGTGCTGGGCAGCATTTACTGTGGCGTCAATAATTCAGTGAACTGCAATAGCAGTTGTTTCAAATCTGTGTAATTATTCTGGGGGACAGAGACAGAAGGAGAGGGAAAGGTCATTTCATTATGGTAATTGCATACAGCAGCATATCCAGCGGTAAACAAGGTCCCCCCCGCCTCCGTGCTTGATGTAAACGATAAGTGGCCTCTGACCTTTAGAGTAAACATCTGGAGCGGGAGATGTTTCCCTCCTTGCTCATTTGGAACTCGGCCCGACCGGTAAGGACTGTGAGACTTTTCCCCACGAGACGCTCCTGTGACCCTCCATCCCTCTGCTGTATGGGCCGTGACCCCACACTCTCCTGGTACTGACCGGCTGGGCTGAGAAGTAGCCACCACATGGAGGTGAGTGAGGTGAAGGGGCGCCCCTTACGACAGAATCAGTATTGTAAGGGGTGCCTCTCCCTTTCTGGTACGTCCCTTCGCTCCGCGCCCTTGGCCGTATGCCTGTCCAGCGTGGGAACTCAAGCTTTAGGGGCGGTTTCCCACCCGCACCTGACAAACAGGCCCAAACTGGCCCGGGATCCCCGTTCCCTGAAGCCCCCGTTCAGAGCGGGGGTGGCCTTAGCAAGGCTGAACCCCAGCTGGTGGGCTTTGGGCATCTGCCTTCTGGTAATAAATGGAAGAAGATGACAGGCCGGCGGGTGGGAGTGAGGCTGATGAGTAAAACTCCCTCCCAAGGCTGCGGACTGAGGAACAGGACTGAGTTTCAGAAAATCGCTTAATGTTAAGTGAGAAATGATCAAACTCCCCTTCGGGTGACAGTGTCCATTTGACAAGTAGCTATGGATACAATAGGGTAGAGCACAGCAGCAGACTAGGGAGGGCGACAAACACCTAAAGCACCAGCATGGCACTGGAGGGGGGAGGGGGGGGGGTCACCTATAAAAGGTTGCAGTTGCGCCCAAAAGCACATGCTAATCAGGACGCGTAACTAAGGAGTGAATCACTGCGAAAAGGCCAGTAAGGGAACAGTTTTTAAGAAGCCACCCAGTGCATGAAGGCGGTTAATCCCGAACCCAAGAGCGACAGACAGAGGAACAGTGGGAAGGGCCTGTGTGGTTTGAGCGCGTGGGTGACGGGGGGGGGAGGGGGGGTGCATGGCGCCCCGGACCACCGCTGAGAAAAGAGGCCGGCCGTCAAGATGGACAACTTCCTACTCAGAGCTGATTATCCCCGCGAGGCTGGCTTTACAGCGCACTGCCCATTAGGAGGGACCCGCTTTACGGACTCCTAATGAAGACTGCAAACCACGACGAAGGGGGGGCAGCGTGTGACCGTGACGGAGACCCCGCCTACCGACACGTCGCAGCAGAAAAAGAAGGGGCCATGGGGGCCAGGATCCTGAGGTCTCCTTATGATGAGGCCCCACCAGGGAACGAGATGGAGAACAGTCAGCCAATCAGTGCTGAGAGAGGGGCATGGTGGGAAGGCAGGGAGAAAGTGCCAGGGCTGATGGTACACCATCGCACTGCTTTCACTCCGGCAGGCTATGTGGGACCCCCCCTCCGTTGTTAGAGGGATCAAGCGGGGATGGTTAGTGCTCATTACATCACAATCTCCATTAGCATGCTAATCCATTAATGCCACAGGGCCCTCGCATTCCAGGCCTCGTGGCCCCCAGGGCTGCTAACATGTCAACCACTCCCCCCACCCAAAACCCACACACACCTTACACCCCCCTCCCACCCCAGCCACAGGCTCCATAACACCCAGTACTGCTCTCTCATTCCTAAGTTTTTTTCTTCAGAAAAAAATCTCTCACACACTTCGGCGTTTTATGCACTTCCTGTTCTCTGCCCAGCACCGCTGATAAAAAAAGGGTATGATG
>JAODLD010000045.1:11252556-11281171 GCA_026781065.1 Mormyrops boulengeri | reverse complement strand
TAGATAGATAGATAGATAGATAGATAGATAGATAGATAGATAGATAGATAGATAGATAGATAGATAGATAGATAGAGTATTCTCCTCTTCCTGTCTGATGTCAGACTGCCTGTGCTGTCCCTTACCTCCCCCCCCCCCCCCCAGCTCCACGGTCTCAACAGGATCATATTGTTATTCAAATGAAATCCAGCTTCCTCTGTTTACAGACAGAACTGAATCTTCTGGTTCAGGATTTTTAATTTCCTGACTGGCTATCTCATAAAGGGCAATGTTTCCATGGAGATGAGGTAAGCAGACTCTGACGCGTGACTCTGAGGTCCCGCGGTGTGCTCTCCTGGCATCGTATCCTGTAGCGTGAACTTTATGTTGCACTTAACCAGGTATGACAAGAGCCACCAGCACATGGGTCTAGACACAGCAGTGTCAGTGCACGTGTGTACAATTAGAAACACGCCTTCTATTCTTGTCATACTGTGATCGCACTCAGGGCACGGCAAGGGCAGAGTCCATGCACTCATGTTCTACATTAGTGGCCAGAATTGTAGAAACACCTAGCATTTTTAGCATTAAGCTATAAAAATTACTATTACTATTACATTGGACAAGTAAATAAGTAACTGGTGCATCCGATGAATAAAGTTCTGTAATCTCTAAAAATTGTTTCCACAATTTTAGCTACTAGTGTAGATACTGCTTCATGTTTTCTCTCTTTTTTTAAAAAAAATAACAACACACACTGATTGATTCTCTTTATGTCAATCCCCCAACCCCCTAACAAATAAAATTAGCTACAGATGTAGTGGGAGTCAGGCTGGTCCAGCCAATCACGTCACAGCATGCAAGTGATCGGTGCGTTTCTTCATGAATGTTACTAAACGACTAACCAGTACTTGATTAAACTGGTTAACATAAGCCTGCCATGCCAACCTATACTTTTCCCGGAGGCTATCTTGAAGATAGTCCTTAAAAATTATTTTAAACTGGATATTCACTAGGGGCAGAATGAATTAAACGATCATATACGCGGAGCGTGGCCATATTTTGTGAAAGGTATTAAACCAAGTTATGATATACCTGTTGGAGTGAGCACCGAAGATAGCTAATTAAACAAACGTAATGCTCAGGCGATACCGATCCTCTTCCTACATAATATGTTTGCGTCATCGGAGAACATCCAACAAAACATCCAACTTGCAAATCAGTGCTGGATTTATAGGAAGAAAGAGCAGTCAAACATCATGTGTATTTGTAAGTAACTTGACAGCTTACTTAATTCGATTTTTCAAAGTTACGCTGAAGTAGCAAGTATCCCCCTTTATAACTCACCTCGGATGTTCTCCTGATAGCCTTTGGTAAAATATTGCATCGCCTTGGCCGCTCTTGAAGGCGTTTGAAGGAGTCCGGGTCTCTCGCAGTTCTCCCCCAGACCTCTGAGAATAGTGCTGTAGGCTGAAATAAGACTGGGCAAGCTGATCTCGTTATCTTCCACACTTCGGGTGCGCATTTCATTCCAAGTAACACTGCTGCAGCCCTTCTGAGGGTTTGGTACCAAGACTACTTGCTTACTGTTAGTTTCCTTTAGGGAACTGGATATTGGCCCCGTCTCCGCCAAATGTCCGGACCTGTCATTAAAACTAACCCCTTGCCTCGTGCTTGAACCATCCATTATTCCAGGTTATAGTCTGACTTTTTTCCACTGTTTATAAGAGATAACGGTGTACTGTCATCAACCTAGTCTTCTGCGTTTTGTTGTTCTTTATGTGTATGTCCCCTCCGCTGAGCGTGCGCCACTGCTTGTCGGGCGTTCTCTCTCTTTCATGTACCTGAAGATCAAGAAAATTGTTTTGCTTCCTCCGCCCCCAGTATACTCAGTATTTGCTATTGGACGCCCTCCTGAATTGCGTCACATAAATCAGCGGCGAGCACCGTAAACCAATGGGGGCTGAGCCTACGGATGACACCTAGTAAATCTGAGTCGGAGTTTTTTTCAGAATGTAACCTGCCGTGGGCACGCTGTGTGCAACTAATTTGTTTTTAAGTGACACATAGCACTAATAATACGCTAAAAGTACAGTTAATTCATGTTGCTTTTTTTGTTTTTTTACATAGACCTATGTGATGATTGTGGATCGTTGAATAATGTGCTCCTCTATGCGGAGAACACAATACAATGACAGTATTTTTTGACCGCGGAAGTTTTTATTATTATTATTATTATTATTATTATTATTATTATTATTATTATTATTATTATTATAACCATTGGTCAATGTTCGGACAATGTTCGGAATTAACTATGCTATCCGGCGTTACAGCATTCCAGGATATTGTTCTAAGTTTAGCTTTAATATCGTACTAAATAGCTGTGCTGTGTCCCTGTTTGTTGCCAGTGCCGTTACCTTTGCCGCGTGTGAGTCCTGACCGATCCTCGTGCGTCTGTAACCACTTTGTAGATATTTACCGTGCGTAGAACACACCCTTGACTTCGGGGTGTACGTTGAGATTTAGTTTTGCTTCTGGGTTGCACAAGAGTTATTTAAAACGCTTAAAACGCTAACAATAAAAGCTCCTTTGGAACTTGAAGCTGCTGAGTATCACAATGTATGAGTTCCTATGGAAGTGTATTGAAGGCTGAAAAGGGTGGTTCACATCCAAGCCACGGAAAAATACAGTGAATACAGGTATCCGCGCTGAACAAGTGGATGATTCAGCCATAGGTATGCGTCACTGTTGTAATTTCATGTACCAAGTGTAGCAGGAAAGATCTCTTTTGTGACTGAATTATCTCTTTTGTCTTTCTTTTTCCCCTTCTAGGGGAACCACCCCCAAAATTCTCAATAAATAAATTATATAATATGTGCATAAAATGAAATAAAATAACTGATGATCATAGAGTATTATACACAATTGCAAAAAGATGCATTTTCAGGGTGATCTGTACCATAGCCGAGCATGTTTGACCCGAGATATAGTTAAGTGTCATCTGCATACTGATGAAAAACAATTTCATGTATATTTATTTTATTTGATGGCAGTAGCATGTAAAGGTTAAATAACATAGGGCCTAAAATTGAGCCTTGGGGCATGCCACATATGATAGCTTTGAGACACAGGTATCAAGTGCAACACAGTATTCATGCCCAAGGAGGCACCAGAGAGACCAACCCAGGCGTGCAGCTGGTTCAAACAATCTCATGGTCTACTGTGTCAAAGGCAGTACTGAGATCTAGAACAAGAAGAATGGAGAGGTTTCTCTATTATTTTAGCAAGAAAATGTAAGATAGAGATTGGCCTATAATTACTGACCACAGTACCATCACAATTACATTTCTCTACAAAGGCCTAACAATAGCAGTCTTAAGACTGTGGAAAGATTAACAATATTCATATCATCTGCCGACAACAACCTTAGAACTTGTTTAAAATCAAGAGAGGGGATTAAGAGGATAGCTCGATGAGTTTAGAAGTAGTTTAATGTTGAATAATGAATTAAGGTTGATGGGAGATTACTTTGAACAACAAAATTACTTAATTACTTTTGAGTTTTAAAATTGAACTTGGTTCCCGAATTCGGTTCTCATTCTGTCTGATACAGTCTTAGTACTCAGTGGGGTGATAATATTTATATTCTATATTTCTAGAGTTAAATCTCTCTACAGATGCACTACATGGGAGGGAGAGCTCAAGTGCAGGGAGGGAACATAAGGTTATTAAAAGCGTCATCGGAATCAGCCGTGAGATAGCATTTATTGGACTTCAGCTTACTGTTCCAGTTCAAGGTGTACACCGGCATCTCGAAGAAGACACAATAATGGTCAGAATCCAAACCATCAGCTAATCGAGCAGCAGGACTATCAAACCAGGTCTCAGTAAGGAAAATGACGTTTTGGTGCCCTAGGCATAATTATTTTGTGTTGCCATCTCCACCAATCTGGCTGGAAGTGTGTATGTTGTATGTATGTGTGTGTGTGCGTATGTATGTGTGTATGTATATATGTGTGTGTGTGTGTGTATGTATATATATATATATATATAGTCACGGAAACTTCACGATGTAGGACTCAGGACAGCGTAAAGTCTTTTTAACCTTCAGTTTATTGTGGTATCTTACAGCACGGGCCCGGGGAGATACCTCGGGAGTTCTCCAATGAGCCTCTCCCTTACAATTCCTTTTATCCCTTGTTATCCTTGAGTTCTGCTGTACGTTTCAATATATGGTTTGTTCCGGTATTTCGGTGCCTGCTATTTCTTGACTTGGGCCTGATGCTATCATCAGACCTTGAACACATGGTTCCTACTGGCCTAGCACATTCCTCTACTTCTAATTCTCTCTACTTTTGTTTAGAGTAGGTTATACAAGTACACAATATTCACTACTGTTCTATCTCATTTAGATTTTTCTCTCACAATATATACACACAGTATATATATATAGAGAGAGAGAGATGAACACAGGTATGTTTTATATAGCATAGGGGTGGACAATATGACAAAAATATCATGTCACGATTATTTTCATACAGTATTACGATCCATGGTCTTATTGTGATTTTTTTCATGATGGTTTTAAGACTGTTCTGCAAGTTGAGGAACAGTAGCTGTGTCGATTTTGTTAAATCCAAACAATTTCGAAGTTACCGATGTCAAATTTTTTTTAGGGACCCACTCCTCCTTGTCATCCATGCCGCAGAGTTCCATTTAGGGAATGTGCTGCGTGGTGTGCGTTGGATGTTGGGCGAGAAAGAGAGAAAGGAAGTAATCCATGGCATTACTTATTGTTTGCTATTCCCAGTTAATTTGAGTATTGAAACGGATTTGGCTGACGAAACAACTTTAGATGCGTGAATACGCTATAGAACTCCAGCTGCAAGAATGAGCACCGTATGGGCACGATTATGATACTAAGGATCAGATCATGGACAGAATTTAATAATTTAATATTGTGAAATCGTACACTCCGATTATGATGACTATTAGGCTCTTTTGGTTTGCAATCAGCTGGCCGGCCTACTATGAAAGATTTGTTGAGTGAATGAATATTCCGTACCACAGCTTTAAGAACCTGGGATTTTAATTTCTCTTCATTAAGGTGGACACGCATCACGATAATTAAATTATACTTATCTGAACCTTTCTACTGACTTTTTCTAATGCTACTATGCCACCTTTTGTTACAAATACCAGGGATATATTGGCTAGTGGCATGGATTCTTACACATTAATTACCAACAGTTGTTCTCACTGCATGACAGAGATGGGTGTAAATGTCATTCATACAGGACAGATCCTCATCCATTCCCCCAAGCACGATTCTGCATATGTGAAACTTCGTTAGCAGGTGACTGTGGCTTTTGCTGAGTGACCCCATATCTGATAAGATTCCTGAGTGAGTGACAGATGTTGCACTGCAGACTTTATATAAACATTTTTGCCAGGAAAAGTTGAGGTACAACCCATCACCCTTAAACAAATATCTGTGCGGCCAGAACAGATTACGGTTGTAAATTAAATGTACTTTCTGTGAGTTCCGCATGCAGATGTGAGCCAGGCATGCGGCAGCCTGCTAAAACGACTTAGCAGGGTAATGGGCTTGATACGCATATTTGGACTGTGAGAGATGTAAGGAGCTCCAGTAGGTGGACAAAATTCCATTTCAGAGCCTCAGACTGCTCTTTAGGGATGTCATTTGTGCCCACATGGCGACTGCCCAGGGATGGTTCCCGCCTGCGCTCATTGTTCCCGGGATAAGCTCCGGTACCCCCCCGCGACCCCAGTTGGGATTAAGTGGTTATGGTGATGGATGGATGGATTTGTGCCCACATGCACAACAATCTGGCCAACATTTTAGTGTATATGCAGGAATATTATGTTATGTTATGGCCATGTTATGTCGCTGACTGTGGCACCTGGGAAGCAGAATTTTTAAAATAGATTTGTTACTCAAATTCCTGGTAATTGATGAGTAGGGTTCTCTGTGTGTTTTTTCCATGGGGGGGATTTTCTGGCTGGCTTGTAGAGCGGCCAGGCTGTGTGGTGTTGTAGATTGCACAGTGCTGGTGATGTTGGGGGCTGTCAGGACCCCGATGGCACTGACGATGCTGTGACTGCAGGGTGGTTGGTGTGGGGTGCTGTGAAGACCGAGTGCAGTGAGGCTGGAAGGGTGTTTGGGGCTCGGGTATGCGGGAACATTCCTCCGGCTCAGTCTGAGACTACACCTGGTACCTGTTACTGAGCTTGAGCGATGGCTGTGAATCAGGGTCACTCCACGGCTGCTTGTTGCTGTAAGCTCTACGGATGACCGTTCAACTCTCTGATAATAATAATAATAATAATAATAATGACAACAATGACACAGAATACTCCCGATATTAATAGCAAAAAGAATTAATTTTATTTTTCAAATTGCATTTTTTAACTAACTGCTTTGCACCTATTTTCTATTTACAACGTCTGCTATAAACTGACCCATTTCTTCCACAGGGTTCGTCTATTTACAAGGGTGTGTGGGGGTGACAGTGAGTGAGCACACTGCACCGGGATTAGCGGAATTTGCTTCTCTCCAAATTAAAGCTTTTTTTTTTTAAAAAAACGCATTGTCTGCTGACAGACCTACTGAAAACGGAAGCTTTGAAGACACCGACTCCGTTGGGTCACAGGACTGACCCTGCGCATACAAGTCGGGCCACGTGACTCTTGCATGTATTTTAGGCACAGCTGTCAAAATTTACAACTGTAATTACTATCCACAGAAATAGAGCCACAGGGACTTCATGGCTCCTGGGCGCCCAATATCCTGCACTGCTGGGGGCAACATTTCCTTGGGATGGGGGTGGTGCATATCCACATGCTCTCTGTGCTAAAGGTTTGCTATGCATTACATTGCCCTTCAATGCCTACTCAATTAACCAATTCCATTCAACTTTCTGTAAATGGACAAATTGTGGTCATATGTACACAGAAGCCTAGAACTCACAAAATGTAAGTTTTGGTTTAGCTGCCCTGATAAAATTGTATGATACTCTCTTGTAGCTTCCATCAATCTACAGAATGCTGCTTATCGCCTCTCAATGGACATGCGGTTTCACTGCAGGCGGTTCTACTGAAGCTTTCTTACTTGTACCAGTTGAACAGACGAACAAAGGCAGAAAATCCAACTGCATCTCAGAAACCCAACCTTCATTGCACAGCCTGGCTCACAGCATCTAACTGCTGGAAGGTCCTTCCTGCCTCAGAGTTAACAGACAGTACAGGCACAAATAATGTCAGCTGAGCGTCTTCACATCCAGTCCTTCAGATCATCTTCTCCATCCTTAATAGTGTCTACCACAATGGTGGGAGCAGGAAAAAAATAAAGTCTGAAAAGTGCATTGCTTAAATACCGTGCTGCTGAAAACACAGAATGTTTTAAAACATTCTAATATCTGCAGAATTATATAGATTCTCTTCAGGGTTTAAATATGAAAAACGAAAAAGGTCTGTAGCACCAGGAGCCAAGAATACGGTCATCCCTTAAAATGATAAACCCAAGCAGTGTGCACCTAATCTCCAAAGGGATGCTTCCTTTTTCAATTTTTATAAAATGTAAAAAAAAAAAAAAAAAAAAAAAAGGAAAAAATAACCCTTAACAACAAAGCGCCGTCTGTCTCCCGGCCGGGCTGGGCCTATCTGTTCTGCGCAGCAGTGACTGAAAGGCTCCCACAGTCCTCGTCCTCTTCCAAAGTACGTTTCAGACTGCCTAAAAGTGAGACAGCACCCAAGGAAATCACTTTAGTTAGACTCAGATTATTGCTGATTGTCTATCATCAAATACAGGTAATACTATTCCCAAAGAACAGAAACACCTCGAACAGAGATTCTCCATTCAATTCAACTCCCACTTTCTTACATCATTAAGATACATTTATTTTCTGACATACAATGAAGGTCTACCTTCTTAATTTAGGATCTTTGCGTAGTTATAATATGTATAATCATACAAACAATGACATCCCTGTGTTCACTCTTGTCTGAAGTCAACTGGGATATATATATTATTCTACGATTAAATATTCTAAATATTGTACTGAGCCAATATCAAAGATCGGAATTGGAGCCAATTGAGGCATTTTTTTAAGCTGATCAGTATCAGCTACCACAGCCTAATCCAAAGCCTGATCTATTTCATTTCCCACATCTGCCCCACTTACGTCAGATGCAGACTGTAAGGTTACGTCACATGCTGCAGTAAGCCTGAGGCACACGGCTTGGAAGTACAAGCTATCGAGATGTCAGCCATGTGGAAATTCTCAAATTAGCCCAACAGCTACCTGCAACGTTTACACCACCATCCTTCCGAGAAGAAGTACTGACAGAGCGTCATTTACAGCAACAAATCTAATTAGGCATTTGCAGAAAAATCATATGGAAGAATACTGGGGAAATCGTGAGGCTTGCACAGAAGGAGAATGCACTGACACCTACTGTATGTGTAGCCTATGTATTGAATGAATTTTATACACAAACACGCAAAAAATGGATCTCCTCACTGTTTCTGTGCGTTCCACTCCACTTACGCAAATCACCTTCATTGGTTGAAATGGTTTCTGTGTCACTGACCTGGCATCCCAGCCTGCATGGAGAACGACCTGCCAAGCTGGACCGGTGACATCATTTGAATAGTGAGTTTGGCTAAGTAGATCGCCTCGTACTCCTGTAAAACCAGGAGCAAATTATCTCTGGGTGAAAATCAAAGCAGATTACTATGAACAAACTGAGTACAAAGAGGCCGAAACCTCAGAAACTCCCCAAAAGGGCTACAGAGACATTTACCTGCAACTGATGTACAAAGCCCACATTGGGATTGATGCAAAATCTTCTCTCTTGTACATGGCTGAAAGCAGCTCTGTACACCAAAAACAAAGTGCCAGAAATCTTAAATAAAAAATTCAAGTATATTTAAATATTCTTTAAATCAAGCACATACTGTACACTGTCAAAAATCATTTTAAGAACAAAGCAGAAGCATTAACCATTTAACCTGTATTTAATCTTACCTGTATTTGACGCCAAATGTCTCCATTAGGTAAGCAATCACTAAGGCAGCACTACAACAATAGAGGAGAATTTGTTACAAGAGGGGTCGACAAGAGGCAAAGATCTTGCAATGAAAATACAAGACGGAATCTTCCACAATTATATACGGTTGGTGAAAATGCAAAGGCGACCCACCTTCTAGATATCCCTGCGTTTCCATGAACAAGGACCTTTCCTGCAGACAATGTTTGGGTAATAAAAAGAAAAGAAAATCAGCAAAAATACATAAAAGATTGAAATGCATGATATTTTAGAGGGCAGGCAAATAAACAACATTACTAAAGAGTTAAACTAAAAGTGAAATAAAGCACATATAGTAGCGTAACTTTAATGTCCTGTACCTCCAGTACTTAAACTCTCATCGATGAACTCTTTTGTCTGAGGAATAAAATTAAGATAAAATAAGGAGCCATGCAAAAGTTCTGGAAACTTTCAAGGCTGATTACAGGTACTGGACTCATGTAACGTGCATGGTCACTCACCATGGGGAAAAACCTAATTATATTCTCCACGGGGTTGTCAGCAATATCCAGAACAAGGTATCTGTATGTTAGAGAAATATTGCTGTTTTAATGTTTTAACTCATGCAACTACAGAAAGAAATGCAGTCAATATAAAGCAAGGTATGATTGCTTTTCAGTTTTCAGTTCAAGTATAGTAGTACGCAGAGAAACCTCTCACCTAAATTCCTGTGGGAAGTTGGGTTTGATGAAATTAGCTTCAATATCCTGTCTGATGCAAACTATATGAGTTATCCCTCTTTTTTCCAGAGTAGAAAGCTGGAGAATAATTAGATTGTATAATTAGCTACACTTTTTTTTTCAGAAAAATAGCAGGGAATAATGACATACTCAACACGGTGAGGTGACCTGCGTAACTAAAGCTCACCAAAATTCAACGAGAAATAAATAAACCAAGCAGGGAGCTGTCTGACCTTTAACCATTAGCAACGTTCTTAGCCTTCCTAAACACCATCATTACCTTGCTCTTCATTGCTGCCGAATAAGGACCCAGAAAAAGACCAGGAAGGATTTCCTGAAACAATGAAGTTCTAGTTGTGGTCAACATGGATTGAGATAAAGTTGCTGTTGATGATCGACACCTATGTCCACTGGAAACCGGTGCCTAACCATCCCTGTGCAGTGTGATCTCTCTATGATATGACACTGATTAAACTGAATAGTTTTTAACAGTATGTATTCAGGCAAATAAAAAAATTGGTATGATTATGATAACTGTGTAACATCATTGCAGTAAACCGCTAAAGGACAGGAGTGAAAATGTTTCTCCTACCAAAATGACTGAGTATTCTGCTGTTTTGTCATAGTGCAAAGTAATCAGTGTGAAATCTATTAGAATAATAATATTTTTATATATTGAAATAATTGTTAGATTTTTTTAACAGGTACACTCAGAAAAAAGGGTAAACTTTTTTATCTCTGCTTGTCACTCGGGCTGTACCCTTGTAACTGTACCTTGGAACATCCCAAAAGTACAAACAGCATTAATGTATCATAAATGGTACACAATGTTCCTCAGAGTCAATTTCTGTACCTTAAAAAGTACAATTACCTACAGCTGGCAGACAATTGGCAGACCCTTGAGGGTACAGCCCCAATGGCAAATAAAAGTACAAATTTGTACCCTTTCTCCTGAGAGTGTACGTGCTGATGTTACTAACCCGGTGTGCCCATCAACCATACTACTGAAAAAAAAATATGTCGAGTTAAAAAAAAAAAACTGTAAAACGCTCGCATAAAATCATAACTACAACCCAACTATTTATATTTGTCGAATACGAAGTACACGATTCCCATGTTGAAATCGGCAACATTACTTACTTTACAGATTTTTTTCATTCTTTTTTTTTTTTTTAAAAAAAACGTTGATTACAATACACAAACTTGAAGTATTACTTCGATATATAACTTTTTTCCAGTAAGTACTTATGTCCTGCAGTGGGACACTAGGTATGATAAACCACGATTTTAGATACCTGCATCTCTCGCCTCATCGGATATGCCCAGTCCTACGAAAAGCGAGAGCACACGTATAAGTGACTGAGTGGCAAAATATCGATCATTAGCGTGAAGTACCACACCTACAACATACAAAACAAAGGCGCTTCATACCGCTTAATAACCGCCAATAAAATTATCTAAAGTTACCTCCTACGTGCAGTTGTTTTTACAGTCAAAGTGAAATTAAGATGCTAAAAGCTAACACATTTTAACCTATTATTTACATGACAGGGTACGTAAATTTAGCTTGCTTTTCATCAATAAACTTACATTACTATGGTAATACCACTTAAAGTCGAGCTGTTTGTTGATTGTCAGCCATTTATTACTGAACAGTACATTCTCAAGATTACACGTTACCGAAATCTCTCAGTACTGCCCTGGTACTAATAAGAAACCAGGCTAGCTCTCTAGTAGTATTTTCTGTAATGTTTCTCACCAGCTGTTCTTCCTTTGCGGATGGAAGAGACGGAAATTGGAGTTTGTTCTTTTCGTCCATGGTGTAATATTTTAGGCCGTTATTCAAAAACGGAACAACGGGAGCGCCGCCGAAGTGGTTTGTTGGGGACCTCCACGACGTCCACATGCAGGTCCGCCATGCCGCTTCCGCTATCGGCTCGTCACGTGACCGCCGCACGCGCTGGGGACTGCGAGCTCGCGCCGTGCGCCTGTGATCGCGCGCAGCGCAGCATAAGCATGTCACTCATTGATCCTTTTGGAGCTGGTCTGTTTCTGCATGTGCGGCGTAACACGACACACAAATCTCAGACTTAATCCCCTGATTTACCTGTGCCTTCGTGGATCTCTCAACATCCCGTGATCTCTATATGTGAAAGAATTTTATTATATTTACTTCCGTGAATTTACGTACGAGTTTATACCTCCAACTCCCAGTGACAGCTAACCAATTTGTACAAGTGAAATAAACAATTAGAAACCCGTGAAATTATGACGATAACCAACAAAAAAGATATTACACGTTGTTCCGACCATGTCTAATGTAAAAATAAACTTAAAAATGTTCTATTATAATTGTGAGATCACATGAAATTGTTAGAGAGCATGGGAGATGGAGGCCATAGCACACACGCTTTCACATGTCTTACAAACACTACCTAATCTGTCTATGGACAGTGGGACAAAACCAAGGTACTTGGAGGAAACTCACCCAACACAGAGAGAATATACAAACTGTGGTGCTGTTGGCTATTTAAAGCCATGCTATAGCACACTATCAGTCAACTGAGGAGTGATTTAATATTTTTATTTGTGTATGTGACTATTTGCTATGTATTTTTCCTGGAGACACGCACATATCAGCAAGTGTGCACTTCACAGGCACACCACACGAGGCATTGCAATGTTGGGACAGGAAGGTTAGACCTACCACAGCTTCAGAAAGCATTTGCTGCAGGATGTCGAAGTACAGATAGTCCTGATCAGTCCCTGGGTCCTGCCCAATTTGGGAGGTCGTCCCATCCCAGTGCCCCTGCTTGGGATCTCATTCTTCCCCATGTCCTTTTCTCCTACTTCATTCCTTAGGATCTCAGTGTATCTTTTTCCACACTCCATGCTTTATTGTCTCCTCATCAATCAGGCATTTGATCCTGTCACCCTCCTCCTCTTTTTCACAGAACCCTGTTCATCTCTCTCTAGTCCTCAGCTTTTTCTTCCCCCATCGCCACCCCTCACCTTTCCCCTGCCCTGACAGCACTCCCAGTCCATCTCCCAGCATACAGTAATGGCTGGCAGTGCTTAATGCATCTCCACTATCTACCCAGTAAAACACGCACCAGCTTCCTCAGCGGACTCCCCAACACACACCTGTCCTCATAATTCACACACATTTCAAGACACTTTGTCTCACACCCTACAAGAGTCCAAAATTAAGCAAAGATTATACAAAACACCCTGGAAATCGGGCATTATTTAGCAAACTCCACACTTAAGGTTTCTTGCCGTAGAAGATATTCACAGACACACAAACTCCAACTTTCAATGGTCTGAAAACACATCAGCAGCCTGTTCTGTTTTATTCTCAGATTTTTTTTCCCAAATGGCAGTATTTTACATTGTAGTGATTATTATGTATACAGGTTTCATCAGGGGACACAAACAGTTTACAGGCTGTTCTCAAGCAAAGCGTTTCCTCAACGCGGCCCCCGGGGACCTCCAGACAGTTTGTATTTTGCTCCCTCCCTGCTCCAAAGATGGAGTGTGTGGGACTCCCCGTTGACCGGATTGGGAAACACGGCTCTAGGACATAGATGTTCAAGTGATTCTGGTTAATACGCATCCCCCCCCCATATTTGTACTGGAATTTGGACATCAGACCCAAAAGTCAACCATTGACAAAGTCAACCGATCAAATAAACAAAACAAGTTTTTTTTATTGGACATACAAAAAAAAACATGGGTGGGTGTAGTTGTGTACTTGCTCTAAAGTTATATTCTTAATACAGAAATGACAAACGTTCCAAGTTTTTTTTCTTTTCTTTTTTTTCTTTTTAAACACACCAGTTTGCTACTGGCTTTAGACAGGTTTGTAATCAAGCTTGGATTCAAGCTTTTTAGAATCGGCCACCTTGCGCACTGCCTTCATGAAGTCTTCCTGAGTCACGTACTCTTTAAATGCACGGATCGCAAACATACCTATGGGTGGGGAGGGGAGGGAAAAAAGGTCAAAACAAGTTACAAAAAAATCCATACATATTCCATTGTATTTCCACTCAGATTTTATTAATTCACCTGCTTCGGTGCACACATTCCTTAAATCCGCTCCATTAAACCCATCAGAAAGCTTCACAATCGCTTCATAATCTGCAAATAAAGTAACACATCTTAAAAACTGCTCTTTTAACCTTACACAATCTGTTACTCCTTGTTAAAACACCTTTATTAATTTCTAATTACAGAGTCCCAAAAAGTTGAGCTATCTAAACTTGCATTTAGTTTCCCACGGTCTATTTGGAATGTCTTAATTAAAATGTGAGCAGGATGAACACCGCTTTGGTTTGTACACCTCTCCTCAGGGGCACCTCAGACATTCCATGTGTTCATTAAATTTCACCAGCAGCTCAATTAACGGAGTTAAATAATTCAATGAGGTATTAATCAGTCAAACAAGATGTGCTAGAGGTCAAACCAAAAAAAATAATCATGGGTGCATTGTATGGTTGCTACATATACTGGCGTGATTTTTAGGTTTTGAAATGGCTAACAGCTTTGACAGACGCAATATCACAGGTTTTGCATCAACATACCGATCATTTAAGCATTTTCTTTGACTAACCCAAGACTTTCATACAGCACTGTATATCAATGTGACAGACTAGGTATAATACTGCTTTCGGAAAAAAAATTAACTGCTCTGTTACAGTTATTGCAGTGACAAATCTCAGTTCTGGATAGATCATTTTCCGCCTATCGCTGTTATCTGGACTCACAATGAGACTAACCACAAACTTTTGCAAGTAAACAATGACATACTATTCCCTGGACATGCTCCATACAAATGCCAGACAGATCCAAATCTCACTAAGACTGACCTATGTCTCCATGCTTGGTGATGGGGCCAGAATGAATCTTCAGGATGTCAAGGCGGGCCTGCTCATTGGGTAGCTCAATGTCTGAAAGTGATGGAGACATAAAGCACGATGTTTTCAAGCCAAGGCACGAGGATTCCATGATGTTAAATGTTAATATCAACATTAAATTTTATGCACATGGACCACAAGGAGCATAATAGCCAGCTGGGTTGAGATTAGGCTTGGCCAATATCTAATTTTTCACATCATTCAAACATTGTATCGTGGTATATAGTATTTTAACTGTTTTCATAAGCAAAAGTAATCCGGTATTTTGAAATCTTAGTGATGAAGTTCACCAATATCATACCCTCACCCCCCAAAAATCCAAAATACCATGGAGTAGTTTATTACGTAATTCTGCTCAAACCTAGTTCAGATCATGGATAAGTTTTTCCAAGACTTTTTTACCATCATAGGAAACAAAACTTAGTAAACTATGCAATTTTAATGACTGTTCCTTTTCAAGATTATCTAATGCAGTGGTGCCTACCGTTCACGAACACTGCGGTCTACGAACAATTTGGTTCTCGACCAAAGATTTAGTGAAAAAAATGCATGGGTTCACGTACAAAATTTGGTCGACGAACAGATTCCTCGACCAGATTCCTTTTTTTTTATACTAGTGCAGCACCGGCGTCCCAGCATGCTCCGCGCGAAATTGTAAATAAAAGGACCACAGCAGGCAGGCAACGAGCACTGAACCCAAATACACAGACGGGAAACACAAGGTTGTCAGACGCCGAACTGCAAGATGCACACAGGGTGGAAGGTTTAGCACGCACGCTAAATACACGTGAGGATCGGACCGGGTACACACAAGACACGGGCAAACACACGCGCGGCAATGGGGAAACGCAACTATTAACATTAACAACAACAACAATACAAGGGTTAGGGAGTGTTAATAAGGAGCGTGATATTTCCCCGGCAAGCAAGTCTCGATGTCTTTCTCTGCTCCCGCGATGCCTCGGTCCGCCCGTCGCCACACTACATTGTGTTTGTCTTTCACGTTTTTATTATAAAAACCAGAAAATTACTTAACAAAAAATATTATTTGGTAGGCCTGTGAACGAATTAATCGAATTTCAATGCTTTCTTAGGTGAAAAATTGCCTTGGTTCGCGTACAAATTGCTTCACGGCCACTTTGCTAGAACGTGTTTGTGAACCGCAGACACCACTGTACATGTTTTAAAAATAAATCTAATGTTTACCGCCGCTGCTTTTGCATGAGTCCGTCATCCGCTCTCCGAGTCAATCAATCTATTTAGTCATTGCTATCGGATTCACTCATAGATAATGTGACACACGTATGAGAAATTTAACAAATTGAGTGAAGAGGAGTAAAGCGAATAAGAACTGGTCATCAAAAGGACATTCTCCTTCTGCTGTACAGAAATATTTTGGATTCCACAAAAACGACATTAAGCAAAAGCAAGTATTTTGTCAGCCTTGCTTTTGGTCTGTTGGCACAACTCGCAGCAACACCACCATCTTATTTGACAAACTCTTGGCAGATAAACTATAGCCAAATAGAATTTATTTCTGGGTAAGTTTTCAACTCCTTTTTTCCTTTATAAATATTACAATACTTATTGCAAAAAAAAAAAATCACTTCATGATATTTTCCCGATATCATGCAGCCATACCAGGCAGAGTGACAGATATACCGATTTGTTTTATACATGCTCCTGTTGCTTTGGATACTGAAATGGTGGTCATTATATTTATGCTCTGTCAGGTAAAGGCAACAGGAGAAAAAGCTTACGAATCTTGCGGTCCAATCTGCCAGGTCGTAAGAGGGCAGGGTCCAGGGTGTCTGGCCGGTTGGTGGCCATGATCATCTTGACTCGGTGCAGAGTGTCAAATCCATCCATCTGGTTGAGCAACTAAATGGCAAACAAAAATATGAAGCGAGATTTAACATATACAATGTCGTTTGAAAAATAAACAATACTGAAACAAAAAGGTTTGCACCAAAATAAGAAGTTAGCTGATCGTATGTTGCAGACACAGACTAGAAACTCACCTCCATCAGTGTCCTCTGGATTTCCCGGTCAGCTGATGTTCCCTCAGAAAAACGACGACCACCTTTAAAAAAAACCAGAGATAGCATCATTCCTCAGAGGTCAGCCCCAGTCCCATGTAGGGCTGCAAAATTCCAGGAATTGTCCGGTTATTTCCCATATATTCTCATACTCCCACTGAACACACTCTCCCGTGTGTTCAGTATTTTCCTCATGATTATCTGTTAAACCTTCCGACGTAATAGTCGAAGAAAAGTAAAGCCTGAGATCTTGGGAGAGATTTATCATTCTGTGCAATCCAAATAGGCACAACTCCTCCTTTCCCCCTCAGCTCAAACGGTGCCCATGGCAAGACCTCCGACTATGTTATTACCAATAGCATCAATCTCATCCATGAAGATGATGCAGGGCTGATGGTCCCTGGCGTAGTTAAACATTTCTCGGATCAGCCTGGCACTCTCCCCAATGTACTTGTCCACAATGGAGCTGGACACCACCTACAGCGCATAGAACGAGCGTATTCACCGACAGGCAAACCGAATAGGTAGCAATGTGAGAAATACAGGGCAGCGGTGGGGGGGGGGGGGGCTCACCTTCAGGAAATTGCAGTCAAGCTGACTGGCCACTGCTCTGGCCAAAAGGGTCTTTCCAGTACCTTTTGCAAAAACAGGCAAAAATTATTATGTCAGGCTCATATTTATATATTTAATACATACAAGGCAATACAAAAATTAAATTACTGAAAATCTGACAGCTTTTACAACATCACTGTAGTAATCAGAACTCTGCTTTGCAAAAGCTTAAAATCCTGAAATATTACGAGTCTAGTATTTAAGGGGATATATATTCACCTGGAGGTCCATATAGAAGGCAGCCCTTTGGGGGGATAATGCCCACCCTGTGAAAGAGCTCAGGGTTGGTCAGCGGCAGCTCGATCACCTGAACGGGGAATTTAAAGTTAGACTATGAAGGGAGGACAACAGGGGTGAGTCTAAGGGACATGGGACAGGTCGCTGGCGCGTACCTCTCGGAGCTCTCGGATCTGCTCCGACAAGCCCCCGATCTCAGAGTAGGACACACTCCCTGGGTCTTCGTGGGACATGTTATAAACCAAAGGATCCACTTCTCTGGGCAGGTACCTGTAAGAGCAGATCACAAATGAATCCGAATTTAAATGGGCCAAACACACAGCACTTGACTGGGAAGCAAAAAAATCTCAGTGAGTTCAGTAAAAATCTGTCACAGGGGGGAAATGCATGATTTTGCTGGTCGTAGAACTGCTAGCTCTGGATGTTTAACCATCCAGGGGTGGCACCAGGGAGGGGATTGGGGGTGCTGCAGCTACCCCTATAACAACTACAGCATGGCATGAATACTATAATATAACATCTTGCCTTATGTTTAACGCTGAATGCCACAGTAATTGGCGCAGAGCAGGAACTGTGTATGTGTGGGCGAGTTTATTTACATGTGTCGTGGGTGTTGTAGTAAAAATTAAACTGTGGCAACCGGCATATTTAGGGGAAACCATAGATTTCAGAGCAGCCAAGCAACCATTTAACATCCACAAAAAAAATCTCTGGTGCCACCCCTGAATCAGGATGTAAGTCTGCGCCGAAATACACGGCAAAAGGAACAATACGGCTGATACTAAATGGGCCGGAAAGGCTATTTTATGTATATAACTGGCGTCGGCGCTACAGGTTCTCTCTGGTTATCATACCTCATGATGGTCAGGGTGGTCATATCAAGGGCCACTCGCGTCCCAGGCTTCAGCTTAGATTTATCCAGCTGTGTCCAACACAAAGGTATGGTCACTCGCTCATGCCAAACACAACAGCCCTAGGACTGAATTTTCACTTTGTGACTAAGTTCCTACCTGTCGACGGCAGCCAACGACATACCGAGGTCCATTGGTGGCCTTGACAATGACTACAAGATAATGAAGGGTGACACATCAGTTACGAGACAGCTAGGGAAAGACTGCATGGAAAAGCAGTCCCGATGATCGCAACAATTCTAAACCCATTTAGCACATTCCGAGACATTCCAGTAAAAGATTTGTGCCAATATGTGGTGCTGACAATGTACTCACATTTCTCCTCAGTCAGCTGCTTGAGGACTTCACCAACAATCTGCAAAAGAAATACGTTAATTGCCCCAGCATCATATTACCATCATATACTTCAGCATAAAATACGGTAACATTGTTTATCATGTGACACCTATAGCGTTGATTAGTGGTATTCTGCAACATGTTCACAAAAATTGGAGTGTCTCATGACTTGTTTCCCAGCGAGGTAGATAGTTCTACGAATTTATACTTTAGGATAAAAAGGATCTTGATTAAATCCAAATCCCTAACGTTTACTTGGTAAATCGAAATTCCTAATTATTAGTCAACTTTGTAGCTCATAGTAAAGTTGTCAATAAGTAATAGTTACTCACAATAAAATACACACCATTATTAACGATAAATCATATTAGTTATACTACAACGGGGGCACAGTCAGCTTCGTGGTCAAAAGTAAAATGCTCCCCTACGACGGTTCGAGTCACCATATTCGACGATGGATAAATGTTTCAGTACATTATTCAATAAATTAAATGAGATATTCAACATTTCATTACAAAATAGTATTTGTGTTAATGGTTTTGCCCAACTGTAGGCTAATGTAAATGATCTAAGCATGTTTAAGGCCTGCTACACCTTGGGGTATGATGTTTGCCAGGTTAGCTGTACTCTGTTAAAAGGCATTTTCGCATTACGAGAGTTTTATCGGAATGTAACCCCATCGTAACCTGGGGAGAAGCTGTACTCATTGCATTTTAGTGACTCAGATGCAACGCTTAAATTACAAATATTCTTACCTGACCCACACTTTGCAACGCTTTCAGGTCATTTTCAGACTTTTCATACTGCTTCGTCAATTCTTTCAGCTGCTCTCTCACTATAAGAAGCAAAGCTGACAATATTAGTATCATATAAACATTATAGCCCCTATATGACCGATGACATTTACCCATCATAGACAAATAGCAACTAGGTTAATAAAACCGCCGTGATATAAAACATCAATAAACCAGATCTCAGTACTCAATAATGTTTTTTTATACTTTAATCCTTTTACAGACATAATAGAGGCAATATATTAAAATGCCCCGAAAGTAAATGTCAGGTGTGCTAGCTGACTAGCTAGCAGCCGGTCTCAAGGATGACAAAGCGACTTGGCTCGTTTTTGATTACTCCGCTCGTTTTAACACTTGTAACAAAGGGTTCTGTCGCACGATTTACGTTAAACCTTACAGTATAAAATAAAATCTTACTATACAACACGTACGCTCTTTCAAACGCCCATCAATCTCCTTATGCTCAAGAAGCTTCTTTCTGTAGTCCTGCAGACCCTTCTCCCTGTTATCCGCCATGTTGTATTCACTGCACGGGCCCCGCGCGGCATTGTGGGAATGCCTGGGGTAGATTACATCCGGAGCCCCGCCCCCACGTCCGGGATCGCCAATCAGCTTTAATGATGTTGTGTAATCGCTTTAGAAAACTTGGTGCGTGGAAATGCGGGCATCGAAACCACGTGATGTGGTGGATTTCGTGACCCTACGAGTTAGAAGAAAAAGAGTAATTTTATTTTTGCTGTGTGTAAATCGGTGATGATGTAAAAGTAAAAATGGGCAAATTCCACTTATTTAAATTGTACTTTCATGAAAAATAAACTTATGAAGCTGTTGTTGGTAGTCTGCTGATAATTTTGCAGGTTTTCCTCATTCTTAAACTTTACTTGTAGTAACAGACACTAGACTGTAGAGGAAGATCTAGACTAACTTATAATCAAGTCGCAAATTTAAAATGCCCGAGCTTCCAACTTTCTTACGTGGATTTTAATATACTCGTTGATGATTCGAGAATTTTAAATGTATTTTATACCTGATCATGCAATTTAGCTCACTTATTATTCCAGTGAAGTCTGTCATTGAGGGAAATTCATGATTTTTCTGCTAGTTTAGGATGTTTAAATAAACAGCAGGATGTAAGTATATGCCTAAATACAAGTAAATACTGTACACACAGTACTCCATCCATGTATTCTCTGTGCATAATGCAGCTTCTATTTTGAGTCCAACTGCTATACCTTCCTTTTCAAACAGGGAGGACTTTGGTTGCTTCTGTTGTGATTCGAGACATTTAAGTATATGCTGCTCATTTTCCTGCACATGAGAGAATTTCCCTGTGGTTGTCAACATAAGCACAGAAGTCTTCCACTGGTTTTCCATGAGGTACATGTGAATCCAGGCTTTGCTGTGGCCGTTGTCCATACACTGCTTCACCGAGTTGAACTGCTGGGGGGTTGCAGTCAGGTCCATTTGTATAAACTTTTGGAGATATTTCTCGAGTTTCTGTAAACGTTTGTGCCATTCAATTGCATGCATTCCCTTTTCTGTCTGTTGGAAGTTAATCTGGAAAGAATAAATATAGGTAAGTCTCGATGAAGCATAACATCCAAAATAGTTCCAGTGCCTCCAGACACTGGATGGTGTTGTTATCTTTTAATTGTGAAGCCTTTATTCTTTATTTATTCTATAGTTTTAGTTTTTGACAGACGATAAGCTAAAGCCATTCCTGTAGCAATCTCAGGGCTTTTGTCCTGTTTCACAACTTGTTGTGAGACCTGATTCTTCTCCCAGTGCTAAAGCCAACAATTAAAGTCAAACATCGAGTGCATACAAAAATATTTACTTTTGGTTTGACTATGGATTTCAGTAGCACAGTCAATTTTATGTTTGTAAACTCAGAAATACGGGGCATAAAATTTGCAACGGTTGGATGTGTGAGACCGAAGACTGTTTAATTTAGCAGGCCATATCTATGTTGTTTGTGGGTCTAACCAAACATGGCAGTTTCAGTCTCATCGCTTGCTCTCCAAACAGAATTACAACATTTGTGTGAAATGAGAATATGCGTATTTCAAGCCTGTATATGCCAAGTATGCCCAGCACTGTTTTCCCTCTGCGTCCCCCTTGTCATGGCAGCCTTGGTTGGTCTGAAATAACGTGCAACACAAGGGGGCCTGATCCCTTTTTGTCCCGGGGAAGGCCATGTAGTGATCATGACATCATGTGCTACATACCTTAACCTGTTGGTGTTGCGGCTGAGTCAGTCTCTTCAGTGCGGGAAGCTGGGATTCGAGTCTCGGACAGAAGAGTTGCCATATAAGTATAAAGGACCACCGGACGTCCATGAGCTTATCCACAGTATTATATGAGAATATTCAGATAAGTATTAACCATCTAAAAATACGTGAAGCTTTTTTAAACTGGGAATTTCCAGTGAAACATTTTCAAATGCTTCTAAGTTTCTTGTCTGGTCTTAGTTTATTTTGACGCAGTTATGGGTGTGGAAGCCTTCTTAGATATACGATGATTTTGGAATCTGCTTCATTCAAAGCATCATTCGAAAATAGAACCTCGAAAAATAGACCAAAGGGAAATGGTGACCATTTCACTTGTTTTCCTTCTTTCTTGATGCTTAACATATCACTTAATGTAGCTTTTACAGTCCAGGAAAGTGTCAACATTTTCTGTTCCATGTAACAATAATAGATAATAGTAATTATAATTTTCTAAAAATATTTGGAAAAGACAAAGGCCTGTTTTCCATCTAACTATGTTCTAACCACTTACCTATCCCAGGCTGCACAGGGCACAAGACAGGGGTACACCCTGGAGGATATGCCAGTTTCTTGTAGTGCACCCTCCCACATGCACACTATCAGCAATTAAGAAACAGTAATTGACCTGATGTGTGTTTGAGGGGGTTGTGTGCCTAAATACTCAGAGCTATATCATCTGAAACAGGAGCTCCTGATAGCACAAACAAGTCAGCAGGGAGGGGCCAGACAAACTATAATCAACAAAGGCTCTAATAAAAGGTGCTAAGAAGAAGATATCAGGTGGGGGTCAGCTTCAGTGCCATTTTAGGCGACAGGCATGAGCGACCTGGACCCAGATGGATTAAACTTTGGCAATTGGGAACATGGAACATTACCTTTCTGGTAGGTAAAGAACTGAGGCCAGCATGGGAGATAGAAATGTGTTTGCACCTAGAGTGGGCCTTACCACCACAGGCAGTGTGAGCTCTGGAACCAGATCCCTTGGGCAGTGGTAGAGTCTCTCATACTCTGGAGGACCCCATGGTAAACGACCCCAAATTAAGTTTGTGAATACTCACGAGTCGCAGGCTAAGGCCAATTCTGCTGGAGTTATTCTCAACTTGCAAGAGGATTGCCACCAGTAGCGTATGGGACACCCCCGTAGCCCCCGTGTTCCTTCCACTTATCTCTGCTGTCACCAATCATCGCGCACAACGAAAGTATCTGCTGCGAGTCACGAACGAGAACATCTGGTGTTCGAGTTGCTGCTGGGAGAGTAACATGGAATACATCCGGGACATTCATTTAGCAAATTTATGACAGTGAGACTGCTGCATTTTCATTATAAACCCCAATATCAGGTGTCCACGATGCAGAATTCCTGAAACACAAAGCTTATCCACCCGTCTGGTTGTGGGACGACACCATAAAGATGGGAGGTAATCGGAGGCTTGGCTATACGCTTATTTGGAAACCGTCCTACATCGTTTTATTGTTTTGTTTTGTTTTTTAACAAGAAACGTTTATAACACCAAAATAAACTGGCATGTGATTCAGAGGCCTAGAAACTAAAACAAGCCGTAAATAGTGACAGAGCACCATCATCTCAGTGAGGTCTTTAAGGTTGTGCCATTTATTCTGCTGAGTAAAGATTACTTTCTCCATGGAGAACTGGATGTTTTCCTGAAGCTCAAATGTGAGTAAAAATTTTCACTGTTGCACGCAGAAGGCTCTCAGACACACAAGTGAGGGGCATCCTAATCACGCCTCGAAACAACTGAGGACATCACAGCTCCTGCCTTGAGTTTTCATTTCAGAAACAGTGCAAATAGTCCACCGATTCTCAGACACCTTCCGTTTTCCTGTCTTAATCAAACACACATCGGACACCTTCTTCTTTTTCTCAGAAAGATCAAAGCACGTGTGTTTTTTAATATCCTGAGAAAGGCAGTCCTGCACATATGGTAACAGTCTTCCTAAATGAAAATTGGCCGCAGCAGCAGCACACAGAAGTTTCACACTGTGGTGGTTCAGAACTAATATTGTTCTCTGATGGTGGATCTTGGCAAGGGCATTATGGGTGCTGAGGGGCTGCCGCAAACCATGGATGTCAACCTGCTCCACACTCAACAACTTTCACCATTGTCACGCCCCACCCAGTCAACAACTTTTACCAATAGCTTGAGAGCAGGGTAGCCAGTAGTGGAGGCCAGGTGGACTCGTGCCACTGGGGCAGATAAACATATGATCCCCAAAATAAATTCCGGCCTGATGCTAACAGTATGCCCTGCATTGGGTGTTCTGGCATTGTGTAATTTTCACAATAGAAACCGGAACCTTCCCTTTGCAAACAGGAAGGCACCTAATAAAGGCTGTGCTCACAATAGAGAAAAGGTGGTGACACTAGGACAAAAGCTACCAGGTTCATATCAGCACTATTATCAGAGGCATGTCATCATCGAACCCCACACCATCAAGACATTATGTAAAAATATCATGGTGTATGGGAATTTGGATCTGGAATGCAGGCCTGCTCTCAAAAGAATTTACACTATATGGACAAAAGTATTGGGACACCTGGCCATTACAGCTACAGGAACTTTAATGGCATCACATTATAAATCCATAGGGCACCCATATGGGGTTGGTCCCTCCTTTGCAGCTATAACAGCTGCCACACTTCTGGGAAGGCTTTCACAAGATTTTGGAGTGTGTCTGTGGAAAGTATTTCCAATTCATCCCAAAGTCCCTACCAAGCCATTTTGGATATTTCTGTGATTCTTTGGTGGGACCAATTTGAGGAAGTTCCTTTTCTGTTCCAGTATAACTGTGCCCCAGTGCACAAAGCATGGCCCATAAAGACATGGTTGGGTGAGTTTAGTGTGGAAGAACTTCACTGGCCCGCACAGAGCCCCGACCTCAACCCCACTCAACACCTTTGGGATGAAATAGGATGGAGATTGTGAGCCAGGCCTTCACGTACAACATCAGTGCCTGACTTCACAAATGCTCTTCTGGATGAATGAGAAAAAAACTGATGATAAAAAGATGATGGGGTGGCATGGTGACCCAGTGGTTAGCCCTGCTGCCCCCCCTCCCCATCCCCACCTCTGGGACCAGGGTTTGAGTCTCCAGCATAGCTCCATGTGTGTGGAGTTTGCATATTCTCCTTGTGTCATTCTGGGGTTTGTGCCAAGTACTCTGGTTTCACCCCATGATCCAAAAATATGCTGAGATTAATTGGAGTTACCAAATTGGCCCATATGTGTGCATGTGATTGTGTCGTATGATGGGTTGGTGCCCTATCCCAGATTGTTCCCTGCTTTGTGCCCACAGGCTCCGATCCCCCTGCAACCCTGAACAGGATCAGCAGTTACAGAAAATGGATGGACAAGAACTGATACTCAAAACATACTTTTGGTCAAAGCCAAGCCAAAAAAGAAGAAGAAAAAAGGCAGACAGGATGGTTGATATGGTTCTTGGTTTTTAAAATGATTTTTGACATTGATTTGACCGTTGCTTGAACTCGTGTTACCGACTTCTTTGCTGTGCAAAAGTGGGAGAGTGTGGCAGCCATCCAAGGCAAAAGGCAGGTCATCTGTGTGACCACAAAGAGACCTTTCTCATTACAGCTGAGTGTGTAATGCAGTAGGACTGGCTGCCTTGACAGTATGAGCAATCTGTCAGTCTGATTTTTTTTAGCTGACCCTCTTTCTTCATAAAACAGGAAACATGTAAGTAGCTAAGTATCTCCATTTTAAGTGCCATCAGGCATCATATTCCCATGAGAACTGACCTGTGGGTCATTGGTGAAACTTGTGGGGTTTGCTGTGCACTGACGTTTCATCATCAATGCAGTGAGAAACAGGGAATTTCTGAACAGCAGGAGTTCCTCAAAATTCAGAAGGCATTGCAAGGGATGTGATGACTGTTTTCCATGACTTCATTGCATGTTGTCGTATGACTCCAGATATGTTTGGTTGTGCGTCAGAAGTCAGAAGTAGATGGAGAGAGAAAAAGGTGTGGTGGCTTTGTGGGGTGTCTTAGGTAACATTAATACAAGTCAGCTCTCTATATCTGTTAGTTCTGCATCTGTGAATTCAAGCAATCGTGAATTGAAAATATTCCTGAATGAGTGTTAATACAACTTGTGTGTGTGTGTGTGTCTGTGTGTGTGTGTGTGAGAGAGAGAGAGAGAGAGATAGAATGAATTTATGTTGTTTTATTTGTAATTATACTCTCTATATGTATTGTGATGGTTGTGTCTGAACTGAATAAGTACAGGCTTTCTTTCCTTGACATTCTCTAAACAATACAGTGTAAGAACTATTTACATAGTATATGCAATGTATTGAAATTCAAATTTTATTCAAATTCAAATTTTATGACTGATTATCAATCATATACAGTATGACTTCCAGTGAAATATTACTTTATGACATGCTGTGACATAAAAACAACAGTGGGATACAGATGTAGTGGAGTTAGACAGAGTTAGACGGGAAATTACACATAGGTATTTAACAGTTGGGGGGTTACAGATGTCATAAGGTACTGATGTAGTAGTATGTGCAAATAGTAATAAGTACAAATAATTAACAACCAAGTGATCCTAAATGTTGCCCTGGTTGAGGGTCTGATTGGGAAGGGAAGGGAAGGGAAGAAGCTCTTCCTCATTCTCTCTGTGTTGGCCTTTAGGGAGCGGAAGCGCTTTCCTGACCACAACAGAGAAAAGAATTCATTGTCTGGGTGGCTGGGCTCCTTCATTATCTTACTGGTCTTGGTCCAGCACCACTTTCTGTAGATGGACCGCAGGTCAGGGAGCTTGGTGCGAATGGTGCGCTGATCGCACCACCCTCTGCAGCGCTTGCCTGTCCTGCATGTTGCAGTTCCTGAACCAGCCTTTGATGCCTCCTTCAAGATGTTCTCAGTGGTACGAGAGTAAAAGTTTCTTAACACCTTTGTAGGCAGCTTGAAGTCCCTGAGGCATCTGAGGTGGTATAAATGCGTGTGAGCCTTCTTCACCATGGGGTTAGTATGACAGGACCATGGCAGATCCTGTGTAATGATAACATCAAGGTACTGGAAACTGTCCACTCTCTCCACTGGGGCTCCGTTGATTATGAGTGGATGGTAGCTCCTCTTCTGCTTTGTGCTGAAGTCCACAATTAATTCCGTTGTCCTGCTGATGTTCAGAACGAGGTTATTGTCCTGACACCAGTTTTCCAGGACTTTAATCTCCTTCAGGTAGGCCTTCTTATCATGGTCAGAGATTAGAGCCACCCGACAGTGTGATCAGCAAACTCACAGTGATAGAGTTGGAAGTGGCCACATAGTCGTGGACTCGTAGCTATACAATGGCTACAGCAGAGGGCTCAGTAAACAGCCCCGGGCTCCAGTGCTGACAGTAAGTGAGGATGAGACATATTTGCCTGCCTGTACTACTTGCAGTATCTTGGTCAGGAAGCTGAAGATCCACTGGCACAGTGATGGGCTAAGTTCCAGATCTGCCAACTTGTTGGCGAGTTTTGAGGGAATTATGGTATTAAATGCTGAGCTGTAGTCAACAAACAGCATTTTCACATAATGACCCTTTCTGGTATCCAAATGACTCAGACTCAGGGCAGTGGGTAGGAGATACAGTATGTTATGTTATTTGGTATTCATCTGGGGTTTTAGAAACCGACCCCCGTATATACGGTGGGCCGACTGTAATCGCATCTTTCAATTTTTAAGGCGACCCAGGGGGATCTTCAGTTGACCTGCTCCTTTGAAGCTTCAAAAGGCCCAAACAGCTTTGATTGAGTCTATTGCAACTGTTTTCACTTACATCAGTTGCGTAGTGCAGAGACATAAGCTCTTCTGAGGAACTCTTAAATTGCATATCTATTATCCCATGACAGGACTGGGGAAAGGATCACTGCCAAGATCTTCCAAGATGTGCAGCTGGAGATCCTGGAGAGCACTTGGGTCTTCAATGGAAAGACAGCAATTATGCTTAATTCTTGGTAGTTAAACTGTGATGCGAGGGCCTAATCCAGAGTCTGGGCTCTTCACAGAAACACTCTTCATGCAAACATTTTTATACAATAGAGCACAGATACGTGATCCCCTGGGGATACAATGATGTCACCATACAATTCGAGAGATGAGACTGGGGCTCCAACCTCATCTGTAATGTTTGACCACGGCTGTGCGAAGCGGAGAGGTTTGCCATTGCGAGCAAGAGAGCCTCCATCTTTGATACATTGTTGCCAAATTTTTCCCATGAGTGCCCCACTTGCCCTCAAATAATAATACTTTATTGATCCCTATGGGGAAATTCTCTTTTCGCCTCCTCCTCTTTTCGCCTACTCCTCTTTTCGCCTACTCCTCTTTTCGCCTACTTCTCTTTTCGCCTACTCCTCTTTTCGCCTACTCCAAATTCTCTTTTCGCCTCCTCCTCTTTTCGCCTACTCCTCTTTTCGCCTACTTCTCTTTTCGCCTACTCCTCTTTTCGCCTACTCCTCTTTTCGCCTACTCCTCTTTTCGCCTACTCCAAATTCTCTTTTCGCCTCCTCCTCTTTTCGCCTACTCCACGATACATATGTAAGTGAGCGCCAGCTTGGCAGTGAAGGGCTGCCACCTGCAGCTGTGGCACCCAGAGAGCTTGGCGGTGGGCGGGTGGGGGGGGGTTAAGGGCCTTGCTCAAGGGCCCACAGACACAACTGTACTGCTGTGGCCAGCCTCAAATCAGTGACCTTCTGAT
>JAODLD010000045.1:11235985-11252456 GCA_026781065.1 Mormyrops boulengeri | reverse complement strand
CCCCCCCCCCCCCCCCCCCCCCCCCCCCCCCCCCCCCCCCCCCCCCCCCCCCCCCCCCCCCCCCCCCCCAGAAAGTGCACGTTCAAATTCAGTGACATCTGTTCATTACAACTGGAGTGTGTTTATTTTTATACAGCCGGCCCCAACCAGAGAGCTGAACTGGCACCGCTGGTTAATGTACCAGGCTGCTTTCTACTGCACATCAAATTAAATATTTAGAGCTGAGGGTAGGGAAAGATGCGGTAAAGGGGGAAATGAATAGGGGAATAAGCAGAGGAAAGGACAAAGAGGGTGCAAAACAGACAAAGGAATCGGGCAAAACAGACAAAGAGTCTCATTAGCTGGGGAACACGCCATTTTCGGGAACGGAGCAGAAATTAAATTAAGAATATCTGAAATAAAAACATATGCTGAGTACATCTGGGCAGGGACAGACATGGTCTTCGCAGTCTGTCACATATCACAGTCTCCCTCTCTCTTACTCCCTCTCCCACACACATACACACATTAGTAGGCATATTTCCGCCCAGGCTCACACGTGTCCCCTCGTCCCGGCCCGTCCCGCGGGGAGTGACACTGCGCAGCCTGGCGTCCGCTATCCGGACGGGGGGGGGATTCGTTGGTTTTTAGGAGGCAGACGCGGCTTTTCCGAGGTGAACGAAGGGCAGTTGGTGACGGCTGTGTCGGAACTCGTCCTGCTAATTGCCGCAAATTCATCCAGCAGCGGCTGGCTGTAGCGAAAGTTGTAGACGCAAGGCGGGGGACGGATTGCGCGCCGCCGGTAAACCCACCAGCCTCCTGACCTCTAAGCTTACTTTAATCTTTCCGTAACGATCCAGGTTTATATATGGAATATTTATACAATAAATCGTACGTACCTGTTTTCCTTTTTCTTGTTTTTAATACACACCTTCACTCCACCGCTCCCCTGATACCAGATTGCGGGGGGGGGGGGGGGGGGGGGGGGCCCCGTTAAGGGCCTTGCTCAAGGGCCCACAGACACAACTGTACTGCTGTGGCCAGCCTCAAATCAGTGACCTTCTGATCACAGGCACAGAGGCCTAGACCACTGAGCCAAATGCTGCCCAAAATAATGATGAAATATTAGCTTGTTTTTTCTTTTTACTATCAATTACATCATGAGCATGGCCCACACTGTCCATGCTGTAACAATCAACCTACAGAGGCTAATGCATTTAATGGATACCGTTCTCCACCACCAAATTAGCACCCCGGCTAAGAATTTAAAAGAGCCCTGCTCCAGATTGAAAGAACAAATAGCAAATTTCATAGATTACACACAGTAAAGTTTCCCACCTACCCCTGTAGAAATCCCAGATGATGTATTGTCTGCAGCTTCTTTCTTAAGGCTCACTTTTAGCCAGAGATGATGAAAATGCCCCCACTTCTAAATGGGGGGAGGGGCAGCTTTACTGACTTTACTGACTTATTGGTCCAAGCCGAGTGTCCAGCTGAATTGACACTGGTACACTGCTAGATTGTGTCTTCAGCTCAGTGATGTCTACCAGAGGTGTTTGGCAAAGCAAAACTGAGAAGGGTTCCATACTTAAATATCTTACTGTGTGGCAGGCATATTCAAAATCCAGAAGGGACATCACAAAATGTCACATGACTAAGCAGGAAATATAAAAATAGCCCGTAAATATTTGCAGTTACTGAAAAAACATGAATATTCAGTAGAGCATGCCAGAATTTTCCTGACACCTCATAAAAAGCATTGCTAATTTCTTTCGCATTCATGTAACCATTTTCCATAACCACTAACCCAGAGTAAAGTCCTAGGAAGCCTGGAAGTTATCCCACGTAGCACAGGGCATTTATCAGCATACGTCCTAATTGAATGGCATGAGTGTGTGTGTGTGTGTGTTTGAGTCCCATGGTGGGACTCAAACACACACACTCAGGCACCGATAAGCTTAATGCACATTGTACATGCCTCTTTCTCATCTAGCCCCATGTCACTTATTTTTAGTCTCATAATGTCACTATTGCTCTTCTAATTACATTGTCGGATGTTTGATGTTGCTGCTGTTTGCACCATAACACCGTAAACTGAGTGATGCAATGAATGGTTTCAATCAAGCTCAACTTACTAAATGGAACAGTCAAAGAATTAAGGCATTAAGCAGACGATTCTCGGGGATTTAGCAGACACATATAGGAAGGAACTGGACAATTAGAGAGCTAAAACAGCAGAATTAGGCAATGGATGCTTAATGAGCATGTCACAATCACAATTCTCGGGTAAGACTTCCCGGGCTTTGGTACTCTGGTTAGCATTACTGAGCACACAATCTGCAAGCATTTAAGAAACAACTGGGCGGGTGGGTTGCATTAACCATAGTCACATGACTCTCAGGCTCATGGTTCTTGAATTCAGGAATCTGTTGGTTCATCCAGTTCCCAAACACAAACTCATCATCCAGTACAGGTTGAATACTGGAAGCTCCACACAGGCAAGGCTGTGGGCACGCATGGAATCCGCCCAAGGGCGCTCAAAGCATGTGTGAGCCAGCCGTGTGGACGTTCTCAGAACATGTCCACCTTTTACTAGAACTGAAAGTGCCATAGCTGTGAAAGAAATCCTTCAAAATATTGGTGCCTGAGATGGAGCAGCCCGGTATCCCGACAGAGTACAGACCTGCAGTTGGATTTGATATCACATATAATCAGAACCCTGGGAAGGCCCAGACCTTCAAGGAAGGGACTACCTAAGCCATCTGCAGTTTGCCTACTAGGGGGGACATGATACACTGATTTACATTCTCCACAAATGCTATTCCCATTTAGACATTGGTCTAAATCATGGTCAAGATCATGTTCTTCAACGTCACTAATTACTTTCAATTGTCTACATTCCATCCCTTCTTTCTGACTAGGGAACAAGCAAGATAGAGAGTGCCCTGATCTTTGGACACATGGTCATGGACTACCGGTCTGTGAGGTTTCGGGATTGTGCGTTTGATATGGTGGTGAGCAGTTTGAGGGCATCTCATGGACCCATAATATCTCCCTTTCTGTTCAACCTCTACATTTCACTTCAAGTGTAGTCCAGTTTGTGCCATCTGCAGATATGTGTCTACAGATGTATCTGTAGATACATCTACAGATACAGATAAAACAATGAGGATGCTTTACTAATCCCACTGAGGAAGTTCTTATTTCATGTGTCCCATCTTGCACTCAATGGCATATACCTCTAGAGGGATGTGGTGCAGTCATACCAATTCCTTGGGGCCCCCTTCAGAAGGAGACCGGACTAGGAGGATGACAGAGCAAAACAAAGGCCAGTGCAGGCTAATCCTATTTAGAAGACTAAGGTCTTTCAACGTGTACAGCAAGCTACTAGGTATAGTCTGCTGGGGGAGAAACATCATTACAGAGAATGCAGGGTGTCCAAAAAAAAATAGGTCAGGAGTGCTGCCTCTAGGTATCACTGTAGGGGCGTGTCCTCACCTCAGCCAGAAATCTCATTTGGCATCATCTTTAATTGTCCACCAAAGGTGTATTGAGCGATACAGAAAGTTTATTAAAACAGAGACAATTTCCGCAATATATTTTAAAGCAATGAAATATTAAATGTCAACAGCATTCAGATTTGTAAACATCTGAAGTCGGTTTCTCCATTACTGCACAAGTTGAACATGTCCTCTCCCTGTTATTTCCTGGGTTTTACTTTCTGTAATTGATTTCAGACCCCGCAAACAATGTCAAATACAAAATAATAATGATGTAACCACCAAAGCCAAGCAACACCAGGTGTTGCGTCAGACAAGGTACTTTCCAGATCGTCAACTTTCTGTCTTCATGACAAGGCACAGATAATCAACTTTTCATTACGATACCTAAAGGTTGCATATACAAGTGAACCTTCAAAGAATGTTTTAATATTTTAAAAGTCCACTGTTATTAAATTCCTGGTTTGGGATTTCAGCCCTTTAAATCTCAGATAATATTTTCTGTTCATATGTGGAGTAGAGTTACACACAGCTTAGCACGGAAGGGTTGCTTGTTACAGGTGCACAGTCTGGAGACAGGGGAGCAGTAATTCATTTTCTGCTGGTCATTTCCATTTGTAGAATACTGCCACATTACAGAACGCACACAAAAGCATGTAAGGCCAGAGCAACAAGAAGAAGCCCTCTACAACACAGGAAGAAGCAGGATTCAAACCATTACCCACAGAAGCACTGCCCAACAGTACTATGCAGTCATCCACCACACTTACGACCCCATTTCAAAGCTCAGTATCTCTCTACAGCCTTCTCCTGACCTTTCAAAGGCAATGATGATCGGTCTGTAATCGTGATTTAGTGACACCCACACAAGCAGCCGCATTTCACTTCCTGTCTTCCTCACTTCACTTCCTGCAGTTGACCTCAGTCACGAGTCTTTGGGTGTCGGTTGCTTCTGTCTGCCACTCTGCCTGTTCCCGGACACCAGAGCCACGCCATGACTGGACAAGAGAGTTTTGTGACTTTGAATAACAAAACTGCCTATGATACCATGGCCCCAGATACGGCCAACTGGCTTCCATTACACAGATGCTGAAATGGCAGCACATCTGTCATTGTTTGGGTTGTATAAACTGACCCGTGGACACAGTCCTCTACCCGCATTTGTCAGGTCCATTATACTCTGCTGCCCTGCGCTTCTGATGAAGCTATATTGAGTGGAATAAACACACTTAGTCTGCTGCATTCCTAGTCATATAGCACTTTAAGCACACAAAGACCAGCTGCTGATTAACTATAGAATCAAAGAAAAACATGCCGGAAACGCTATCGAACAGGGGTCCCCAACTATTTTTCCTCGAGAACCGTATACCGTATCATGAGCAACACAGTCCCTTGATGATAAATTTTGAAGACCAGGGAGGGGGTTTCCAACAGTAAAATTGGCAATCGGGGGAGGGGTCAATCATAAGGTCCGGATTCAATTTTGTTTTGCTCCAGACATTATCCCTGCATAAAGCCCCCAGTGACCAAGCCAGAGGCAAAAGGGCCAAGGAAACCAGACACGAAGGGGGAGCCCATCCTCCAGGGGCTGGCAGAGATGAACAAAATCCCAGTTTATACAGTCCAAGTTTTAAGCCATTGTCTACCAGTAATTAAATCTGTACTAAGCACTAATCACCATGCACTGACAGTTTGCCATCTAACTATTATAAGGAAAAGTACAGTACTTAAGCATATGCACTTTGTCTTACTGGATGCACAAGAACTTTGCCTTTGTTCCTTTGTTATTAGAAGAATATAATTGTCTATTACAATGTTTCATTCTTATTACGGAGAGGATCATGGAAGCCAAGGGGCACATGGTTGGGGTAACACCCTGGATGGGATGCACACAAATACAGATGTGAAGTACCTGCAGAAAACCAGGGCAACACTCACACACACACACACAGCCTATGAAAAGAGGTGATTTTAGTGACTTTGGGGGCCCTAGGCAAAAAACTCCATGGGGCCCTCCAACTCTTAGTAACTTAGTGATATTACTTTGTAATATTAACAAAGAGAATTTTATAAACAGAGGATCTTTACTTTCACTTTTGTGAAAAACAAAATACACAAATAAAGCAGACTTGCCTTTGCAATGTAAACTGCCCCGCTCGGGGGCCCCCTCCCAGCTCGGGGCCCCGGGCCATCGCCTGTCCTGTCGCTGCGCCTCTGCCTATGAGGTCTGCCTGCAGTATGTCTGGTTGACATGCGGTTATGCTGAGCAGCAGGAGTATGAATTCCAGATCGCAATCATTATCGCCTTGATTTTAGTGAGCGACCCAATTAACAAGGACAAAACACATCATCAACAGTCAAGAAGTAAACTTCAACTGTCAGACGCCTTGCCAAATAGAGGAAACCGTTTTAATTAAGCCCAAACCACAGACCAGCCCTCTGTTTCCTTACCCTAGCTTAGCAGAGTCAGCTTAAAGCAAGTATCTCCTTTCATTTTATGGTAATTTAATAAACACGCCCTCTTCAGTATGTCTGCTGAGCCCTTGTAAGAGAGTAGAAATTATTAACTATCAACTTCCAGTCACAGTGTGACACATGCAGCATTTTACATCAGAGAACAACAGTGAACATCGGAGAAAGTCCACTGTGCTCCATAGAGAAATGTTGCGACAAACTGGGCCTGTATGGTGCTCTTCCCAGTCACACATTCAGTATTGTGGAGTAAAAAGGTTATGCCATAAAAAACCCGAAAGCACAAACAGTTCATTCTGGAATGTGCTGGAAAGATCCACTGCAACATTCTGGTTACAGTTACAGTGTTTACTCTTCTCTTAAAAAAAAGTGCATTAACCCTTGTGTTTACTTCTGGGTCCTGGGGACTCAGTTGAGGTATCATCTTTGACCCGATTTTGAGATTGACCTTGGAGGTTATAACTTTGTGCATTTTAGGGTAAGGTCATTGATTATACCACATAATGATGAACACAATTTTTTAAATTCCGTGGTCAATTTTAAGTGAACACCCGGGTTATCTGAGATGTTTTGCTGGCAGTGGTTTCTGTGCATTACAAATGAAACTACTAGAGTTTTTTAATTATTATTTTTATTGTTTAATCAGTTTTGACTGAGGTGACGGCATGGAGTTGGTGTATTCCTCCATTGGACTTCTTCTTCTGAAGGTCAGCTGGCTCCAATCAACAAGCAGACGACAGGAGAGCTGGGATGAGCAAGGGAGGGGAGGAGAAGGAGAGGAAGAAGGGAGAACAGCAACTAATAAGGAAGAGAGCAGAGGCTGCTGTTTTAAAAATAGTTGTGGAATATTTTTCGTTGTGGTTTTCTGTGTTTTCTGTCTCGATGGGGCTGGGTCCAGCGTGTATCCATCTCTGAGTAAAATATATAAAATCGGACTCTGTCAGCATTCTGCTGCCTGCTTACAAGGACACTCTAGAGCAGGGGTCTCAAACTCCAGTCTTGAGGGGCGGAGCCCTGCACAGTTTTTGGTTTACCCTCATTAAAAACACCTGATTCAACTACTTATCTAATTACCACACAGAGTTGCATCATTTCTGTTGGAACAGGGAAAGAACTAAGCTACACAGGGCTCCGGGACTGCAGTTTGAGAACCCTGCTCTAGAGGCTTAAAAGGGTTGCCAGCCGCCTGCCGGAATCTTCCACCAGCACCTGACCAGTTACGGTGGCTTCTACAGTAACAAAGACCACATGGGCTCTTTGGCCTCTGTTGCCTGACATCAAGTTGCCTGTTGCCTCTGTTTTACACATACAGGTCATTTATTTCTGGTATGCCAAAGTGCTAGATTGTGTTTTTACAGCACAAATTGCTCTTACAGTAATAAGTAAGGAGGTATGCACTTATTCGGTACATTAATTTCTAAAATTGTAAAAAAAAAATTGCACCAAGAACTGATGGTATCTTCTCATGTTGTCGCTTGTATAATAGTTCCAAATAATTATTCCCTATTTCATGATCCCTGACAGCATTTCTGAGTATTTTTCTTGGCGTATAGATCACAGCTCATATTTGGTACCTTCATGCAATTCCCAGCCAGGACTTTTCACATATTATTTTTCCATTTTTACTACATTGACTACCAGACAGAGACAGCTAGTACAGGTATAGTGCCATTTCCCAATGGTAAAATACTGGTGATCTGAGGAAAAAGTAAATCTTATACAGTAGGTCATATGCTGTTAATGCAAATTGTAGCACTGCTGTCGATTTGTGGAATGTTTTCAGAAGTGTCTTTTTCACACAGGATTAATAGTTTCCTTTGGGTGGGCCAATGTTCAGTCATGAAGAAAATGGCCTGAGTGTGCTTTTGAGGGGGGGGATTTCTTCATAATTACTTTGTCAGTCATGCAAAATAATAATAAAATAGAAAAACTGGCCAGGATGGTAGATGACTTTTCACCATTACCTTTCATATCTGATGGTGAAATGGCACGCTGTCATTTGAAGTAACCCTAATTGGCTGCTGCTGTTTCATTTTTTTTCTCTTTTGTTACTACAGCTGGAAGTTCACTTTGGCAATAAATTGCTCAAGGGTACAAAGTTGTTGCAGGACCCCTGGGATTTTGAGCAAGCTGAAATGTCCAGATCCCATAAATAATCCCAGGCTCCATTCTTGCATTTTTCTGGTACTTCTAGGTTGTAAGAAGCTCCTTTCGAGTGGAGCAGAGTTCACAATATCCTGCCGGTGGCCTTCATCAATGCCTCGTGTTCCCACTCTGACCAGAGTTGGCATGTTCCCAGCGTGAGTCTGGCTGGACGGTGAGCTCTGGGTTCCTGGACGTGCCGGCTCGTGGCACCGGTCCACAGCCGAAGGGAAGGGCCATTTGGTCAGCGTTGGTCAGGAAGCGGTGAGGATGTGTGTGAAGGAAGAGCTGCTGGCACCGCAGGAATATTAAAATGAGGTAACCATCATGCGAGCAGTACGTGGGACAAGCCCAAGCATGAGTTAAAAATGTACTCAGCTCCTCTTGGGAAATATCAGTCAGAAAGGTTTGTCTGCTGAGCCACTGGTGGCCGTGTAAAGCTGTGAAGAGATCTTGGGAACTGATTTCTTAAGTAGAGATTTAACCCATGTGTAAGGTTTAAGTGACACATTCAGTTAGCAGATATCCTCTGCGCTTTGCTCTGTGACTGAAGCGAGAACACGTTCCACCACCTCACACCACGCCTTACTTGCATTTTAGGCACACGCCTTAATTTTTTTTAGTTCTTGTGGTTGGAATCACATGCGGATGTTTGTCAGTGAACAAAGTACTTTTTCTTAGCCAAAAACAATCTGTCATCACAACATTCATCAGTATCCTTGCTATAACAGAAAATGATCTGCTGTAGGGCATTAATTACGTTCTTTGCTTTGCGTAAAATGAAAAAGACTTCAACATTTCAAACATGCATCATGACAGTGAGTTACAAGTCCTTGTTCTTTCTAAGATAAACCTGCACTCAGAACTGAGGACCCAGAGCTGGTTATATCTACATCACATAAGAGGTGGGGACTCGAGTCACTGACGTGAAACTCGAAATCTGATGACTTGTGTCTCGACTCAACAAAACTGGTGGAAAGACTTAGACTCAAATTGGACTTGAGGACAGATGAATCGAGACTAGGACCCGATTTGGACCCTATGACTTGGGAAGATCCTCTGGATACTGTAATGTTAATTTCTAATTAAATTGTATAATTTCAGTGTATATTAATTCTCTGTTGTCTGCACTTTCATTTGACTGAATGCGAGGTCGCCTGAGATATTTCGTTGGAAAAATTGGACGTAAAAACTGAGGACAACCATGACAGAGTGGAGACTCTCTCTGCTTATGAAGGACTTAACCTACAATGTAGTACGGTGGGTTTTTGCTTTAGCAATACTGCCATAGTTACGGACTCAAGTTACATGACTCATAAATTGACTCGGATTTGAGTCACAAATTTGATGACTTGCAATGTTTTGACTCAAGACTTGGACTCACCAAGGAGTGACTTGCTCCCATCCCTGGATCATACACAACAGCAATAACATTATGTATTCACTGTGTTTTAGATTATACCAAGCATAGCGTGTCAGATACATATTCAACTCCTGATAGAGAGAGTAATAAATTTCCAAACTTTACATACACATAGCAAAAAAAAATGTACGCATGGCTAAATACAAATTTCCAAGCGTTAACGCTAAGGCGGACACATGATCTGACACTGAAATGTCCAACACATCAATAACGCACAGCTGCCTCAAAATGAAGAGATTAGGCTTTCTTCTTTATTGCACTTCTTGTACGAATGACTGGGTTCCAGTTACACTTATTCCTTTAATACAGCTTTTTCCTGTGGGTGCAGCTTCCTTTGTGGCTACAGTAGGGAAAAAGATATACATGTTGCAAGGAGATAGCAATGTTTTGGTAGGACAGCAGTAGAACTGACAAGAATTACTGGAATGTTCTTAGAACAGATATAGGGTGGAGAATTACTCTGGATGGCACAAGAAATGAGACCAGCATCTCTGTGATGGACATGTCAAAACATTACTAAGAAGAAGGCTGAATCTAGGGCAAGCACCGAACTGCCAAAAAAAGGCATGGCTTTGTGAATGGAGCAGATCGCTGATCTCGAAAACGTCAGTGATCACAATCTAAAGACAAGATGCGTCATTGACTGAAGATTGACTGAAGATAACATTTCTCTCTCTGGTTAATAAGCTCCACAACACTTCTACAAGCTTTTCAGTGTAGTAAGCTATCCAAATTCCTGATTATTTAAGATTTATTGATACTACTGATGCATTTAGGGTAAGCTGAGCACATTGAATGCAATGGTTTATATACATCCAGTAGAACACTTCAGTAACACAAGTTGAGTGTAATATACTGCACTGCATTTTCCTTTAGATAAAAGTGCATGCCATGAAATTGCCACCAATAATTTTTCATTAATAATGTGCTCCTGTTCTTAAGAAATAAAGATTTAAGCAGGAATGCCCAATAAAAGAATATCTGATAAAACAGACCAGCTGATCCCAAATAGTGCAAAAAGTGCACTTCTTTCCAACATGAGAGCTACTGAATGTCGTTGTTACTCTCCCTCCACCATAACTCAAATAGAAAAGGCCTAAAAACGTGCACAGAACTGGTTTGCTCTTCGGTTAAGCAGAAACATTTCTTGAGGAACAAAACCGAACCATGTATTCCAGTCAAATCATTTTTAAAAAAAAAAGTCAGATGTTTTCCCAAGCTGGAAGTTTAGCGAAGGAACATCTCATAAACAAAATTAAAACAATCACTTCTGGTTTTATAAATAGGCCTATTTTGATTAATAATGCTATGGGGAGAGCTCCAAGTTTCATACTTTCTTGTGGTTATGGTCTTCTTAAGAAAGGCTTATGACTTCCTTGCAGCCTCTCAGAAACTCTTCTGAGTTTATGTGTCTGCATGTTAAGATCTTTGACAGAGATCAGATTCCTACAGTTCATCCATCCATCCATCCATCCATCTTTGAACCAGCTACCCACTATTCATTTTGTACAAATTACAGCACTGCTGGAATGAGGTCGCATCTACATCCCAAAAATTGTCCTTTTGTTTACTCGCAGTTAGGGTGGCCTGGACACCATTTGGTCGAGTAACTCAATGAAATCCCTTTTTTGGTTCTGATGCCTAATAATGGTTAATCTGAAAAATAGGCAAAGATCATATAATCACCAGCAGGGCTTATTTCTGACTCTGCTGTTCATTCTGGGATTTTCATTCTGACATAATAAGTGACTCATTGGAGGAAGAAGAATGGAACCATATCAGCACGGATTTCTGGTTGTTACAAAACATCTGGAATGTCTTGTTCCCCTCTCCGATCCCACAGCCACACTTTGTCAGCACTCCGCACTCCCCACTGACTCCTGACTGAGTCTGCCTCAATGTACCGTGCCCCCCCCCCACACTGAGGAGGACCATAAAATGCAGCCTCCCCCTCATACTTGTACTGAGCGTGCTTGTTGGTTGGACCCATGTCACGTACACTCTGTGATGCACGTGTGTGTGTGTGTGTGTGTGTGTGTGTGCGTGCGTGGGAACATGATGCATGACTGCAATTTCTGTTGAGGCCCAATGCTACCATTTCCTGTCTCTGCTGGGTCAGGGCAATAAACATACTGTCACACTCAAGTGTTTCCAGGTCGCTGTCCTAAAACTGTTCCAATCTACCACGGTGGCCCTGGTGATTCAAATGACCAATAAGGAGCAAAGGACCCTGGAAGTAAAAAACTGAAAAACATACAATATTTATCCATCTATCATAAACATGTATTGAGGGATTCCTGAAGTGAAGCTTAAATGTAACCAATTGTACGGTTATTTAGACCCTGTGTGGATGAATAATACAGATCTCCTTGTGTGCCAGATAGCTGAGGGCACTCTTCCAGTTCTCTTCCCAGTCAAGCGACTTGGCACTGTTAAAAAATGACATGCTAACTGGCGGTGAGGCGCAGCCACTAGTGACAAGCAGCTGGCAGGCACCTGACTAGCCGACAGTGATGTCTGTTCTGCAGCCAGAGAATATACCCTGGCGCTTTTCAAAGCTCTCGCTGCTGACGATGTTTCCCGGGTTTGAGACTGCTGCTGCTTGTGGCCATAAGTGGAAATTAGTGGGAGAACGTTTTAAAATGAATTTGAGAAAACGCTTCTTTACACAGCGTGTAGCTAGAGTATGGAATAGTTTTCCTGTTAGTGTAGCGCAAGCCAAGTTTTGACATCGCTTTCATTTTTGAAAACTTCCAAATTTTTGCACTTTGAGTGCATACAAATCAAAGGTCACCTAACTACTCGGGACCAAGATCAGAAAAAAATAACTCAAAGGAAGAAAATTAGAATTTTCTCTATCTCCAAAAAGGCACCAGAGTAAAACACCATTACTAGGAAAGTAATCTGTGCCACAAGATAAGGAGAGATAATGTTGTTATATTTAACATGCCAGGCTATTAAAACATCAAGCAGGATGTAGATTAAAAACCTTGATAATGCAACAATTGATCACAAAAAAATTACTTATATACCCATAATTCCTCCAAAACAGGTGAGGACGTTTTGAATATAATTTTACATTTTGGAATTTCCTTGGCTTTAATGGATTGGCATCCCATCCAGGGTGTATCCCAGCCCAGTGCAGCCTGGGATGCCTCCTGTGACCCTCCCCAGGATATCGGTTTGAAGGTGGATGGATGGGTGGACATTCTTTGGACAATTTCATAAATTTCACTGTTAATAAGAAGTACATTTTCTTAACTGAAACAACAATGTTACCACAATGTTACTGTGGTCTGCCAAATGTTTTTAAATACAGGCTCACAATCAGAAAAATTAATAATATATACCACAAATAAGAGTAAAACATTTTGATTTATTTATTATGGTAAAGTCAGAGGGGTGCAACCCACCGCGTAGCCTCTTATGCAATCATAAATCCTGTGAACCTTATCTGGAGCTGGTACTTGCTGTTTGGGTTCAAGTTCGATGGGATCTGTGAAAAAGTGCCAAAAAATTGTCCGGTTATAGAGATTACACATTACAGAAATCGAGGTCAAGTAAAGAGTCTTCTGGGATCTGGGAATTGCCTGTCTGGCATTCGGCTAGTTAACCCAGGGCATGATCTGGAATTTGTTGAGCTCCACAGAGGAGCTGTGATTGGAGAGCCTTGATGGGGTGCCCACATCTTCATCTGCTCCATGCCTGCTTCGCTGGCCCTGTTTGCACAAGGTCCCACGCAGAAAGCGCAGCACAGACGGGCTAAGGATAATAAAGACCCAGGGATCTATGATAGAGTTCATGGAGAGAAGGCGCAGTGCTCCACGGTCATACTCGGAGCCACCTTCGTAGTGGGATGCTGTCCTGATATACACACGGATCTATAGTGGGAACAAAGTTCAAACCATCATTAGATAAACAATACACATATGAAGCAAAATTGCTTAAAGTCTTTTTTTTCCTCCGTCCCTGAAGATTGTAGTTATATTTAGGGTCATCTATGGGACACACCTTTGTTTGAAGGAAGCTTCCTCTTCCCTTTTAGTGAACCAGTGGGAATAATTTTCTAAATGCACTATAATTTGAAACTGCAGTCATTACAAGCCATTACACTGCCTCAGTCCTGTTCGCCGAAGACCAATTGCACCTCTATTGTGTTCTGGTTGCAAGAAATGTCACCGTCTCCTAAATTAGACAGTGATATGTTGGTATTTTTCCTCAAGATGATTCATTATCAGCTTTCACACTTGGAAAAATACTTTGAAAAGGGGGGAAACCTTGCTCTTCAGAACTTTCTTCTCCTATACATCCCACATTGATGTTCTACAAAATATCTATCAGCTTCTTGTACTGTAAAAAAAAATGTACTTCTGAGGGACAAATATTTTTACAATATACAAAATAATTTTAAGGCTGCATGTTTGCTAACAAAAACAGCTTATTCCTTAAGGTCAACAATGTCTCCAGTTCACTTAAATACACACGCGTAAATAAGGTGGGTTAAGCAAATCTAAAGTTCTATGCATATATTAAAAGTGCACAAGGAACACTACCTTGACGTCTGATTACTGCAAATAACGGGACCGCGATGTAACTGGATACGCGTTTTTAATCATTGAGTACTTTAATGAACAATAAAGAAAAGTCTTACCACTAGTGGAACTGAGCAAATGACGAACGCCACCGTCATAAACACCAACAGGATCATATGTTCCACTTCTTCTGCGATAGACAGGGACCTCTTATACCGCCGGTAACGTCTTGCTGTGGATCCTTGGTTGAGTTTGCGCCTCCGGTACATGAGGACCAAGTGCCAGATGACGGACACGTTACACAGTACTACCGAGGATATGAGCACGAGCATCAAAGTGGCATACAGGTTGGCGTAAACTTTGTGCTTGATCTCTCGGTGTTGCATGTGAATGAAGCACCAGGTGCCCGGGCAGTACTGCACAAATTCCCCGAAGTGGAATAAGGGTAACACGGAGAAACAGATGCAAACGATGAATATGAAAGCTACCGAGATGTACCCGCAACGCTTGGTAACGTGCCTCTCGTAGAAATAAGGATTTCCTATTGAGATCCAGCGCTCCAGAGCCATGGTGAAAAGAATGGCCAAGGTGCTGAGGCCGAAAAAAGTCATGCTAAATCCGAAGTATGTACAGACGTGCTTATCTGAATTCATTCCCACCAGGGACACGTTATTCGCGTAAGAAGCCAATACCAATGGGCTTACGGATATGGTTCCCAAAAGGTCCGTAACCACAAGTACAGTCACCAGTATGTGGAACAGCGACTGGCGATGACGGACCTGCTCCCTCCTCCGATGGACCTCCAGAAGCAAAAGAGCAACTAGGTTTCCCACGACTCCGGCTGAGAACATCAAACCCGCCATTCTGGGAGTCCCGGACATAGTATGGTTTGTATGAGGACATATTCCATTCTCCTCCGCCATAGGCTCCCCCTTCTTCAGATCTTTTCACTCCTGTTTTAATATGATCCGCAGAAACTTAAAGTTCAGTTTTCCATTCATCTCTGCCGTTAGTACTAGATCGTCGCTCATCTTCTGCTGCGTTCCTCCACAAGTCGATTAAGTGAAACATGGAAAAGCGCTACAAAGACCGATACTGTCTCCGAAACTACAGCTCCAACAAACTTACCGAAACCGCCCATGCACTAATAAACGAGTCATTCACGCCTACGTAAAATGTTCCAGAAATTTGCGAAAATCACTTGGTTCATATTTGCTATCTGTTCTTCTCGACTGAGTTCGTCCTGTAGAGATTTATAGGTACCTCGGGTATGGTCAAAGCGGCGTGGGGCAGGTGTGGAAACGGACCTTCAAAGAGAGGGCGGAGTGGAAGCGAGCCATGCGAGCCCATCCCGGAATGAGGATCCCGTGACATCACGGGGTTGGTGACACACCCCCCGCTCGGGGGCGCCGGGTCCAGGGCTCATAAGCAAGATGACCGAGCCCAAAGACGGGAAACTCCGAGTTACGCACCCTCAAACTCAGTTTCAGTTATTCATGTTGACAAAACTTTTTGGATAGACTTATCACTTTTATAAACTGTCAAAAACTCTACATTACTTAATAACACGTTTTCAGATTCGTTAATAATGGACACACATATGTTTGTATGTCACACCGTGTAACATAATTATTTCATCAATAATTGGCAGAACGCGCACTGCTCCAAGGTCATATAGGAGAATATCCTGAGATCGAGACCATTTCTACTGAGTACTTTTGCCACAAACAAAATCAGATGAAAACGTGTTATGAAATATATGGTACATACTGATGGCCACGTACATGTAGTCGAAAGTGTCTTATAAAAGTGTACCATATATAAAGCGCCGTCTTGAGTCATCTGCAAAAAATTACATAGGCTTATGTTACGCCGTTCGTTCTTGGCAATAATTGTATTTCCTTTTCCCGCATAAATGTTAATCAGCATATCAATTCAATTTATTTGACAGCATATGTTCGGTGGTTATCTGTCACGATATTGTTTAAACTAATAATATGCTGGCTGATGGATAAATATTGTAATTAGATAGGGACCGTGTGGCGCTGCTCCGATATCCTCTGAATGACGCAGAGATTTTCTCTGGCCATTTCCCAGTGGAAGTAATTAAGCTACTTGACAGTGTCTAGGTTCCATCTCGCTAATATCTCTACCATCTCCATTCCTATCAGGCACGAGAGCTGAGGGACTAGGGCAGCAAAATATAGTTCAGTAAACTAGCCCTGTAAATTTTGCATAGACTACAAATATTACATACAAATATTTGTTTAAGGAACCACCATTGAGCGCAAACACACAGACACAAAATACTGACAGGAAATGATAAACACTACATAAAATTTCATCCATCTATCTTCCATTAGAGGGTCATGGAGGGGGGGGGTGGGGGGACCCAAGGAAACGGAACAGAACAGAAAGGGTAT